>OY992521.1:9854542-10591930 GCA_963921215.1 Scoparia ambigualis | reverse complement strand
CGCGTGAGCTTTTTAACAAATTACCCACTCTTCGCTGGAATTGTGATGATTATACACGTTATCTGATAGCTAAGTAGTTATTGGCGTTAGAGCATCGTTTATTTTTCAATTTTAAGTTTGTTGACTTCTGTTTCTATTAGTACGTTACACCCTTTTATTCTGCTCAAACATGAGTGTTGTTTTTTTCTATAGGCCCCATCGGAAAATACTTATTAATGAACGTGAACGTGAACTGAACGAATACTGCCACCCCCTTCATTTCCTTGGATGTCGTAAAAGGCGACTAACGGACTAAAGCTGCACATACATCCAACAGCATAGAGCGGCGATGGACTCACCACCTGTCACGCTCAACATGTCAACATGGTCAAAGAAAATATACATGGTGCCAGTTTTTTGTGGTCCATAAATATTTCCATGATTTGATTAGATTTTAAATAATTTCAATGTACTAATATACTTTTAAAGTGATTTATTATTAAGGAATATTGAATTGTGATCGGAAATATTTTTTTTTAGTATTATTAAAAATTCGTTAAGTTGAATTAAAATAAAAGTACTTAGAACATTTGAATTATGATAATAATATTATTACAATAAATTAAAAATAATAATTTGCTTATGACTTTAGTTAATTTATTATGTTAGAAAATAGCTAAGCTCCAAATGTGGGGTTTTTGGAACAACAACTTGATTTCACAGTTGGCGGCCATTAACTTTTAATTTGTCACCAGAACTTTCTGATCGCCATCATCGTGGGAGCCATGGTGGACTTCATAGTTGGCACCATAATGGGGCCCAAGAGCACCGACGAGATAGGCAAGGATTCGTCGGCTTGAGTGGTGATTTTTTTTTATACTTACATCAAAACAATTCGTAATATTAATGATTATTTGCGCTGATAACGCTTACAAAACTCAAAAGATAACGAAACGTTGATAAAAAATGTCTACACTGTCAATACTTCCTTGAGGTAGCCAGTTTTTTCCAACGTTTCGTTTACTACATCCAATAATATATACGTTTTAAACATCACGGCCGTTTCCCGGAGAGAAGACATAGACCACAGTATTTCTTTTTTTTCTTTTTATATGTGAAAAGGTGGCAAGCGATCAGGGCTGTCACATGATGACACCCGCAAAACCACAAGAGTCGCAGATGCGTTGTTGGCCTTGAGAAAAGAGTAAGATTTTTGAGGAAGGAGTAAGATCTTTGAGGAAGGAGTAAGATCTTTGAGGGGGAGTAAGATCTTTGAGAAAGGAATAAAATCTTTGAGGAAGGGATAAAATCTTTAAGGAAGGAGTAAGATCTTTGAGGGAGGAGTGAGATCTTTGAGGAAGTAGTGGGATCTTTGAGGAAGGAGTAATATCTTTGAGGAAGGAGTAATATCTTTGAGGAAGGAGTTAGATCTTTGAGGAAGGAGTAGGAATTGTGAGGGAGAGAGGAGAGACGGGCCTCCGGTACTTTCACTCACCGGATGAAACGCAACAGCAACGAGTGCAATTGTGTCATTGTGTCACGCCAATATTTCGTGAAAGGGTATTACGCCGGGCGAGCCGGCCCAATTCGTAGACAGTGTCACCCATTAAGCACCACCCAGGGGGCACGTGTAGGGACAGATAAACCCAAGGACTTGATGATACTCGATTTCGCTAGGCTCAACCAGTTGGACCACTGCCCCGAACCGCAGCAAGTTAGGGTACATTTCTTTTGGAATTAACGTCAAATTTTCCGGCAGCCGCGGCTTTCGAGGAAAACCTCAGGCCCGACTTCCGCTTCAGCGAGGGTCTGCAGCAGAACTTCTTCAGCGTGTTCGCCATCTTCTTCCCCTCCGTCACCGGGATACAGGCTGGCGCCAACATCTCCGGGGACCTTAAGGTAAAATATGAAGTACAGACAGCAGATCAACTTACCACAAAATGTCAAATTTCTACAATACATTTTGAACTTTATACTTTGGCTCTAAGGATCATATCAATTGGAGAGCTGCTGGAGTTGACATGAAGAATACAGAATAGTAACACTGCTCAACTTTTGTTTTTCCAAAAGTCTTAGAACAAAAGTAATTCCGAATGACGTGTAGAATATGCGGCTAAGGGTTTGTTAATGTTTTTCAAATAACCCTGTATCTTGTCAGCTGCCGTAAAACAGATACAATAGAAATACAATATTTATAGTCTGTTCAATATAGCTTGATACTTATGACAGGTTTCATCAAAACGACGACGTGACTTTGTAAAAGCGTATGAACTTATTTGACAACATTTAAATAATATTATTTTTTATAATCCATCACTTAACATACTACAATTACTTTTTGTGACTATTTATTATACGTTAGATTAGGTTTTATCCCAATAAACTCACATAACACACATTTAACACAATTTTTAAACATAACAATAAAAAAAACGTACCCCTTCACAAGGTCATTCCTATACAAAAAAAATACTTGTGTTGGGATAGTAAATCAATTTAAGTTCAATTGATTTTCAATAACCAATCGATTGATTTTAATTTTGTATTTATAATTCTAGCTATATTAATTGATTTATTTATCTTGAGTTTAATGACGATTATATTGAAGTTAAAATAGTACATTGTTACCCTAGGGGTGAAAGTGTGAAAGTAGGTTATTTTAGTCCCGAGACGGGGTTCGAGGGACTAAATAAGTCTTTCACCCGAGGTAAACACTTTGCTTTTCATTTCGAATACAAGGAAAGTAACTAAAAATAAAACGTGAATTTGCTAAAGAAAATAGTCGCCTTTTACGACATCAAAGGAAAGAGAGGGGTGACATCAAAGGAAAGAGAGGGGTTGGTAGTATTATTTTGATGAACCCATCGCCACTCTATGCTGTTGGATGTATGTGCAGTCTTTAGTCCGTTAGTCGCCTTTTACGACAACGAAGAGTAGAGAGGGGTTCTTAGTATTATATTGATGAGCCCATCGCCGCTCTTTGCTGTTGGTTGTATGTGCAGTCTTAAGTCTGTTAGTCGCCTTTTACGACATCGATAGTACTACTTTCCACCCGCTCCTCATGCAACTTTAGACCTATTTTCCGAGTATGAGGAATGAAAAACTTTAAAAGTTATTGAATTGGCACATTAGAAAGGAACAATACTTCATTGGGCTCAATTTAAATCGATGATTGCAGTCGCATTTCGATGTTCACTTTGTTTTATTTTTATTGGAAATAAAC
This sequence comes from Scoparia ambigualis, assembly GCA_963921215.1. Taxonomy (NCBI): domain Eukaryota; kingdom Metazoa; phylum Arthropoda; class Insecta; order Lepidoptera; family Crambidae; genus Scoparia; species Scoparia ambigualis. The sequence goes on along the minus strand of OY992521.1, from coordinate 10,588,728 downwards.
TTCGCACTACTGCATCTGTGACGGTTTGGTTGGGGGTGGGAGCCATCTTGTTTTGATACAAGTGCCTAAGTCTTGTATGCGTAACGTGTTTTCAGTTTTCCTATTGTGGTTTTTGCTATTTTTTTCGTTTGTTAAGTTTTGTTTAGTGGTTATTGTTTGTTAAGTTTGCTAATTTGTCGTATTATTTGTTATTTTTATTCGTTTGTAAAGTTTTGTTCTGTTATAACTGTTCGTAAAGTTTGTTGTTTTTACTGATACAATGCCTTAAAGGTTAAAAAGGACTGTTTTGAACAGCGAAAGTCGTGAGTTTGTAGTACGCTTGCGAAATTATTTCGAGCGTGAGAGCCTAAACAAAGGTCCTCTACTACCCTTAAAGCAAGTGGTTGATCGCGTTGCGGATGCTTTTGGTATAGGGCGTGCTACAGTGTCTCGCATCTCGAAAGAAACATATTATGATGATGCATCTACGAATACGGCAACCACCGAAGAAAATAAATTATCGACACCTAACAAAAAAAGGAATGTTACAAAAATAGACGATTTTGATACTGCAGCCATACTCGTACGTAACCATATTTATTCGTACTATTCACAAGATACTCTCACTCATAGTCACTCATACTCATACTCACTCTAGTAATTACAGTGATGATTTAGGTTGTACACCAATACATAATTAAGAATTTGTTGATTATTAAAACATTCAAAATCTATTCAAGAATTTTATTTACATATTATTATTATGTATTTCTTAAAATTAAGTGATCTAAATAGCATCCAAAATTACAATTTGAAGCAAAAACGATTAACGACAGATAACGATATTCAATTTTTAACTTCAATTATCATTTGATTCAATTACGTCTGTAATGTCGCAACCCTTGGCATGACAATTTGACACCTGTCATACGTATCAAGCTATAATGAATGAACATATTTGATCCTTTCCTTCTTAATTCCTTCAATTCCCTTTTATTCGAATACAATAAAAAAAAACCGCTTCCTAACCTTTTACTTTGCCTTGGCTAAAGCACAAATCGTGCGCGCCATTAAACAGAAAAAAAAAAAAAAATGAATGAACAGACATAAAGTTACCTTTAGGAGTCTTCGTGACAGAAGAGGTTAAGGGTATTGCAGATTGAATTAAATTAAATGTCAAAGTATTAAACAGTTACTCGACGTAGCACAATGTGCCTTTGTTTCAAAACTTAATTAGATTATATTTTATCTGCATTATTTATTTATTTAAACTTTTGCAACATTTTAATATTACATGGCGGACTTAATGCCTGAGGCATTTTCTACCAGTCAACCTTAGGGCGGTGCAGAGATAATATGGTAGGTGCATTTATTTTCGGTCACAAAAAGTGGAAGAGAGCGTGAAAGTAATTTTTAACTTTTAAATAACATACTAAAAATAAACATACATATACAAATTCACAAATAAATAAATAATTATCAAATATATAAATATACCTACATACACTACACAGACATATAATAGAAGCAGACCAAACATTACAACAAAAAAGCGTGCCACTTACGCCTACAGACAAATTTCATTTACAATAAAAGGGGCTGAACTCAGGCACGCAAGGGACCTCAAGTACCTACATCTATAGTAATGTTATACGTAAAGAGGATAATTTTATATTTTATACTTAGACATTTGAAGATACTCATTAGATTAAAAAAAACACCAGTAGAATGCTATGTTATCTATCATTGAGTGCCAGGCAGGCTGTCTGTATCTGTATCTGGCTGCGACGCCACCTCACTAACTTAATAGGCCTATTACATCTCGACTGTGATTTTTGCGTAAAATGGCCAATTTTGGCATTCTTGATCCAAGAAAAAAAATACATCACCAGTTTTGACTTATTGAATAATGTAGAATAGCTATTGGCATAGTTCGTAGCGGCCTCGCTTTATGTAAATATTGCTTAACTTTTTTATGAAACCCAAAATTGATGAAGGTTTTCATAAAATGCGCTAAGGCACTTTTTTGAGCTCCTAGATTGAACTACTGTTCTAAAGAAATGAAAAAAAAAATTAGAATGTTATCTATTATATAGTCGTATAGTGCGTAGCGGCCTCGGAATTTTTAGATATCATTGATTTTATATAGAAAAAAATCTTATTACAAACCAAAAAACTTCGAAAATCGCTTTAAGTTAACTGTGAATTTCTTCTACCTACGATATTATTGAGCAAAATTTATACCAAAATAATTGTTACTTCTTGAGAAATAAAGATTGTATAATGAATTTATTATCCTATTTCGATAAATACGATAAATATAACTGCAAAATTACTACAAAATACGATGCGCCGGCCGTCCGAACTCAGCTTATTCTCGCAGAGAAGAGATTTGTAATATTAAGCATGATTTTATTATCCTATTTTGATAATAACGATAAATACAACTAAACAAGTTACTACAAAATGCAAAAATGCGCATTTTACGCAAAAATCACATTTAAGATGTAATAGATCTCTTAATAAAATGCATGAAATACTCGTAGTAGAACCGTTAAGTAAAATAAGAAAAATGAAATAAGTAATTAAAAACAACATACATACATACTCTGCTGGTATTTTTTTAATAAAAATAAAAATTACAATAAATAATGTCACAATTTTTTAAACTAGTGATAAGACCGCCGGGTGGTCGAGTAGTCAGCGACCCTGACTGCGGGTTACTGTATATTTTGCAAGTCCCGTAAAAATGATATCCGGGATACTTTTGAGTCTGTTCAGGAAGTAATGATGAAGGTTTCTGAAAACAAATAAATTTATCATTTTCTGTATATTTCAAAGTAACAGAGTTAAGAGACTGCGCAGACTCATCTTATTCATGTTATAGCCTAGAATACTGTACAACAATATAATACTTAAGTTAACTCACTTAATGTAGTTAATACAGCACTTGAGGTACTCGGCTGTAATTTTTGCAAATTCCTCAAAACATGATCTCTACTGGCATTGCTTCTTACCGGACCTTTTAGTAAAGATTTAGATGAATTCTGAAAAACAAATGTAAAAAGTTATTATTTTATGCATATTTTCATACAAAAATACATCCCTACGACTACCATAGGGTTAAAGGGGTAGGATAGGGTTTTAGTTAACAATATTATAAAAATAATTTACTCATATTTAATTTATCCCTAATGAAAAAATATAGGAAGTGTATAGAGTGCCGCTAGCGGCACTGTATCTCCATCGGTTAGGGAACCGTAAGTTTTGCGGTATAATAGTGACGCCGCCTAAGCTGCCGTAAAGTTTTTGTTAGACAACAGAAATACTAGCTGCCCTACTCCTGTAGGACACGTGATAGGTTAGAAATTTAAGACAATCGCGAAGCGCAGCGTAGCGATTGTCTTGATTTTCGAGGTTATTTTTTTTAATTAGACAACAGAAATCTAACTCCATGCAAAAATATCTTTTGAATATTATGTCGTCTGAACATTACGACAAATAAAAAATATGTTACGGTTTATTAACATTACGTCTTCAAAAATTGTACAAGTACATGAAACGTCAAACGAGATCAGAGTTACTATAATAATATAATTGATTATTGTTACCACAAGAATCTTTCAGAAACTACTTTACGTTAAGATTTCACGAGATTTGCACTTATGACAATTATTCACTACTTCTACAATGCCGAAAGATTAATAATAATCACACAATGACTGAAAAAAACATTATGAGATTAGATGGCACAACAAAACTTACCAATGGAACGTAATTTCAGGTGTTTTTCTAAATGAAGAGTTGCCGCACAAGGGCGCACTACACTTCACCATTTTATTTTAGTACTTTTGGCTCATAAAATTTATTAGATCACAAAAAATAAGCGAAAACAATCTCCTATACGTCCTTTGTTGACAAGTCTAGGAAGACATTTGTAGCCATAGATAAAGTGTTTGTAGCTTATTTGTAGCTTGTCAAGATGGCGTTTTGCCTCACGGTCCAGTTTGTCTATGTGTGTGGAAGTGTTGCGACATTAAAAAGAAACGAGATAGTCTCATTAATTTGTGGTTAGAGAGAAAGAAGTAGAAATATTGTTTTATTCTCATCTATGTAGTTGTGAAATAATGTTTGGTCTGCTTCTATTATATGTCTGTGATACACTACATAATATATAATAGATAGTACGTTGAGATGATTGTACCATGGTTTTATCAAAAGGAGCATGTGGCAATGACCTTTTATAAAAAATATCATTGGCATGTGGACTTTCTTTTTGAATGCGTCACGACTCGTAGCCATCCTGACATTACAATTTATTCTGATTTAAAATAATTGCGAGTAACGTGTAAGTACATAATAGATATAGCTAAGGAATAATCCACCCATTCCATGATTTCTAGATATTATAGGTAGATAGGTAAGTCAAGTTATGTATCAAACATTTAACCACGGATCATGTAAAAGGGTTCAAAACATCTAAGTATACGTAAAATAAGCGCGATTAACATTCGTTAAAAAAATAACTACTTCAAATGCTATACTTTCAATTTGTGCGCTATTTCATTGCAAATAAATAAATTTTGGACTGTGTCAAAGGGTTCACATGTCTACAATTGGTAATACGCAAATAGGCAAGCGTGTAAAGGGTTTTTGTGAGTCATAATCGAGTCATAACCGTAACGGATTACTACGCGCTCGCTTGAAACCCCGAAACCTTGGTTACTTACCGTTATTATGACGAAAGCTCATAGAGATAAGTGCATTACTTCGTTAATAGGATACATTAGCTTGCTATTAATCGAAGGAAGTACTTATAGGTACTGTCCAATGACTAGATTAAGTTTTGCACTTAGTGTTCGATCTATGTTATCTAGTTTAACATCCTTAATCAAGTTTATAAGCTTAATAAATAGTATGTTTACGAGCGAATCTGTACTTACGAGTATTATGTATTGTAAAGAGGTCAAATTATGTTTCTGACATTATCCCTGGGTTGGCGAAGGCTATATTTTTTTTTATAAAAATAGGATTCCTGTTGGTTCAAAGTCTTATAGATCTATATAGAGGTCAAATTATGTTTCCGACACTATCCCTGGGTTGGCGATGCCTATATTTTTTTTATAAAAAACGGATTCCAGTTGGTTCAAAGTCTTATAGATTTATATTAATAAAAATCAATTGAAAAAATGTTGTTTGTTTCACTTCAGAACGGCTGCTCCTAGTTGGCTAATTATTTATTTGCTGTGTTTGTAATTGTCAGGACATTTTTGTATAAAAGATTTTTTTCTGAAATTCGTCACGGGGTAGGTATTTGGTTCACGCGGACGTAGTCGCGGACGGGCCGCTAGTATTTATATTTATTTATTAGGTACACAAAACAGATAGAAATTAAAAAAAAATAACAAAAAAGCATCACAAATTGTACAAGAGCTAAATTCCTATCTAAAACATGTGTACACAGCACGATTAATAATAAGCGTCCATATTAAAGTTTATCTAATCTAAAACTAATATGCAATTAAAAACTTATTATATACATAGAATGTAGAATAATAAAAATCGAACAAATCGAAAACTTATTCCAGATTAATGTTGACAACTATAAGAAGTTTTCTTAATAAGTGGGAGATGCCGAGCCGAGAATTTCCCGGACATTTTTTTTAAATTCATGTATTTTCATGGAAAATATGTCGATGTTGTTATTAAGCGCAACCAGTTCATTGTATAAACGGCACATTCGAACAATGGGATTGTAATATGATGTATTATTTTTATAGACATTTAGTACAAAAGTCTTTGGCGCCCGGGTTCGATACAAAGTATTTATTTGAATTAAAGAAAGCAATTCAGGGGAATCGATCATTGTATGATTATATAAACAAATCTAAATATATTTCACGTATTGCCTGACCAACACATCAGAAAATCTCGGGAACTATAAAGCCTACAACTTGAACTTTGGCTGTAGGTTCTTTATAATGTCATCACCATCATCAGCCTTTATTTGTCCCACTACTGGGTACAGACCATTCCAAATAGGGATATTGGGCAATAACCCACCACACTGGACCAATGCGCTTTATAATGTAGGTTATTTTAAGTGCTCCTGGATCACACCAGTAGCCGTTTACGCGTACCAGCGGGTGCGCCGCTATTACTCAAGTAACAATAATTAATGAATCACTTTAATTTATTGAAGACGCGTTTCAGAGGTGGAGTGCAGCTTGGCCTAGTTTCAGTTACTGTTACAGTCACCAAGCATCATTGTTTTATATTGGTGTAAGTGCCGTAGCTTGCCTTAGACGGGCCATGTACTAAAATTTGTTTTACAGAATAGACACAATAAAAAAACTGTAGCATGGAACTTACGATTTCAGTTTTTCAAAATTTTTTGGACCTAAAAGCAATAATGATAAGTCTGTTAACTGGTCTTTCCCACATAATAAAATTTGTTTTACAGAATAGACACAATAAAAAAAACGGTAGCATGGAACTTACGATTTTAGTTTTTCTAAATTTTTTGGACCTAAAAACAATAATTATAAGTTTGTTAAGGTCCTTCCTACATAGAAATCCATTTTTTTATCACACATATCCCTGTATCCCGGGTGGCCCCGACGCGTCATTGGGTCTATCATTGATACGGCTGATACGCACCTGATTGGTGCTTTCCGGCACAATACAGTGGTTCCGGTTTAAAGGTGGCCACTGACGATCAGTTTTTCCCATCAGTTGAACTGACGTCAGTCCAAAATTTGATTGTGAATGTCGAATCGTCACTCCAGAGTTTTAACTGACGGCGCGACACGTAAAGCTGGCGCGTCGCGCCAAACTGACCGTGAGTGTGTGATCGTCACTCCAATCGAGTCAGTTCGAATTTCTCCAATGAATGTATTGATCCTTAGCACCATACAATAAAGTTCAAAATTGATTGTTTCGCGTCAGTTCGAACTTCTCCAATGAATATTGATCCTTAGAGCCAAACACTAATGTTCAAAATTGATTGTACCGGCCGGTCGAGACTGACCAGCCGGCGTGACGCCAGTGAGTGGGGAAATCTGTTTGGCGTAAAACCATTTGGAGTGACGCCACAGTTTTACGCCTGGACTGACGCGCAAAACTGATCGTCAGTGGCCAGCTTTAAGCGTACTAGATCCGGTGAAATTTTACAGCATTGCAGCCATAAGAATTGAAAGTCTTGAGTTGGAAGCGCCCGCGGGATGCCCTAATATGTCGTGCGCTTCCACAGACTGCGGCACCGTATGCTGGTAAGCCACAGGTCCGGGGTTCGATTACCGCCGGGGTACTCCGTATGTTGGTACTCGGTTTTGGTTGGTGGTAGAGCCGATTTCCACCTGGCTAGCTGCCACTTCTTATGTAGTCGCAACATCACTTCTTCGACAGTTATAGATAAAATACTCAGCTCTTCAGTAGTTGAGGGGTCCGGGTGAAATGCGCTTGGGGCAAGTGCTTATCCGTGGCAGAATAAAAAAATGAATAATCAAGAATATGAACTGAATTTACATGAAAGGCTAGACAGAGAATCTAAGTAATATTTAAATTTTAATTTTAAAACTAGATATAAAATAATGTTATTCAGAAAAGAGGTCAGAAAACGCTTTAGCTGCCTTGTTACAAAGTAACTGACCCGGATTGTCAGAAAGGTGCAGGTTCGTAGCCTGCTCGTGCACATAATTTACACATTTTCCAATTTGTAAATTGAAAAAAGTTTATCCAATGCACCGAAGCGTCGCAGTCGATACATCGCAGTGTATTTCCAGCTCGCGTCCGATGGCTTCCACTGACGTCACCAGCTTTCATTAACAGTGGGAGGGAAGTGGGAGTGCCGACCTACGCGTTGCTCCCTTTGTACCTTCTTTTTCAAAGAAAATTGTAACTGGGATTTTATTGAATTTTGTATATTGACGTAGTGGGCACACATCAAACGTCTTACGACACGGTGGCTTAATGCTTTCGGTGTTTGTGATATGAGATTGTGAGCGATTAACTCCCAATATAGGTGCGTGTAATATACTTAGTCAAACGTGAAATTGTCATTCATAGATACATAGATTTACGGACTCACGACTATTTTCCCCAAAGGGTTAGTCAGAGATCCTATCCTCTCCTGTCCGTCTGCATATACAATGCGTCTACAATACACGCGTTGCTACATGTCAATGAAGGCTTGTAATCGATATCCGTGATGAAAAGCCACGCGCCCCCTACCATTGTCGACACGACAGACACACGACACTGAACACTGTGTGGTGAAACCACTTACCTTTTCCACTTCCTAGGTATTATTTCATGTAATCATCTCATATTTTAACTTCGTCTTATATATTTGCTTTTATTTTTCCTCGCTTCTGCAACGATACATAATGTTTTAGTAACTACATACTACACTACACACATCGCAATTCCTTTATCTAAACACATTTACTTACGTGATCTAAATCACGAAACTTCGGACACTATTTTTCGACACTTTTACGTATCCCACAAGTTTCGGATCACTTCGATAATCTTATTTTGCGTTTTTCCTTGTAATATTTAAATGTATCTCACTTTAATTGTTTTCTATTTACTAAATATTGTATTTTGGTTACGTTTTGAAGTATCTGACAACTTATTTTTGCTTCGTTGCTATGCAACTTATCAACATAATCCAATCAAAACTTTTTGACTTTCTTATTTATACATTTGGCCATCTAGATTTCTCGTTTTAAAAATATTATTTTGAAATTTATGCAGAACTCAGAAACCGAGGTTTCATTATAAAGTTTAGCCGACGACTAATCATTACATCTCTAGCTTTGGATTCAAAAGGTTTACTCTACTGAGACGATCACCAGCTTCCGAATTGGAAGGTCAAGACTCCTTACTTGCCTCTTCCAAATTGGAAGGACTAGTCTTCAAATACAAACACCAGCTTCCGAATTGGAAGACTACGGCCTCCAGACATCGCGCGCGCCTACGCCTGCCTGTGCCTGTCTCGCCTGTCAGCCTGCACCTTCGCCTGCCTGCGCCTGGTGGCGCCTGCCTGCCTGCACCTTCGCCAGCCTGTGCCTGCTGGCGCCTGCTGCCTGCGCCTGCCTGCGCCTACCTGCGCCTGCCTGCGCCTACCGGCGTCTGCCTGTCGGCGCCTGCCTGTCGGCGCCTGCTTGCCTTCGCTTGCCTTCGCCTACCGGCGCCTGCTTGCCTTCGCCTACCGGCGCCTGCCTACCGGCGCCTGCCTACCGGCGCCTGCCTACCGGCGCCTGCCTACCGGCGCCTGCCTACCGGCGCCTGCCTACCGGCGCCTGCCTGTCTTCACTTGGCTGCGCCCTTCGACGTCTGCCAAGTTCAGCGCTTGCCTCCACACCTTCGCCTGCCTCCACGTCAGCTGCACCTACCCCTTCACTTTTTATATTATCATCCTACATTTTAACCATCATCACCTCCATACTCACCATCCTCACTCACCTTTTTATTTTAACTTTGTTTGTAATTTTATTTTGACTTATAAATATTTGTAAATTTCTTATCATCTTTTCTTTTTTAAATGTCGCTTCACGACATTTTGGCGCCCAACTAGCTTTTAGATTCTAATCTCTTCTTTCTTTTACCCACTCCCTAGAGATTTTCTTTTTTGTGTTTGCTTTCTTTTTCTTCACCATCTATGCATTTTTTTCTCTCTAAATTCTAAAAACAACACTTTGTCTAGTGATTCTACAGTTCTTTACACATTCACCTACTTAAACTCTTTTCATTTAATATTTTTATTTTCAGTTTTACTAAAGCTGAAAATATTTCTCCTCTTCAACATCCCGCAGCAGCCGTTCCAGAACCTGCTCTTACGACTCCTGCTGCCCTTCCTCTCCAACCTTACTGTCAGGTACCTCCTCAAACTATTCCAAACCTTCATCTTTTCAAATCTTTAAAAAAAATTTAACTCTTACCTGTATATTTTTTTTAAAATCTTTATATTTTTTTCTATATCTCTAACTTTTTATATCTTTATAATCTTTAACTTATCTTTGTGTACTTTTTTTTGGAGACCCTATTTGTTCGACTGGCAGATGGCACTTTACATTCCGCTCAATCTTAACTTCTCCTTTATCATCTTCCAAATTTAATATGGTATATATGTTTTAATCACATTCACATTTTCATTCCATTAACTCATTAACGTTTTTGTTTCTTTTTGTTTTTTTTTTACTTAGTCTGTGCTCTTAAGCACACTTTAACGTTCTATAACGTTACTCAAGATCTATCTATTGATCTTCTCTATAACTTTAGTACCTAACTACTTTAGTTATCAAGCTTTGAACCCTACCGTTCTTAGCTACTTTATTGCTTCGAGCCCTACCGCTCGTAGCTACTTAAAATATTATGCTTTGAGCCCTACCGCTCTCAGCATATCTTAATTTACTTCATTTTTATTTTCATTTCTTTATTTCTTTTTTTTATTTTTTTTTTTTGTTAGGAGCGGCTGACTACTCCCTAAAAAAGCCTTAGGTCTAACTTTCCACTTATAGAGCGGTCGACAACTCTTTAAATAAGCCCTAATCGTCATTTTAAAACACCCTTCTAGAGTGGTAGTCATTGAATGTGAACTCCACCCTTATTGAATGCAGATGATAGTATGTAAGAGAACGTATGTCTGTTTGTTAGGCGATGTATGTCTGTGTAAAGTTGTGTTTTACGGTTTCTTTAGAAATATGCTTTAAAAATTTTCTCTGAGTCAAAAATTTTCTGGGGTCGTGGGGGAAATGTGGTGAAACCACTTACCTTTTCCACTTCCTAGGTATTATTTCATGTAATCATCTCATATTTTAACTTCGTCTTATATATTTTTTTTATTTTTCCTCGCTTCTGCAACGATACATAATGTTTTAGTAACTACATACTACACTACACACATCGCAATTCCTTTATCTAAACACATTTACTTACGTGATCTAAATCACGAAACTTCGGACACTATTTTTCGACACTTTTACGTATCCCACAAGTTTCGGATCACTTCGATAATCTTATTTTGCGTTTTTCCTTGTAATATTTAAATGTATCTCACTTTAATTGTTTTCTATTTACTAAATATTGTATTTTGGTTACGTTTTGAAGTATCTGACAACTTATTTTTGCTTCGTTGCTATGCAACTTATCAACATAATCCAATCAAAACTTTTTGACTTTCTTATTTATACATTTGGCCATCTAGATTTCTCGTTTTAAAAATATTATTTTGAAATTTATGCAGAACTCAGAAACCGAGGTTTCATTATAAAGTTTAGCCGACGACTAATCATTACATCTCTAGCTTTGGATTCAAAAGGTTTACTCTACTGAGACGATCACCAGCTTCCGAATTGGAAGGTCAAGACTCCTTACTTGCCTCTTCCAAATTGGAAGGACTAGTCTTCAAATACAAACACCAGCTTCCGAATTGGAAGACTACGGCCTCCAGACATCGCGCGCGCCTACGCCTGCCTGTGCCTGTCTCGCCTGTCAGCCTGCACCTTCGCCTGCCTGCGCCTGGTGGCGCCTGCCTGCCTGCACCTTCGCCAGCCTGTGCCTGCTGGCGCCTGCTGCCTGCGCCTGCCTGCGCCTACCTGCGCCTGCCTGCGCCTACCGGCGTCTGCCTGTCGGCGCCTGCCTGTCGGCGCCTGCTTGCCTTCGCTTGCCTTCGCCTACCGGCGCCTGCTTGCCTTCGCCTACCGGCGCCTGCCTACCGGCGCCTGCCTACCGGCGCCTGCCTACCGGCGCCTGCCTACCGGCGCCTGCCTACCGGCGCCTGCCTACCGGCGCCTGCCTGTCTTCACTTGGCTGCGCCCTTCGACGTCTGCCAAGTTCAGCGCTTGCCTCCACACCTTCGCCTGCCTCCACGTCAGCTGCACCTACCCCTTCACTTTTTATATTATCATCCTACATTTTAACCATCATCACCTCCATACTCACCATCCTCACTCACCTTTTTATTTTAACTTTGTTTGTAATTTTATTTTGACTTATAAATATTTGTAAATTTCTTATCATCTTTTCTTTTTTAAATGTCGCTTCACGACAACTGATCGACTTACAAACGGTGACGTCACCGATGCGTCGTCACGGGAAAACAAACGCGAGCCGATGCCGATACGACGAATCAACTGTGCATCATGTGAAAAATTATACATTCTAAAATGACAGCACTCAGCACTACAGCGACAATAAATAGTGTTAAGGAAATTTAAACCGATGATGACGATGAAAATAAAACAAAGGATTCATTAGTCATACCCACTTGTTACGAGCGGTACTTTTAACGACCCACAGTAGAAAATAAATAAATCTTGAATGTGGGTAGCTATAAGTTTATTTTTTTATCCAGTTATTATAGCTAATACCTTTCGTAAGTTATTTCTAGACTGTTTTGTGATCTTGTGTACATTTCTGTTACAATGCCGCTGAAAAAGTTACATATTTTTTACCATGGATGAACAGAGGTAAGCAACAACTAGATTTACAAGATAGGTATGTTTTCTAGTTCATAAACTGAGTATCATACTCTTATCTGTCTAATAATAACAAATTTGTTGAAAAAAAACATTGTTTAGGGGTTATATTTTGTCATTTAGTATTGCGGGTCTTTAAAGGCCTGCTAGTAATATCCACTACTTTAAGGTAACGATGTAGATTGAATGATTATTGTTTTTGTTTTGTCTTTAGACCCCGAAAAAGACACTTGAATTTAAATTAAATACTGGAAGAGTTATAATATGATAAGAGTGCGTCATTGCCAGAATTCATATTTATTTTTCCTCCCGAAAATTTCAACGCGGACGTCACAGATGAGGATTTTGGGGACGAAAATCAGATTGATGCACAGGCCCCGTTTAATTTCTTCTTTGACAGCTTTTTCACATCGGTACCTCTAGTTGATGAACTAAGTGAAAGAGGCTTGAAAGCAACTGGAACAATACGAGAAAACCGATTGTCGAAGTGTTCTTTGGAGTCAAACAAGGAGCTTCAGAAGTCTGAGCGAGGTACTTACAAATACCAGTCCGCCAGGCTGAAGAGATTGAGGATTGCAAGTGGCTTGATAACAGTGTCGTAACTGTTGCATAAAACGCAGTGAAGATTTTGCCAACTTATAAGATAAAAAGATTTTCTCAACAGAGAAAAAGTATGTTCAAGTTGACCAACCGGCTAGAATCAAAGCCTACAATTAGAATATGGGCGGAGTAGACCGTTCTGATCAAAACATCAGCCTGTACTGAACATCCATCCGTGGTAAAAAGTGGGATTTCTCCATAATCTGCCACTGCTTAGACATGGCCTTGCATAACGCGTGGCAGTTATATAAAACAGATGGTGGAGACGAGGATTATCTCCATTTTCGGAAAAATACTGTTATCAGTTTGTTTGAAACAATCTGGAACTAGAAAGGGTTGCAGGTTGCATGTCCTCCAAAAGCCTCCATGGAGCATCACGATATGATGATATAGGTCATTTGGTGAGGCACATGCCAGAACGACAAAGATGCAGCATTTGTCACACAAAAGCAAACTTCATATGCATCAAATGTAAAGTGGCTCTACTATACACCCTAATGTTTGCTTTGAGAAATACCACACCAGGGAACAATTTCATCTATCAAGAGTTTATTTTGTCACTTTGTGTTTTGTAAAGTCTATTACAACTTAAATCTTTATACTTTAGTTATATTTGTTTTTATTTGATGTTTTTGCTGATAATATAAAATCATTTATGTCTACATGTTTGGAGTTCAGTGAAAATATGTAATTTATATAAGTACTATTTTTTTAAAATCTTGTTATTTTGTTTATATTTGTTGTATTTTAAGTAATGTCTCATTATAATAATTACTGAATGATTTTATTATTGTAACTATTTTGTGAATTTTAATTTAATAATTTAGATGTTTTGTCATAATTATGTAATTGGGAATATTCCTGTATAATTATTAAAATAAATAAATAAATAATAAATAAATAAATAAAATAATATTTCATTTTAATTAAAAGTTATTTTAAAACAAAATGTAACGTCAACCATAGTAGACCATATTACTAGCGGGTCTTTAAAGGACCACCCATTTTCCGCTTTTCCGACGCACGATTAATTTTTTTCGTATGTTTCCTACACTTCTAATGTGTACATATGAACACAATACTTAAAATTGATATTGATCTGTTAGACTTTTTTTTATCGTAACAGGTGGGTTAAAATTGGCTATTATTTTTAGCGAGCTGTAATCTTACATTTTTAAACCAAAATCTATAAAAAGTAACTAAAAAAAGACAAGACTTCGGCTAAAACTTTACTTTATAGGCTCAAATGGTTTTAAATGATCTATGCGCATTGCCTTGAATCTTTGCACCCACCCATCTCCCAATGCATCAATCATTTACAGGCAAGACTTTTTGTTTCTTTTGTAAAAATATTTAAGTATGTACATGTCAATTGAGGCCACCCAACAAAATTTTGATACAGTTAGGGCCCGTCTAAACGCCACTGCTGTTTAGTTTCATTCAGAAGTTCACAAGTTGCAACCGACCCTCCGATCGTCGAATAAACCGGTTTATTTTGGTTAGAGTAAGTTCTTGAACGTTAGCGTTCTCAAGAAAAGTTCGGAGCAAAACCGAAGTTAACCTGTTTTAACAGGTATGTTATATACTGGTTCTGAGCCTTCGTAACGATCTTTAATTTAGTTTCAAAGTTTACGTCGGTTAGTTAATCAAAAAAATATCGAAACCTTTATCATACTACATATTTTTGATGTATCAATATCTAAATAGTATTACCATTTATCATTTTGTACTACTATACAATACAAAGTTGTGCAATTTCTTACGCTCATTCTTCTTAACATCAAAGTAAGAGAGACGCACTGGTGATAGTAGAGTACCAGATGGTAGTAATATTTAAGAAATGTTTTTTGGACGATTGTGAAAAGTGCAATATCAATTATTTTGAATTATTCCTCGTAGGTATACTTACCTCGTAGATACACTTTTGAAAAAAGTTCGGCTTTATTCCTTATAGATCCACTTTCATATTGTACAGCACAGCAGAAAAGCGATAGGGATGACAAGTTAAGTTTTGTCACTCGAATTTAAAAAGAAAATAAGTTTAGTCTAAGTAATAAAGATATTTCGACTTTGACTTAATACTATTCTATGTTTATGACTGGCTAGTCTATAAATCTACCATGAAGATATACTTATAGGTCACAACTATTTCCCCAAAGCGTTAGGTAATCAGAGACTAGGCAATGAAGACCGCAACAGCACTACTGCCACGCCACAGTCCACGTTTCACCAAATAACAACTGCACATATGCTAAGCATGGCAGGTGGTGAGCCCGCCGCTTTACGATATAAATCAATCAGCTATAAATCAATCAACAATAAACTAAATTATGACTGGACTGGACAAACAAAAACAAATCATGTTAACCGGTGACCAGTTTATAAACAGTTTTATTAGTCGAATGCGATTTTTAAATTGGCACAAATCGAATGAATCGTATGCAATCGAAATGTTGATTCCCATTAACCCAGAGGCATTTCGGTTTGCCACTTACCAAAATGGTCTGAGCAACGAGACGAATCATTGAAGCCAATTGAACAAGCTTTTATGAGATGAATCATGTCTATTACTGACGTTTTTCACAATTAATAAACTATAAGACACAGTCTTCGATCATCTAATCTAAAATTCTAAACACTAGTTAAACAATTAGCTCTCTCAAAATGTCGCCTCGTACTAATGCTCCAACCAAGAGTGAGGATTTGGATGGCTGTCAATTGTCTTTTGACATTGCCAACCAAATGTAATACCTATAGTGGAGATGATAAGGCCGAGTATCAAAATTAGTTGTGATTATTCAAAAACAAAAATGATAAGAATAATTGGAACCACTTTTTCGAACGTATTTTATATGGGATTGTGTATCTGTGTTTAGAAGATCACAGTATTAAATTCATTTTAAGTGGATATTGACTTATTAATGGATGCATTGAGTTATAATGTAATGGATGTTGGTATTAAAACGACATTTTTCTATTCCGCGCCTGGACTCCATTTTCTACTTAACTTCAGGAGGACTTAGGCTATAACCTACCACACTGGCCAAATACGGGTTGGCGCGGGTTCT
Organism: Scoparia ambigualis; assembly: GCA_963921215.1. Classification (NCBI taxonomy): domain Eukaryota; kingdom Metazoa; phylum Arthropoda; class Insecta; order Lepidoptera; family Crambidae; genus Scoparia; species Scoparia ambigualis. The sequence goes on along the minus strand of OY992521.1, from coordinate 10,572,596 downwards.
AACGACTGCCATCCTTTTTTTTGTCTCAGTGAATCCGCCTTAAGGATACCCCAACCCCAGTGAGATGACGCAGGGTTATGTGGGACTCCATCCGTCCCCCTTCCACAGAAAGGGTAAGAGGGAGGGAAGACGTTTACCCACTAAACACTGGGGAAACAATTCGAGTAAAAGTAGAGGCCGTGGAGGCCGTGGGACCTGTCCACTAGGAAATTAAACCACGGGAACGACTGCCATCCTACGACAACAAAGGAACCAACGGCTTTTGGTGCCTTCCAAGCTAATATAACTATAATTGTTTATTGTACAGGACCCAGGATCAGCAATTCCCAAGGGCACCCTGCTCGCCCTCCTGATCTCAATGCTGAGCTACGTGCTGATGGTCCTCTTCTCCGGGGGCGGTGCCCTAAGGGACGCCAGCGGCAACGTGACGGCCCTTCTCATTTCAAACGGGACAGTGGTGGACTACAACGGGCTAAGGGATTGCGTCCTCAACAACACTTGCAGCTACGGGCTCCACAACAGCTATTCGGTAAGACATCAAATGATTTATTGCATGCCACCTTTATTAAGTTTATGATTGAATAATATTTTAAGAGCTGTGTGGTGGCGGGTCATTAATAGAATTCTACCGAACATCATAGAGTGGCGATGGACTCAGCTGTTACGTTGAGCCACTGCTCTGTGGACTGCGGACTGCTTTTGCGGTTCTCATTGCCTAGCCTCTGATTAACCCTAAATCTATGTTGATATTTAATATTTTAATGAACTATAAATAACATTTTGATTTTTTAAGTATAAACGTAATTAGTTCTATACCACAGCATTCTCATAATCGTAAGTCACGAGTCGTGGCATCATCTAACCGCTCCATTCGCAGGTGATGCAGCTGATGTCAGCATGGGGCCCGCTGATCTACGGCGGATGCTGGGCGGCGACGCTGTCGACGGCGCTGACCAACCTGCTGTCGGTGCCGCGCCTCATCCAGGCGCTGGGCGTGGACCGCATCTACCCAGGACTCATCTACTTCTCCAAGCCCTATGGACGGCATGGAGAGCCTTACCGAGGATATGTGCTCACGTTTTTGGTGTCGCTCGTGTTTCTTCTCATTGGTGAGTGAGATGTAACATTTATAGTAACTGTATGTACCACAGAACAGAAGAAAGAGGTCTTCTGTTCTGTGTTATGTACCTACGTAGTAATATTCTAAATAAAAAGTATTCATTGAGTTCTGAAGATCAAATGGTTCTTATAAGTCTAGTCTACTTTGTGCCAAAAAGAATCAAAGGAAATGCAACAAGGACATTTAATTTCTTCCTTCGGAATTTATTTGCAGCGTAATCTATAATGAAAAATGCATTACTTAATAATCTCAGATGAAAATTTTACCAGGACAGCATACGGAACAAGTGCAGTGGTAGAATATGACACTGTCACGATCCATTGTATTTTTTTAACGGAGTGCTGAAAAGGAATGCTAAGGCTAATAATTATCTTTTAACCAGTGAAGCACAGTGTATTTTGCAGTGACAATTGAATATCGTTTGGTTGCAGCCGACCTGAACACGATTGCGCCGCTGATCTCCAACTTCTACCTGACGTCGTACGCGCTCATCAACTTCTGCACCTTCCACGCCGCGCTGGTGCGCCCGCTCGGCTGGCGACCCACCTTCAGGGTGAGTACCAATCATAGATAATACTACAGGTAGTCGAGGAAGTTTCCGTTCCACCACTTTTCAGCCACTTAGGAGCAGTTTACCAGATTCTCAATTCACCAGATTCGCAACTCACCAGATTCGCAACTTACCAGATTCGTAACTATCCAGAAGTACAATTAAAAACAAAGAACTAAAAATGTTTTAATTTTTTTGGACAAACTTTAAATTATTGCAAATTTCTTTATTGCAGTCAGCCATAATTGCGTCCACTATATTTCGCACCTACCTACCTGATCTTTACAACAAGAATGCATTATTCCATTATTTCTGTCGAATTCAGCGTAGATGAGTACTGGTCAACGTAATACAGCCGATTGATACAAATAAACCGGAAGATTGTGCTTTTATTGAGGGTCAATGATAAGCAACTCAAGAAATTGAAACATGTCTACCACTTTTATTAATCTTTATTATTACTTAGTTTAGTTTTTTAGATGGCACGTAAGTTTAGTTATTCATTTATTATAAGTAGTTACACGTTTCCGTTACGCATTTCCCGTTTGATTGTGCAAAATCCGGTTAGTTGCGTATCTGGTAAGTTGCGAATCTGGTGAATTGCAAATCTGGTGAATTGAGAATCTGGTAAACTGCTCCTGAGCGTTTTCGGCGACATTCGCCTGCGTTCCATTCCAACCGCGCAGCTACTAGAGTAACGTGTATTTGCTGAAAAGTGGTCGATCGGGAACTTCCTTGACTGTACGTTACGTAGGTACCTACCATTTATGTGTTATATTTTAAGATAGAGAAATATTGAAAAAATAAATATCTAGCTACCATATATGGGAATCGAATCCACCTATTCCGCATCCCTGTCGGTTGGTTGGTTAGACCTGTCGAAACTCTACTTATAGCAAGTCTCATCATCTCAAATCATAGATTCGGGTGCCACTATAGGGGCACGCGGGCAAGCAGAAGCCCCTACCCCTACCTCTGGGCTTCCGCTTGACACTATTTCTTTATTTCTTGGAACTGTATGAGATAGTGATAAGAGATTTGGGCGTTTAGTCTTTTATGTAAGCTTGGTGTTGTCCACAGTACTACAACATGTGGGTGTCGCTGGCGGGTTTCGTGATGTGCGTGGCGATTATGCTGCTCATCAGCTGGGTAATGTCGCTCATCACCTTCGCCGTGTTCTTCACCCTGTACCTGATCGTGCACTACCGGAAGCCCGGTATGTATTATAGTATTTTTTACTTCTCTTATAAAATGTGTATATTTTTTACTTCCCTCGTTAGGGCTTTGATTTTTCTATTTTAATACGAACCACGATCGTATTCTTTAAGCGCATCCGCAACTTTATTAGCCTGTGATTCGTCGTACACTGATGAGTGTGTAGGTACTGTGTCAATCGCTATAATGAAAAAACAGCGATGGTTTTGACACGCGTGCGTATTGTACGACGAATTATGATTACGAGCCAACGTAGTCTCGGATGCGTTTCGAAACTAGGCTTTATGAAGTGTTCTGGTTTCGGATAGACCAATCCCAGGAGTCACTGAGCTAGTGTACGCATAGTGTATGCGCGCCTTTAGAGTTACTGCTGACACGAGGCATGTGCAATGAACTCTATAAGTGCAAACTCCAACGATATGTATCGAGCATAGCCCTTTTATTGCACTCGCGCTGCCTAGAAACAGGAATAGCCGCGATGCTAATTCGGTCCCGCGGATTGCATCACCGATCCAGCTCACGTGGCGGGATTCACGTTGCGAAACCACTATGTTTTCAATTCCGTTTCCAAACTGCAAGGAATCATCAAGGAATCACTAACAGTGTGTAAGTACTGAAAAATTCAATTTGGAAATAAAAAATACATTTAACCTGTTACCAATAGATGTGAAAGATACTCAACAACTATTTAACGTAATTAAAACTAGTATTAAAAATGCGTGTAAAATAGTAAAACCCACCAAAAAATAATCACCGTAGGTTGACAGAAAATACAAAGAAACTGATTGAGGACCGAAATGAAACTAGTAGAAAGGATCCACAATACAGAGTAAAAGACAAGGAAGAAAAAAAAGCATAAGAACGGATGTTAGAAATTATAACACAAAATTATACTTTACAAGATAGCTCTAGACAAACAAGGCATTTTTCCTTGAAAGTCTTGGATATAACTAATCTTTTTAATACAATATTAACTACTTGATGTATTTCACCAAAATTGGATACAGTTGGCTCACGACCGCGATCAGTAGAAGAAATGGAAGGACGCCTTTGACCAGCAGTGGGACAGTGAGGGCTGATATAATAATAATAAAATATAATACAGTTATTGTTGAGTTGTGTTGTGTTAGCGATAGTATGTTGCAGTCAACATACTATCGCTAGTTAAACTCTCTAGCGGTAAGAAATATTGTTTGCTCCTTATTATGATACTGTTGTACCAATGTAGTATTCAGTAAAATTTTAATCTCAGAGATAAAAACTTCTTAGATTTGATGAAGTAATGTTGACTAAAAACATAAGAATCAAGCACTGACAAATTTCGACGGGTGAAAACCAGACGTCGGTAGCCAAGTGGTTAAGGCAGCCGCATGGAATGCGGAAGGTGCGTAGTTCGATTCCCGCCTGAGGTTGTCGTCTTTTCAGTGTTTAAAATTTTACTTATGTATATTTAAGCGTTAATAAAACGCTAAAATATATGAAAAATATTAATCTATAAACGCAGCTCCAACTTACCAAATATTCAAATATTTGTAAAAATATTTCTTTCGGATCTCAGAGGTGAAAACTTCTAAGATTTGATGAAGCAATGTTGACTAAAAAACATAAGAATCAAGCACTGAAAAACTTCGACGGGTGAAAACCAGACCGCGGTAGCCAAGTGGTTAAGGCAGCTGCCCGGAATGCGGACGGTGCGTGGTTCGATTCCCGCCTGAGGTGGTCGTCTTTTTTCAGTGTTTAAAATTTTATTTAAGTATATTTAAGCGTTAATAAAACGCTAAAGTATATGAAAAACATTAATGTAGTAAGTATTCGTCATCATCACCATTGGCCTCTAGTGTAATAGCAGACAATTTATGGTGCAACATCAAACAAATATCGCTTTTGATGGCAAAATAGTCCGATGCGTCAATGTATTATTCCATGTTTGATACTAATGCTGGATAGTTTGTCAGCTATTACCAAAATGTCTTTATATTGTTACTAACTTGTATAACAGACGATTATTTTCAAAATATCAAGGCTGTTTATAATACACAATTTTTTCCCCCTCCTTCCTGGGTATGTTCTATTTGAGCCATATTCCTACACGTTCTAAAGAAACTAAGTGTATAATCCTAGACCACAGCAAACAGAAGCAGTTCAATATGAATCAATGAGTTTTCTTCACTTTTTGTTGTAGACGTGAACTGGGGCAGCAGCACTCAAGCGCAGATGTACAAGACCGCGTTGTCGAGCGCGCACAGCCTCGCGCGCACCGGCGAGCACGTGAAGAACTACTGGCCACAGCTGTTGGTGCTAGCAGGGATACCCCAAGCAAGGCCGGCGCTCGTAGACCTTGCCAGCCTCATCACGAAGGCGGGATCGCTCATGATCGTCGGCGACATCACGGAGGTTGGTTGAGTCATCAGTTTTTCAATGATTAGCGAAGTGAAGAACTACTGGCCGCAGCTGCTGGTGCTAGCAGGGATACCCCAAGCGCGGCCGGCGCTGGTAGACCTAGCCAGTCTCATCACGAAAGCAGGATCGCTCATGATCATCGGTGACATCACCGAGGTTGGTTCGATTTGCAGAAGACCTCAGTTTCAATGGTTAAGAACTTCCTGCCATAGCTGCTTGAGCTGGCAGGCATACCGCAGGCGCGGCCGGCGCTTGTCGACAGATCAGCCTCACTACCGGCAGGCTCAATCATTATCGTTGGAGACGTCACTAACATCAACCTCGTCGCGAAGGCGGGATCACTCATGATCGTCTGGGACATAACTGAGGTTGGTCAAGATTTTAATGATTTAAGTCTTGATCAGAGGTGAAATACAGGCGGACAGCTAGCTTGGTGCTAGCAGGGATACCTCAAGCGCAGCCGGTGTGGTCGACTTCGCCATCCTCATCACTGAGGCAGAATCGCTGATGATCGTCGGTGACATCACTAAGGTTGGTTCCATTTCCGAGTCCTCAGTTTCAATGATTTAGAACTCCCTACCCCAGTTGCTCGAGCTGGCGGGCATACCGCAGCCTGGCCAGCCTCATTACCAGAGGCACCCTCAATCAATGTTTGTCGGATACGTCCTGAGCTTGGTTAGTTTTTAATTATTTCAGTTTTGATCAGAGGTGAGCACATGAACTACTGGCCGCAGCTACTGGCCGCAGCTGCTGGTGCATGCGGAAATACCGCAAGCGCGGCCGGAGCTCGTAGACCTCGCCAGCCTCATTACAAAGGCAGGACCACTCATGATCGTCGGTGACATCACTGAGGTTGGTTGAGACCTTAGTTTTTCAATGTTTAGCGAAATGAAGAACTGCCTGCCAAAGCTGCATGATGTCTTGATCAGAGGTGAGCACGTAAACTACAGGCTGCAGCTGGCTTGGTGCTGGCAGGGATACCGCAGACCTCAGATAATGAAGGTGATGATGTTAACTTCACTATTGATGTAACTACTTTAAATTTTATCATAGATCGATTGTATTCTAAGTCTAAGTTAGTACTACAACAATATGTATTTTTGCAGAAAAGGCTCTCGTTCAAAGAGCGCTCCGTCCGCCTCCGCACCAGTGACGAGTGGCTGCGCGGGCGCAAGATCCGCGCCTTCTGTAGCGAAGTGCACGGCTTCAACTTCGAGTTAGGCGCGCGCGCGCTCATGCAGGCGGCTGGCGTCGGTCGACTGGCGCCCAATGTGTTACTTATGGGCTACAAGGCAGACTGGAGCGCGGCGCCGGCGGAAGACCTTGTCTCCTACTTCAATGTATTGCAGTAAGTATACTTGGAAAAGGAAGAACGATCAACATTGTATAGCTTAAACCGTTGAACCTGGAACGGACAGGATTTTCTGAAATCCTAACATTTTAGTACAGAGGTGAAACATGCGCTACTGAACTGGAGCGCTTCGTCTCGTACTTCGATATTGAATTTAATCAAGTGATCTTAGATACGAAGACTTAGATACGAAGCATGTTAAACCATTATTTTAATATCGAGCTTAAACACGCGCTCGTAATTCTACTGGCGCCCAACGTGTAACTCAAGGGCTACAATGCAGACTGGAGCGCGGCATCACCGGTAGGAGACCTTGTTTCGTTCTTCAATATGCCGCAGTAAGTATACTTAAGGTAGAACTATCAACACTGCACACCACAAAACGCTGAACCTAGAATAAACAGGATTTTCCGAAATCTTACCCTCTTAGTAACATAGCTCAAACACGCGTTCGTTAGTCTACTGCCGCTCAATGTTTTATGGATCTGCTAATTGGAGCGCGTTACCTGGTAGTAGACCTTATCTCGTACTTGTGCTGCAGTAAGTATAGGTACATAAGAAAGTAAACTTATTTAGGAAAGACCGATAAACATCTTACAGCCCAAGGCCACGGGGCCTTAAAATCATCTAAATAAAGAGTTCTAAGTACGCATACGTTAGTCTACTGGCGCCCAACGTGTAACTCATGGGCTACAAAGTTGTCACCGTGAAGCGTACACCGTCTCACTGGATTTATTTCTGGCACAACACCGCGTTTAAGAACCGCCTAGCGTTGGCGATTCTCCGGCGGTCTATACTGCGGCGCAGCGGCGGAGGAGGCGGCGATCATCTAAATAAAGAGTTCGAACACGCGTGCGTTAGTCTACTGGCACCCAACGTGCCTACTCTCTACTCATGGGCTACAAAGTCACCATCAAGCATAAACTATCAAAACCTCTTGTTTGGCATAACTAGCTGTTCCTTTGTGTCTAGTTCGTGCCGAATGAAGGGTTATTCGATTTATTTCTTGCACAGTACTGCGTTCGAGAACCGCCTTGCTGTAGCGATACTCCGCGTCGCCGGTGGCCTAGACTGCGGCGCGGCGGCGGAGGAAGCGGTGGCGGTAGCATGCGGTGGCCTTACCGCCACCAGCAGCAGCAGCGGTGACCTGCGCGTGCGCCGCGACGCCGCTCAGATCATGCACGCTGACTCCGACCTGGATATAAGGTCGTCTGACTCGCAGCCTTCTAGCCGACATAATCTTACCAGTAAGTTACCTGTAAGCTAATAATAGAGATGAGTAGCTTCACAATTCATCATCATCAGATTATAAACGTCCCCAGTACTTCCCGCTTGGACACTAGCTCATATGGAGATTGGGTCATAACGCTGGCCCAATATGAGTTGTTGTGTTTTAACGACTGCCATCTTACGATAACAACCGGGATCAACAGTTTTACATGCTTTCTGATTCCGAAACACAGAGGAGCTCAAGATTTTTTAATTTGTGACCTACCTTACCTGGCATTGCGAAAATTACCTAATGGCAAGATCGCTAAGAGCTGGATGAGAGTGGCCGCGGATCGTGCTCAGTGGCGTGTTCTTTTAGAGGCCTATGTCCAGCAGTGGACGAGTATAGGCTGATGATGATGAGAAAGATCGCCAGCCGAGCGCGCTTAGCCGCCGCGTCATTGAACTCCTCCAAGCTAACTTACTTACTTACTGCTGCTACCCAAATGGGTCTTGGCCTCCAACACTTGTGTATCACACTACGCTTTGCGGTTCTAGACGAGTTCTTTACCAGCAATCTTTTGTACCTCGTCCTCAGCGTCGTTTCGTCGTATTGAGATGACCGACCGCTCTACAACAAAGAAAAATGGTAGCAATTCCGTATACTGTTATCGAAGATATGACTCACAGTACCTTAGTATATTTATATACGTATTTTTTATTTCTCCTTGTATGTTCACCGTCTACTATTGGGATTGAAAATGTTTATTCTGTATTACAGATCTATTGACCTTGACGACATCACGCTCATTTACAATATCAGAGAAAGAGGCGAAGGAAAAGAAAAAAGACAAAAAGACGGACATCCACCGCCAGATAATCTACAAAGCCTCTAACGGTGTGGAGATTTCGAAGGATCAGCTCTCTCAGATGACAATATTCCAAAGAAAACAGGTATTTACAAAATTTTATAAGCTTCAATTGGCGCGATGGTGAAGCTGCTAGCGCATGTATTGCAATGTTGAGGCTTTCACCAATCATTCCGATATTCGGAGGTCCTGGGTTTAATTCCATGCTAAGGCAAAAAGTGTTTTGGATATTTCTATGCAGGGGATTCGTAATCACCAATAAACCCGCATTTAACAAGCGTGTTGATTTAGCTAATCAATTGTAGCTATGACTTGATTTTAATGATGGCATCCTTTGTCCAGCAGTAGGACCAGGGACCTCACTCTCAAAGGGCATCCGAAACTTCATTGGCCCGTTATTCGTTGTACACTACTTTAAGTGTTGTGTATATGTACTATGATGAGGATGATGATGATGCAATCCTGTTATCCCTCATCAGAGACATAGGGCTCGAAGAAGAGCTTCCACTGCTATCGATCTTGTGCGGCAACCTCCAGGTCCTTCCAGCCGATATCAGCTGATGCAGCCTCTTTTTCAACTGATCGCCTCTAGGTGGTACGGGGGCGGCCCGGCCTTCTTTTTCCATACGCTTGCCACGTTAACCCTTGCTTGGATAGATGGTTGTCAGGTCTCCGCAACACATGTCCAATCCAGCGCCATTTCCTTGTCAGGATCTCCTTGTCGACGGGTTGTTGCTCAGTCATCTCCCACAGCCTTACATTAGAGATGGTTCGTGGCCAGTAAATGTGTAAGTATGTACTGTGCCAATTGCTTATTATGAATAAAACAACAGCGCGCGCGCAATGTAATGTAGTGGGTGTACCACGTGTAGGTAGGTATATCAAAAGAATTCATAAACAAATATGTAACATGAGACTAGAGAGATTTTAAGTATGGTTGTCGGTATGGATCAAAGGCATAGTTCTAGGAAAACAGATCAAGTTCAAATGTAAACAGTGTAACTAGAAACCATAACATAATATGAGACCTATCTATATTTGGTAATGAGAATGTAATATGAATAATGTAATAGTACCTTAAGATAAACATCAGAAACCCGAAACCTACCTAACCTACATACCTACTGTATTAGTCATAAGTTAGAATTAATATATAAAGGAAGATTTTTATAATAAAAGGGCAGTATTTTTCCAACATTCGTGCGTATTATTTCTATCCGGTCGTCCCCGCATCACATGGCGACCCTAGCCTGTCACGCGATCGCGATCGGCGCCGGCGCTGAAGTCATTCCATAAAGGGAGCCGGTGTGGTCCCATATATGGAGTAGGATCACCTATCCGTATTTTCTAAACAATAACAAGGGGTCTTCTTGAAGTAATATGGTAATGTAATGTAATATTGTTTACACAATACAGTACTCCAGTAGAGCCGGCAGCTGCTACAAGTCACAGTGATATTTATACGCAAATTGGAAAAACTAATTCAATAGAACAAAATACATCGTTTATACAAGGAATTGCAAACATTAATTTATATTTGGGAATATTCATTTTTATTCTACTCCTAGTAGTGGGTTTTATAACTTTACGCTATTGCATTTTAACGCTCAATAAAAAGATTGAGAGAAGAGCTCGCGCTCAAATCATTGCTCTCAACAAAACCAACGCGTAAAGAGGAAGAAATGGAACTTTATGTCGAAACGGTACAACACCTGATGAAGATATTTTGTGAAACCCGAGACATCAAGACCCAAGGAGTTGTTGTGAGTAAAGAAGGAGGAAGAACAGCAATCGTCGCGTAAATTAAAGGAAATATCGGCCACTACTCGTTGAGCCCGGAGAAAGTTACGGCAAAAACATTTGCAGATCTATCTAACTTATTAGACGTAGAGTTCTACGATGGGACAACAGGTGTAGCACAACTAGAACTTATTTATGAAGGAAAAGTGATGTGGATCTGGAAAATTGTGTGGGAGCGTGACTCTACATATTGCGAGTGGTAATTTTTTTTTTTTTTTAATGCAGTGTCTTAAAATATTAGTGGAAAAATGCAAGTGATCTAAGGACACTAAGGTAAAGTACATAATATAAGCACTATAGTCATAGATAAATAGATATAAAATAAAATTGGTTACTTATGTTATGGCAAATGAAATAAAATCTCTTACTGTTAAATTAAGAGAAGTTAGAACTTATTTAGTAAAAATAGGACCAAGTAGACGGAAGGGAGATATATTATTAAGAAAAACTGAGGAAATTCATGCATTGCATTCAGCTTTTGTTTCTATAATTGATGTGACAAAAGACGCTATAGTATTAGGTAAATTAGGAAAAGAGGAAGAAAAAGTTATAAATGAATTAAGTGAAAAATTCTTACAGCTGTATGACGAAGTGAAAGAATTGTGTAAAGCAGTAGAAATGGAGGCCTTTAGTTTAAAGACAGCGTTACGCTTATTGCCATTAATGACTGATGACGAAATGGTTACACGGCAGTTGATCGATAACATAGAATACTATGGATCTACACTGTCAGATTCAGCCTGTAAGACCAAATTAATTAACTTTGTATTAAAAAGTCGATTGTCGCAAGCAGGAAAATTAAAATTATCCGAAACATACGCAACTTTACAGGAATTAATACAGGAGATGAGATGTAAATTACTTGCACAAAAATCGGCAAATGCAATTCAAATGAAATTGCAACAATTGAAACAAAATGATAGAACTATTAATGACTTTGGACAAGAACTTTCACAATTATTTGTTGATCTGACAATTTCACAGTCTAAAGGCGATTCCAATAGCTATAAGGTATTAAAGCCTTTAAATGAAAAGATGGCTATAAAAAGGTTTGCCGACGGACTGCGAAATCGCAGATTGAGCACTATTATTTCAGCTAAAACCTTTGATTCACTAAAGGATGCTATCCAAACAGCACTGGACGAAGAAGTTACAACAACCAGCTCTGATGTAATTGGTACGTATAACTCATATCAATATAGATCTAGGTATCAGTTTAGACGCCAACCCAGAGGAAATTTCAGAGGGAATTGCAGAGGAAACTACAGAAGAGAGTCCAGCTTTACTTCAAGAGGTAACGGCTATAAACGACAAGTATATTCACAGTATAGGGGTATCGGAAAAACGTTCTATAGAGGAGGTGGTAACCAGAGAAGTAATAATTCTGGAGAGTATCATAGCAATAGTCAAAGAGGATACAACAGGGGACGACATCAACCCAGAGTTAATATGTTATCGGAAAATACCACGGAAACTGAAAATAATCACGACGGTCATGAAGAAATAAGTGAAAACCAGTTTTTTCGGGACTAATGCCATACTATCCGGGGGTAATACAATTACACGCGTATTAAATACAAACAACAAAGGATGCTCATGGTTAATAGATACAGGTGCCACAATTTCAGCTGTAAAATATAGTCACATTAAAAGTCAAAAAATTCCAATAACTAGAGATAGAATGACCATAAAAGGTATTGGAGGTAATTTGGAATCTATTGGATATGCTAAATTAAAAATTCAGATAGGAAACGAAATAATAGAACAGGTAGTATATGTGTTTAACTCACTTCCATGTACTACAATAGGAATTCTAGGACATAATTTTTTAGATAAATATACGGCAGAAATAAATTACGGAAACAAGTCAATATCATTAACGATGAATAATAACAAGACAGACAGAACAGACCTTAAAATACAATAACACATGGATGCAAACATGTTATAATTTAGAAAAACGGTCAGAGTCAATTTACTATATTAACACTGATCAAGTAAATGATTGTGTAATATGTGCGGAAGAAATATGTAAAGGCGTATTTATAGCAAGCACCATAGTTAAACCAACAAATGGAAAAATACCGGTTCAGATTTTAAATACAAACCAAGAAGACGTACAAATAATCAAGTTGAATCCAAAAGTTCACAATCTAGATGAATATAACTATTGCTACTTTGGTGAGAATATAAAAGACGCGGAAAGGATAAAGAAAGTACTGAAGCAACTTAACTTAAAACATTTAACATTAGAAGAGCAAATAGAAATAGAAAAAATATGTGCAAAATATTCTATATAATTTGACTTTGACTTTGGACTTTGTTACCGCATTCACAGAAAAAAGAAATTGACAAACAAATACAAAAAATTATATCGGATGGAATAATAGAACCAACACAAAGTGAATGGTCGAGTCCTATTTTGATAGTGCCTAAAAAGTCAGGCATCAGGGGAAAAAAAATGGAGACTTGTGATTGACTACAGAAAACTAAACGAACGAATACAAGATGAAAAGTTTCCACTACCGAATATAGCCGAAATATTAGATTCTTTGTCAGGATCAATATATTTTAGTCATCTTGACCTATTTTCGGGTTATTACCAACAAGAATTAGAATTAGACTCAAGAAAGTATACAGCATTTAATTCTGGACAATACCAAATGACTCGTATGCCAATGGGACTTAAGACGAGTCCAAGCGCATTTAGCAGAATGATAACTTTAGCAATGTCTGGACTAAGCTATGAGAAATGTTTTGTCTATTTAGACGATATAGTAGTTTTGGAAGAAGTCTGGAAATACATAATAGAAATTTAATTGATGTTTTTGAGAAGTTACAGAAAGTCAATCTCAAGTTGAATCCGTTAAAATGCGAATTTTTAAATAGGAAATTTTATATTTAGGGCATGTAGTTTCGGCAGAAGGAATTTTGCCGGATCCTGAAAAAATCAAAGCAATACAGGAATATCCCTAATACTCAATGACTTTCATATATTACCTACGAGTGGCCACGCAGGGGAAAGAAAAATGTATAATAATATAAAAAGAAGATTTTTTGGTCAGGACTAGAAGAAGATATAAGAAACTATGTAAAAAAGTGCGAAAAATGTCAAAAAGAAAAATATTCAGTGTATACTAAGGAACCAATGACAATTACAACAACAGCAGAGACAGTTTTTCAAAATATATATGGATGTAGTTGGACCAGTAGAAAGGGATGAAGAAAATTATTCATATATACTTACTATACAATGTGAATTAACAAAATATATTGAAGCCTATCCTAAGAAAACAAAGAGTGCAGTAGAAGTTGCACAAAGGTTTGTTAACAATTTTATACTTCGTTATGGGATACCTGAAGTCATTGCTACAGATAGGGGAACGGAGTTTATTTCTGAAACATTTAAACAGGTATGTGAACTTTTACACATCAATAAACTTACGTCTACAGCATACCATCACCAGAGTATTGGCGCATTAGAGAACAGTCACAAAAGTTTAGGTACGTACTTACGAATTCAAACTGGAAATCATAGTGAACATTGGAGTAAATGGATAGCGTATTGGTGTTTTGCATACAACACGTCTGTCCACACAGAAACTAAATTTACGCCATTCGAATTAGTATTCGGAAAACAAGTTAACTTGCCAAGTAATTTATCATCTCATCCAGAACCACTTTACAATCATGAAAGTTACCCTTTAGATTTGAAGTATAGACTCCAGTTATCACAAAAAGAAGCGAGAGAAAATTTATTACAAAGTAAAATACATAGAAAGTTAAGGTACGAGTATGATAAGAATTTGTAATCCGATTGTATACCAACGTAATGATAAATTGTTAATAAAAAATGAAAATAGAAATAAGTTGACCAGTGTATACTCAGGTCCTTACGTAGTTGTAAGAGATGTATCTCCAAATGTTGAGATTTTAGATAAGGGAAAAATAAAAGTTAAACATAAAAATAGAACAAAATTATTTAGAGAATAAAAAAATAAAAAAACAGTTATGAAATATATATTTTTTTCGTTTAGGGGGAAGGTGTAGTGGGTGTACCACGTGTAGGTAGGTATATCAAAAGAATTCATAAACAAATATGTAACATGAGACTAGACAGATTTTAAGTATGGTTGTCGGTATGGATCAAAGGCATAGTTCTAGAAAAACAGATCAAGTTCAAATGTAAACAGTGTAACTAGAAACCATAACATAATATGAGACCTATCTATATTTGGTAATGAGAATGTAATATGAATAATGTAATAGTACCTTAAGATAAACATCAGAAACCCGAAACCTACCTAACCTACATCCCTACTGTATTAGTCATAAGTTAGAATTAATATATAAAGGAAGATTTTTATAGTAAAAGGGCAATATTTTTCCAACATTCGTGCGTGTTATTTCTATCCGGTCGTCCCCGCATCACAGTAAGACTAATGACGGGCCGACGATTTTTCGGATGCTCTTGAGAGTAAGGTCCGTGTTCTCACTGGCTAAAGGCTATTATTTAACTGAATTGTCGGTGGCAGGAGCCGGGCTCGATCGACGTGTGGTGGCTGTACGACGATGGCGGGCTGACGATGCTGCTGCCGTACATCCTGTCGCAGCGGTCGGCGTGGGCGCACTGCAAGCTGCGAGTATTCGCGCTGGCCAACCGCCGCCACGAGATGGAGCTGGAGGAGAGGAAGTGAGGCCTGTTTTAATACTTATTTAAAACCCAATCATAGCATCAGAAGCTTAAGAGCGCTTTTAGGGTCAGAGCAGCCATGCTACGATGCTAAAAGTATCATGTGCACGGTGCGATGGCTCTAACATTTGCTGGCGCTCGGCTGACCCGGATTGTCAGAGTTTAATTCAAAATTCAAAATATATTTATTCAATAAACTCAATTAATAAGTACTTTGAATCGTCCAAATATTTAACCTACCACCCATTCAAGACGTCCTTTTTTTAACTGTGGCAAAGAACGGGCGCAAGAAACCACAGCGCACAGAAGCAACGACATTTACAATAAAAAAATATATGTCGTTACCAGGTCATAAAATACAAAATAATAATTTGAATGTAAAATATACGGTACTATAAATTAAATATATACAATTAGAAATAGCTTTTGGAGTACTTGGAGCATTTCAGTTCAGAGTCAAGCTGTTTTGTCTTCTGTGTAATCTGACACTTTATAATAAGCTTTTTTATAAAGCTTTTCTTTGATATGGATTTTAAATTTATCAAGATCTAATTTCTGAATATCAATTGGTACTTTGTTGTAAAATCGTACACACAGACCCTTAAAAGAATTATTTATTTTATAAAGCCTAGTTTAAGGTACTGCTAATTTGTTCTTACTTTTAGGATTTAAATTGTAAATATCACTGTTTTTTGAAAACAAATTAATATTTTTATGAACATACATGAGATTTTCATAAATGTAAAGTTCGAATCTTGCTCTTGGATTTTTTTTCAACATTTACACTACTGAAAGAATGGCGAATGGCTAAACCACCTAGTCCTACCTTACCTCTGTCTAGGTCCGAATGCCTCAACAGGGATTCGGTAATAGGGGGCATACCTACTTAAACCAAGTACAGACGCCCGACAGATTTAGCACAGACCTACCACAAATTTTTAACTTTATGGTTTGGGTATAAGGATCAATGTCGTTTGGAGAAGTTTGACAGTTTCAGATAGGTTGATGTGCTGGTCTGTACATCTCACTTGCAGTGTTCATCTGTTTTGTCGTCCTCCCCAGCATGGCCAACCTGCTGTCCAAGTTCCGCATCGACTACTCGTCGCTGACGATGGTGCAGGACATCACGGAGGCGCCGCAGCCCGAGACCAGGAAGCTGTTCGACGACCTCATCAGCAAGTTCACAGCGGAAACTAACGAAGGTAGGGAAATTATAAAATATGGGTTTTATATTTTACGCGTGTTGTGAACCACTTTTAATGACCTCTGTGGTCTTCTGGCTAGGCCACCGACGGTCTTAGGCCCACCAGAGGTTGCGGATTCGATTCCTGGGGGTATTCGTTGTGTGATTCGTTTGGTTGGTGGTGGTAGAGCTTGTTAAGTCCGCCTGGCTAACAACGATCTTATCTAAAGCCGCCATAACGACAATGTTTATAGAATTGTTGTATTTCCACAGTTTAGAGATAAGGTAGCCAGTTCCTAGTGGTTGAGGATCCGGGTTAAGCGCGCTTCTACCTTCGGCTTATTGACATTTACCATCAGGTGAAATGAAAGCCAAGTACCGTGGTTGACAAAATTACTTATCGAATCCACAGACATATAATATGTCTGTGATCGAATCCCATCGAAGGCGACGTGTTGGAGGCTGCCGCCAGCAGAGGACGTCAGCTTTTAGTTGTGGCGTGGCGTGCCTGAACAGTAGTTTGAAGACGATCTATCAGCAAACTGCCGTTCCTGTCTAAAAGCTGCCACACCGTTTGCTCCAGAGTGCCGCATCAGCGAGACCGAGCTACTGACGCTGGCCGAGAAGACCAACCGCCAGCTGCGGCTGCGCGAGCTGCTGCTAGCCAACTCAGCAGGTGCGAGGCTCGTGGTCATGTCGCTGCCCATGCCCAGGAAGGTTAGTCTATTTTCTGCTTAGTCTCCCTTTTTCACTTAGACCACCAGAAACAAAAACCATTCTCAGTATCGCTCTTTCTATTAGTGAAAACCGCATAAAAATCCATTGCGCGGTTTAAAACACAGAACTGTTAATTATCTATTCCTTGGTTTAGAACAGTGGTTCTTAAACGGTGCTCCGCGGACCACTGTTGGTTCCTGGAAGCATCCCAAGTGGTCCGCGGAGCCATCCTAATAAATAGGAAAAGGACTCAGAAGGATTTAAAAGGACTCAGAACCAGGATTCAGAAGTAAGTAAAGAGTAGGTATGCAATCACAAAAAATCTCATTAAAATCTGGAATTACACACATACATACAATCACGACTATTATCCCCGAAGGGTTAGTGAAACAGTAGGCAATGACGATAGCAAAAGCAGTCCTCTACTATAGTTCACTTTTCACCAAATAGCGTCTGCACATGTGCTTAGCGTGACAGGTGGTAAGCCTATCGCCGCTCTAAGCTGTTAGAAGTATGTGCAGTCTTTAGTCCGTTAGTATAATAAGCCAAGGGTGGTCCATGGCAGCACAGAAATTTTGTCAAATGGTCTCAGGACTAAAAGGTTAGGAGCCACTGGTTTAGAAGAACAAAGCGGAGCCACAGACACAGGAAAATGGCGACTTTACTTTATAATATGTAATAATGATAATGATGTTAATGATAATGATTGCGCGTGTGTCAGGGCTCGGTGTCGGCGGCGCTGTACCTGGCGTGGCTGGAGGTGCTGAGCCGCGGCCTGCCGCCGCTGCTGTTCGTGCGCGGCAACCACACATCCGTGCTCACATTCTACTCTTAGTGTGCTCAATGTGATGACTGTGCAGTGTGCTGTGCTACAAACCTCCGTGCATTGTAGTAAAACCTTGTACTCGCATACTATTTATAGAGTGTAGCGATGTGGCAACCACACCTCCTTGCTCACATTCTACTCTTAGTGTTCTCACTGTGCTCACTGTGCAGTGTTACGAACCTCCTCATAGTGCCATGCGGCAACGAACTTCTACTCGTATTCTATACTAGTGTGCTTGTACTGGCATACTATTAGAGAGTGTAGCGATGAGGCAATGTAAGCTCCGTGCTCACTGTGCAGTGTGCAGTGCTACGAACCTTCGTACAGCGAAGTGCGATGCGGCAACTAAACTCTGTACTAACTCCCATTCATTATTCATAAAATGTAGCGATAGCATCCTAACCAGAGCTGGCCTTCTGCTCCTAGGATGCAGGTAAAACCCCCATAGAGTATAGTGTGATGCGGCAACTAAATTCTGTACCGTAGTCAGAGAAGCCTATATTCTGTACAAACCATAAAGTTACTATACCTTAGGTATAGTAACTTTATGGTACAAACTCGCATTGCAGTTATGCAACAAATCTCTGTGCCTTTTACTCTTAGAATGAGACTGGAAACATCCGTGCTCAGTTGCTATGATTGCTATAAATTATTGCCTATTGCACTAAGATTGATTGCATAGGCAGTGACAGAGCTTTTGTCAGCATTAAATATTTCACAACAAATAGTTTAGACAGGCTGTCTCAAATTTATGCAGTAAAAAACAATGAAATCTAGTTTTACCATTTTTATTATTTTCTGCAGTGGTTGAGCTAATTTCCATCTTTAAGTACTTATATTAATTTGAGACACCTGTTTAACTGAGGAAGTACAAAAAAATGTGTTGATCGCATTCGTTTGGGCAGTCTATATTTTCAAACCAAAGTACGTACATAATTTTATTTATTTTTACTGTATTTAATGAACAATATATTTGTACTTATTCTTGTAGCAAATATCTGACAGCATTTTACAAATATAACTTTAGGTTATTTTTATAGACTATTTAGTTATATAAGTTAGAAAAAGTTAATTTATGTGACCAAATGTGTCGTAGAATTAGGTAAATGATATTTTATTTAAGTAAGGATAAGTATTTTTGCAATACGGTCAGAACAAAATGAAAGTAGTAAAGATATTTTAATATAATACTATTATTTTCTTTCTTTTTCGTATTTTTACACAATTTACTGTGATCTAACTATGGTAGGTACATAGAATGTTAATTGCAAGCTATTTATATTTAAACCTAACTACTTATTATTAGGTAACATCTCATAATGTTAATAATTAGATTACATTGAGTAAGTATTATATTTTGTTAGTTTAAAAATGTTATTGACAATTATTAATCTTGATATTTTTAAAGATTTTTTGTGATAGTACATACTTATATAAATATATCACGAGTATTATTCCCGAAGGGTAAGTCAGAGACTAGGCAATGAGGACAGCAAAAGCAGCAGTCCTTTTTACCATAGTCCACTTTTCACCAAATAGCGACTGCACATGTGCTCAGCGTGACAGGTGGTGAGCCCATTGCTGCTCTATGCTGTTAGAAGTACGTGCAGTCTTTAGTCCGTTAGTCGCCTTTTACGACACACAAGAGAGGGGGGTGGTAGTATTCTTTTACCGCCACGCGACACGTTATTAGATAATTATTTTTTGTGATAGTTTTATTAGATAATTATCTTTGTGAATACAGTTAGTACATTTTTTATTATTTGTATAATTAACTAACTTCGTAATCTCAAAGTCTTTTATTCGGTTTTAATCCAAAGTTCTTTTCAAGCAGATGTAATTAATAAAATATATAACATGTCAATTAAATGACTCAGGACCTCAGACACCCTAACTTGATTTTGATAAAAAATATTTATTATGTGAATATAATTTTTTGCGAATTAAGTAGTAAGTATATTTGCTTTTTTGATTACTTGCATTTTTTGGAAATTAGAAACTATAGTAGAATTACGCGCGATCTAAGCCTGCGAGTGCGAGCAATGTTGCCAGTGCCACTTGGTTGCCGCCCCGATATCATTCAAACTCTGAGTCAGAGTTTCTAAGAAAACGATAGAGTTACTTAACTAAATTTAAAAAGCGGTGGTACATATTGAAACATTTTTAATAAAATCTTACCCATATTTTTTATTTGTGGAATCGATTCTACTCCTGATTCTGTACAAACAAGTTTCAGGTTTTGAACAATTTCATGAACAAGCTGTATATTAGAATGAAATTATTTTAATATATTTTAATGGTTTATGTTATAAAACTGTTAATGAAAAACAGCTACTTACTATGTATTTTGATAAATAAATTTTTACATGAAAGACAATTTTGTTTGTGTTGGTCATTAATCATTATATTATCATTTCTATTTAAATGTTGAGTTTTATTACATTCATGTAGGTTTTTATCGGTCGGCAGTGATGCAGTAACGCAACAACCCTGTTCACACAAAAAAAAAAATATTTTATTATTTATTCTTGTACTTGCATAGTCGACATTAAAAGAGTCAAGAGTCAAGAGTCAAATATATTTATTCAATAAACTCAATTAATAAGTACTTTGAAACGTCCAAATATTTTAAAACCTACCACCGATTCAGGACATCATTTTTTAACTGTTGCAAAGAACGGGCTCAAGAAACCACAACGCACAGAAGCAACGACATTTACAAAATATATATATATATATTATATGTCGTTACCAGGTCACAAAATACAAAATATGAATTTGAATGTAAATAGTATAATTAAATATGGTGCTCTATATAAATTAATTATAGACAATTAGAAAAGCTGTTGGAGTACTCGGAGCATTTCAGACCCAAGCTGTTTTGTCTTCTGTATAATCTGACACTTTATAATAAGCTTTTTTATAAAGCTTTTCTTTGATTTTGATTTTAAATTTATCAAGATCTAATTTCTGAATATCATTTGGTACTTTGTTGTAAAATCTTACACACAGACCCTTAAAATAATTATTTATTTTATGGAGCCTAGTATAAGGTACTGCCAATTTGTTCTTACTTCTAGTGTTTACATTGTGAATATCACTGTTTTTTGAAAACATTTCAATATTTTTATGAACATAAATCAAATTTTCATAAATGTATTGTGATGCAACAGTCATTATATTTATGTCCTTAAATCTCTCTCTGAGAGAGTCACCAGCCTTTTGGTTATAGATTGCTCGAATAGCCCTCTTCTGCAGCACAAAGATAGTTTGAATGTCGGCAGCATTTCCCCACAGTAAAATGCCGTACGACATTACACTATGAAAGTAACTGAAATAAACTAATCTAGATGTATCAACGTTAGTTAACTGACGGATCTTCATTACTGCATAAGCCGCAGAGCTAAGTCTATTCGACAATTTAGCTATATGTGGGCCCCACTGAAGCTTGGCATCTAACGTGACGCCTAGAAACACAGTGGTGTCCACAGGATTCACATTCCTATCTTTAATTTGTACACTAGTTGTTACTTGCTTAACATTAGGCAATACAAATCTTACACATTTGGTTTTTCCCTCGTTTAATAGCAAGTTATTTACACTAAACCAGTGAACAATCTTTGAGATCGCATTAATCACATCGTCGTAATTTGGGTGTCGTCGTTTCACTTTGAATAAAAGTGAAGTATCATCAGCAAACAATACTATCTCATGACTGTCTTTTACAAAATAAGGTAAGTCATTAATATAAACCAAAAACAAGAATGGACCAAGTATTGAACCCTGCGGAACTCCCATTTTAACCACTGATCCCGGAGATCTTTTACCGTTAATGTCGACCTTTTGAATCCTGTTACTCAAGTATGAGATTAGAAGGCTCAAAGAAGCATCCCTAATTCCGTAGTGGTTAAGCTTCCTGACCAAAGTTTCATGTAAAACACAATCGAAAGCCTTGGATAAATCGCAAAATACCCCTAGGGCATCCTGTGATTCCTCCCAGGTATCAAATATTTGGATTAAAAGCTCAACACCGGCGTCAGTTGTTGAGCGACCCCTAGTAAAACCATACTGTTTACAATGTAAAAGTTTATTTCTATGAAAATGAATTTCAATTTGGTCTAGCATCAACTTTTCAAAAATTTTACTAAATGTGGGTAGCAAAGAAATAGGTCCAAAATTGGAGGGGTCAGAAGTGCTACCTGATTAAAATAATGGAATTATTTTACTATGTTTCATTAGGTCAGGAAAAACACAACAGTCAATGCATTCTTTAAATATGCAAGCTAAAACTGGAGCTATTGTCATAATTACTGATTTAGCGACATCCACGGAATTACCCCACAGATCAGCAGTTTTCTTTTTATTAAGAGAGTTAAACGTTTTTAAAATATCTATAACACAATTTTTTTGAAAACTGAAATTACTTTCGCAATTTTTAACATTTTTCTTCAAAACCGATTCAGCTACAGTAGGGGAGGAAATCAAGGCTTTTGTAGTTGAAACTGGAATGTCAGTAAAAAAACCTCTCAAATGCTGCAGCAACATCAGCATCAGAAGTCAAGGTTTTATTATCACAATTTAAATTGTACTCATTATTACGCCTTTTGACCTTTCCTGTTTCACTATTTATAATATTCCATGTCATTTTTATTTTTTCATTACTATTCTTAATCTTAGAACTCAGATAGTTTGCCTTGGCTAATCGGCATACTCTTTTTAATAACTTAGAATAATTTTTAACATATAATTTGAAGTCGTTGCTGGTGTTATAATTGCGTTCACCATAAAGTTCATAAAGGCGTTTCCTACTTTTGTAAATACCAATTGTAGCCCATTCATTAAAAGATACAGTACCCTAACCGAGATCTTTTTTGGAACAAAAGATTTATTAAAAAAATCATTCTAAAAGACATCAGGGTTGTTATTGTATTCTAAATAATTTAATTTTGTATCTAGATTGCTTTTAAAGCGTTCCAGCCGACCTGCAGTTTTTGGCACAACAGTGATATTCTTTTTCATCACTTGCTTACGCTGGTGTGGAAAACTGACCATTTGGCCACAATGATCATAGTCCAGGGTATTAATAATTTGCTTAGCCAGTATTTTTACATTTGTTTTCATCACTTGCTTACGCTGGTGTGGAAAACTGACCATTTGGCCACAATGATCAGAGTCCAGGTTATTAATAATTTGCTTAGCCAGTATTTTTATATTTGTATATATGTTATCAATACAGGTGGCCGAAGTGGCAGTTATTCTTGTCGGCTCCAAAATAAATGATTCAAATTGTAAGATAGAAATACGTTTTTAATTTTAGTTGACAATGTGGAGTTTTCTAGCAAATTTATATTAAAGTCACCGCAAACAATTATTGTTTTACCTACATTGCGGACCTTACGCAATGTCTCATCCATATCTTTTTCAAAAAAATCATATAATGCTGAAAGAGGTCTGTATACACTTATCACAACAAACTGCTCCAACTCCACACAAGCTATTTATATTGTTCGTTCAACCGAGAGGCTCACTATGTCTTTGCGTTCCTTTAATTTAAACTTTTTACTAACAATAATTAAGGAGCCACCATGTATTGCATTTCCTCGACTGAACGAACTTCCTACCAAATGATTCTTAAAATTGAACATGAACTGATGGTCTCTAAGCCAGTGCTCGGTAATGCAAAGAATATCAATATTATTACAGTTCATGAACAATTCAATCTCTAAATCTTTGCCCATCATTCCTTGGATGTTCTGGTGAACAATGTTCATAGATTCTACATTTTTAAATTTAATGATTGACCGGGGCTTTTTATTATGCTACTCTTACATTAATTTAATTTCATTTTATTACAAACATTTTGCAAGAGAGTTCCTCTTTTGTCTTATAATTCAATTCCAATAATTTGCTAGAGGTGTCCTCTATTGTCTTATAAGCTAATTTAAATTATTTGGAACATATTCCAAAGTCTGAATTGGCATGTCAGTATGTTGCAGCTCAATAGAAGCCGCTGAGCTAGCCATGTTATTGGCTAAATACTTAAAATAAAATGATAGCGAATTTGCTATCTGTTGCCTAAAATAAGTCATAGGATAATATTTATCTTTTGTCAATATAAAATTATTATCTAATAATTTATTTATGTCTATTATTTCTACTTTCTTTTCATAGAAAGCCATTGTATTTATTGTCAAATTAAGCTTAAATCTATAATTATTTTCTTCGTGAAATACATAAATAAATGAAAATAAGAAAAAATATTTTTTTTTTATTGTACCTACACCATAGTAACATCAAAAGACAAACACGTAAGTAGTAACACATTGTCACGTCTCTAGTGCGTGAGCAATTAAGAATAAATAAAATAACGAAAACAGTAATAAAATAAAGAAAACAGTTATTAAAAATTTACAAATTTATTAGAGGGTCGTTCGTAAAGGTCGGCCAGGTTCACACTTAGTTCCGGCCCAGAATACCGCACTCCCCTGATTCTTCCCGAGTCCGGTACGAAGGCGAAAGGCAGTCCTCCTCTTCACTGGTCCAGCCGCTGCGAACGGGCACCGGCAGTAGTTGTGGACGGGAGCCACGATAACCGATCTCCACTATGAAGGCTTCGGATATTGCTTGGGGCTAGTTACCCCGGTAGGAGTTCCTGGAACGCGAGGACGCATTTAGTACTTGAGCCGCTTAAGCCAAGGAACAAGGGAAACCTAGGTTCATGAGGCAACTAGACTACTGCCTTAGCGCTAGTAAGGTGAAAGGTGACTCAAGGCGGTTTTAATAAATTAAAAAGGCAGAAACGGTTACAAATGCTAGGCACACATAAGCACTAATCTTCATTATATACACACACGGTCAGATAATGAAAGGATAATCTGATAACTAAGGCAAAGCAAATTATAATTACGCTACAGTGGAGCCGTTATAGATTTAAATTTTAAAGCGCACAATCATCATAACTTCTTCACTACCGTAATTCAATACTCTAACACACCAAAATAAGCGAGAAAACATTATTTGCACAACTTACCCAGTATGGGAACACTAATACACTTAAAGGTTTATATGAGAAGGAATCGAGTTTAAAAAATCGTTAGCGTACAGTTTATGCAAGGCGCTCGCGCATCAGAGCGACGTGCGGTTGCTTCCGAGGCAGTTTGGGTATGAGGTAGAAACCGCGAGAGGGGAGCGGCGGTCGGTCGGCGTGGTGAGCATACGCAGTCCCCGCGTCTCACCCCGCGCCCGCAGCCCCCACCTTTCGTCGGAACGGTGTCTAGTGTCGCGGGCGCTCAGCGCAACAATATTATGCGTTTTAAGTAACGCTACGTTACATTACCCCCTTCTCTAGGAAAAGGATTTTCACTAGAGCAAAATCCGCCATTAAGCCCGCAAAAATTAGTTTAAATTAGTTTGGCGGCCTACTGTCTTCAAATCTTTAATATGCCACACGCCAAGTTCACGGCCATTCAAGTCCTCTAAGACGTAGACCAATGGAGAGCGTTTTGCCTTAATTTTACATTTTTGGAACTTGGGCGCTAATTTTTTACTAAAGTAAGCATTTTTATCGCTCTGAAAATAACACCGTTTCCATACAACATCTCCAACCTCAAATGTAGCTTCTTTACGACGCAAGTTGTAGTGTTGCGTATTCTTTACATGAGCATGCCAAAGGGAAGCTTGAACCTTGTCAAAGATACTAGACAGGTGACCAATATTTTCAGCATAGGCATCTCTCGGTAAAACAATTAACTCAGGGTCATCATTTTCAACATAATGTGATCCACAAGTAACCAACTCTCTGCCATGAACCAGGAACGCTGGAGTAAATCCAGTGCTTTCATTAACCGAATTATTTATTGCGAATTGTATTTGTGGTAGATTAAGATCCCAAGTTCTATGATCGTCATTAACGAAAGTCGAAACAGCCGTGACTATGGTCTTATTATATCTCTCAACCGTATTTATTTGAGGAGTATACCTGGGTGTAAAATTAACTCTAGGTATCTTATATTTTTTAAAAAGAATATCCAATTCGCGGCTAATAAACTGAGCTCCATTATCCAGTATAACAGTCTGAGGAATGCCGTGAACTAGAAAAACATCGTTTTCTAAATGTTTCCTAACGAGATCTGATGTAGCTCTACGAAGTGGGAAAAGTAAACAGTATTTGGAGAAACAGCATGTGACAACAAATATATACTGGTTCTGCTTTCTTGTGTTGGGTAAGGGTCCAACCAAATCAATCGACAGAGCCTGAAATGGACGTGCAATGTCTTTCGGCCTACCCATCTTGCCTAATGTACCATGGGTAGGTTGTTTATATGCTAGACATTTCTCACATTTGGAAATAAACTCAACAACGTCAGAATGCATACCAGGCCAATAAAATCGAAGTGCCAAGCGCTTATATGTCTTGAACACGCCGAAATGCCCAGCAATAGGCTCCGAATGACATTGTTTCAGAGCTTCCTCCCGCTTTTCTTTAAAAATAACTTCCTTCCAAGCAAATTCAGAAGACAGCACGTCCTTGCTCTTCATGTACCTGTAGAGGACATCATTTTCCACCCTGTAGTTAGGGAAATTAATTGGTGTCTGTTGACATCCATTAAAAATTTTCAGGTACCAGTCATCAATAGTTGCTGGGGCATCAGCAAGAGGCATGGGGCTGTTAATAGTGTCAAGAGGCACACATCTTGAAAGGGCATCTGGAATGACATTGTCCTTGCCACGCCGGTGTTTAATTTGAAAATTGAAGGCCGAGAGACGAACACCCCACCTAGCAAGACGGCCCGTTGGATTCGTTAGTGAAAGGAACCATTTGAGTGAAGAGTGATCAGTATAGACTGTAAATGTTTTGTCTGTTTCTAAATAACATCGCCAGTGTTCGAGAGCGGCTAGCACAGCAAGAGCTTCGCGCTCCGTTGTACTGTAGTTCCGTTCAGGTTTACTTAAGGAGCGACTCATATAAGCTATTGGATGTTCGACACCGTCAATAGTCTGGACCAACATTGCACCAATGCCAAAGTTACTGGCGTCTGCATGCACTTCAAATGGTTGGTCAAAGTTAGGGCAAGCTAATACAGGTGCCTGAATTAACTTCTCTCAACTTCTCTCTCTTCTACTCAACGCGGCCGCGACATAGGTGGTGTGAAAGTCGCGGCTGCCTCAATCCGCTTTCTTGCCGGCGTCCCACTAAATCTAGATTCCACGGCATAGTAGGCCACTACAAACTGAGTCCATCCCTCCTAGTACTCTTAATGATACCATACAGGAGCCCCACGTTGGGCGCCATTGTCACGTCTCTAGTGCGTGAGCAATTAAGAATAAATAAAATAACGAAAACAGTAATAAAATAAAGAAAACAGTTATTAAAAATTTACAAATTTATTAGAGGGTCGTTCGTAAAGGTCGGCCAGGTTCACACTTAGTTCCGGCCCAGAATACCGCACTCCCCTGATTCTTCCCGAGTCCGGTACGAAGGCGAAAGGCAGTCCTCCTCTTCACTGGTCCAGCCGCTGCGAACGGGCACCGGCAGTAGTTGTGGACGGGAGCCACGATAACCGATCTCCACTATGAAGGCTTCGGATATTGCTTGGGGCTAGTTACCCCGGTAGGAGTTCCTGGAACGCGAGGACGCATTTAGTACTTGAGCCGCTTAAGCCAAGGAACAAGGGAAACCTAGGTTCATGAGGCAACTAGACTACTGCCTTAGCGCTAGTAAGGTGAAAGGTGACTCAAGGCGGTTTTAATAAATTAAAAAGGCAGAAACGGTTACAAATGCTAGGCACACATAAGCACTAATCTTCATTATATACACACACGGTCAGATAATGAAAGGATAATCTGATAACTAAGGCAAAGCAAATTATAATTACGCTACAGTGGAGCCGTTATAGATTTAAATTTTAAAGCGCACAATCATCATAACTTCTTCACTACCGTAATTCAATACTCTAACACACCAAAATAAGCGAGAAAACATTATTTGCACAACTTACCCAGTATGGGAACACTAATACACTTAAAGGTTTATATGAGAAGGAATCGAGTTTAAAAAATCGTTAGCGTACAGTTTATGCAAGGCGCTCGCGCATCAGAGCGACGTGCGGTTGCTTCCGAGGCAGTTTGGGTATGAGGTAGAAACCGCGAGAGGGGAGCGGCGGTCGGTCGGCGTGGTGAGCATACGCAGTCCCCGCGTCTCACCCCGCGCCCGCAGCCCCCACCTTTCGTCGGAACGGTGTCTAGTGTCGCGGGCGCTCAGCGCAACAATATTATGCGTTTTAAGTAACGCTACGTTACAACATAATTATTTTGGCCATAAATCGCTAAAAAGCAACTTTTTCTAGTTTTGGACAGAAAGAATAGGAAGAAAGAAGAATGTACTTATGTATTAACATTTATTTAAAAGTATTAATGCATGTCATGAAGATACATAGGTACATGAAATAATTAATAAACTTGTTTTATTAGGTAGGGTGGGGGTGGCATCAATGAGCCAGGAAAAATTTGGAGCGCCTTATTTCTGCATCCCTATACACGACAGAAATGTTACGTGTGTCAACGGTATGGAAATTTAACTGACTATGGCGTACTCAGATTTGTTCCAAAATCATACTGAAATGAGCCTATAGCATTTTTTTAAAATGTGAGAAATGGCTCATTGTGTACACCCAGCGGCACATAATGGGCATGGGGGGTGGTACACAATGGTTTGGGGAGCACACAATCAGCCAGGCATGTATAAAAGTATTGTTTTTTTTTATATTTATTCAAAAATTTACGAGAAAAACACAATATTTATATTAAAGTTATTTATTGCAATCGTTTGAGGTCCTTATTATGTTCTTACAAGGTTTGGTTGACAGTAACTAATAAAATATTACATTAATTTTTTTATTAATATTATAACATTTTTTTAACATTACCCTGGATAAAAAAATATATTGAATAAGACCGAAGGGGTTCTGCGTCATCATCTTGATCAACTGAAGTACTGGTGGAGACCCGCCGATGATGTCTTCTGCGTCTTGTCATCGTTATCTTCAGTGGCAGGTCTCTATGTTACACAGCTTGGCAGAAAGTCTAAAAAAAACTTGTCAGCACATTTCGACCATGTAATCGTGAATGGTCAACTCCTGTTCGTTGTTGAAAACCCTATTTATGCAAACTGACGCTGTTTACACTGATTTTCAGAAGTGTTTTGACAAAGTAGACCATGAATTGCTCATGCAAAAGATTTCATACAACGCTATTCGTGGTAACTTGCTCAGATGCCTTATGTCATATACTACAGGTAGACTACAAACGGTTGTGGTAAACGGTTTTAAGTCCTCAACGGTTACTGTGTCATCAGGGGTCCCTCAGGGGTCCATTCTTGGCCCATTATTATTCATCTTATTTGTTAATGACATTAAAAGTTGTTTCCATAACTCCCACTCCCTCATGTACGCAGATGATATAAAAATCTATAGAACTATTAAAGATATTACAGACGTGCACCTCCTTCAACAAGACTTAAATAGATTGTCAAAATATTGTCTCAATAATAAACTTCACCTTAATACTTCCAAGTGTCAACAAATAACTTTTACCAAAAATAAACTTGTAATTAGAAACGCGTATAACCTAATACACACTAACCTGAAGTCTGTCGAGATGGTGAAGGATTTTGGTATACTTTTAGATTCAAAGCTGCACCTTGATCACCATATAAATCATATCAGAGATCAGAGATAGAGCATTTAGGATGTACGGCTTCGTCATGATATCTTCTCGTGAGTTTAAGCGTCCCTCCACAATTCTTTTTCTGTACAAGACAATTATACGATCCCAAATGGAGTACGCAGTACCCACCTGGAATCCTATATATAAAAAATACACTGACCAACTAGAAAAAGTACAGCGTAAATTTCTACGTAGCGTCGACTTTAAATATTGTCGCAAACGTCACACATACACACAAATACTGGAAAAATATAACATACTTAGCTTGGAACATAGGCGTATACTTCTCAGTGTCATGTTTCTGTATGGTATTTGCAACAACAAGTTTGATTGTACTGATTTAAGCAACAAATTGTGCTATATTGTACCGACAAGTGTGCATCGACGGGCATTGCGTGTGCGTCGGCTATCGACGGACGTGCCGAACGCACGCCGGTGAGCGGGCACCTCTGCGCCGCCTTGTCGACCTATTTAACAAAATGTTTCCTTATTTAGATATATTTACATTGTCT
The DNA here is from genome assembly GCA_963921215.1 of Scoparia ambigualis. Lineage (NCBI taxonomy): Eukaryota > Metazoa > Arthropoda > Insecta > Lepidoptera > Crambidae > Scoparia > Scoparia ambigualis. The sequence continues at coordinate 10,542,427 of OY992521.1, read as the reverse complement.
TCTCCTAAATTTAAAAAAAAATGTTATTGATTCTTTAGAATTCATTGTAAGTTCGCAACAACCGTAACACCATCATTAAAATATAATCACATACTAGGTAATAATATTAACAATAAATCTTATGTACTTACCTAAATAAGAAAAATATTTACAGAGATGTGTCTTGTGGCACGTGTGGCACCTTTTATTAACTCGTGGATAGCGGTGTGGGCTTTACAATAACCAAAATGTAATAGTTTATATTTTACTACTTAAGTTTGACTGTGTAAGCTGTTTGTTATACCTAATAAATAAAATAAAAATAAAAATATTTACTGGATAATTTGGCTCAATCGCTGCGTTTCACTTTTCTTAAATTTTTGACGTATCTTTGTAGCGTTTGATTTGGCCGCTCTTCGAATACTATGTTGACAATTGACATGAAGGTCTATTGCGCGTGCTTTTGGGTAGCGGTGGTAGGTAGTTCCTTTTTTCCTCACGTTCTTCGCGGTTCGACCCATTCTGTAACTTTACAACATGTAAATGCAAATGTGTTTCCATTATATTCATCGTGCATTTAGTATTTTTTGAGTAGCAGTATACAATGGGTCAGGTATGGCACACAATGAGTCAATGGCTCATTGATAGCGCAAGAGAAATGACCCATTGCGTACACCCCCGGTCCCAAATTATTTGAAGTGATGTAGCTTCACACAGAAACATGTAGCTGCTACTTAAACTACTGTAAAAGAAGCACCGATAAACCCTTTCTACGTACAAGTTATTCACAAAGTAAAATGACTTAAAGAAAAGGCATGAGAAAACAAACGACTTACGTTTTTTTTTTAGCTTTTAGATCACGAAAGCGAAAAACTCTCGATAACACACGCGTTCCTCGCCGAATCTTGCCAGACCCTTATACTTATACTACTCTTTGCTTGCCAGTGACTGGAGAGGCGCGTTCGGAAACGTGCCCGTGCATGCCGAAAACGTTGCCGTCCGAATTATATGGGTGGCTCATTCTGTACGTGTGGCTCATTGATGCCAACCCCACCCTACCTAATCATAAACTATTAGTGGGTGGGGCCTACCGAGGTCTTCTCTCGGACTAGCACGTCTCCCTATTAGCGTCTTATGTACAATGAAATTGTTAGTTCATTAGACGTCAACACCGGCCGAAGTTTATGCTCGCGTGTAAACTTTGAAACGCTCGGCTCAACGTCCACACCACTCGAATATTCGACGCCGAATGCTCATTACACGCGAATGCTCTCTGTGAGGACGCTCCTTAAGTAAAATTTTAAACACTGAAAAAAGACTACAACCTCAGGCGGGAATCTACCACGCACCTTGTAACTTGCCACCCCACTTTCTATTATTCTACCTGTATATTTCTCAACTACATACATACATCACCGCCGTTGCCTTAAATTATATTACTATTTTTAATTCTTAAAACTAATTAACCTACAACATACAGCCGTGCAAGCTTATCATCAACTAAGTCTTCCCTAACTCTCAACTTAAATTAAATTATACTAACTCTTAACTTAACTAAAGGCTATATGACCTATAACTAATGTTCGTGTAGTTGATGTTTTGTATAGTGTGTTGTTGTTGAATGATAATGGAACCTTAATCTAGACCTAATATAACTTAAACCTATTAGTAACAAACTTCAGTCAAGCGATGTAATAAGATAATAAGATCATAATTTGGCCAGATCGTCTAAGGGGACCTACGTAGAGAACCGTGTCTAAAGCAACCCAGATCTTTTTCTGTGAAAGTTTAGTAATTGGCTTATCCCTGTGTTAAATTATTTCCTGACCCTCAATACCTAACATCCCAGATGTACCTAAGCCTATCAGTGTCTTCGTCCGAAACCACTACCTAAATCCATCAAAGCAGCTGTGGGAAAGAAATGCCTAACCACTCATAAGATAATAGGAAAGACAGCATAGCTCGCAGGTATTATTAGAGTTTATAAGTGAGTTTATTACACATTAGAGGGTTCTGGTAATTTAATAGCCCCACCCTGCTATTAGCATGTTGAACGACTCATTGTTTTATATCAGCCCTGACCAGGTAGGAATTTAACATTTACTCTTGGTATTAATAAGCCTGTGGCTTCAAATTCTATTAAACTGAGAATTTACATCACTTCTCAAATTTAATTTCATCTTACATTATGAAAGTTACTAATTACTAGGTTCTATATTCAATTATTTCTCTATTAATCAATAGAAATTACTTTAGGAGCTTGTTGTTTTTTTTTAGGAGCAAACTGTACCATTAGTCTGATGATCAGGGTTGTTACCGAATCAAATGTTTTAAATATTTTCATAATATAAGTACTTAACTTGCAAGGTCTTTGACCACTGATGTGCATTCACATTTTCAGGCAGGGTATCCCATGTTCTCAACTGTTTACTGTTTGCTCAATATTAGCTTAATTTTTCCTAATAACTGGATGGTTAACTTATAACACATTGAAGAGTGCAATTTAAGGCCGTATCGTACCTCAGGGAAAGCTAAAAATGCCTGTTTGGTCATTTCAGTATCAGAAATCTAAAGAAAAAAAAAAACGACATCACAGTACAGTTATGCTTATTTGCTATAACTTAATAATATTTTGTTGTAATAGGAAATCAGTCTAGACTCTTATGTAATCCTGCCTTCCATACTAATGATGGTTCAATATTACTTTTATTCTGCTAAGTATTTCAAATGGATGGTTAACTAGTAACACCTTGAAGAAAGCAATTAGAGTCTTATTGTCCTCTAGTTACTGCTTAAATGCCTAGATAGGTCATTTCAGTGCTCATAATCAAACATCACATCATAGTTATGTCTATTTACTATATCTTAATTATCCTTATTTTTATTAGTTGAAGTTAATCTAGCCCCTAGCTTCGCGTGCCTAAGTACCTAGCCTATGTTGACCTAAGTATGTACATACTGTTTTATCCCCAACTACCTAATAACATATAAAGACGCCTACCTATAGATTCCTACAGCCTCCCTCATTTGAAATATTATGACCTAAAAGCACCTACTTAACCTAGAAGGTAAATAATTAACTACAGCCGCGTACCTATCCTACAGTATGCTTTCGACTAGTATCTGTCCCCTTGCCAGTCTAGACAAATTCCACTCTCAAAAGACAATCTCCACCTGGTATAAATTGGCTTTCGCCACAGACATATGTCTGTGGCTTTCGCACTATTCTTACCATGGCACATCCAGTTGGTTCTGGCTTTACCTTCAACAAGGTATAGAGATTGACCCGAGAAGTAAACTGGCCTCCTCTGACAAGATTCAAAACACTACACGAAATCTCCCTACATTTTGTCTAACTATCTGTCCCTACGTGTGATACTTTTGCAACCCAGGGCAAGGCCCACATTTAAGCTTAATCGTGTGGGTGAGTTGTGAAGGTCTAGTCGCCCTTGTAAGCAACCGACCGCTAAACGGACTATAAAGTTGGGCCAGTATACCCATGTGTGTACCCTAACACTACACTGTGTGTTTGATGGCAGACCGAAATCGGACGGGGTCATACATGTCTACCATCAGCTAACCGGTGTCTGACCTATCTTCGATTTTCACTAAGGAGGCCATGCCTTCGCCGTTACTCTGTCGAAAATAGTGTATTCTTAAGCGTTGTAATATATAACGCTAGCATTATAGAATACAATCAAATGCCCCTGGTCGAAACCAGTTAAAAACTATATGAGCTTCGTTGGCACCGTGAAAAGTGTCCACTCATATAACCCGAAATACTTCATTTCGTTAACAGATTCAAGTTGCGACAGCAATAAATTTACTTTAATAGTCACTTCCAATTTCACAAAACAATTCCAATTAATATCGCAGCTCGAATTTAAACTTAGCGCGCTTTAAATGCTAGGACGCCATTTCCCGCGAATGACATTTTTACCGCAACTCTCGAGTTTGACCGACTGTCCTTGAATCTTGAATGACTTTCATACCGAGCTCCCAAAGCGTCTCCAATTCACGCCTTTTTCCCTCGCCCCCTACCCCCTCGCTCGCCCCTCGCTCGCCTGACTTCCGCCCGCGCTACTCCTCTGCCCTTCCTTCACCTCCTCGCTCGCCCTACAGGCCGTTCGTACCTACTTCACATTTGCCTACATGGCTTACATGACCAACTTCACAATGACACACGTTGACAACAAATCTCCTCTCTCTTCCTATCTTTCAATCTCTACTTCCGTCCGCGCATCCCCACTCCACGGTGTGCCATACAAGGAGTAACAACATAATATCAGAAAAAAGAGAGCTCTCTAGCGTGACAGATTCCATTCCACCGCGTGAATTAGTGCCCACATGAATTAATTAAATCTCTTTAGATAGCTATTATTTAAGTACACACTACATGTATATATACATACACATATAATACATACATATTACATGTTTGGATATCTAGATGCAGCCTTCCATCAACAATTTACTTTTAAACAGACATTTACTAATGCTAATAATGCAATATTTATTATAATTCTAAAAGTTTAGTATTCAGAAAGGTAGATGGCGCCTGGTTGTATGTAAAGCGATTTGATCGCGTGGAACAGTCCCCGCGAAACTCAAATAAATAAAAGCGAGGTAGATGGCGCCTATTTGTATGGGACGCGACTTGATAACGCGGTACAATCCCCGCGAAATTCAAATAAATAAAGCTAGTAGATGACGCCTATTTGTATGTGACGCGCGGAACAATCCGCGCGAAATTCAAATAAATAAAGCTAGTGGTCTATTGACTAATCCTTATAACTTTTAAACATAAAGCTACTCGTCCACATGGCAATTATTTTAAAGTAGTTTATTTTACCTTTTATGCTTATCACAATAGTGGTGCAACGCATTATTATTTATTACTGATTTTAGTGCAATACTCATACATTCCTTTATTAACGAACAGATACCACCCTTTCTGTTCCGTTACAACCTTCCGCATTCCGGGCAGCTGCCTTAACCACTTGGCTACCGAGGTCTGGTTGTCACCCGTCGAAATTTGTCAGTGCTTGATGCTTATGTTTTTTAGTCAACATTGCTTCATCAAATCTTAGAAGTTTTCACCTCTGAGATCCGAAAGAAATATTTTTACAAATATTTGAACATTCGGTTTAAGATGAAGCTGCGTTTATAGATTAATGTTTTTTTTATAAATATTTTAGCGAACTACTTAATAATGTAAAAAAAAATACATGAATAAGTAAGTAGTTCTTATTTTTTTTTCAATAATGGTTTCGCGCCATCAGCACATTTAGCCAGTGTCAAGTTTTTAATAGTTATTTTTATTTTCTTTACATTAAGTGGATGATAATGAGTGATAATGAAGATTTTCCCCCAAACCCCTCAAGACTCAATAAAGCTGTGGGACGTTATTGAGGTCTCACACGGACGTCTTGAGAGAATTTGAAAAGTGATGTTGCACTGTTTTGTTTTATTTGCTAACACTCATGCACGTTCACGAACACTTAACAGTAAATAATCCACCATTATTTCACATTAATATTCGACAAAACATAAATTATAGAAAATAATACAAAACTGCAGACATGACGTTTCACTTTCCCGCCAATAAGTCTAGTTCATAATAATTAAGTTAAAAATGTCAATAAAGATTAATTATATCTCGGACCAAAGAATTATATAGAGTCTTTAAAAGTGTCAAATCCACAGAATTTGTGTTATAATGGGCGATTTTCCGACATCAAAAAAAAAAGAAATTGGTTCGTAAATGACTTCATAGATGGCGCTTAGCATAGATTAGTATGGCGCTTAGTAAAAGGCGGGTACATGAAGAGCACGTGCATGGCTGCGTAATATTTATTCTATTCCAAAATAGAAATAGGTTCTGGATGTCCTGAATATAAATAGGTAAGTAAATACTATTTTTTTATTCTTTTGGTAGACACGTAAAAGTGTAGAATTTATTACAGCCCATAAGTAGCCCAGCTTATATAAAACGACATCTATGGAGTGTTTTTGAACTAATTTTTACTTTTTAATTTGGGCTGCCAGAAAATCGCCCATTGTTCTGAGATAATCTCAGAATAATAACTTATTGTTCTGAGGTTATAATGCTATAAAATATTTGGTCTGTGACAGAGAATATTCTGTGATGCAATCTCAGAATAATGCAATGACTGCATTTGTCTTCGATCAACAAATTGTTGAAGGCATTTGTCATCTTTGTTGTCAACATCGTGATCAAAAATAAACATTGGGTTGAAATTAAATAATTATAAATAATTGATTATGTAGGTATTGATGAAGCCAGGACTTTAATTTTATTAGGTTACAAAGAATATTATTTGTTGGTTTCGTAATGTCGACGACTAACATAAAATTCACTGACAACGATGGCAGTCGTAAGTTTTATTAACTTTTATAAGTATTGTAATTAAATCATTACTTACCTACCTATTATTATACCTCGGTGGCCTCGCTCGAGCAATCGCTCGGCCCGATAAGGTCCAACAAGTTGAATATAAAACTCGTTCTGGTTTTCCTTCCTAAATAACGATGTAATGAAAAATAGCAGTGTAATGTAAGTAGTAGACGAGTAACTTGTAGTGCGTGAGGTGTCTAAACACGAACACGTCGCACAACTCGCACTTTTTTCCTTCAGTTATTTAAAAAAATTCTAAAGGGTTAGGTAGGTATGTAGGTATTAATGTTCTAATAAGTATTTATACTAATGAAAGACAACCGCAACAGCAGCCAACAGCATCAAATCTGCAAAAGAAGTGTTGAAGAAAACAACGATGTATGACGTGGAGGTACGAAATGTGAAACTTACCTACTAATTAAATTAAATTTTACCATTTTACAACAAGCACCAATATGTATACACTTTGACTTTGATTCCATTGTATTAAGAGTCACAATTGTTTACATATTGTTGCTCGTGACTGTACAACCGAGGAACTTCCCAGGCGATCATTTTCGGTCTTGCGCTCCGTTCCGACTGTGCAAATGAGTTATTCGTCAACTCGCTCACTTTAAACTCGCAGTTGTGCGAGATGGCACCTTTTGATTTTACCTACTTTAGTTGTCAACTCGCACATACGTACAAAGTACAGTCGAATAAAAGATTGGAAACATGATTAATATTTTTTGTTTTATTTTGTACTTAATTACAATCATAACTGTCTGGCATTAAACATTTAAGGATTTTAAATTTTTCCTAACCTTTTTGTAATTGACTGTACCTACATGACTACCTCATATTTTAACTGTTGTGCGAGTTGACGACACAAATAATAGGTAATAAATAATAGGTACGAGTTGTCGAATAACTAGTGAGGTGCGTGTAGCTTAGATTAAAACAAAAAGGGGTGTAGCGAATATCGCCGAAAACTGATCGACCATGAAGTTTCTCGATCGTAGGTACTTACATTATTATTACCATGTTTATTGTTTTCAATTAGGTACCTACCTACAATACTGTAGTGTAGTGTAATGGATGCTAATATGAATAAGTAGTTACAAATTGATTAACTACAATACGTAAATAATACGCGTGTTTGTTCCTAACATAAAATGTAAAGCTTTTCTGTAACAATAGCAGGAGGGCAACCACACTAAGCCAAAACCTGCAGACAACTTAGACAAAAGCGTCAACCCGACGCCAGAACTGACGACCTACGGAGGCATCAAGCTCGGTTGGATTCAGGTAAAACATACTAAGAAAATGGCACTTAAATCCAGTTAATGAGGTGACGTTTCTAAAATCAGACTTGTAAATAACGAAACTTTCAGCACCAGAGATACCTATCTCACTGTACCCATAGATACAGGTTATTACATATACCTAATACAGCCATTAACCAAAGACACTACTGGCCCGCCTGCTTCTTCGTCCACGCGAACACCCCATAGGGCCTGGTACCCAGTGAAGAATTTCCAAAAAACATTTGGGTCTGTCGTAAATAGTGACTAACGGCCTAAAGACATACATCCAACAGCATAGAGCGGTGATGCGCAATTAGGGTTACCATACGTCCGGATTAGTCCGGACATGTCCGGAATTTTAGACTCTAGTCCGGACTTTGTCCGGCTACTAAGTAATATCAAATAAGTCTTTAATCTTAATTAACTTCTTTCTCATTTATCTAAAAACAAAATATAAAAAGTGAGTAATGTTTCCATTTCGTGACTAAAAAGTCCGGACTTTTATCAAAATGTCAGGCTTTTTGTCAGGACTTTTCAAATTCCTAAATGGTAACCCTATGCGCAATAGGCTCACCTCATAACACGCTGAGTTATTTAGTGAAACGTGGACTGTGGCAATGGACTGTTTTGGGGGTCCTCATTCCCTAGTCTCTGTCTAATCATTTAGGAATACTAATATTTATTAGCTTCTCACTACTAGCAGTTATAGCGGTACCCGATGATTTTTTTGCATTTGATTCTTAGTACCTACTCATTGACAAATTAGTATCGTCCTTGTTTTTTCTCTCTTAAATAATGGCTTCGTGCGATCAGCACATTTAGCCAGTGTAAAGTTTTTAATAGTAATTATTATTTTCTTGAAATTAAGTGGATGATAATAAGTGATAATGAACGTTTAATGGTAAATGATTTTCCCCAAACCCCTCGAGACTCCATAAAGCTGTGGGACTTTATTGAGGTCTCACACAGACTTCTTGAGAGAATTTTAAAAGTGATGTTGCAATGTTTTGTTTTATTTGCTAACACTCATGCACGTTCACGAACACTTAACAGTAAATAATCCACCATTATTTCACATTAATAATCGATAAAACACAAATTACAGAAAATAAAACAAAACTGCAGATGGCGTTTTAGTTTCCCGCCAAGAAGTCCATCGTCCTTGTTAGTAATAGAATGAACGCTATCTAGGCTCGTATTCTAAAACCAAACTCATACTCAAATCTTTGCTTGAGTACAGTTAGAAAGGGATACTTAATGCTATTCATCGCATATATCGCCATCCCTTTCTGATTGTATTCAAGCATGGATTTGATTTTGAGTTTAATTTTGAATACGAGCCTTGCTCTAAGCAAAGGACTAGAAACTCTTTGTCGCATTGCAAGACGCTCGTTATCGTAGCCGAGGTAAGCTAAGCTAAGGCTGAAGTACGACCCCAGGGTGTCCTGATCCCGTGCCTGTTGAACATCTGGGGCGTGATGCTGTTCCTCCGCATCGCGTGGGTGGTGGCGCAGGCGGGCGTGGGGCTGACGGCGGCTATCATATTCGTGGCCAGTATGGTGTGTGTGATCACGACGCTCTCGCTTAGCGCGATATGCACCAACGGGGAGGTGCAAGGAGGTGAACGTACATTAACTTTTTTGGCAACGCCGAACTTGATTGCCGCTTGACTTTAAGGTCATTTATTGGCAGGTAATGAATGAGGCTGCATAAAGAAATATAACCCATAATTAAAGGAAATAATTGGTGCAAAACAACATTTAGTAAATAAAACTAAAATATACTCTTTAAGCCATGTTAAATGTAGATATCTATCTACAACAACAGTTCTTCTCCCTCGGCGCTATTGACTGGAACTGGAACCGACTTACAAATACCTAGTATACTCGTATATCCCTACTTTTATTATATGGAATACTTTCGAAAACCCAAAACTCCACCACATCCGTAGCCATCAGATTAAGTAAAACTCCGCTCTACTTATAGGACTACCTTTGACTACTCTAGCAGTCTGCCCTACTTTTATGACTACCCTAGTGGTAGAGCCACTCTGTGTTGCAGTTGCAACTTGAATTGGGCCGGCTCACCCGGCGTAATATCACTCTCTCGTATAGAATATCAACGTCACTCGCACAATGGAACTCGCTGCTGTTGTGTTTCGTCCGGTGAGTGAAAGTACCGGAGAGGCGGAGGCGCATCTATCCACCCTTCCCCTCTTCACAATTCCTACTCTTTCCCGTCAACGCATCTGCGACTCCTCCGGCTCTGCGGGTGTCTATGGCCAGCTGTAATTACTTCCCATCAGGTGACCTGCCAGATCGTTGGCCTCCTTTTCACATAAAAAAACCCTAGCACTCCGCCCTACTATTATGACTTCCTTTACATTATCACCTTTTACCAGGTGGCGTATACTACCTGGTCTCGCGCAGCCTGGGCGCCGAGCTGGGCGCTTCCGTGGGCATAATCTTCGCGTTCGCGAACGCAGTAGCCGCCAGCATGAACACCATCGGCTTTTGCGAGTCACTGAACGAGCTCCTAAGGGCGCACGGGCTACGCATCCTGGACAACGGAGTCAACGACACGCGCATCGTAGGGACTACTGCGCTACTCCTAATGTGCTTTATATGCGCGATTGGGATGGACTGGGAGACCAAGGCTCAGGTTTGATTTTATTTTATTTTATTTGTTAATACATAAACATAATTACAATAATAATAATGTAATAATATATAACAGGCATTATTTGTTTAGTCTCACACTATCCACCAGAAACTGGCATGCAAATTTTGAATAATTTATGAGCCTCATCAGGCATCATAGAAATCAAGCTCAAGCAAAAATCGTATATATTTAAATCTTTTACAGTGATATTATCAACATACAGCAACAATTATAAATATAAAAAAAATAAGGAATGGGCTAACCTATTAATAGTAATTTACAAACATCCGTTTTAAATTTGTGTAAGTGATAGGTTATGGATGTCAGGCACGTCGTCAATATCTGAGGGTAAATCATTAAAGTCGCGACAAATACGATGTATGGGATTGTTGAACGCGACATTATTGGAGCAAAGGGGCACTGCAAAGGTGAGCTGCTGCCTCACTGATCGCGACGGTACTCTCAACTGGAGTCTATTGAGCATCGAGGTTGACACAAAGCCATTCAGCATCTTGTAGAGAAATGATATACCGTTTATTTAACGGCGCTTCTGCAAGGTATCTAGCCATAAATACTCCAGTCGGTCAGCATACGTGAGAAAGTCTCGTTTACGACCATGTCGGCATTCTAAGAAAACGTCTTTGTATCACCTCTAACTGGTCTATATACGTAAGGTACTGGGGCGACCAGATTATGGAAGCGTACTCTAGTCGGCTCAGTATAAGGGAGCTTTACAGATGCAGCGCACTCTTAGAGGATTTAAATTCCCTAGAAGCTCGGCATACGAAACCCAACAGCTGGTTACATTTTCTAGCCACAGTATCGAAGTGCTCGTTACAGCTCAGCTTGCTGTCGAATACAACGCCAAGGTCTCTGACTATCTGTTCACGTGCAAGCGTCTCTCTACTGACTTTATAATTAAAGATCTTTGGATTTTTTTGCGAGTGAACGTAATTTCAGCGCACTTGCCGACACATAGCTTCATGTTGTTTTTTGTACACCACATCTGCAGATAATCAATATCCGATTGAAGTGACAGGCAGACAGACAGTCTTGCAAAAAGTTAATAATAATAGATGCGCATATATTTTTAAGTCGTCAGCATATAGCAGTTTCAAGTTACTGAGTTTAGGCACCAAGTCATTGATGTAAACATTGAACATTAAAGGGCCTAAGTGAGAACCCTGTGGGACACCAGATGTTGTAGAAACTGACTGTGAATAATAACCTCATAATGCATCAAGCTGACTACGATTCGAAAGGTACGATTTCAGCCAGCGTAAAAGACAACCGTGTACACCCATGGAATCTAACTTGTTAAGCAGGACTGTATGACTGACTCTGTCGAAAGCCTTCTGGAAATCTGTATAAATTGCGTCCACCTGACCACGACCATTCAACACCCCGCAAATAAGGTCTGTGTATTCAATGAGGTTACTTACCGTTGACTTACCCCTAACAAACCCATGCTGTTGTTGGTGAATGTGTGGGCTTAGGTGATGATATAACTGATCGTAAATCAGTAATTCGAAGACCTTAGCATAACACGAGAGCAAGCTAATAGGCCTGTAGTTCACACAGTCACTGGTCTCGCCAGACTTGTGGATGGGAATAATATGGACAAGCTTCCACTTAATCGGAAAGCAGCCCGATTTTAGTGATTTTTGGAACAAGATGTGCAAGAGTATGAAAAGCGCACCAGCACAAGACCTATCAAAGCATGGTGGTATGCCATCAGGACCAGCCCCTTTATTGACATCTAGTTTTAAGAGAATTTTGCGGATATCTAGAAATAACAATATTTAAGATAAATTGTGATTCAGGCGCAAAAAACAATTCAGTTACCTGCTCCCCCCCCCCCCCCCCTCCACAAGCAGTTCTATTGCCAAAGTGTGTACTTAAGGAACAGAAGGGTTTTGACAAATGACAAATGAGAAAAAAGTTTAATAGATTTTAAAAGGGAGTTCTCTACATTATTTTTTAATGACTCCTAATCATAACAAGTTTTAATTAGTTTCTTTGAACTACGCCTTAGAAGGTCAAACTCATCATAATCTCTAGGGTTGCTTGATTTTTTGAACTTCTTATGAGCTCGCTTCTTTTTGATGATGCAGGCTTTTAATAAAGCTGAAAACCAGATCGGGTATAGAGAGCCTGTGTCTGCTCTTTGTGGGTGTATTTTTTTAAATAATACTATCAAGAGTGAGATAGAAGCAGTCGACATCATTATTAATGTCTGTATGCGTTAGTATGCCATCCCAGTCAACATCGTTCAACTGTCAGAACATGCCTCGGTGTCGCATTTACGGAAGTTAAATGATTTCCTGGTCTTACGAGGCAGGTTCCTTACTGGTAGAAAAATGTTCGCCTCAACCTGGAAAGCAGTTTGCCTTGTTTTGGTTTTATAAATATCAACGATCTCGGCAGTTGGTTAAAAACACGCGCGTTGCCGTGGCTACTGTACTACTCCTCATGTGCGCCATTGGGATGGACTGGGATGCCGAGATTCAGATTTGTTTGCCTTGTTTTAATAATAGTGACTGAGAGTCAACGAAGTAGGAAGTAGGAAAGTAAGTAGGAAAAAGACACGTGCATCTTCGGTGCTACTGCGCTACTCCTCGTGTGCTTCATGTGCGCTGTCGGGATGAACTGGGAGACCAAGACTTAAGTTTGCCTTGTTTTGATGATAACGATGACTGCTAGTCAAGTATTCAGGCAGTGGTTGAGGAGTGGCAGGAGTAACCTATGTTATATTTCTACAATGGGAAAGTGCTAACAATAAATAATAAAATAAATAAAATAAAAATAAAAAGCCCTTTTTTTCTACAGTTTACAGTGCTATTAACACAGAAGTGGTCTGTGGCTATTAATAAATAAATAAAAAAATGTACAATAAAATAAATGTGATTGTTTTCTTTCTTCTTCTTATATTATTTTTAATCTGTAAGAACATCAGATTGGGTAAAGGCCTTCCCCAAAGATGTCAATTTGTCTCTGTCTTGTGCTACTTGGGTCCAGTTCGATCAGGCTATTTAAATCATCGTCCCACCATGTCAGAGGTCTCCCTCTTCCTCTTTTATCTAGTGGGCCATTCCACAATATTGCCTTTACGGTCCATCTCTAGCCTTCAAGCCTTGCGACGTGGCCTGCCCATTTCCATTTATTTTATGTGTATAATTCAAAACATTTCTTGCTTTAGTTATTGCCCTTATTTTGGTGTGACTTATTTTATCTAGCTTTTTTATGTTACGCATATTACGCTCTATTCCTCGTTGACAGGTGCTGATTTTGTTTTGTTTTGGCATTATATTTCCAAGTCTGGCATCCATATGCATGGTAAAAGACTCATAAAAACTCTCGTTTTAATAGCGGTTGGCATTTTGCTTTTAAATATTTCTTTTGGGGTCCATGATTTGTTCCATTTAAGTTGGACCCTTCTCTCTATTTCTAATTCATTGTTGTTTTTATCAAAACTGATTATCTTCCCTAGATTAGGGCTTCCAATCCCTAAATACCGATTACGGGATCCCGCGTCATTTTCCAATCCCGCGTGATTCGGGATTACGGGCGCGGGATCAGCAGGATTTGAGGGACTGAAAAAAAGCGTGCATATTGCCTTTAAAATACGCAGTAATTTGGCAGACGACAGTTTAGATATGTTGTGTTTCCTTCGCAAACATATTTAATTGAAATTGAAAGCTGACAAACTAAATAATTAAAGTAACCTATATCAATTTTCAGTTGAAAATGTGTTTTTTTTGTTGATTTTTTTAATTTTGTTGTGTTTTTTTGAAGCTGATAGATTTTTTGTTTTTCAGTATTTGTTACAATGTTTGTGAAGAATAAACGGTGTAATTTGATTGATCTCATACTAATAGGAATACGTAAATAAATGTGGAGTTAGTTTAATTCATTATTTGCCTTATATAAATATAAATATTTTTAATATGCGGGATCCCGCAAATACCGAGATTCCGCGGGTTTGAAAATTCGTAGTCCCGCAAATACCGAGATTGAATTCAGGCTGCGGGATCGGAAACCCTACCCTAGATATATGTAGTTTTGAGCATATTCACGAATATCCGGCGTGAAATAATGGCACTTGGTGCTGTTGTGTCGTCCGGTCAGTCAAAGTTCCGGAGGCCCCTTCCCCTCCCCCCCTCACAATTCCTATTACTTTCTTAATCCTATTCCTTTCTTAGAGGTCGGCAACGCATCTGCGACTCCTCTAGTTTTGCGGGTGTCCATGGGCGGCGGTGATTGCTCTCCATCAGGTGACCCGCCTGATCGTTTGCCTCCTTCTTATTATATAAAAAAACATCCAATGGTATATTATTAACTGTTATAGGTCTTTTCCAACCATTTGTCATTGCCATTGTTTTCGTGAGATTCATTTCAAGTCCAACCTTAACACTGTTTGTATGTAGAGATTGAATCATGCTTTCCAGCTCCGAGCTTGTCTCTGATAGCAACACCAGATCGTCTGAGAATCGCAGGTGGCTTAGATAGGTGCCTTGTATAATTAGTCCTGATTTACTCCAATGTATCTTACTAATAATGGATTCGATTATGGTTATGATTAAAAATATCGATTATGATTAAAAAATTTGGGGATAGCGGATCGCCTTGTCTTACTCCCCTTTCTAAAGGAAAGATTGGACCTAAGGTTTCTAGTTTGAGTGCTAACAAATATAACGTTTTAAAATGTCGATCTTACTAAGAAAGTGGGTAGGTTCGAATATAACGAAAAGTAAGAAACCGGCCTTGCTCTTCCTCACCGAGACGCAGATATCCCCCCCTCCTGACATCTCGTACTTGCGCTACCCGGGATACAACTGTAACCTCCCCCCCCCTTTCTTTAAATTGCTACACCTAAATCTAAACCTAAATCTAATGCCTTTCACACCTATATGCCTAGCTAGCTTATAATACATACACACATCCTCGCCGCTTTACCTTAACTTAAATTATTATCTAATTCTTAAAACTAATTAACCTAATTTATCTACAACCTAATGGTTGTGTCTGGAGTTTTGTAGAGTGTGTAGCGTTTGTATGAAGATGGAACCTTAGCATAGCTTAATTCTATTTGCAGTGAATTTCAGTCAAGCAATGTAATATTATAATAACTACTATTTTGGCCAGATCGTCTAGTGAACCCTCCGTTGTTAACCGCATTTAAGTAACTCAAGTTCTTTCGTGAAAGTTTAGTAATTGGCTTATCCCTGTGTTAAATTATTTTCTCCTGACCTAATTACCTACCAGTCTATAAATCCTAACATAAATATGTGTAGCCTAGCAATGACTCCGTCTGAACTGTGACCTAAATCCTTCACTGCAGCTGCGGGGAAGATTTGTAACCACTCAAAGGTAATCAGATGATAGCTTAGCTTGTAGGTATTATTATTTATTATCAGTAGCATGATACATAAGAAGCCTGGTGCAATTTATGAGCCCCACCACCGCTCCATAGCGTACTGTACATCTCATGGTTTAATTACAGTTCCGTCACATTGGCTTTAACTTTAATTATTAGCTTGTGCCTTTAATTCTTTAACTGAGAATTTACATCTCTCCTCAAATTTAATTTCATTTTACATTATGCACTATGTGTTAGCAATTTAAATTCTTATTATTCCACATAAATCAATAGAGTTTATCTCAAGGCTTGCTATCATCCAAATATCCTTTTCACATTAAGAACTTAATTATTCAATGCAATAACTTATATTCAGTTCCGTAAAGGGTGGATAATTTAATCAAACGCCACTTCAGGCGGTGGCTAAAGTAGAATGCTATTAATTCAGGTAAAACTACTTTTATTTACTCTTAGTATTTATTATACAGGTCTTGTAAAGTGCCAATATAACTACATTGGATTGCTGCATTGGCAGATTATTACATCTTAAGTTTATTAAAGGATGTTTAATTCATTCAATATCCTTGACTTTAGGAAGTGAACTGAAATAGAATACTATCATTTGAAGTAAATTACTTTGGGTTACTCTTAGTGTTCATTATACAAATCTTATAAAGTATAAATACATCTCAAGTTTATTGAAAGATGTTTAATTCATTCAACATCCCTGACTTTTAGGGAGTGAATGTAGTTAATTATTTTTCCATTAACTTCCACCCTCTGTCTCTCAGACTGAGTGGTTAATTTGATAGACTACTAAATCATAGTTAGTATACCTTTAGTAGGTAGTAAATTAGGTAGTTAATTATCACTGTTAATCATTAAATAAATTACATTTAGAAGTTATCTTTTACTCACTTTAATAAGTTTAAATTAGACTGTACTAGGTATTAGTCTGATTGATCAGATTGTTCCCATCAAATATTTCTATGTTTCATATTATTAGAAGTAAGTACTTACATGTCTTAAGAGGTCTATTCAAATGATATTAGTAGACCATTGTCAGGCTAATTAGCTGGTTGTTATCAATCAATTATTTCTATGTTTCAGATTATTAGAAGCTCATAGCTTGCAATGTCTTCTTTCAACGACTTATCCTAGGTTCTAAACTGGTTTTAGTTGTTCAGTTTGTATCAGCTTATTTTTGCTAAGGTATCGGATGTAAAACTTTAACACCTTGAAAAGTGTAGCGATATGAGATCGTATTGCATCCCAGGGAAAGCTAAAAAATGCCTGTTTGGTCATTTCAGTATTAAAAATCAAACATCACAGTACGGCTAAGCTTATTTGCTATAACTTTTTAGTATTTTTCTTGTAATAGGAAACCAGTCTAGACTTTTAGGTACTCCAAAGTAATGATGGTACGATATTATCATACTTCTGTTAATTATTTAAAATGAATAATTAATTGGTAACAACTTTAGGAAAACAATTAGAATTTTATCGGCCTGCGGTAACAGATTACTTGCCTAGCTAGGACCCACATCACTTCATCATAATTTTATTTAGCGCCGTAACTTAATTATCCCTACCTTATTGGTCTGAATTAATAACTAACCATATATATATATCCGCCTACCTATAGTTTCCTACGACTTTCCTCACTTGAAAATGCCTATATTTTGTCGAACTAACAGTCCCTTTTGTGTACCTTGCAAACTAGGCCAAGCCTCATTTAATTTAAATTCGTGGTGTGTGGTGAGAGTCGCATTGCCCCTGAAAGCAACTAACTCCTAAATGTTCTATCAGTCGAGCCAGTATACTCAGTGTGTTATTTTCCTATCACTACACTGTATGTACGGAGGTAGACTCGAGATTGGACTGGGTCATACGTGTCTACCTCCAGCTAAATGGTGTCTGACCTATCTTCAACTTTCACTAGGGAGACAACTGTCTCTCCCCCATTACTCCGTCGAAGATAGTGTATTGTTTAGCGTAATAGTGTAAAACGCCGATCTTATTAAATACAATCAAAGATCATCCAGACCGAAGTCTGTTGAAAGGTACATAGGTTTTTGTTGCCACCGTGATTCGTTTCCGCCGATGTACCCCAGAATACTTCATTCCGTTAACGGATTCGAGTTGCGATCGCAATAGTTTACTTTATTAATAACTTTCAATTTCACAAATCTTAATTAATATCGCAGCTCGAATATCACTTAGCGCACTATCAAAGCTCGGACGCTATTTTTCCCGTATGAGTCGTACCGCACTCTTAAGTTGGTCCGCACCGCAGACGTCCCAAAACTGAATGTCCTTAATTTTCCGCCTTTTTCCCAAGCATCTTAACTTTCGCGCCACGCGCGCCTAAGATTTGCCCGCGCGAGTCCGCATTTCTTCCCTTCAACCAATCGCTAGCCGTTTCCCCGATGCCCCCCCCGCCTTCGCGTCGCGCCACGTGGAGCTATCATCCGACCTCTCTTTCTGTCTTTTTCTCAACCTCTCGCTCGCTCATTGCCGCTTTCGCCGCGCAATTCTAAAATTTTTCCATAATCTAACCAAATCTCGTCAGATAGCCAATATTACATCTTTGAATATCTAAATGTAGCCTTCTATTAACAATTCCCTCTCAATAATCATCCACTTAAGCCAATAATCCTGTATTTTGTGAAATTATAAAAAGTTCCGTATTCCGACCATAGGTGGCGCCCGCCCGCATGTCTACCGGCTTGCCAACCTACGCCTATGTCACAAGGCCACACAGAACAGTCCCCGCGAAATTCAAAATAAAGATAAAGCCCGTTGCCAACCTAACACGAAGCTCAAGTAAATAACTCACGCTAGACGGCGCCTATGTCGCAAGGAGCACACAGAGCAGTCCCCGCGAAATTCAAACTAAAGATAAAGCGCTAGACCACTGACCATTATTCTGAACTAGTTTATTATTCCCTTTTCATGCTTATTATTAATGGTGCTACGCATTAATATTTATTTTAGTGCTACTCCCATGCATTCCTTACTAACGGACGGATACCATTCATTCTGTACCGTTACAGCCGCCCCCGATAGAATTTAAGCAGATAAAGTACCACTCTTATCTGCGGCGAATTATATCTAAACCCTGTACTTAATTAAGTACAAAATAGCACCTCCTTCCTTGCCAACCTCATTGTCATCCTAGCCCTCAAAGATATTCCTACTATTTATAGTTCCTCCCCAAATCCCTAATGACTCCTTCCTCCATAAGCTTTCTTATTGCAAAATAGCCCACACCCCTCATTCTATTCAACTGACACAAAATCATAATCGCATACCCAGTTCTCGTGTTCGAAACGAAATCCCAGTAAACTTAGTCTCGGTAAATATTTCCCAATAACTTAGACATCTACCATTTCTTTAATCATACACAACCTCCGAATAATGATTTGCCTTTTGTTTACCATCATAACAACAAATCATAATATAATATAAATCAATATAACAGTCTCTTGCGCTGTCTACTAACGCCCCCTAGCGGAAACTCTTCAACTCTATGACGATTCCGACGTAAAGTTTATAACATCTTCCGAACCATTCAATTATTCTATTCTTTAAATTATTTTCCTAGAATAATTTCAAGTACATCTGTCATCATGGCCTTCTTTTAACTTACGTCTTTTCTTACAACTTGTTCCGCATCTAAATGTTGCAACCTAGGGATCGAACCTGGGATCTTTCGTGGGTGAAGCATCAACCACTTCGCCGTCATGGTTTTAGTTCCAACTAGGCTAATGAATAATTATTAATAATTTGAATTAAAACTTTCCTTCATACTTCAACGCTACCAATCTCATCTTAGCTTATATAATTACCTAAGATAACGAAACGTCGGAACAATTGTCTACCTCAGGCAGGGATCGAACCCGCGTCCTCCACAATTCCTAATTAGCTACTTCTTTTAACGGAAACCTATTTTCCTCTCCGCGGATACGAAATCTTAACCAAACCCCCATATCAACCAAAACCAGTAGGCATACCATCATCGCCCAAGAGTTATAACTTTATTTTAGATGAGATACATCTAATGTCTAATCCTGCAAATAACCGAGATAGAATACTAGACTCGCTTCCGTCCGGTACGCAGTGACACCCACTCACCGTGCATACAAATAGAGGTCTTAACGCCTTACAATAAGGTTGTCGATCGTAAATACTTAGGAAAAACTCATTCACTCTAAGGGGGGTACGCATCTCGAAACACGTCCTTGAGTTTTGAACTAGCTACCCCGTAGTTCAGATCTATTAGAAGTTTGTGTGCTATGTATATCTAACTGTCAATGTATGCGTCATCGATAAGTACTTGTTAATACCCCGGTACGCGTTGGACATTGTATACTAATTGACAAGTACTGAGCTTATACGTATAAGCAAATACTTATGCCAAAACCTATCTAGTAACTATGTCTCATCCTTAGTTATTACTATGCACGAAAGACAACATTTAGTCTCATTTGCTAATATATAATACGTCAATATCCCCTTACTTTCCTATACCTTTGAAAAATATCATTTTCTTTTTAAATTAAACAGACCGGTAACTATCTTATCCGCCCCCACAACTCTACTTAACTTCCTACCTTTTATATTACTAATAATCGGTCAAATCGGTAAATAATAAGTCATTAAAGGTGACACTTCGTCTTAGTATTCATGGTAATTAATATCGTAAGTTCCTTCTCGTATTTACTGAATTCCAAACTGCGTGATTCAATAGTGCTAGTTTCTTTTTATTTTTTATTTTTTTTTATTAGATGATTTTAATTTTACACTCGCACAAGACACATTATTAAGATGGTAATCTCCCGAATGTTTGTAACTCTAATTGGTTACTCATTATGCATTCTACTTTACTTTTCAGCCTTCCGTCCAGATGGTAAAATTCCCCGGCAACACGAGATCCCCTGACCACGCCAAAATGAAATGCCATCAATGGCCTCTGTTTCTGCAGCCTAAGACATTATCTCTCTATAGGTTAGTCAAGTATAATTGTCCTGATTTAGACTTCACAAGACGCCCCCAAAGGAACCACCTTACAGCAGAATTTCCGCAACTTTAAGAAAGGCTAGTTTAGGAAATGAAGCTAAATGGAAACCACTTAATTTTATTGTGTGCTGAGTAATTCCCACTTCTACAGCACAGTTCCGAAACTTCGATTCAATTACTTCACCAGGTAAATCGAAATAAACCCTACACGCTTAACTAAGTTCTATTTGTGCCCAGTGCGACTAAAAATATTCGAACACCCTAAACAAGCTACTTTTACTAATTTAACAGTGCCAATTAAGAATGCTCCCTTGTGTCATCTATAATTTTATTGTGTGCATAGACGACCAAAGACCTCGCTTTCAGCATGCCTTCTTCGTTGGACCCGCTTAGTTAAATACTCTAATCAAAATTCTAAAGTTACAATTGAAAATGTCAAAAGTTCGAATATTATGCAATAGAGAATTTCTCTAACATAGTTACTCCATCTCTTCGCACTATTTAGTCAGGCATATTGCAATTCAAGTATTTATTTTAATTTATAATGACCTATCTTCTCCACCCCTGTTCACATACTTTAGCCATCCCTATCCACAGCTGCGGTGAAGATAATTAGTTAATGAACAAAACATCCTATAAACATTCTATGTTACTACCGCAATCACAAGAAATATTTACTAGAAGGATTATCTATCATACAGCTGACTATAACAAAATGAGTCCCCCTTATCTTTCTCCGTTCCTCTTCTAACGTAGAAGACAACAACAGACAATTAACAATTAATTACTTATAATTTAGAACAACCCTAGGTAAAACGCTACCACAAAACTAGTATAGAACAGAATAATACTAACCGAAGTAAACTTTTGTATTCACACTTGCAAATAAAATATCTTTATCTTTCCGTGATGAATGATTTCGATAACACTATTTCATCAACTCAATGTCCCGGCCTACATATGTGAAAACTCCCAATCAATTAGTTTGTATAAAACAATCTAGATGCAACATGCAGTTCACATTAACTAACAATTTTAAGGTTGTGCCATAACTTCGACAATAACCTACCTTAGCACTAATTTTAATCATCTACAATTACATCACGTACATATTAGATGCCAATAATCTAGACTCTAGACTATTTAAGAATTCTAGCAATTCTAATAAATAACCAACAAGATCATCCCGCTGTGACAGTCCGCGCTGACCTTCCCACAAGTCAAACGCGTTTCGTTCGTCCTATCATTTCTAAACCTGTAGACATTTACTTTGTACTAAACAAATTCTTGAGTTAATAATTATTTGCCAATTGTTAAGCAACCTTATTTAATTTCATAATAACAATTTTAATATAGCAGTATTAGAATATTATTATAAATCCCGAACATCTTTATTTATTATAATCAACATTACCGGTTAAAGTATTTGAATGGCCTAGTGCGAACTATTTTTCAGGTCGCACCTCGGGAAAATAAATTTACTATTGACTTTAAAATCTACTACTTATAAATTTATTATTTTCTTCTGACATATAAAGATAGGCTATGACTCTAGGTCGGGTTTAGTAAACTTTGAACTATGGCTACCTCCACAATAATCTCGATTAAATATATATATCCGCAAAACGAATTATGTCTAATTCGGCCGATTTTATTAAATTTAAATTATGCTACTAAACAGTACGTATCCTAAGAACGTCACACATCCGAAACCCATTTCAGTTCTAATTTCTTTACCCATCTAAATTAAATTTTGTACCTGTCGACGCGAGATAACATCTAAATAATTACCTTGTATGATTCGAATTGTGATAGTTGATTTTGTATTGTAATCTCGATAACGCAATATCAGGGATTTACTTATTAATAAATTTTTCTCTAAGAGATTTATTCTCAGCTCGCAATATCATCGCTTTATTTCCGGCTTGAATGTTTCTGCGGACTATGAGTTTAAAATTATCCTACAACTTAAAATTGTGGTATATAAAATCGATCACTGTTTTATAAGTAGCTTGCGTTAACTTTTAAAATAATAAAACGAGTTAACTATTGATTATGACGTGACATCCGCCCGCAACTCGCCTTTATAATTGATGTGATAACATACGCTATTGTTATCCCTATAGCATAACAGTGCTATAACTCGTTAATTTTGCAGTTAAATCTCGACTTCAAGCCAGTCAACTATATATATTTTCTTTCTACTATTATTATTATTTTTTTTTTTTTTTTCAACATCTTAATCGTTCAACGGAGATAGACAATTGTGCAAGGTACCCTTCTTAATAGGCTAATCCAACCCAGTGAATTTAATGATTTATCTATCTCTACCTATCCTAACTAATTAGTCATGTAGTAAGGTCTTTTCTTTTCACCGCTCTCCCGACTTAGATATCTCTAGGTAACTCACAACTGATAATATTAGGTAAGTAGGTATAGTAAGCTGTGCCCAGCGAGCTTTACTTCTGCGTACGTTAACCTCATCTTTAGCTAATAATTATCCTTTATAAATCTTCATAATTAACTATTTATCACGATTTCAACTATTCGGTAAGAAGCAATGATTACCGGTAACGACTACTTACAACGCTGCAAGAGTATTACAATTATACATATTATTATTAGACAGCACCCTTTTACCATCATCCAAAATAAAATCTTTTATTGGTAACCCAACGCCATCTAGCCTCGCTAATAGGTAACGTCCCCACAATAGAGTAGATATTAGATAGTTGTTTCCAGACGGTAACGACTTTTATCGCCTACTAGACGTATTTATCCGTTTACATTATGCATCCCAAACTACGTTGCTTTTAAACCAAAATTCCTACTAGCAATGAATAGTCATATGATTCTATCCCCTACATGACATCCCTGCTACTTGTTATTACTTATAATCGCGATTCCTCATCAACGCGTGTATTTTGAACCGTAATACTATTTTATGTTACTTTTCCTAGGATTTTAGCGAACTAACAAAATGAAGCGGCATTTCCCATGTCATTGCATTCTAATCTACTACGTGATAAGTATTAGGAAAATCTCTTTCAATGTAAAAATCGCAGGTATTAAAAATAACAGGTATGGAAAATAACAGGTGATTCCACTTGCTATAACAAAATCACATGATTACGCGTTATGGAAGTTTCCTCTCCGATTGGTTTTATGACGTCATGTTTTATAATCATTCCTAATTCTAGATTGTTTATGGTCTCGCTAAATCATTTGTCTCTATGGTCCAACCATAGACAAAGAACATTATAGTCCTTGACTAGCCTAAACTACTCTATGGATTTCAGATGTGAGACTCAAGTACACTATTATAATTTTTTTTTCTCTAACATAACCAACAAAATAAATTATAATACGTGGAATAGCACATCAACTAAAAACCGCAATCGCTCAACGATTATTAGTCAAAATATAATTATTATTAGTTTTATATTATGCTGTTAGCGTCATAACTTTATAATATTGTACAGCATATCGCCATCCTATAATATAAATTGAATCCAGCAATAATTAAGTTGGTTAATTCTGTCCAATCTCGCCCCCTTGCCTTCCCATCCGACAGCAATAATAATTAAACCGCCCCCTATTCTACAAATCTTTCTAAATCAATAAATGTTGAACTATGTCACCCTATCGACCTTTTACGATCCTAAAAATAACTCAACACAAGGCTGTATGAACCAGTTGCCTATGCCTATATGAAATCTATCACCAGGAATAGAAACAAAACTACAGTTACCATAACTCTTAACGTCAACAACTAACTTAGCAAAATCGAATACAAAGTTTTAGTACTACAATCTTCAATCACCATACATTCAACCGTAGTATTTTTCTTGTAACAATCTCAACCAAAACAAAAATTACACCCGAAGCAATTTCATTGTCCCCTAAAATCGAGTGCCAAATCGACAGATATGTCATTATCTTACATTGCCTCACGCAACAACGGACATCCCTGAAAGGTATTATATTTCAAATAATACTCATTACGCTATTGTTTTGTAGCTTTATCTCCTCCTTTGACCTTTAACCTAACCCGAGAATATATTTGTTACAGATTTCGTACAACAAAATTTAGCTCCAGCTCTCATTGCGACTGTCTACAATATTGGTCGAACCCGTAATACAAAGTGAATGACTCAACTTTAGAAGATAACAACGTTTATTGTGGAAAGTGTTAAATTATAATTCACCCATTATCAAGAGCCCGTAATACAAAGTGCATGAATCAACTCCAGAAGATCCAACAAAGTTTATTGTGAAAAGTGTCAAATTATAATTCTTCAATATCTCTGAATTAATTAATCTTCATTGAATTATTCCCTATTAAGCCAATTCTAAACTCACGCATCGCAACACGACAACAATTTGTGGGAAAAAAATCCCACTTCTAAATTAAAGTATTACCGCTTGACTGAAATCCAATACAACTATATTAATGATAATTTATAACTTAACTTTCTGATCCTGGTCACGGCACCAATTTGTAACCTCCCCCCCCCTTTCTTTAAATTGCTACACCTAAATCTAAACCTAAATCTAATGCCTTTCACACCTATATGCCTAGCTAGCTTATAATACATACACACATCCTCGCCGCTTTACCTTAACTTAAATTATTATCTAATTCTTAAAACTAATTAACCTAATTTATCTACAATCTAATGGTTGTGTCTGGAGTTTTGTAGAGTGTGTAGCGTTTGTATGAAGATGGAACCTTAGCATAGCTTAATTCTATTTGCAGTGAATTTCAGTCAAGCAATGTAATATTATAATAACTACTATTTTGGCCAGATCGTCTAGTGAACCCTCCGTTGTTAACCGCATTTAAGTAACTCAAGTTCTTTCGTGAAAGTTTAGTAATTGGCTTATCCCTGTGTTAAATTATTTTCTCCTGACCTAATTACCTACCAGTCTATAAATCCTAACATAAATATGTGTAGCCTAGCAATGACTCCGTCTGAACTGTGACCTAAATCCTTCACTGCAGCTGCGGGGAAGATTTGTAACCACTCAAAGGTAATCAGATGATAGCTTAGCTTGTAGGTATTATTATTTATTATCAGTAGCATGATACATAAGAAGCCTGGTGCAATTTATGAGCCCCACCACCGCTCCATAGCGTACTGTACATCTCATGGTTTAATTACAGTTCCGTCCATTGGCTTTAACTTTAATTATTAGCTTGTGCCTTTAATTCTTTAACTGAGAATTTACATCTCTCCTCAAATTTAATTTCATTTTACATTATGCACTATGTGTTAGCAATTTAAATTCTTATTATTCCACATAAATCAATAGAGTTTATCTCAAGGCTTGCTATCATCCAAATATCCTTTTCACATTAAGAACTTAATTATTCAATGCAATAACTTATATTCAGTTCCGTAAAGGGTGGATAATTTAATCAAACGCCACTTCAGGCGGTGGCTAAAGTAGAATGCTGTAATTCAGGTAAAACTACTTTTATTTACTCTTAGTATTTATTATACAGGTCTTGTAAAGTTCCAATATAACTACATTGGATTGCTGCATTGGCAGATTATTACATCTTAAGTTTATTAAAGGATGTTTAATTCATTCAATATCCTTGACTTTAGGAAGTGAACTGAAATAGAATACTATCATTTGAAGTAAATTACTTTGGGTTACTCTTAGTGTTCATTATACAAATCTTATAAAGTATAAATACATCTCAAGTTTATTGAAAGATGTTTAATTCATTCAACATCCCTGACTTTTAGGGAGTGAATGTAGTTAATTATTTTTCCATTAACTTCCACCCTCTGTCTCTCAGACTGAGTGGTTAATTTGATAGACTACTAAATCATAGTTAGTATACCTTTAGTAGGTAGTAAATTAGGTAGTTAATTATCACTGTTAATCATTAAATAAATTACATTTAGAAGTTATCTTTTACTCACTTTAATAAGTTTAAATTAGACTGTACTAGGTATTAGTCTGATTGATCAGATTGTTCCCATCAAATATTTCTATGTTTCATATTATTAGAAGTAAGTACTTACATGTCTTAAGAGGTCTATTCAAATGATATTAGTAGACCATTGTCAGGCTAATTAGCTGGTTGTTATCAATCAATTATTTCTATGTTTCAGATTATTAGAAGCTCATAGCTTGCAATGTCTTCTTTCAACGACTTATCCTAGGTTCTAAACTGGTTTTAGTTGTTCAGTTTGTATCAGCTTATTTTTGCTAAGGTATCGGATGTAAAACTTTAACACCTTGAAGAGTGTAGCGATATGAGATCGTATTGCATCCCAGGGAAAGCTAAAAAATGCCTGTTTGGTCATTTCAGTATTAAAAATCAAACATCACAGTACGGCTAAGCTTATTTGCTATAACTTTTTAGTATTTTTCTTGTAATAGGAAACCAGTCTAGACTTTTAGGTACTCCAAAGTAATGATGGTACGATATTATCATACTTCTGTTAATTATTTAAAATGAATAATTAATTGGTAACAACTTTAGGAAAACAATTAGAATTTTATCGGCCTGCGGTAACAGATTACTTGCCTAGCTAGGACCCACATCACTTCATCATAATTTTATTTAGCGCCGTAACTTAATTATCCCTCCCTTATTGGTCTGAATTAATAACTAACCATATATATATATCCGCCTACCTATAGTTTCCTACGACTTTCCTCACTTGAAAATGCCTATATTTTGTCGAACTAACAGTCCCTTTTGTGTACCTTGCAAACTAGGCCAAGCCTCATTTAATTTAAATTCGTGGTGTGTGGTGAGAGTCGCATTGCCCCTGAAAGCAACTAACTCCTAAATGTTCTATCAGTCGAGCCAGTATACTCAGTGTGTTATTTTCCTATCACTACACTGTATGTACGGAGGTAGACTCGAGATTGGACTGGGTCATACGTGTCTACCTCCAGCTAAATGGTGTCTGACCTATCTTCAACTTTCACTAGGGAGACAACTGTCTCTCCCCCATTACTCCGTCGAAGATAGTGTATTGTTTAGCGTAATAGTGTAAAACGCCGATCTTATTAAATACAATCAAAGATCATCCAGACCGAAGTCTGTTGAAAGGTACATAGGTTTTTGTTGCCACCGTGATTCGTTTCCGCCGATGTACCCCAGAATACTTCATTCCGTTAACGGATTCGAGTTGCGATCGCAATAGTTTACTTTATTAATAACTTTCAATTTCACAAATCTTAATTAATATCGCAGCTCGAATATCACTTAGCGCACTATCAAAGCTCGGACGCTATTTTTCCCGTATGAGTCGTACCGCACTCTTAAGTTGGTCCGCACCGCAGACGTCCCAAAACTGAATGTCCTTAATTTTCCGCCTTTTTCCCAAGCATCTTAACTTTCGCGCCACGCGCGCCTAAGATTTGCCCGCGCGAGTCCGCTTTTCATCCCTTCAACCAATCGCTAGCCGTTTCCCCGATGCCCCCCCCGCCTTCGCGTCGCGCCACGTGGAGCTATCATCCGACCTCTCTTTCTGTCTTTTTCTCAACCTCTCGCTCGCTCATTGCCGCTTTCGCCGCGCAATTCTAAAATTTTTCCATAATCTAACCAAATCTCGTCAGATAGCCAATATTACATCTTTGAATATCTAAATGTAGCCTTCTATTAACAATTCCCTCTCAATAATCATCCACTTAAGCCAATAATCCTGTATTTTGTGAAATTATAAAAAGTTCCGTATTCCGACCATAGGTGGCGCCCGCCCGCATGTCTACCGGCTTGCCAACCTACGCCTATGTCACAAGGCCACACAGAACAGTCCCCGCGAAATTCAAAATAAAGATAAAGCCCGTTGCCAACCTAACACGAAGCTCAAGTAAATAACTCACGCTAGACGGCGCCTATGTCGCAAGGAGCACACAGAGCAGTCCCCGCGAAATTCAAACTAAAGATAAAGCGCTAGACCACTGACCATTATTCTGAACTAGTTTATTATTCCCTTTTCATGCTTATTATTAATGGTGCTACGCATTAATATTTATTTTAGTGCTACTCCCATGCATTTCTTACTAACGGACGGATACCATTCATTCTGTACCGTTACACAACCTGGAACATGCATTTGTGCCACGAGCCGGTGTTTGTGCCTATGTCAGGGAGGATATGTGCGTTCGTCGCCTTGGCAATCTTGAAGATAGGGACCTCTCCATCTTATGGCTGCACGTCGACTGCGGACGTCATCCTCGCGTCTACGCGTGCCTGTATAGGTCCCACAGCGGTAACATCGGAACTGACCAACTCATCGAGACCGTCCAAACAGCGACAGACTCCCTTCTCCAACGGATCCCCTCGGCCGAGATTGTGGTATTGGGAGACTTCAATGCCCACCACGTCGAATGGCTTGGTTCACGCACAACTGACCACGCGGGTAGAGCCGTTCATGACTTCGCTTTGGCCTACAGTCTGTCCCAATTGGTAACCCAGCCAACACGGGTTCCAGATGTGGAGGGCCATGCACCTTCTTTATTGGACCTTCTGCTGACCTCGCACCCAGACGGCTATCAAGTTTCTGTTGATGCACCACTAGGCTCATCAGACCACTGTCTGATTCGCAGCACTGTGCCTCTCACAGAAACTTCAAAACCGCAACCAGCGGCTAGCCGTCGAGTCTGGCATTATAGGTCGGCGGACTGGGATGGGATGCGAAGCTTCTTTGCGTCCTACCCGTGGTGGCGAGTTTGCTTCTCGCTGGATGATCCTGATGTCGCCGCTGACTCTGTCGTTGATGTGATACTGCAGGGAATGAAACTTTTCATTCCAAACTCTGTGGTTCCCATTGGCGGCAAGTCCCAACCATGGTTTGGTCGTCGCTGCAAAATGGCGTCTCGCCAAAAGCGACAGCATTACCAAGCCTGGGCTAATGCGGTGTCATCAAAGGATCCAAACACCAGTGCGCTCAGAAAGAAGTACAACTTTGCCGCCAGATCCTTTAAGAAGGACATCGCCAAGGCGAAGTCATCATTCATAGGTAGAATTGGCGAGAGGCTAGTGCGTCTTCCTTCGGGGACGCGTGCGTTCTGGTCTCTCGCCAAAGCTATCTTAGGGAATTTTTGTCAGCCGTCCCTACCACCATTGCACAAGACCGATGACTGCCTGGCCTATACTGCAAAGGAGAAAGCCGATCTCTTGGGCTCTCTTTTCGCATCAAACTCGACCTTGGACGATGGGGAAAACTCTCCACCAACCATACCGCATTGCGCTTGTACAATGCCAAACGTTCAGTTCCTGCAAAGGTCAGTTCGTAAGGCTCTTTTTTCCCTTGATATCCATAAGGCGAGTGGGCCAGATGCAGTTCCACCCATTGTGCTTCGGACGTGTGCTCCTGAATTGGCACCAGTTCTAAAGCGCCTTTTCCAGCTCTCTTACACCACTAGCGTCGTCCCGAGCTCTTGGAAGACAGCCCTTGTGCACCCGATTCCAAAAAAAGGCGATCGCTCAGATCTGTCTAACTACAGGCCAATAGCTATTACCTCTTTACTCTCCAAAGTAATGGAGTCCATTATAAACCGCCAGCTCTTAAGGTACCTAGAAGAGAACCAGCTACTAAGTGATCGCCAGTATGGTTTTCGTCGCGGTCGATCGGCTGGTGATCTTTTAGTGTACCTTACTCACCGATGGGCGGAGGCAGTCGAGAGTAAAGGGGAGGCACTGGCAGTTAGCTTGGACGTAGCGAAAGCTTTTGACAGGGTATGGCACAGGGCTCTTTTCTCTAAACTTCCATCATACGGGCTTCCTGAGAAATTGTGTTCATGGGTTGCCAGCTTTCTTACTGGGCGTAGCATCAGAGTCGCAGTCGACGGTTCGTGCTCCGACATGAAGCCCGTGAATGCTGGAGTCCCGCAGGGGTGTGTGTTGTCCCCTACTTTGTTTCTTCTGCATATCAATGACATGCTGCATAACAACAGCATTCATTGCTATGCGGATGACAGTACTGGGGATACGCTCTACACCGGGCGAGCTAATATTTCTCTGGAAAGCGTCATCGAGAGCCGGAATAAACTTGTGACTGACACCGAGAACATGTTAAGTCATGTCTCGGATTGGGGCCGACATAACCTAGTCCGCTTTAAACCCTCCAAAACACAAGTTTGCGCATTTACCGCGAAAAAACATCCCTTCGTCGTACCTCTGAACTTTGAGGGAGCTCCCCTTGATACCAATCCGATTATTGGAATCCTTGGCGTCGATATTTCGAGTGACGTTCAGTTTCGTGGTCATTTGGAAGGTAAAGCTAAATTAGCTTCGAAAAAGCTGGGTGTGCTTAATAGAGCGGGTCAGTATTTCACGCCGGCCCACCGTTTACAACTGTATAAAGCACAGGTCAGGCCGCATATGGAATACTGCTCCCATCTCTGGGCTGGAGCACCCCAATACCAACTCCTTCCATTTGACCGCATTCAACGCAGAGCTGCTCGAATTGTCGGCGACGTGGTTATTTCAGGTCGGCTCGATCCACTGGCTCTTCGGAGAGACGTTGCGTCTCTCTGTATATTGTACCGTATATATCATGGGGAGTGTTCTGAGGAATTGTTCGGCTTGATCCCTGCCGCTAATTTCCTTCACCGCACTACACGCAATCGACTGTCATTCCATCCACATCGCCTTGATGGATGGCGGTCTACTACTGTGCGTTTTTCAAGAAATTTATTGCCTCGAACTACAGTGTTGTGGAACCAGCTCTCGGCGGCGGTATTTCCGGACCGTTACGACTTAGGGATCTTCAAGAAACGAGCCTATTCCTTCCTTAAAGGCCGGCAACGCGCCTGCGATTCCTCTGGTTTTCATGGACACCCATGGGCGGCGGTGATTACTTTCCATCAGGTGACCCGCTTGCTCGTTTGCCTCCTTCTGCTATAAAAAAAAAAAAAAATTACTACTTCCCACCTAAGGTAGTACTTTTTTTAAAGGGTTTATTCTTAGATTAAAACAAAAAGGGAAGATACGGCATTAGCGTCTCGTGAGTGAGCCGCCAAAATTAGGCCTAAAGGCACAATTTCACTTCAGTCACAATTTGCCGAGCGAACAGGCTACATCGCACTATTGCGGATATTCTACTGTGTGAAAAAGAGAAAGACGCTACTCCGCAGTGGCGTCGCGGAATCGTTCGTACGTACTTGTCTGTTCCGAAGCGACCGAGACGTCAACGCGCTACTCGCTGACTCCCTCGCGCTGACGTTGAAACTTACCGCTTTGTCTCGCTCGCTCGATTTACACTTTATAGGTGTGCTTGTGTGAGTGTTTGCATAAGTAGTTGAGTAGGACTATATTTTGAATGACTACAAGTAGGAGCATGCCGTATATTCCCTTTTTGTTTTAATCTAAGGGTTTATTTTAGCTTTATTAATGCAAAAAATCAAATATTACGAAGTGGGAAGATCATGATGTCTGCTCATAAATATTCAACCGCACTCTACAGTAACTTCACTAAAGAACATTGAATGGGTCCTAGACTTCTAGCTGATACACGAATCGTTAATCAAGGTTATTAGAATTAAGATAAAGATGTTAACCAAAACCATTGTTTATTGTTTTGCAGAATTTCCTGATCGTAGTTATTGTATTGGCAATACTGAATTACATAATAGGATCGTGTATAGGACCAACAACAAACGCCCAGAGAGCGCACGGATTCGTTGGCATAAATTGTAAGTGCATGTTATTTAAAACTCTTCGGAACATTATTTCTAAAAGTTTTTCAATTGTTATTTCTGGTACAAAGCCTATGCCTGGCAGTGGGTTAAAATGTGTATGGGTTATTCCACTTAACTAATACTTCAGCTATACGTCTAATGAGCTGTACTTGAAGCATTG
Organism: Scoparia ambigualis; assembly: GCA_963921215.1. NCBI lineage: Eukaryota > Metazoa > Arthropoda > Insecta > Lepidoptera > Crambidae > Scoparia > Scoparia ambigualis. The sequence goes on along the minus strand of OY992521.1, from coordinate 10,509,860 downwards.
TGCCACGACATTAATAAATAGGGGACCTAAATGGGAGCCCTAACTTTTAAACAAATTTTTTCTAATAAAATATTCTCAAAAAACAACTTTTAAATTTTTTAAATATCAAAACCAAAACTAAAACTAAAGGACAATGTGCAAAAGTGGTCCAAGGGCTGAGACTAGATCCTCCACTAATGAGACTTATGGGTAATAAAGTTTATATTTGTCATATGGTTCTGGCAAAAGATTATTGAAATCTGTCCCGGGAATTTTTTTTATGGTCAATATAACCTGAATATAAATAATAAGATTTTACGTTATGTGTGGCGCATGTTTGGACATGTTTGTGCCTGTCTAAATAAGATACGGTATATCGTTTCTTCGCCCCTAATTGCCCCCCCCCCTCCCCCCCTCCCCGCTCCTTTAACCCCGTCAGGTTAACGTGACAATAGAAAAAATCCCTGGACGGATTATGATAATATTTTGCTAAAATCATATGACAAGTATGTACTTTCATTTCCCACAAGTCTCATCAGTGGAGGATCAGTCTCATCTTGGACCAAGTTCCATACATTATTGCCCATTGTCCTTTAAAAAAATCATAATGGCAGACGTGACGAGTCCGAGTGGCCCGGCACCTGAGTCGACGCCCGTGAAGGACAGTTCGTACATGTTAAACACATGTACGAACTGTCCCTCACGGGCATAATGTAGTATAAAAGAGCGGTCAGACGCTATTGTGTCAGGATAAATGAGGCAATTCGAGCAGGCAAATCGGTCACAAAACAAAACAAGGACATAATCCTCGATGCGACCAAAGAGATCAAGTTGAGCCTTGACCAACTGCAGGATATGTCTGAACCTGACCTCTACCCCGCGCAGATAAGCGAAGATAGTGTCCGGGAGCTGGGCCATAAATTGGACAACAGCACGGAAGCACTTATTAGCGTCCAAAATGAGTTGGCAATGGAGGTCCGAAAGGACATCGCGGATAAGGTCGACGAGCTGATCAAGCAGAATGAGCGGCTTGAGGATCTTGTTCGCCTTTCAGGCAACATGCTGATGGCCGCTCTCAAGGACCAACATCCCTTGGCCCACAGCTCGTTAACCGAACCCCAAGCCGCTCAAAAACCCACCTACGCTAGCGTTGCTGCAAAGCCACCACCACCTACGCCCGAAACGTACCCGGCCATGATCGTGTCCTCATACGACTGTACCCTAAAACCTCCGGAAGTGATATCCCTTTGGAAAAAGGAGATGTCCTTCCGGAAGCACAAGTATGTTCCCGTCAAAATACTGCCCATACCAAACGCCAATCTGAGGGTCGAATTTGAGCGCAGGGAGCAGTGTCAAGAGACTATAGCCCGTCATAACGATAGCCCTAACTTCTGCTCTGCTCATTCTGAAGGGAATATCTAAGGATGTCACTCGTGAGGAGTTGGTGGAGGTTCTCGTGACACAAAATGACGTCGAGCTGTCCCGCATCTGCTTCCTGACCTCAAATAAAAACCCGGCGCTGTACAATGCGGTGTTGGAGGTCACTCTTGAGATGCGTAAAATCATCCTAGCTATCGGGAAGCTCAACGTGGACCCTACTGTGGACTTCAGCCGATTCGAACAGTGCCACCAGTGTCTGCAATACGGACATACAAAAGCAAAGTGCAAGTAGGAAAAGAAGCCATAGGGCTTCTTTTCCTACTTGCACCATTGCGCTAGCCCGGGGCACCAAATAACTGAGTGCCCCAATAAAAGTGAGAAAGCTAAATGCTACAACTGTTCCGCACATAACCTGCGCATGGGCACTAGGGTGGACACCGGACACAATGTAACAGATGGGCGCGAGTGCCCCCGTATAAAGTCAATGGTTCTGCGTCTGTAGAACCAGACTGACTACAGGAACTAAGTTTTTACAAAATTAACTTTTCTAAATTAGTAAAATTTGAAATAGATAAAACTGTAACTAGTATTGAACATAAATTAATAAATAAAAGCAAAACCTAACTTAGCTATTCGAATTATACCTTAATTAAATTCAAATTTAACTAAATACCAAAATGGACCCATTAAATAAATACCCTTAAAGTAAAAATAAAAATCAGACTTAAACTAATAATATACTTTTCCAAAAACTTCAATTACTCTAGTTTTTAAGAAATTAAAACTCCAAAACAGTGTTTAATAATAAAAATTAATGTCCTATACCAAAATAAACTTTAACTATACCTCGTATTAAAATTATTTAAACTATTAAAAATAAACTTAAATTTAAAATATAAAACTAAAATAACACCACAAATAAAATTTAATCTTTAGCAAAATAAATAATAAATCAAAATTAAAATTAAAAAAGCAAAAAATTTACACAATAAATACAAAATAAAATAAAAATCTAAATAAATTATTTTAACTGCTCCCAAAAATTGTACAAGGTTAACAAATCTTAGGTACCATTATATCTAATGCTCCAAACAATTGATTTCCCCCTTTCCTTCATTCTTTTTCTTCCTCTTCCTTTCTCCCTATTTCCTTCCCCTAAAATGTTCCCCGCAATTAATAAAGAAGAGACTTTCAAGTCTCATTTAGTTAAGTAAGTAATTTTAAGTAGTTCTTAAGAATCGTCATCCCCAATGTCCCGAAATACCCCAAATCTTCCTAATAAGCCCCTTCATCCTAACTTGTTCCCATAAATCCCATCTTGTCCTATCTCAGGGTCGTCCAGTCCCAGAGAAATCACCTATTGTTACTCTAAGAAACCTTAAGTCCCATACTGAACATACTAGGAAAAAGTTTAGCCCTAAAATAGCCTTAAGCCTCAAATCAATAAAAATAATTTAAAAAAAATGGGAGCCCTGCGGGCTGCGGGACGACGGAGGGTTCATCAGAGTTTCGGAAGAGTGACCATTTTAAGTTTAAAGCGATCACTGGGATACGAAACACACCATTTAAAGAAGTATCAATGAAAGCCAAATTGAGACGACAGTTTTGAAATTAGGATATAATAGTGATCGACTTTGTCAAAGGCCTTGCTGAAGTCAGTATCGATGACATCAGCAGTTACTGTAGTTACTGAAGTGGAAAAGTTAAGTGGAATAACCCACGTTTAAGAGCCTTTAGCCGATGGGGGTTTAGAGAGTAATAACACCATCTATTCTTGAGATTGGAATGAAGTTATTGGAAAACTTAGCCTAATATATACAAATTTTACATGTTACAACTAGAGGCGTATATACAAAGCAGTTTATTACGTGTTCATAAATGAACGCTAGGGTGCGCTGCGTTTGGCATGACGCAGTGGCTGAAGCGGCTCGCGTCAGTCGCGTGGCTGTCGATGCGCGCCGCATATAAATCGCCGTCCCCAACGAACACTATGGTAATAGCTATTACGATAGATTCCGTTTTATCGCAGATTCGCTATGCTGAGACCCTAACACATTATTGTAATTTTTTTTAAGACGTTGCTCTTGATACTTTTAGACTTAGACATTTTGTAAAGATCTTTAAGTTTATATTCAATGAAGAACATCAATGAAAATTTTACACGAATAATAACGCACTGATATATTACCAAACATTCAGGTACCATATCTTTTAGTGTAAGCTTCCATTACAATATTGTTCGAGTGAAAAATGTTTGAACCGATTTCTGTAATCGCCAATACAATATTGTTCAGGTAATTGTTTGCTGTGTTGTTTATCGCAAGATGCAATTCTCTCTCTTTAACCTTATGTCAGAGATAGTGATAGCACCATACCTCGTACCAGGAACGCATCGCTTGTTGTAATCGCATTCACTCGTACCTACCTTAGGTGAGAGACAGTGATAGCACGCTGCCCAGGCTCCGCACTTGTACCTACGTTGGCAATGTGTAATATTCAACTGACATATGTATAATAAGTTAGATTTTGTTGACAATAATAAATTGTGCAAGGTTTGCCTTAACATTCACAACAAAAAATATAAGTTTTTAAATGTGGGATATGCAAAAGCAAGTCTTTCATAACAGTACAACATTCAGAACAAATACAACAAATAAGTTGTAAAATTAGCACTGCTTCTTCTACATGGTACTCTTGCCTACTAACAAGGTAAAGATTTATGACAAAAATGGTTTCTTTGTTGTTGCAAAAGGGTTGTTAGACACAGGAAGCCAGACTTCTTTTATAACCTCCAATTTAATGTGCATGCTAGGTTTGAAGGTGGGCACCTTCAAACACGAGGTAAAATATAAAAAATATCACCCATGGTGCTTGGCTGCAAATGTAATTCTCAATTCATTGCACGATTATTCTCTATGGTAGACAACATTATTTACATCATTTATACCACAGTCTTAGTTTCATTTAAATAATATTGATCTTCTCAATAATATAAATTTAGTCGACAATGAATTTTAAATTCCAAGCCAAATTTATTTTTAGTTTTCTTCCGAAGTATTTTTCAGAATATTATTACAAACAAAAATTGATCTATCTGGAGGAAGCTGTTATCAACAAAATTCGGCTACATATTATCTAGCAATATATAAATAAAATATTTGTCTCTGTAGTAGTTAGTACTGTAGTACTAGTAGTAGTAGTAGTTAACCGCCTCTGTGGTCTAGTGGCTGAGCTACCGGTCTCAGACCCAGAGGTCTCGGGTTCGTTCCTAGCGGGGGAGTACATCTTTGTGTGCTGGTTTGGTTGGTGGTAGGGCTGTTAAGTCCGCCTGGTTAGCTACCACCATCTTATCTAAGTCTGTCGTCATAACAACGATGTTTATAGCATTGTTTTGTTCCGACAATAGAGATAAGATAGCTAGTTCCTCAGTGGTTGAGGATTCCGGGTGAAGCGCGCTTCCACCTTCGGCCTTATCGTCACTTAGCATCAGGTGAGATGAAGGCCAAGCGATTTCCCGTTGCAGAATAAATAAAAAAGTGTTGTGTTGCATGCCGTCTCTTATCAAGATGATGTAGATGTCCTCTTAAGTACAAACATTTTTAGGAAGAACAACATATTCCTTAAATAAAAAGGGAGGATAAATGAAATCCGCATATCTGCGAGACCGAATTTCAAAAGTCGGTATACTTTCGTTCGTTAATTACTACTCGCTAATCGATAATCGATTTCAGGTTCGGCTACCGATTAAAGTATCTATAAATAAATAAATAAATCTTTTCTACAATCACACCAATTATCTAGCCCAAGAAAAGCTTCGAAGAAACTCGTTAAATGGTTACTAGACAACGGATAAACGTACTTAAAATACTTAAATACATACTTATTATACATAGAAAACACCCAGACCCGAGACAATTTAGAAAACAATAATTTCTAAATTGACCCGACCGGGGATCGAACCCGGGACCTCAGAGATGGCGACACCATGAAAACCGGTGTACAAACCACTCGACCAAGGAGGTCGTCTATCGCGGAGTTAAAGTTCGGCAAATCATTTGATTTGGAATTGCAGCGATCGAATGGCTTTACAAAAAGGTTCGATATGGACCCCATGCTGAAAGAGACTTACTCTGAATTTATTGAAGAGTATTTAGAATTGGGGCACGCAAAAATCATTGATTAACCATCACCAGAAATACATATTGATCAACATTATTTATTTTGTGCCTCATCATCCAGTCTTAAGGGAGCATAGCCTTACAATAAACCTTAGACTTTGATGGGAGCGCAAAAATAAAATCAGATTTTAGCCTCAATGATGTTTTGCGAAATGGACCACCAGTACAGCAGGGTCTATTTGAAATATTAGTGTTGTTTCGATCTTAAGAGTTTATAGCTTTATGCGACGTCCGTCAAATGTATCGACAAATCAATATTGATCCCTCCCAAGTTCATTTACAAAATATCTTGTGGAGAAGTTTTAACACAAAAGTATTTTAGCTTTTATTTACGTACAATATATTTACTTACCTGTTTTAGATCCTTTCAAAATTTCATTGAACAAACAAGTACTTAATTTACTTTTACTGTAATATTGATATCAGACACATCAGCGAATAAAATTGCAATATCATCTAACGATTTCAAGTAAACACATTTTTATCATCGAACACCATCATAATGCACTATTACTATGGTAAAATTGTTTTGCAATTTCCGTCGAGCACTATCGTAAAGCTACTTAGCGTGACAATACTATAATACTTTTTCAGTAAAGTATATTTTTATCGTTTTCTGCTTTAAAAAAAACCTATTAACCAATAAATTAAATGAATAATGTGTAAAAAATTTTTTCACTTTTTTTGGTAAAAGAATGGACTTTATGGGTTTCATAGTTCCCGAGATATTCGCAAAATATCAGTTTTTGCCGTTTCCTGTAAAATCTGTATTTTCCTATTACCATACTGTTCGTTGGGGACGGCGAAATATTCGCGGCGGCTCTGTAAGCTCGCCATTGCGCGGCGGCCATCGGACGAGACACATGTAACATCGAAGCGCGGGAGCGCGCGTCGTATTTATGTATTGCAGCGGTGTAGGTAGCTACAGGCCGATAATATTGAACGATTTTATCCTGCAGTGCAGACCGCGCAGCAGAACTGGGCGCCCGACTTCCGGTACAGCGAGGGCAAGCCCCACGACGTGTTCAGCGTGTTCGCAATGTACTTCCCGGCCGTGACGGGCGTGCAGGCTGGCGCCAACATATGCGGAGACCTTAAGGTTATCAGCTTAATCATCATCGTCATCATCAGCTCAAAATCGTGGAAGAGTGGAATGCGTTGCCTGCTCATGTGTTTCTCGATCCCTATAACCTTGGTATTTTAAAGGAAAGAGTGAATAGGCATCTTCTGGTTATGCATGCAATACTTTAGCGCACTGACCACATCCTGTTCACCAAGCAGGTTGGTGGTGAAATGCATGTCCAGTAACATTTTAAAAAAAAAGTCCTGTAGGGAAGCCGAAGGTAGGGAGAATAACGTCGCAACTTGAGGAAGGCAAAGGGAAGGTCTTCCTACGAGCTGGGTGGTATATCTCGGGGACCGAGGTCCAACGGGTGTTAGTTGGAGGTGCTATATATGTATAGCGAAGGAGGTGGTGAAACTTCGCTACCGCGATGCAGGCTTCCCATACTATTTTCTGTCGCAGTATGGAGATGACGTTGAGTTGGTTTTTGTGGCGCTATCTGTTGACACGGTTGGAAGGTGTTTGCTTCGTGTCGAACTATGTGCGGCGTCATACAGGTAGGTGACGCCGCCACAGTCCCACTGCTGAGCACGGACCACATGGACATTAGCACGTGGGAAGATTGAGCCATAATATCCACCACGGTGGCCTAATACGGGTTGATGAGTTTAAATGACTGCCACGTGAGGACAACAACCGGGACGGACCGAATGTTTACGTACCTCCGGAACATTCCTACTTCGGAAGGCCCGTAAAGCTGAGCTTGAAATGTTTTTTATTTGGCCACCTATCCAGCGACAGTCGAAGCCTGATGCGGGCCTTGATGCCTTCTGTCGTCAAACATAGGTCCTGCCAGAATATCAGTGCTGCAGCGTACCAGTACCTGCTAGAATACCAGTGCTGCAGTGCTGTGACATTATGATGAGGCAATGATCTTGTTGCCCTTTTAATATACTGTGGCGAATTTATGTCAATTTTAAATTATTGTTTGACCTTGCAAAGATTTCCTTAGCATCTACGAGCTTGCTTGCTGAGGTACAACGCAAAGCTTATTGAGTAATATACATTTTTGCAGGACCCAGCGACAGCGATACCTAAAGGCACATTGACCGCGTTGGCCATCTCGATCACCTCCTACTTAGTAATGGCGGGTCTGGCTGGCCTCGGCGCGGTGCGAGACGCGTCCGGCAACCCCGAGGACTTGGACACCGGAAACCTGTCTGCCTGCAAGCCCGACTGCGGCTACGGGCTGCATAACAGCTATGAGGTAAGTATACATAAAAATCAGCTATTACATTTAAGTCGAATAGTCGATTCCATGTTCGCAATTTCAGAATTGATCTGCCATTCAAATTGCACATTTTATGATGGCCCAGTTGTCGGATCATTACCAAACACCCATGTGTCTCCACTGGCAGAGTTACAAGCAAACGGAACACCTGATAGAAAGCAACCACCGAAACCCATCGACGCTTGCGATACCAATAGTGTATCTAAGTGATTTAATGCGTTGCAAATCTTGAACATTTTATGCTTTTATGCCCAGTAATTTTTGCGATTGCACAAAAATCCACCATGCTAATCATCAGATTAGCATGGTGGATTTTCATACCTCATTAGCACATCAAAGACACGACATGCATCGTAGATATTTGCCAAGGCATTAACGATACTGAAGCTTTTCAAGTCGAACTGTTCAAAGCTTTCGCAAGATCATGAGAGATATATCTATTTTCTTCTTGGATTTTTTCTTGATAGATCATGCAACTGATGGCATTCTGGGGCCCGCTGATCTACGGCGGGTGCTGGGCGGCAACGCTGTCGACGGCGCTGACCAACCTGCTGTCGGTGCCGCGCCTCATCCAGGCGCTGGGCGTGGACCGCATCTACCCAGGACTCATCTTCTTCTCCAAACCCTACGGACGGCACGGAGAGCCTTATCGAGGATACGTGCTTACGTTTTGCGTCTCCCTGATGTTTTTGCTTATTGGTAAATCTTTTTTCTTCTTGATATGTACGGGCAACAGCACATCAGACAGACTACCCACAAAACGTTCTGCAACCAATTTTGATTTTGAACTCGACACCTAATGTAGCTAAAGTTGAAAATCGATGAACCCGATAACACCCACAACTTGTTGAAATTTTTCATTGGTTTTCAACCTTATCTCAATCGCGTAAAGTTCAAAATATGGTGACAATAGAGTTGAAGAATTTTGAATTTGTACAGCTTTATGAGCTGTTGTGTGTGCGTGCGTGTGCTTTTACACGTTATATTCGTCATAGAGAACGTCGTTGGCATTATTGTGTATCATCTATCTTTAAGACAACTCTTCTACTTACTTGATACAATGGATTTAAATTATGTCACCCTGTCGGCACCGACACCTACGTACCTATTGCTTAATATTCTTAAGTGCTAATTAACAAATTGTTTTCTTTCTATAAATAAAATATATTTTTTTGGTTTATTTTTCCGGTTAAAGAGCGCTCACGGTCAGCCAGAAAATTCGGAAACCTTAATTCCAGTTTTCTTGCCGCTCAGTCACCAAGGCTTTTTTAGAAATAGTTTCAATAATAATGTAATTACTTTTCCAGCGGACTTGAACACAATCGCGCCGCTCATCTCCAACTTCTACCTAGCGTCGTACGCTCTCATCAACTTCTGCACCTTTTACGCAGCCTTCGTCAGCCACATCAGTTGGCGCCCCACTTTCCGGGTTGGTAGTAATAGCTCCATCAGCTGCTGTAGAACCAGACACAATAGAATTTTAATTGTCAGTGACCTCTTGCCTTTGTCTTGTCTGCAAACAGTTTGTCTTGTGACATAGACCTCCTATTAGGCTCTCCACTCTGTCCTGGCTATGTATTATTATTGGATAAAATGATTACTCGAAAAAAATCAACCAATCTCAGGGAGCTCGAATGGGATTCGAACCCATGACCTTTGGAGTGCCGGTCCACTGCACTAACCGCTAAGCTACCGAGACCCAAGAAAACTTGTTGGATTCTTTCTAGTAGTTGATGATTTACGCTGCAAGCCAGCGGTATTACGTCACTGTGAAGGTTTAGCTACCCTCACAGTCAAAAGAATTTTCTGGGAAAAGTCTTCTGGGGTCTTGGTAGCTTAGCGGTTAGAGCAGTGGACCGGCAATCCAAAGGTCATGGGTTCGAATCCCATTCGAGCTTCCCGAGACTGGTTGATTTTTTTCTAGGAAACACCTACTAATATTATAAACGCGAAAGTTTGTATGTATGGATATTTGTTACTCTTTCACGTAAAAACCACTGAATGGATTTGGATGAAATTCGGCATACAGATAGTTTATAACCTGGATTAACACATAGCATACTTTTTATCCAGATATTCCCACGGGAACGTATGGATGGATGTTTGTTACTCTTTCACGTAAAAACTACTGAAAGGATTTGGATGAAATTCGGCATACATATAGTTTATAACCTAGATTAACACATAGAATCCTTTTTATCTCGATATTCTCACGGGAACGGGAACCACGCGGGTGAAACAAGAACAACATAACAAATATCCATACATACAAACATTCGCGTTCATAATATTAGTAGGATTGTGAATGCAAAATAAAGGTATTATTATTATTAACCTCATTTATCCCACTGCAGGGCAAAGGTTTCCCTTCCCTTCTTCCCTACTCGATGTGATCAGAGACCAATCCTTTTGGAAAAAGTTTATCTTATCCCGCCATCTTCTTCTGGGCCTACCTCGTCGCCGGTTCCTGTTATTCGGGACCCTCTCGAAGGTACGCATAGTTTATAAATATGTTGTTTGTGTCCAGTACTACAACACGTGGCTGTCGCTTTCGGGGTTCGTGATGTGCATCACCATCATGGTCATCATCAGCTGGCTGATGGCGCTGCTCACCGTCATCATCTTCTGCACGCTCTACTTGCTCGTGCTCTACAGGAAACCAGGTAAGTACCTACATACATACACTGACGACAATTACCTCCTGAGGGTTATAGTCAGAGACTAGACAATGTGGACCGCAAAATCAGACCTCTGACAATTAAGGCAGAGGTGAACTATCACTTTTCACCATTTAACAACAGCTGCACATGTGCTTAGCGTGACAGGTGGTGAACTTATCGCCGCTCTATGCTGTTGGATGTAAGTGCAGTCTTAAGGTTAAAGGTTTTATATTGTATGTATGTTAGTATGTAAGGTATTTATCTATGGGCCTGCGTTGCCTGAATACAAATAAATAAATAAATAAATAAAATTTAGTCCGTTAGTCGGCTTTTACGACACTCAAGTTAAGAGAGAGGTTGGTACCTAATAAGTATTCTTTTAGTGAGCAGCGACACACGCACACCTACAGATTCTCCTGAATTTGTCAAAAAATGGTGCTACTATAAAAAGTTCTTCCATTCCATTAGTTCCCCTTTTCCTATTTAAACTATTCCGATTTGATTGAAATTGAACCAATCAACAAATCAATCAAATTGAAAAGCGGATAATGGAAACAAAAGTATAAAACAATAGTAACACTAGGTGTTAATCAAAGTAACACAGATAATTCGACATTCGGCAAGAGAACCCGTTGGTGTAATCAGCCATTACAATCAGTCAGTACAAGTGGTAAGCGCTCTGTCTATTCAAAGTCAAAATATATTTATTCAATAAACTCAATTAATAAGTACTTTAAATCGTCCAAATTTTTTTATTATATTATTTTTTTAATTAAAAAAACGCTTACTATGTTTATCCCGCTGGAGTCACGGTGTTGATACCTACATATGGTTTTTTCACAGGATTATAGCAAGTAGCGAGTTTATGACTGTAGCCAAGATTTTGTTGATGTAAAAATCTAACCAGTTCCTACTTTTCCATTTTCTAGGTAGGTACAGTATTTTAGGAGAAATTAAAGTTTATAACTTTTTCATACTAAAAGTACACGTATAAGCCTACCAAATAAAGTTGATTCCCTAAAAAGACCATGATGGCGGACAGGGCCGATTCTGATTAAATGTGGTTGGATATTATATTCAAATATTGGTACACCATAATGTAATACACCTAATATCACCATATACCAGAAATAATGTATGAATAACTATTCATATCAATATACTAATGTATATAACCCTAATTTTTTTTAAACAAAGCCAATTAAGGGTGAGTTCCACCTATGAAACTGAACAACTTTCCCCAAGAAATTTTCGAAGTTTTTTTGTCATTTTTGCACATAACCTATGTGCAAAAATGACAAAAAAATCGACCTCCCGTACAAAACTATCCGATCAGCTGACGACAATAGTATGGGAGAACGATTTCTTTTGTAATTTTTGCACATAGGTTTCTTGGGGAAAGTTGTTCAGTTTCATGGGACGAACTCGCTATTAATTGGTTTTGTATCAAGATAAAATGAAGTTTGTATAAAACAAAATGAAATGATGTAGAAATAAAATGATCAAATTTATTTAGCAAAGTATTTATTTTTATTGTATAAAACAAAATGAAATGATGTAGAAATAAAATGATCAAATTTATTTAGCAAAGTATTTATTTTTATTGTAATTAAAGAAAAAAAACACAGTTTGCAATCATAGGTATAGGTACTTTTTTACATTGATCGGTTCACGTCGTACCTTTAAAGTCGCACAGTGATCAATTTCAAACATTTAGGGGGACGAAATTATTTAATACTGAAATCGAGCATTAAAGGTATAGTATAACATTGCTTTAACATTAAATAGCATAGCAAAATAGTTTCCACATAATTGGATTTATTAATTATTATTTTATGCACTTTTTTTTAAATCACTCCTCCGTGTGATGCCGGGTCAGAATTGCACCACCCTCTCCCCTATATTTTAGCGGATGTCGTAAGAGGCGACTAAAGGGATTTTGCTGGTGGGATAGCTTTGCTCGTCCGGCGCTACCACCATACGAACTTGTAAAACCCGCCAAGTGTTCGGTGCTCGACACAGGACGCATTTCGGGTTCAGAGCCTTAATACCGGAGCTTGGGGAGGTGCGGTGACGGCAGGGTCAAGGTCCGGTGGGAGTCTTTGTGGACGCATTGTTCGGTTGACGTGGGTCGATTCGCCGGCCAGGGAGACCCGGTGAAACGGTGGTGCCGCTGGCCGCCCGCGGCATAGTACAGGAGCCCAATTAGGGCTAACCACCCTAGGAGGCTGCTTCACCAGGCCGCGCATAATCCCGAAGTGGCTCGTCGTGCCGGTTGGTGACCGGATTGGTGGGACACGGCGACTACTTTCGGGGGGGTACGGGGGCCCTTCCGTCCGGCAGGTCGATTAACGTCTTACCGAACAACTACATGCACCAGTTCATGTTAGTCTCCCACACTTTGTCTTTTCCCCTTGCCACCACAGCATCTCCTTTTACTCACGCCCCCATCCAACCACCATGTCAGTGTCCAACAACAATGCAGGTCAGACAGCGGCACCCCACTTCCCCGCCACCAAGTCGCTTTTTGAGGTGGAGTTCACTAACATTCGTGGACTCCATTCAAACCTCAACGCCATCCACCAACAACTAGAGACGGCCCGGCCTGCATTGCTCTTTCTGACGGAGACACATATCCGCCGTCCTGCCGACATTGCATATCTGCACTACCCCGGCTACGTGCTTGAGGCTTCCTCGCGAAAGCCAGAGTATGCCTTTTTGTCAGGATGGACGTTTGCTGTCGACGTTTGCGCTGCTTGGATGATGATGCCCCTCCTTCTCCATCCTATGGGTACACGTTGTAACTTCTCCACCCACCTAATCTCTAACCTAGTCTACCTTATAATACATACACCCATCATCGCCGCTTTTACCTTAACTTAACTTATTATCTAATTCTTAAAACTATTTATCCCAATTTATCTACAATCTAATGGTTGTGTCCGGGGGTTTTGTGGAGTGCGTAGTGTTTGTATGATGATGAACCCTTAGCTTAGCTTAATTCTATTTGCAGTGAATTTCAGTCAAGCAATGTAATATTATAATAAATACTATTTTGGCCAGATCGTCTAGTGAACCCTCCGTTGTTAACCGCATTTAAGTAACTCAAGTTCTTTCGTGAAAGTTTAGTAATTGGCTTATCCCTGTGTTAAATTATTTTCTCCTGACCTAATTACCTACCAGTCTATAAATCATATCATAGATATGTGTAGCCTAGCAATGACTCCGTCTGAACTGCGACCCAAATCCTACACTGCAGCTGCGGGGAAGATTTGTAACCACTCAAAGACAATCAGATGATAGCTTAGCTTGTAGGTATTATTATTTATTAACAATAGCATGATACATAAGAAGTCTTGTGCAATTTACGTAAAGGTCTTGTGGAATTATAAAAGTCTTGTATTATTCCTCATAAATCAATAGTGTTTACCTCAAGGCTGGCTATCATCCAAATATCCTTTTCACATTAAGAACTTAATTGTTCAATGCAATAACTAAAATATGTCTTTGATATCACTTATCTAACAGATGTGGGATGCCAACATCCCACCGGACCCACTTATTTCTCTGATTATTGGTCTATTTTATAGATGTAACCTTATTAACTGACTGCCCCTTTGTCTTATTAGAAAATTAACATTCAGTTCTATAGAGGGTGGATAATTTATTCAAACCCCACTTCAGGCGGTGGTTAAAATAGAATGCTATTAATACAGGTAAAATTACTTTTATTTACCCTTAGTATTTATTATAAAGGCCTTATAAAGTTCCAATATAACTACATTGGAATGGCTGCGTTGGCAGTTTATCACATCTTAGTTTATTAAAGGATGTCTGATTTATTCAATATCCTACTCCTTTAGGAAGTGAACTTAAATAGAATACTATCATTTGAAGTAAAATTACTTTGGGTTACTCTTAGTGTTTATTATACAGTACTTACCAATATAACTACATTGGCAGATTATCACATCTTAAATTTATTAGAGGATGTTTGATTTATTCAATATCCTAACTTTTAGGAATTGAACTTCAGTTAATTATTTTCCCATTAACCTCTGTCTCTCAGACTGAGGGGTTAATTTGATAGCCTACTAAATCATATTTAGTATATTTTTAGTAGGTAGTTAATTATCCCTGTTAATCATTGAATCAATTATATTTAAAAGTTATCTTTTACTCACTTTAATAGGTATAAAGCTGACTGTACTAGATATTAGTCTGATTGGTTTAGATTATTCCCATCAAATATTTCTATGTTTCATATTATTAGAAGTAAGTACTTACATATCTTAAGAGGTCTTTAGACCATTAAGGCGAACCCAAATGGTATAAGTAGTCTGTATTATAAGGCTAATTAGTAGGTTGTATCAATCAATTAGAATTAACCTAGGTTCTAAACTGGTTTTAGTTGTTTAGTCTCAGCTTATATTTTACCAATAGGTATCGGATGTATACTTTTAATACTTTGAAGAGTGTAGCAATATAAGGCCGTATTTACCCTAGGGAAAGCTAAAAATGCCTGTTTGGTCATTTCAGTATTAGAAATCAAACATCACAGTACAGCTATGCTTATTTGCTATAACTTTTAGTATTTTTCTTGTAATAGAAAACCAGTCTAGACCTTTTAGGTATTCCAAAGTAATGATGGTACGATATTATCATACTTCTGTTAATTATTTAAGATGAATAATTAATTGGTAACAACTTTAGGGAAACAATTAGAATTTTATCGGCCTACGGTAACAGATTACATGCCTAGATAGGACCCACATCACTTCATCGTAAATTTTATTTAGCACCGTAACCTAATTATCCCTACCTTATTAGTCTGAATTAATCCCGCCTGGCCCCGCGGCCCGCGTACCCAGCCTATGTACGCACAGCGCGCTCACACCGTACTGTCCCCTCACTTCCTCATAACAATTATATAGAACCGCCTACCTATAGATTCCTACAGCTTTCTTTACTTGAAATGCCTATATTTTGTCGAACTAACAGTCCCTACTTGTGTACCTTGCAATCTAGGCCCAAGCCACATTTAACTTAACTTCGTGGTGAGTTGTGTGAGTCGCATTGCCCCTGAAAGCAACTGACTTCTAAATGTACTATCAGTCGAGCCAGTATACTCAGTGTGTTATTCCTATCACTACACTGTGTGTACGGAGGTAGACTCGAAATTGGACTGGGTCATACGGGTCTACCTCCAGCTAAATGGTGTCTGACCTATCTTCAACTTTCACTAGGGAGACAACTGTCTCTCCCCCATTACTTCGTCGAAGATAGTGTATTGTTTAGCGTAATAATAGAAAACGCCGACCTTATTAAAAACAGTCAAAGGTCATCCAGACCGAAGTCTGTTGAAAGCTATATTGGTTTCGTTGGCACCGTGATGCGTTTCCGCCAATATACCCCGAAATACATCATTTCGTTAACGGATTCAAGTTGCGATCGCAATAGTTTTACTTTATTAATCACTTTCAATTTCACAACCAATGTTAGTTAAAATCGCAACTCGAATATCACTTAGCGCGCTAAAAATCGCTCGGACGCTCGCTTTCCCGTATGAGTATTTTCCGCACTCTTCAATCGGACCACGCCTCCGACGTCTCAAAATTGAATGCCCCGCAAATTTCCCTCTCTTCCCCAAGCATCTTAACTTTCGCGCCACGCGCGCCTAACATCCCTCCCCAACTCTCCGCTTTTCTTCCCTTCAACCAATCGCTAGCTGTTTCTCGATACGCCTCGCCTTCGCGTCTCTTATTATTTGTTATACGCGAACTTCGCGTTGCGCCACGTGGAGATGACATCCTACCTCTCTTTCTATCTTTTTCCCAACCTCTCGCTCGCTTATTGCCGCCGTTCGCCGCGCAATTCTAAAGTTTTTCCATAATCCAACCAAATCTCGTCAGATAGCCAATATTACATGTTTGAATATCTAAATGTAGCCTTCTATTAACAATTCCCTCTCAAAAATCATCCACTTAAGCCAATAATCCTGTATTTTGTGAAATTATAAAAAGTTCCGTATTCCGACCATAGGTGGCGCCCGCCCGTATGGGCACCGGCTTGTCAACCTACGCCTATGTCACAAGGCCACACAGAGCAGTCCCCGCGAAATTCAAAATAAAGATAAAGCCCATTGCCAACCTAACACGAAGCTCAAGTAAATAACTCACGCTAGACGGCGCCTATGTCGCAAGGGGCGCACGGAGCAGTCCCCGCGAAATTCAAAATAATGGCAAAGCCCTAGTTCACTGACCATTATTCTGAACTAGTTTATTATTCCCTTTTCATGCTTATTATATTAATAGTGCTACGCATTAATATTTATTTTAGTGCTACTCCCATACATTCCTTACTAACGGACGGATACCATTCATTCTGTACCGTTACAACGTGGATCTTGGTTCCGAGAGCCATGTCTACGCTTGCCTGTACCGTTCCCACTCCGGAGACCACGAGACAACTCGGCTATTCGATTACCTGAGCCAAGCAGTTGACGACGTACAGGAGCGGATTCCGTCTGCCGATGTGGTGCTTTTGGGAGATTTTAACGCCCACCATGAGACCTGGTTGGGCTCTTCCAAAACAGACCACGCAGGCCGAACTGCCCATGCATTCGCTCTCACGCATGATCTAACACAACTGGTTTTCCAGCCCACCAGGATTCCAGATATCTCAGGTCAAGTGCCCTCCCTGCTAGACTTACTGGTGAGGAGTCGACCAGCCGGGTACAGAGTGTCGATAAGTGCTCCGTTGAGCATTTCAGACCATTGCCTGGTTGCTGCCACCGTACTGCGCCGTAAAAGCTCTCCCTCAGTGGAGTCTAATCGGCGTTTATGGCACTACTCGTCGGCAGATTGGGATGGTATGCGCGACTACTTTGCGTCCATCCCGTGGGGCCAGCGCTGCTTTGAGGGAAGGGACCCATCGGAGACTGCCTCTGCAGTTGCTGACGAGGTCATGTTGGGGATGGAATATTACATTCCTTACACAGATGTCGTCAGCGGAAGTAAGGCGCGCCCTTGGTTCAATCGCGAATGCGCCAAAGCTGTTAAACTTAAACAGGCGGCGTATCACGCTTGGACCAAGGCTCGCACGCTCAACGATCGTTATATCTCTTCACTTAAGGTAGTCTTCAACAAGGCCACCAAAGTCTGCAAGAGAGCTTTCTCGAGAGCGAATGCCCAGCGCGTTGCTCGTGTTGGCCAAGAGCTGTTGTCGCACCCAACGGGTAGCCGAAGTTATTGACGGCTGGCCAAAGCGGTGCAAGCCAACTTTTGCGCGCCTTCTCTGCCCCCACTGCGGTACCCTGATGGTTCGTTGGCCCATCAGCCGCTAGACAAGGCTAACCTCTTAGCACAGCTCTTTGCGGCGAATTCGCGTGTCGATGACTGCGGCGCGGAACCACCTACCATCCCTCACTGTGGTTCCTCAATGCCTGACGTCCAAATCCGACAACGTGACGTCCGTGCCGTGCTGCAGTCACTTGATGTGCGGAAGGCTAGCGGTCCTGACGGTATACCGGCAGTCGTACTTAAAAAATGTGCTCCCGAGTTGTCTCCAGTACTGACACGCCTATACCACCTCTCGTACTCTACTGGAATTGTGCCGGAGGCTTGGAGAAAGGCGAACATCCAGCCGGTCCCCAAAAAAGGGGATAGGTCCGCCCCAGCCAACTATCGACCTATTGCTGTCACCTCTGTCCTTTGCAAGGTTTTTGAGCGAATTATAAACAGGCAACTCATTCGCTCGCTACCTAGAAGATCACTCCCTGATTCATGATCGATAATACGGGTTCAGACCGAAACGATCAGCGGGTGATCTCCTGGCGTTCATAACACACCTGTGGGGTGAAGCAATGGAAAAGCACGGAGAAGCACTGGCTGTTAGCCTGGACATCTCCAAGGCTTTCGATCGAGTTTGGCATAGTTCGCTTCTCTCCAAGCTTTCGTCATAAGGCTTGCCACCTCGCCTATGCGATTGGGTTGCCGGGTTCCTGCATGAGCGCAGCATTCGCGTACTCTGCGAAAGCAGTGCTTCGCAGTTTCTGCAGGTGTACGCCGGAGTGCCGCAGGGTTCTATAATATCACCCACGCTGTTCCTTCTGCATATCAATGACATGTTATCCTTGGGTAACATTCATTGCTATGCAGAGGACAGTACAGTACATCGGCGTTATTTGGGTCACCCTGCGGCAAAGCAAGCCGATGTAGTGGAGTCGAGACGGAAGATTGTCATTGAGCTGGACGAGGAGTTAGACCGCATTTATAAATGGGGCTCTAATAGTTGCCTGGTCCAGTTCAATGCCAAAAACACAGGTCTGTGCTGTCACGGCTAAAATGTCCGCATTTTCCCCCCAACCCTCCTTCCAGAGCAACCCATTACCCATCCAGACTGGTCTCAGTCTCTTAGGTATGCACATACACAGTGACCTTAACCCGAAGAGCTATATTAAGAGCATTATAATCACAGCCTCACGTAAACCCGGAATCCTGAACAAAGTGAAGCGGTTCTTCACGCCGGAGCAACGGTTGTCTTTTGTATAAGACTCAGGTGCGCTCCTGCGTGGAGTATTGCTCTCATCTTTGGGACGGATCCGCCAAGTACTTGCTCGAAGCTCTTGACAGGTTGCAAAGACGTGCTGTCCGTATTATCGGTAACGATGACGTTACGACCAGTCTGGAGCCGTTACAGCTACGTGGGGACATTGCTTCTCTTAGTGCTTTTTACCGCCTTTACCACGGTGAATGCTTTGAGGAGCTCTTTGACCTCATCCCTCCCTCTCCTTTCCTTTCCAGATCGACGCGTGCAGGTCTTAGAAGCCACCCTCATACTGTGCTGAACATCAAGACACGTACCAAAAAGTTTGGACAATCGTTCTTTTGCCGAACTGCCCGTATGTGGAATGTGCTTCCCGCACGCGTGTTTCCCTCCTCTTTCTCTCCCGGGTTATTTAAGCGGGGCGTGAAAAAGCATTTATGCAGGCCGCTATAGTGTGAGCGTTCGGCACATAGCGGTAGCGCTGTGATGAACGCTTTCACTTCTTGGGCTTCACTGGCTGCTTTTCATCAGGCAGAGTGAGACCATACTGGCGTGCACAATAAAAAATAATAAAAAAAATCTAACACAATTTCTGGTTCTTGTAAAAGATTTAGTACCTCAATTGGCATTGCATGATCTTTAGTGTCCTTTGATAGTGGCTTGACTGGACGATTTGATGACAAAGTATTGAATTAATCAATATTTTTGATTAAAGCACCATTTTCTAAAAAACCGTTTTTACTATAGAAACCACAAACCACCGCATAATAAATGCATATTTTTACATAGCTAGTAGTCTCTACTATATAATGGAATCAAAATGATAGTGTAGGTACTAATTTATACTTTTAAACGTAACACAATTCAAACTTGAAAATGTTAGTAAAAATCGGTACATTCCAATATATTATTTTTTTGTTAAACAAATCTGTATATTTTACTTTTTGTTTATATACCAATAAAAAGTACAAACCATAAATATTTGCAATTCACAGTTTATACTAATAACACTACAAACTTAACTTGAATAGGAGCGCAAAACAGCGATAAATCAGTCTAGTTTTGCTTTCGAGCTTTGAAACGGCATAGGCATTAAACTACTGACTGCATAATGTTAATGTTTTAGTATAATATAAACAGCTTACCTTCAAGTCTTAATAAAATAATTTTTTGAACTACCGACACACTGACCAAAACTACGTAATTTCCCACACGCAGCGCAGTCCAGCTGTATCCTTTTGTTAGCCTCTTTCTCGAATTTGTTACTACCCATCTGTAAAATTTGCCCGAGGTAGACATATTCCTTTACAACTTCGAGAGCACTGCCTTGTATTGCAATCGGTTCCGGGATGACATGTTCGTTGAACATAACCTTGGTTTTGTCCAAGTTCATCCGAAGACCGATGCGCCGATCGTCTGCAAATCGTAAGTGTGAGATGTATTCGCCGTTGATGTTGATGCCACGTCCTTTCCAGTCCAGCGTTTTAGACAATATCCTCTAAGGCATTTGTGAATAGTTTTGGGGATATCACATCCCCCTGTCGCACACCTCAATGTAAGTGGATATGTATTGTCTGCTGGTTCTGTACTTGGACGGCCATGGTGGCGGCATTGTAGAGACACCTCAACACTTGGATATATCGCCAATCGACTTGGCATCGTTGCAATGATTTAAGAACAGCCCAGATCTCGATAGAGTCAAATGCCTTCTCATAGTCCACAAATGCAAGGCACAGGGGCCGATTATACTCTTCGACCTTCTGTATAATCTGCCGCACTGTCAAAATGTAATCTATGGTGCCGTATCCTCCTCGAAACCCGGCCTGCTCCGGGGGCTGAAATTCGTCGAGTCTTCGCGCAAGGCGGTTTGTGATGACTCTTGAAAACAGCTTGTAGACGTGGCTCAGGAGCGAAATGGGTCGGTAGTTCCTCAGAAGGGTCTTGTCTCCTTTTTTGAAGAATAACACGACGACACTCCGACTTCACGCCTCCGGAGTTCTCCCATCAAAGGAAACGGTGTTAAAGATGTATTAGAGCTCCTTTAGCACAGGTTTACCGCCTGCTTTCAGGAGCTCAGATGTAACACCGTCTTCACCTGGGGCTTTTCCATTTTTAAGCTGTCCAAGAGCCATCTCAATTTCGCCTAGGCTGATTTCTGGCAAGTCTTCGGTAAAGTGGCGGGTCAACGTGGCTCTGCTTTCTCATTTTCTGGATCAGGTTGAGATGCATGCGAAGCGTATAGCTGTCCATAGAAATTTTCTATTTCCAAAAGGACGTCTGGCCTCGAAGCAACGACTGCTCCGCTAGCCGTAGTTAACTTCGTCAAGTGGCTTCTACCAAGAGACTGGACAAACACTTTAGACCCCGATTCTGCTCAATTACTCGTTTAATCGAGCGTGTATTAGAGCATCGGAGGTCATATCGCACCATTTTGCCAATCTTCTTATTTGAGGGCCCGTTGTTGGGACGAAGTGACAGGTGGGTCTTCGCGCCGTCTCTTCATAAGCCTGAGCGTTTCTTCCGAAAACTTTGACTTCTTGCCTTTACGCTAAACTTCGCAAAATCTCAAACGTTCCTCCCTGAAGATTTCAGACACGTTTTCGAGAGCCTGGTCAACGTCAACAGCATTTCTGGTTTCCACAGCAGCGAATCGGTTCTCCAGGTTTGACTGGAACGTTTCAGATCCTACGATAGTTTGGAACAGATTAGGACGGAGCCTGGACTTCACCAAGCGAACGTGTTCAAACTTAAAGTTGATATTCAGATAGCCTCGTACAAGTCGGTGGTCACTGCCGGTATTAAACATGTTGATCACGAGACGTCTCTGAATATGTGCTTCTTATCCGCCATGATGAAGTCGATGTCATTTTTTGTCATAGTATCGAGGCTCCGCCATGTCAACTTCTGTTGGGGCTGTTTCTTGAAGTCCACTTCCGTTGAGGCTGTTTCTTGAAGAAGGAATTCATCAAGAAAAGTCCCTTCCGCTCGAGGAAGTTGACAAGCATCTGCCCCCTATGATTCCTGCTGCCAAAACCATAAGATCCTACTACCGATTCGTCGCGATTCTGTACTCCCACTTTAGCGTTGAACTCCCCAATAACAACGTTGTAGTGGGCCTTGGTGGTGAAGTGTAAGGCCTTAGATATGTCTCCAAACATATCTTCCACTTCTTCGTCCGAGTGTGTTGAAGTCGGTGCGTAAACCTGCACAACCTTGAGGCAATACCTCTAGAGAGGTTGACTTTGGCTCCGATTGGCCTCGGATTGATTGATTGATAGAACCCCGTTACACCCCTCGTACACGCGTAACAGCAATTTACCTACTTAAATAACGAAAGGTAGGTAGATAGATAGATAGATAGATAAACGCTTTATTGCACACACTAAAACACAGGAAAACATAAAAAATGAAAACTTTATAATCAATGTGGGCAAAGGCAATCTTATCGCTTATAGCGATATCTTCCAGACAACCTTTGAGGTAGGTGATATGGGTAGATAGGTCTGCAATGTCGTAACGTAATGTGTGTCCCGTCGCAGAGGCGAGGTGGGGCAGCAGCACGGACGCGTACCGCTACACCGAGGCGGTGGCGACGCTGCTGGCCATGACGGCGCGCGCACTGCACGTCAAGGACTACAGGTAGCACTCAGCGATATATACGTGGCCGTTCCGAACACGCACTATGTTCCACTGATCTGCGGAGTCGACTCAGCGCTTTGCCTAATGTAACTTTGACATTCGCGCGTGCGGAGCGGCGAAAATAATTCTGTATTTCTTTTCAAAGTGTACACCTAGACGTTTACTACAATTCAGTTGTCAAGTAAGTGAAATTAATTGTTATTTAAGTCATTATTATGTAGTTATATCGTATAATTAGAATAGATAAGATATTTTTTTCAATTATTGTTATTGACAGTCTATTTGGGACGCCATCTTGATACACACTACGTTGTCTTTGACCGATTATCTGGCAGGTGGTTGATTTCATATTGATTGAATGAAAATAAAATATTCACTTGTTGCTAGTATCCGATACAAGACAATGTAAGATAAAATAATATAAGTGTGTGTGTGTGTGTGGTTTCAGCCCGCGGCCGCTGGTGCTGTCGGGTGCGCCGGCAGCTCGCGCGGCGCTGCTGGACGTGGCTGCGCTGCTCTGCGACGGCTCCTTCATGATCGCGGCGGAGATCAGCCAGGCAAGCATTACTTACTAGAGTTTTAATCACCTCTAGCATTACGAATATCTGCGATACAACTATCTTGCAGATGTTATGTTTCTATATGTGAAAAGAAGGCAACTGTAAGTAATCATTGCAGCCCATGGACACCCGCAAAACCAGAGGAGTCACAGAAGCGTTGCCGACCTTGAGGAAGGATTAGGATCTTTGAGAGAGAAAATTAAATAGGTATTGTGTGGAGGGGGAGGGGGGAGAGATAGGCCTACGTACGCGTAGTCCATGCGTACGTAGGTCTAAGTATTTATGACGACCTCTGTGTTCGAGGGACTCTGGTTCTGGCGTCGCCATCTCAGGTCCCGGGTTCGATTCCCGGTTGGATTTTTGGGTGTTTTCTATGTATAATGATAAGTATGTTTATCTGTTATCTAAATACAGAATACATAACATACTACATCGTCCTTGCTACCACTTTACTCATGTGATATTACTACCGATCTAACCAATAAAAAGAAGTTAGAAACAAAATTAATCAATCAAATGGAAAAACAGAAAAGCGGAAAATCGATAACAATGTTAATAACATTGTTGTGTTCCGACAGTTTGGTTGGAGATAAGATAGCCAGCTCCTCAGTTGTTGAGGGTTACGGGTGAAGCGCGCTTCCACCTTGGGCCTTATCGTCACTTACCATCAGGTCAAATGAAGGTATGCCCGTAGCGAATAAAACAAAAAAAAAGGAAGCGACGCCTCTGGTCACAAAATTGCAATTTTGCCATAGGTTAATTACCGGTTACGAGATCGAATGTTAAATAAACTACGACGATTATCGTTACGCACAGTCAAGTTATATTGGCATGGATAAAGTGTGTTTTTACTATACCTAGTCTTGCCATAAGTTCTGTCCCAACTTATATGTGGGTAAATATTTTAAAATAAATAGCCGGTAGTACTACTATTATTAGATATCATTATATTATGTAGGTTTAATACTATTCATTTCCATCTAACACATATTCTTCATCTCGGGGGAGCCTGTAACCCCTAGAGAACGCGTCCCCAGGGTGGCGGATAGGGGAATACTCGTTAGTGTTTGAAATAACATTAAAGGGTAAGAGGGAAATAAAATACATCTCGCGGACCAACAGGAAACCCCTCCACAGGGCCCTTTGGTAGTAGACCGAGGAAGGGCTTGTGGAGGGCAATGGCGTCAGGCAGGACGTCATGTAGGGGATATCGGCGGAAGAACCTAACAGTCAACGGCGGCATCCTAAGCCCCAGTTAGCACGAGGGGTTACTGTCTTGGCGTCAGGTGGCAACCGGCCGTAAAATCATAAGCCAACTTTTTTACTTCTGGTCATGAAAAGTACAAATAATAAGAGAAATGCAACTGTTAGGGCGTACCCCTTAAGCGACGAAACAAATGATGGATCTGCAGCAAATGCTAGGGCGTATCCCCGAAGCGACGGCAATGTCACCAGAGCACCCATACAAGTACCAAAAATGCGCATCGCAAACTGGAATGTGGGCTCGATGACGGGACGAAGCGCTGAGCTGAGCGAAGTACTACATCGCAGACGCATCAACATCTGTTGTATTCAAGAAACGAAATGGAAGGGGTCTAAGTCGCAAAATATGGGGCATAATTACAAGCTCATCTACCACGGGACACGACCACAAAATGGAGTTGGAATTGTTGTAGATCTGGACCTTCAAGGTCGCATAGTGGAGGTGAACAGAATAAGCGAGCGACTAATGTCAATAAAGTTCGCTCTTGATAACCAACCGTGCATGAACATCATATGCGCCTATGCGCCACAAGTCGGCTGCTCAAACGTTGACAAATAAACGTTTTGGAACGAGATAAGCGATCTACTACAATCCATCCCGACAAAAGAGTCGAAATACATAGGCGGTGATCTAAACGGCCATGTTGGAAGCAAAACACCCACGTACCAAAGAATACATGGTAACTGGAGATTTGGCAATATAAACCCGGAAGGCGAGAGCATCCTGCAATTTGCATCAACCCACGATCTTGCAATCGTCAACACGTTCTTCTCGAAGCGCACTGAACACTTAATTACGTACAAAAGCGGCGGGGCATGTACACAAATAGACTATATACATTCTAACAGATCGGCACCGGTTGAGGACTTTCAAGGACTGAAAAGTAATCCCCGGAGAACCGCTTTCATCACAACATCGTATCTTGGTCGCTGAATTTGTAATGCCAAAACCAACAAAAGTGAAAAAGGAAAAGATCACGCGGATACGCTGGCACAAACTCGAACGTGAAGAGGGGCAGAAGATGTGTGAAGACATCGCAGAGCACCTTGATTCACAACAAGAGGACTCCGCCAATGACATGTGGAGTGACTTCCAATCTTTCTGCAACCAAAAAGCCAAACAGTACCTAGGTGTATCAAAAGGCGCTATTAGCGACAACAGAGACACAAAATGGTGGCAAAAAGATGTCAAAGAGGTATTGAACACCAAGAAAATCCTCTTTAAGCAATGGCAAACGACAAAAGACGACGTTGATAACATAGCGTATAAGGACGCAAAGAAGAATGCAAAACGAGCCGTAGCGCAAGCGAAGGCCATGTCAGACGATGATTTCAACGCCAAACTTGATACTGCCATGAATGACAAAGAAATCTTCAAAATAGCAAAACAACGTCACGCGAACAGCAGGGATACAAAGAACATCAGGTACATAAAAGACGAACAAGGCCAACTGCTCACAGTAAATAAAGACATCAACGAGCGATGGAAAGAGTATTACACTGTACTTCTTAATGAAACCTTTCCAAGTGAAGAACTTTGCCAAATATACTGAAGGCCCGATACCATCTATATCACCCGCAGAAGTTCACTCAGCAATTAAATCTATGACTAACAACAAAGCTTGTGGACTTGATGATATACCTGCCGAACTGTGGATGAAACTAAAAGGCACCGGCGTAGTGTTCCTGACAGAACTATTCAACAGAATTCTGACTGACGGAATACCCGATGACTGGAGAAGGAGTTTCCTGGTCCCGTTTTATAAGAACAAAGATGAAATCAGACTATGTGGAAACTACAGAGCCATTAAGCTCATATCACACTCCTTCAAAATATGGGAAAGAGTCATCAATAGCAGACTACTTCAACTCACCAAGGTGACTGAAAATCAATGTGGTTTCGTCGCAGGTAGGTCAACAACCGATGCTATACATTCGATCAGAATTCTGATGGAGAAACATAGAGAGAGCCAAACCGATCTACACATGGTATTCATCGACTTGGAAAAAGCATTCCACCATGTACCAAGAAAACTTATCTGGCAAGCCCTAAGAGCACAAAAAGTACCAGAGCACTATATACTTCTAGTGAAGGACATGTACCACAATGTTAAGACTAAAGTGCGAAGCCCAGCTGGAACAGGTGATGAGTTCGATGTGGCGGTCGGAGCCCATCAAGGTTCAGCGTTGAGTCCCCTGCTCTTCAACCTCGTAATGAACCACCTTACGGCAGACAGCGCCCTCCACCATGGGATATCCTTTATGCTGATGACATCGTACTCATCAGCGAAGATCCCAAAGACCTACAGCAAAGGATAGAGGAATGGCGAGGAGAACTCGAAAGAGCCGGACTACGAGTTAGTAGAGAGAAATCAGAGCGTATGCACTGCAATTTCAGTGGCACCAACAGCAGTAGCACTATCTATCTGCAGGACACACCACTAAAGGAAGCCAACCATTTCAAATACCTTGGTTCAATTATCTGTAATGATGGGACAATAGATGCAGACGTAACCCACCGTATAAACACCGAGTGGATGAAATGGAGGGAGCTCTCCGGGGTACTATGCGATAGAAGAATGCCCATTCGCACTAAAGGCAGAGTATATAAAGCAGCAGTGCGTTCGGCCATGACACACGGTGCCGAATGCTGGCCAATTAAAAAGCAACAGGAAAATAAACTGCATGTCCCTGAAATGAGAATGCTTAGATGGGCTGGTGGTGTAACAATGCTGGACCACATCAGAAATGTTCACATTCGAGGCAGTTTTAAAGTAACACCGATACCGGAGAAGGTTTTAGAGAGCCGCCTAAGGTGGTACAGTCATGTCCTGCGGCGACCATCGGACCACATGACAAGAAAAGTACTTGACATCAGCACCCAGCCCAGAGGACGCGGTAGACCCCGCCTCACATGGATGTCCGTTATTGATAGAGATTTAAAAAATGCACAACTAACACCTCAGACGACCCAGGACAGAGCGTCTTGGCGAAGATTGACCAGAGGGCCGACCCCAAATAAATGGGATTAAGGCTAGGCAGAAGAAGAAGATTTCCATCTAACACATAGCTGTGTAAACTTAGAGTGGGGCAGGTACCTACCACAGAGAATCTTGAGAGCCAAAAGTTGTTGCAGAGACACGCGGACGGTGGCCACTAGGGCATGCTTCCGGGAATTCCCGTACCGATTTTTCCCGCTAGTTCCCGGGAAATTGACTTTTTACGCAGTACCGGTACTGAGAATTTGTTTCCCAGGAAATTCGGTACTTTCGGTACTTTCGTTATAACTTAAAATTACGCCAATATTAGGCTCCGCGTTTGCGGTAACCTCGGTCTATGCAGTTAGTTGCAAACCAGGCAAATTTCGGAGCGATACCAAATTTTTATCTCCTGAGTTCTCAACCGTGACGTCACCGGTACTATTTACTGGGGAAAAAATTGTAACTAATGTACCCGTACTCTAAACTGTACGGTTTTCATCGTCATCGCACTCCAATGATTTGATAATTCCATTTAAATAATTTCTTTTTTGTTTGCTAATTTAGCTTTACCTTTGAAATGACCTCGAAACTGAACGTCACTCGAAACATCGTCGCCAAGGATTCCAATAGTCGAATTAGTATCAAGGAGATGTCCCTCAAAGATCAGAGGTACGATGAAGGGATGTTTTTTCGCTAAAATGGGCAAACTTGTGTTTTGGAGGGGTTAAAGTGAACTGGGTTATGTCGGCCCCAATTTGAGACATGACTTAACATGTTCTCGGTGTCAGTCACAAGTTTATTCCGGCTCTCGATGACGCTTTCCCGAGAAATATTAGCTGTCCGGTGTAGAGCGTTACTCCCGTACTGTCGTCCGTGTAGCAATAAATGCTGTTGTTATGCAACATGTCATTGATATGCAGAAGAAACAGAGTAGGGGCTAACACACACCCCTGTGGGACTCCAGCATTCACGGGCTTCATGTCAGAGCACGAACCGTCGACTACGACTCTGATGCTAAGCCCAGAAAGAAAGCTGGCAACCCACGAACAAAATTTCTCAGGAAGCCCGTATGATGGAAGTTTAGAGAGAAGAGCCCTGTGATATACCCTGTCAAAGGCTATCGCTACGTCCAAGCTAACTGCCAGTGCCTTCCTTTTACTCTCGACTGCCTCCGCTCATCAGTGAGTAAGGTATACTAAAAGATCACCAGACGAACGACCGCGCAGAAAATCATACTGGCGATTGCTTAGTAGCTAGTTTTCTTTTAGGTACCTTAAGAGCTGGCGGTTTGTAATGGACTCCATTACTTTGGTGATGGTTATTGGTCTGTAGTTGGACGGATCTGAGCGATCGCCTTTTTTGAGAATAGGGTGGACAAGGGATGGCTTCCAAGAGCTCGGGACAACGTCAGTAGGGTAAGAGAGCCGGAAAAGGCGTGTTAGACCCGCGCCAACTCAGGAGCACACGTCCGAAGCAAAATGGGAGGAACTGCATCAGCCCACTAGACTTATGGATATCAAGGGAAAAAAGAGCCTTATGAACTGACCTTTGTAGGAACCGGACGTTTGGCATTGAACAAGCGCAATGCGTTATGGTTCGTGGAGAGTTTTCCCCATCGTCCAAGGTCGAGTTTGATGCGAAAAGAGTGCCCAAGAGATCGGCTTTCTCCTTTGCAGTATGGGCCAGGCAGTCATCAGTCTTGTTAAAAAAATGTGCCTAAAAGGTTATATGCCAAATTAATGTTGTGCGTAACTATTATTAGGATAAGTAAAAGTATGATATGTTAAATTATGATATAAAATTTTATGCAAAAAAATAAGGAACCTTTTTTCATAGGTACTAGTTTCGTGATCTCAGATGACTGCTCGTATACCAAAGTGCCTCAGGGTGCCACATCTACGAAATTTTTAAGCATAGTTGTCGAGTAAGTTTATAATTGTTATTTCAGTTCGGGCCTATGTCGCATTTGACAAGTCTTCTTTGATTTGTTTTTATTTTGTTTATTTTTGGTACGCTATAAAGCCAACAAATAATTATTGTTTAAAAGGTTTCGGGTGCCAAGTAAAATTTTTAAGCATAGTTGTAGAGTGTATAATTTTGTTACCTATATCAATTTGGGCTTGGGTCGCATTTGAAGTGTCTGCTTTAATTTATTTTTAATTTTAATTTTGCCGTAAAATGCTTTAAGATGAATAATATTTTGATATTCATCGCCGTAATTGTTGAACAAAGATTAAGAATCACCTTTGTGTGTCATTTTTGAAGGGGGAAAGAGCGGACGTTCTATAATTTCATAACTCGCCCAGATACGAAAGCATCCAGATTGTTTTTATCTGGGCTTACAGCGGATTACAATTCTTTAAGAACCTTATTAATAAAGTAAATAGAATCGATTTTAGGATATAGTACGCTCTTGACCCGATATAGGACGCACTTTCCCTAAAAAAAACACTGCATACTCAGTTACACCTAATTTTGTGAGCAAAGTTACATTGTTACGGGGTTCAAAAATATGTAAATACAAAGCATGGTCTTTCTTATATTGTACAAATAATTCATAAGTTATTTATCCAGTCAGAACATTAAAATATTAAATATTTTTTCAAGTATTTCAAGAACAGTGAAAATCCAGCCGCTCTTACCCCAACAAACCTTAGTTATAGCTGGCATGACACCAACCTGCCTCACTCATTTCAGAAACCGCGATCACACCAAGAGTCTTTAGCGCACAAACACAAAATGGAGGATTGGCTTCACGCGCACAAGTATCGCGCCTTCTATCTGCTTCTAGAAGATATGGAGTTCGAGGGCGGTGCGCGCATGGTGCTGCAGTGCGCGGGTCTCGGCCGGTTTGCGCCGAACATAGTGCTGCTGGGCTACAAGACCAACTGGTTCAAGAGCCCTAACAAAGATATGATGGCTTACGTTGCCGTCATAAGGTGAGTAAAACCCAAGGAACATACTTAAACTGGTATGTAAACGACCTGCCGATTCACGGTACGAGTGAGATAGCTTCGCGAGTTCCCTCTGTCTCTTTTATTTATTTATTTTTATTTATTTATTTATACACACAAAAAGATTACAATTGTTTCTATAGAAACACATAAAATTAAATACTAAAAGGCTGGATTGCAATCCAAAGTATGTGTGCCCTATAAAAACAAAATGGAGAAACCCTTAAAAAATAAAATCTTATAAATAATCACTATATAACATTAATTTCAAATTACAAAAAACAGATTATGGTTTTATAATGTCTGATGTGAAATAGAGGATATCCTTAAGTGCTTTTATGTAAGTCGTAATTTTAGAAGAAAATATATCCAGATCTAGGTTATTTTTTGCCAACTCATTGTACTGACGAGACATCCTAACAAGAGGATTATAAAAGGAAATATTATTTTTATAAGTTTGTAAAGCAAAAAGATTAGTTTCTATGGACCTGCGTGTACTGTACCTAGTGTTAAAGGTAACTTGGGAAAGTAAATAAGGGGTATCGAGTACT
The DNA here is from genome assembly GCA_963921215.1 of Scoparia ambigualis. NCBI lineage: Eukaryota > Metazoa > Arthropoda > Insecta > Lepidoptera > Crambidae > Scoparia > Scoparia ambigualis. Next base: position 10,478,814 of record OY992521.1, on the reverse strand, counting down.
GAGTGAACAATTTTGTAAAGATAAAGAAAATCAAAATATTTTCGACGGGTTTCTAACCTTTGCACTCTAAATTTTGCAAGTCTTGACTCGTAATTAAGATAGCTGCGACCTAAATGTTGACGATAGCATAGCAATCGCAAACATTTCCTCTGAACCCTTTCTATTTCGTCTATGTGCACTTTGTAGTACGGCGACCAAACTGGACTGCCATACTCCAGCGTACTTCTAACAAGTGCAAAGAATAAACACAGTAAAGTGTGTGGTTTTTTAAATCCCTTCGTTGACCTTAGCACAAATCCAAGGAGTTGGTTAGCCTTCGATGTTATGTGTTGATAATGTGCTCTAAAAGAAAGCCTGTCGTCGAATAGAATGCCTAAGTCCATAGCGGAATTACACCTTCTCAGAACTTGGCCGCCAATTGAGTAGTCATAAACGATACCGTGACGCTTGTTAGTGAATGATACAGTGAAACACTTCGCGACATTGAGAAGCATTAGGTTTTTCTTACACCAGTCCGAAATGGTATTTAAATCTATCTGTAAGAGATTGCAGTCATTAGATGAAGTGATTGTACGGAATAACTTCAAATCGTCAGCATAAAGTAAACATTCGCACGACAAGCGCTCAATAAGATCGTTAATGAAAACAATAAATAGGAGGGGTCCCAAATGCGACCCTTGGGGAACCCCTGAAGCTACTTGAATTGGGGATGAAAAGAATCCTCTAAGAGTGACTAACTGACTTCTTTTACCGAGGTATGAGGTCATCCAGCGTAGTAGGCTACCATGAATACCGTAAGAGGCAAGCTTAGCGCAGAGTAGTTCATGAGGGACTCTATCAAACGCCTTGGAGAAATCCGTATAGATAGAGTCAACCTGTCCACCTCTAGCAAAACTTTTACAAAGGTAATCTTTGTAAACCAAAAGGTTAGAGACTGTTGACCGACCTTTGACAAAGCCATGTTGCTTGTTGGAGATAAGGGGTATAAAATGGTAGTACAACCGGTCGTAGACCAAAGATTCGAACAATTTACCGAAGCAAGACAAAATGCTAATTGGTCTATAGTTTTCGCAGCGGGACTTATCACCATTCTTGAAGATCGGAATTATATGGGCTGTTTTCCATCGCTTTGGAAAGACTCCACAGAAAAGAGGTTTATTAAATATAATGTTCAGTGGAACGCTCAGCTCTTTACCGCATCGTTTAATAAAGGATGGTGGTATTTGATCCGGTCCAGCACCTTTGTTTGTGTCAAGCTGCTTAATCTTTCTGAGTATATCACTTTCAGTAATACAGATAAAACTAAGTGTGTCTGAAAATATATTTCCAGTTTGTTCGGATTTATAACCGGGTAGAGTTGAAGATTGACTGCAATCTTGAGAGCCATCTTTATAAACCAAAGCAAAATAGTTCGACAACAGTTCACATATCTCATGTCCATTTGAGGATGAAGAGTCACCGCAATGCATTACGTTTGGCATTGAGACATGACCTTTTCTATTACTCACAAATCTCCAAAACATTTTTACATCTTTACTCATAGACTCCTCAATTGACGCAATGTAGTCACTGTAACATTTATCAGCCATTTTTTTGAAGCGGTCACGGAGCAAAGAGAATGTGTCATAATCACGTGGGTTATGAAATTTTTTAAATAGGGCGTGTAATTTTTTTTTTTCTTCATTACACTTCACTAAGGGTTTGCTATACCAGATAGGGTAGTTTTGTGGTTTTGATGTAGAAAGCGGTGTATACTTTACTATAATTTCAAAAAGTGTCGTGTAAAAAGCATCAGTACATGCATCCACATCAGGACACGACAAAATATTAAGCCAATCAATACTCCGCAACTCTTGTTGTATTTCACTATAATCAGACTTTGCAAAGTTTAGTCTTTTATTATTTCGTTTTTTCAGACACTTTACTGGTTTAGATAATAAGGGAAACTCAAAATGTAAAGCAGGGTGGTGTATATCTTTTAAACTAAGCGCGACCGCCTCTTCAACTTTGAGACCTTTAACTGAGGATAATATTAAGTCGAGAATACGATTATTTTGGTTAGTTACGTCATTACACTGATAAAGATGGCAAAGTGAGACAAATTCCTGTAGGAAGACTGTTTTTTTACAATGTGAGGTATGTGATGGCTCATTAGGAGTGGTAGTGGTAAAATCATGGTTGTTAAAATCACCAATGACTAGGCAGTTATCCGCAAGACAATGGTTTAATAATACTGTTTGACAATTAGAATAATAACTTTCCAGCTTAGAACAACTCAGATCTGGGGGAAGATAACAGACGCATATGTTTAAATTAGGGACATTACTGTTTTCCGGTATTATAGTAACCCAGATATCCTCTAAATCACTATCCCAGGATGCCCGTCTAATTACTTGAAAATATTTTTTTATTGCAATAAGGACACCCCCGCCTTCGGCTTTAGAATAGTTACTGTCTATGCGGTCTCGTCGAAAAACATTATAACGCGAGTCCACAAACTCCCCATCAAAGACACTTTTGGTTAAGTTAGTTTCGGTCAAGCATATGACATCGTAATCAAAGTTTAGTAAGTTTAAGTAAAATTGAGTTAGTTTAGTACGGATTCTATTGACATTTTGATAGTACACACTTATCATTAATAAAATTTACTGAAAGTACAATATAGATGTATATGTAGGTAAAAAGAAAGTTTAAATATAATAAAAAAAACAATGCATGTAACATTTAAAAATTACAAGAGTTTGTTTAAATAATTAATATCTTTAACATGTAAGGCAGGGCTTTGTTCATCTTTGCGAATATATATTTGCCCGAAACGCACCCATACGAACTTATAACTATATTCTCTACAAAATTTTCTAGCCGCACTGTGCACCTCCTTTGACTCAGGAGATAGATGTTCGGCCACATAGATCCTATGAGTTTCACCGGTAAAACCAATGTGAGTGGTAGCAAGTCTTTCTTTAGGATGAGCCTTGTTAAAACGAGTAACTGATGATATGATAAGATCGCGGAGTCGTTGTGAAGAAAGGGCAACAAGTATGTTTCGTGGTCTTTTTGTAGAAGCATCCATTTTGGCAACTCGACGACAAGCCCTTACATCGCAATCCGGTATATTCACTTTAAGACACTCGCATAGTTTATTAAATAGACCCATTAAGTTTTCATTCTTGGTTTCGGGTATTTCATGAATTTCAAGATTTAAATCGCGTGAAATTTTCTCTATGGTTGAGACTTTAGACTGAAGCTTCGCTAGCGAGTTTTGGGATTTAGAGAGATCAGATTGCAGTTGTTTGATTTGAGTATCCTTCTCACCCAACTCCGCTCTTATGTCACTTTGTTCCGCGGATAAATAGTCAGTCGTTGAAGTAAATTCGCTCTTTGTTTCTCAAAAGCTCGGTTCACATGCGCTGCCACTACCTTTTCTATGTCCTTATTAAGTGCTGACCTGAGATTTGTCATTATTGCGGAGTCGGGCGCGAGCTTTACGTCGAAAAGCTTGCTGATACTATCCATTGAAACAGGCTCGTGTGTTAAATTCGAATTTGAACCCACCACAGAACTGGAAGAAGCCTGCATACAGTCGGCCTGAGTCGTATTGACGAACGAGACATTCATTGATTCGTCAGATGACAATACATTGCGGCGTTGGCCGCAGGGAGTGCCGTCGTTGTTGAGTCGACGGGTAATATTCTGGCAGTTGGGACAGCACAATGACTTTATTTCTGCACGAGTAAGCTCACTGTAAGTTTCCTTTGTCAGGTTTAGACATTCGAAACAGTATTCCGATTTGCATGCGTTACACATCAAAAAATTTCGGACTTTTAGTTTTGACTTGCAGCCGTGACAATCCCGCATCTTAACTATTTTCAAATAAAGCAAACAAAAAATATATATATATATATATATATATATATATATATATATATAAAATAACATAACACAGTACTATTTCTCAATGTAGTCCTTCGTATAAGATGTACTAGGAAATCAACAGTCCGAAGAAGATGCAACGCGAAGGAAGTATGCGACTCGTATCAGTGACTTCTTATTAAAGTACCAGGAGAGCAGCGTACCTCAGTTATAAGCCCAACCTTCTGACATCGCGCAGCAGCAGTGGTGGAAGAAGGTATTGACAACGTCGACGGCGGCACCAATCGCGCGCTGGTCACTGTGACCGCCCTCCGTGGACGCGTGCGGCAGCGGTGGGCGTGGCTTGCGGACGCAGCTAGCACACGCAGTTGGCCCGCGGGCGGCGCAACCAGCAGCAGCAGGTCTCGCGACGGATGACTCGCAACGATGCACGCCGAGCTTGGTCGATCGCCTCAGTAGTTATGATCTCCTATTATTTTGCGTCGAAATTTGTGATTAATTTCGATTTAAAAATTAAAACAGAAATAAACAAGGGTTCTACTAGACACGTCTGAGCTCCTCAGAGGTCCGGGGGGAGAGGGTTCTCTTTCATCAGGCTCACACATACGCTTACATAGTTTACGTAGATGTTTAGATAGACGCTGACAAATCAACATGACACAGAGCCTGCAACTGTGTGACTGATATAGAAAGGGACTCATGGCTATCGCAGCGGTTTCTCACTCGGTACGCGTTTCTCTCGCGGTCCCGAGCAAGTGATTTCATCATCTCAAGCCTTCTTCGACAAATTTGACGTAGGACCTAGTATATATTATTTATTTATTTATCTAATTATGGTATACACAACAGGTAACAATCACAAGTAACTACAAAACAAAACCTATATCTTATATATAATTCTAGATTGAAACCTATGAACGTGCACAGTACACAGCATGAGTTATATTTAGCACGTAAACAAGATCAACGAATATAATTAAAAAACAAAAAATTGCTTTATGTAAACTTAAATGTAAATAAATAAAAAAGGCAATACTTACTTAAATACTAAGAAATAACTACAAAGACAAGTAAACAATGTATAGACCACTGAAAAAATGCTGGGCAAGCATGAAAGTTTAGTTATAAATGAATTATCTTTTTTATTAAGAATTTAAATGACAAATATATCCAGCTCATCGTGTTCTACTAGCATCTCGTTATATAATCGGCACATGCGGACTATGCATGGGGCTGTAAAACGAGGTGTTTTCTAAATGTCTGTAAAGTGAAAAGTCTCCGTCTCCTATTCTGTGGTAGGACTTCTCCAACCCCCTAAACTAATATTTTATAAGTGTTGATTTCGCCGCCTCCGTGGTCTAGTGGCTTATATAGCCACGGGTCTCAGACTCAGAGGTCCCGGGTTCGATTCCCAGCGGGGAGTACATCTTTGTGTACTTGGTTTGGTTGGTGGTTAGGCTGTTAAGTCCGCCTGCCTAGCTACCACCATCTTATCTAAGTCTGTCGCCATAACAACGATGTTTATAGCATTGTTGAGTTCCGATTCCGACAGAGATCAGATGGCCAGTGCCTGAGTGGTTGAGGATTCCGGGTGAAGCGCGCTTCCACTAGCTTTAAAAAAGCAAACAAGCAAAGCAATGTACCTACCTACAGTCGAGGAAGTTTCCGGTCAACCACTTTTCGGCGATATTTGCTTGCACACTGTCTACGCGCACGCTGGCGCATGCTACTGTACGGTACGCGCGGTCAATGGAGCGCTAATGCTGGATTTACACGAAGCCAATACTTGAGCCAAGCCTTGGTAGCAGCGGCAGCAACAGCGGTGAGCGTATTAATGGTATTCTGCTAAATAATTTTCAACGCTGTTCAACATAGCTCCGCACGGCTGTAAGCGGCGTGATAGGGATCACTTCTTTGACATTTATTGAACCTAGTTATAAAATCAGTGTTACGGCGAAAGGCGTTCGCAGTAACAGCGACGAAATAAAGGTTGGGCGGGAGGTGGAAAGGAGCTTACCGGGGTCCGGGCTGTAGTCACTGGATCGTGCTGGAGCTGAAGGTGGCTGGCGCTCTAGGCGCGGGCGGCGGGTTTGAGGGCGGCAACACACACACCATTCACTTAGGGCACTGGTTAAGGGCGTTTAGGTCGAGCTTATTGCACTAGCTCTTAACTGCACACATGTGTTCACTTCGTGGGCTGAGTTCAAGGGCGCGCGACGCGTGGCTTCGCCTTGAGATCTCGAATGGCACTAGGTTTGCGCGAGCGCCGTCAGGCGACGCGGCGCGGGCCTCGCCGCGGCGGTCCGCTTGCCTGTGATTGGCTGACGGAGTCGGCGGCCGTCAGTCCGTTGCGCTGGCGCAAACAATCAGTATTCTGTAGGTAAAACAGCTTCAACTTTGACTGCAGCCTTCGATCAACAATACCAACTAGATAACGCGTTACGTACAAAATCAATGCTAAATTCTGTCCTCGTCTGTCCAAATAAATACTTTTTCAAAGTAAAAATTACTCCTGTCACTTATAAATAAAAAGACGTCAATAATATTTAGTGGTGAAATCAATCATAAGAGGCAAAAAATAAAGTACTTTTTTCTGATATTGCATTGCAAGAAAATAAGAGCTCACTTCTCAAGTGAGCTGTTATTTACCGAGACATATTTTTAGCGCCGACCTGACATCTAGTTGTATTGTTGATCGAAGACTGCAGCAAACGATGTGACGGCTGTAACATCTATGATCACAGCCATGCGCGCAGCGTCTATGTCGCTTAGAGGATCGCATAGCTGATTATGTGTCTATCCGCCCGCCGTTCAGATACGCTTTCGAGCGTGAAACAGCGGTGTGCATATTCCGGCCGCCTGCGACCGCGCGCGCGCCGCCGCCGCCGCCCGCCGCGCCCGCCGGCGCCGCCGCCGCGGAGCGCGCGCGCACGCGCATGCTCGCCGTCATGCACTCCAACTCGGACTTTAGGCTCGACGACGACAGCCCCTCCGGTTAGTTAAACTACATCACATCATATCATACATACACTCGCAAATATATTCACAGAATAACTAATAGTGCTAGGTACTGAAGGTTGACTCTCTAACGACTTTCACGCGAAATTGAAACTTATCGTGTGACTCTAGCGTTCATATTCCGTTAATCAACGCTGACTCGATATCGATTTGACGTCATGACGTCACAGAGCGTAGGGTTTACGCGCGCGCAGGGACTCGGCGGTCGGTGTTCGGTGCGTCGGCTCGCGGCAACCTTTACTGCCATACATATGAAATGTTGCCGCTCGGCTCGCACGCTCCACGTCGCGCGTTCTAGTAGGTAATCGTACTTAAATATATCCATGAGTGGAAACCCTACGCTCCTGACGTCAAATCGATATCGAGTCAGCGTTGCACTTATTATGAACGCTCGGTTCACACGATAAGTTTCAATTTCGCGTGAAAGTCGTTAGAGAGTGAACTTTTTGTACGGTAGTACTATTAGTTATTGCTGTGCTATTATCCCCAAAGGGTTACCTATGACTAGGGTTGCCATTTCCACCCGTAGGTACTATAAAATAGAGTATTGTCCTATTTTTCATATAGGTAGGCGTACTTTATAATCTACGACATCATTATAGTACGCTAAAATACTCTTTTTACGTAAAAAACGAATATTTGTTAAATGTCGCAAAAAGCAACAAAAAATACATTTTTAAGAACAAATAAATGAATACTCTTTTTTATGCAATGTAGGTACTTTATTTTTGTTCTAACAAAAAAAAATACTTTATTCGTCCTAAAAAAAGGTGGCAACCCTACCTACCTGTGAGTTTGCTATTGAGAGGATTTCCTCTGGATTGGTTTGTTACACCTAAATTATTAAGTTTTTACAACTGCCCCACAGCAACATTGAAGTATTTGGCAGCTCTTTGCCATTTTTCAGCACAAATTCTCGTGTTTGTGAACTCACTTTGAACCTAAACCAGCGTGCGTGACATGTAGGCAGTAGGTAGGTAAGTGGCAATCTCTGTTGATTTATACTTAAATCGCTTAAAAACTATTGTAGAAAGCCGTCTCGCGCTCGCGGCGACTACCACAAAGCAGCTGCAAAGGCTGCAGGAGGCTAGCAGCGAATCCCTCGTCGCCGGCGCGCAGCACAAGCCGCATAAATCCTCCGTGCACAGGCCATTCCGTTTGGATACAGTATGTAATCATAATCATTTTCACCGCCATCGCCAGGCAGATTAATTAAGGGGGTGCCGCGCGATCGCAAAAACTGACATAAGTCTCCTAATGAACTTCAAAGCAAAATCAATCATATTGATATTTATAATTAGAACAAATATGCTTTGAAGTTTCAGACCTAGTAATATGGTTTTAGGAGTCATTACATTTATGTAGGTACCTATTGTTTGTTATTGTATAAAGAATTTGTTTCATATTTCAACACGGCCATGACCTTGTGCAATGATAGGTATTTAAGTAATTCAGCGTATAGTAGTACAAGTGACTTAAAAATACGTAAATTTTCACAATTTGTGCAGGACCCCCTTAAGACAAAACATGGTGTGCTCCAATTCGCGTGCCTCTTATTGACATGTATTATGTTGTTGTAAATTGTCTAAACATTTTTTTAGCATAGGTTGATATTAATCAAACAATGGTTTACACAGGATGTTGAGTGAGATTTTTATTTATCATTCAATTGCATTAACGAAAACTATATTTTGTATGGCGTTGAAGCAGAGCGCCACCTACAGGCCTAATCCTCTAACTCAACTGACAGTTAAAGTGATGAACACCCAAGAAAATACGTTGTACACTGCTGTGTACTGTGCCAATTGCTAGTGAAAAATACAGAGCGCGCGCGCAATGTGCGGCGAATTTCCTTAGGTGTTCATCATTCTATCTAATAGACACCATACAGCACTACTAATAAACTTTTTTCAATATATGATTTCAGACCAGCCACTTGGACGCTTGGTGGTTGTATGATGACGGAGGTCTTAATATATTGCTGCCGTATATAATAGCAAATCGTGGAAGCAAAGAGAAAATGCCTCTAAGAATATTTGCTCTCGCCAAGCAAAACCGCAAATTGGATGAAGCACAGAAATGGTAGGTCTAAATAAAACTTATTTAGTATTTGATCACGTTAACTGAAACGAGAATGAACTCACCTTGTTTGTCATACTTACTGATAAATCAAATTCGCACTTACTTATCAAGATTTATTTTATTACTTACTTCTTATTTATTTTACTTACTTATTTTTAACCGCCTGTGTGGTCTAGTGGCTAAAGTACCTGTTTCAGACCCAGAGGTCCCGGGTTCGATTCCCAGCGGGGGGTACATCTTTGTGTGCTCGGTTTGGTTGGTGGTAGGACTGTTAAGTCCGCCTGGCTAGCTACCACCATCTTATCTAAGTCTGTCGCCATAACAACGATGTTTATAGCATTGTTGTGTTTCGGCAGTTTGAGATAAGATAGCCAGTACCTCAGTGAGGATTCCGGGTGAAGCGCGCTTCCACCTTCGGCCTTATCGTCACTTACCATCAGGTGAGATGAAGACCAAGCGCTTACCCGTTGCCAATAAAAAAAATAAAAAAATAATTGTAAATTATATATTATTCTTTCCTTCCCTGATTTTATCGATTTTAAGGAACTATAAAATTATGTGCTTACTTCTATTGAACAGGATTGAAGCGCTGCTTGCGATGTATCGAATAAAATATGATAAATTAATGATGGTGTGCGGACTGCAAGAGGCACCCCTAGAGAGCAGCTGGTCCCTTTTTGAGAGTTTAGTGGCAGATTATAAAACTGCCGACGACATAGGTATGTAGTCGATTTTAGTTATATACCTAAAATAAGACTTTCAAAAAATCAAAATCAAAATCAATATATCTTTATTCAGTAAGCTTAAATTAAGCATTTTGAATCGTCTAAATTTATTTTTTTATGGATGGATGGATAGGCATAGGACTTTAATTAAGTAGATATATATAAATATAAGATTTTTTTTTTTATTTTATGATGGGGATTACAATTAATTCCTATTGCGAATAAGTATTCTATTTCCTTTCTCAGGACAGGTTTTTATTAATACTTATTGAGCAAGAAGTAAAGCATATATAAATAGTATATATAATATAATAATAATATAATAATATATAATATAAGTTAGTATATATAAATAGAAGATTATTATTTTTTTAATTTTATGATGGGGATTACAATTCATTCCTATTGCGAGTATTCTATTTCCTTTCTCAGGACAGGTTTTTATTAATACTTTTTGAGCAAGAAGTAAAGCACATTGTAAGAAAGTAGTCTTTTTTATTTATTTAAGCTTACACCTATTATTATCTAGCCCAAGATAAGGTGTCCATGTCTACAGCTTCCTCATTCGACATAGAGAAATTCTAAGCATGCCATATTTTTGTGCATAATATGTGCAATCAAACGTGTCAGTCCTAATTTTTGTGCCACCACAACTTCGTTACTATGAGTTGTTTTATGTGTGTAAACTGGAGACACGTGTCACCAGCTCGCACACGCCCGTTAAGACAAACCAGTGAGGATAGGGTTTTAGACTATAGCCAGAAATTTTGTGCATAATTTGTGCACTAGGAACAAAAAAAACTAACCATCATACTCAAATACTGTTGAAACTACGATCATAAAACTGTGTGCGAGCTGGAGACACGGGTCTCTGGCTTGCGCAGCTGTATCTTCGTAATTGTTCAAGCTAGGTAGGTACTTATAACTAACCTACCCTACTTTTTATTTTAAGGCCCCAGTACTAGTGTTGTTGCAATAGTGATAGTTTCACTATCGATAGATGACCTTGAAAAATAGTCGATAGCGCGAATAGTCCTATCGAAAATATCGAAATGCTGCGATACTATGGATATTATCGATAGTGAAAATTAGGTAATACTATTAAACTTGGTCGGTACTATCGACATACGATACTATCAATAGTATCGATACTATCTATAAACTATCGACACGTTTCGATAGTATCGTTGTTTTGCTTTAGTAACTATCGACGAATTTTCGATACTATCAAGTGAGTATTGTAAATCTAATGATATGATGTGATAGATGACCTATGTAGGACCTTCGATAGGACTATTGATAGTATGACTGATTTTCGAGGTCTTTTTTTTTTTTTTTTTTTATTGGCAACGGGTAAGCGCTTGGCCTTCATCTCACCTGATGGTAAGTGACGATAAGGCCGAAGGTAGAAGCGCGCTTCACCCGGAATCCTCAACCACTGACGAACTGGCTATCTTATCTCAAACTGCCGGAACACAACAATGCTATAAACATCGTTGTTATGGCGACAGACTTAGATAAGATGGTGGTAGCTAGCCAGGCGGACTTAACAGCCCTACCACCAACCAAACCGAGCACACAAAGATGTACCCCCCGCTGGGAATCGAACCCGGGACCTCTGGGTCTGAAACAGGTAGCTTAGCCACTAGACCACAGAGGCGGATAAAAAGATAGTATCACGATACTATCGATTGACTATCGCTATCGCAACAACACTACCCAGTACACTACTATCGATAGTATCGCAGCATTTTGATATTTTCGATAGGACTATTCGCGCTATCGACTATTTTTCAAGATCAACTATCGATAGTGAAACTATCACTATTGCAACAACACTAGTACTGGGGCCTTAAAATAAAAAGTAGGTTACTTAGGTACCTATAGTGAAACTAAATTAGTCGCGTCGCGCATCGCTTTAACAAACGGCCTTAGATTAAAACAAAAAGGGAAGATACGGCATGCTCCTACTTGTAGTCATTCAAAATATAGTCCTACTCAACTACTTAAGCAAACACTCACACACGCACACCTATAAAGTGTAAATCGAGCGAGCGAGACAAAGCGGTAAGTTTCAACGAGCGAGGGAGTCAGCGAGTAGCGCGTTGACGTCTCGGTCGCTTCGCAACAGACGTACGACCGATTCCGACGCCACTGCGGAGTAGCGTCTTTCTCTTTTTCACACAGTAGAATATCCGCAATAGTGCGATGCAAATTGTGACTGAAGTGAAATTGTGCCTTTAGGCCTAATTTTGGCGGCTCACTCACGAGACGCTAATGCCGTATCTTCCCTTTTTGTTTTAATCTAAGCAAACGGCTCCTAGTCTAAAATTCTCGGTACATAAATTAAAACATACGTGGGCGCAAATTAAAATGACTCTAAATATCGCTAGCTCTTAACTTCAAACTCGATTGCAATCGTGTAGGAACGGCAACGGCGCGCTTAGCCACTTATCCGAGCCATTATTTTGAATTTTTTAGCGGGAAAACAGTTTTTGGCTTATAATTTTTAAACTAAGAGGCCCAGAGATTTGAAATTTTGCCTCGTGTTTGCACAAATTATAACGTATTAGTTGATCTTTAAAACGAAACGCTATCTTATACAGTTACAGTAATTCAGCATGTGTTAGCCCGTGTTACGTGTCACCAGCTTACACATACTTATCGGTTCGTAGCTCAAAAACCTTTTGAGTTAAAGTTTTGAAATTTTTTTGCACAAATTAGGCACAAAATTTTGAGGTATAATTCATAACCGTAGCTTGAACAATTACGAAGATACAGCTGCGCAAGCCAGAGACCCGTGTCTCCAGCTCGCACACAGTTTTATGATCGTAGTTTCAACAGTATTTGAGTATGATGGTTAGTTTTTTTTGTTCCTAGTGCACAAATTATGCACAAAATTTCTGGCTATAGTCTAAAACCCTATCCTCACTGGTTTGTCTTAACGGGCGTGTGCGAGCTGGTGACACGTGTCTTCAGCTTACACACATAAAACAACTCATAGTAACGAAGTTGTGGTGGCACAAAAATTAGGACAGACACGTTTGATTGCACATATTATGCACAAAAATATGGCATGCTTAGAATTTCTCTATGTCGAATGAGGAAGCTGTAGACATGGACACCAAGATAAGCTTATTTTGAAATTCATTAATATAGCTAAACTAGGTAGTTAAGTAACTGATAAATATACATAAACATAGAAATTTACCCAGACCCGAAATCAATTTAGAAAAACAGTTTTCTTTATATTGATCCGACCGGGACTTGAACCCGGGATCTCAAAGATGGCGCGACGCCAGAGCGGTGTGCTCACTCAACCACGGAGGTCGTCATAAATCGAAGATAGTAACGCGTGCACTACGCGTACATACTTATATCTTTTCGCACGCAGCGCGTGGATCACGTAAATTATAGGTAAACAGGCATTTTTAAAAGCGCTACATGTATTAACGTGATAAAATTAATTAATTTTAACAAATTCCAGAATGTCGCATTACAGAAGAAGAATTAAGAAAACAATACACGAAAACATGTATATATTTACGGTTGCGTGAAATAGTTTTAGAAAACTCTGCTTCGGCCGGATTGATTGTGATGTCGTTGCCTACACCGAGAAGAGTAAGTACCTACTTTGCTCATCTTATGCGGTACAATTCATGCACTTTAGGGACGTATGACAATCGACGCATGTGACAAAAGCGAATCAGCTCAGAATGCCAACTTCGCGAATTACCAACCGCTCGCAAAAAGCCAACTTCTCGAAATGCCAACTTTTCGAAATGCCAACTTCTTGCAAAGCCAACAAACTCTGCTTCGGCCGGATTGATTGTGATGTCGTTGCCTACACCGAGAAGAGTAAGTACCTACTTTGCTCATCTTGCGCGGTACAATTCATGCACTTTAGGGACGTATGAGAATCGACGCATGTGACAAAAGCGAATCAGCTCAGAATGCCAACTTCGCGAATTACCAACCGCTCGCAAAAAGCCAACTTCTCAAAATGCCAACTTCTTGCAATGCCAACTTCTCGAAAAGCCAATTGCTCGCAATGCCAATTTCTCCAAATGACAACTTCTCAAATTGACAATTTAAAATTATAATGAAATACAGGAGTGGCGAATGCTACCGTGAATAATAAAAATAACTAAAAAATGATAGTTCATGTATAAATATCGCAATATTTGTAACATGTAGACCTACTCGTAAGTATTACAATTCATAATTCTATAATCAACACACTGGACTGTTGTTTGATCATTGTAATTAATATATTCGTAACATTTATATTGAAATGGTTTACATGTTCATTCAGTCAAAATTTTAATGATTAGTTATTTAATATGACCCTAGTGTGTTGACTTTTTTAGTTATTTTTATTATTCACGGTAGCATTCGCCACTCCTGTATAGTTGTCATTATGAAAAGTTGTCATTTGGAGAAGTTGGCGTTGCGAGCAATTGGCATTTCGAGAAGTTGGCATTTCGAGAAGTTGGCATTTTGAGAAGTTGGCTTTTTGCGAGGGGTTGGCAATTCGAGAAGTTGGCATTCTGAGCTGATTCGGACGTAAGTGGCAAAAATGTATTGCGCAGCGTCTAAATTATTGTTTTCTCAGAATTTCTAATCAATAGATTTTTTTTACTTCTTGACCCATTCTACATATTATAACGTAATAAATATGTGAAGAATATCTCTTAGACAATCTTGCTATCGAGCCTAGCTGGTGCTCGATATTCGACTCCATGAGCGACGTTGTACAGTCAGCATCAAAAGTAACTAAACAAAAACAATGTGGCAAAAGTTATAGTCACGTGTAAGTGTCTTTACATACTCATCATTTAACATTTCAGAATTATATGACATTTTTAGTGTTCATAATAAATGGTTAAGGCAATAAAAGTATATTGTCATGTACTTTTGACTCAACAGCTATGTCAGACAATTCTGGTCATTTCAACCGTAACAATAATTTGAAAATTTCATATGCTAAGCTACTTTTGATACAGACTGTACGTGTGAATCATTCCGTGTCACATCTCGAATAAGGGTCAGTTCACACCGAGGAAGCAACACGACTGTCACGCTGAGCACAGGTGTAGTCGCTATTTGGTGAAAAGAGGACTATGGTAGAGGACTGCTTTTGCTGTCCTCATTGCCTTGTCTTTGACTAACCCTTCGGGGATAATAGTCGTGATTATATGTATGTATGTAAGCCAGTCGCATCGCGTCCCGGTGTGAGCTGACCCTAGGCTACACTCTACAAGGCTATAACAAGGTAATTTGACCGAGCTTCTACCACGGTAATATGACCGTGCCTCTACCACGGTAATATGACTGTGCCTCTACTACGGTAATATGACCGTGCATCTACTACGGTAATATGGCCGTGCCTCTACCACGGTAATATGACCGTGCCTCTACTACGGTAATATAACCGTGCCTCTACTACGGTAATAAGACCGTGCCTCTACCACGGTAATATGACCGTGCCTCTACCACGGTAATATGACCGTGCCTATACCACGGTAATATGACCGTGCCTCCACCGGCATGGTGTGTCGCAGGAGGCGGTGTCGCCGGCGCTGTACATGTCGTGGCTGGAGGCGCTGAGCCGCGGCGCGCCGCCCGTGCTGTTCGTGCGCGGCGACGGCTCCACGGTGCTCAGCGTATGAACCGTCAAGCTTAAGGCGGGTCTCCTGCGACTTTATTTTGTGTTTTCTATACACCTTACATCACATCTAACAAAATATGTCGCAATATGTACGTAGGCCACGCCCATATTTGTTGGATGTTTGATGTTAGGTGTTAGAAAACACAAAACAGTGTCGCAGGAGACCCGCCTTTACAATACCTTCTAACAGTACTGGCTTAAGAGGGTTATTTTTAAAAAACGGAGTTATAGCGATTTTAATCTTTCTATAGTGAACTTTAAATCACAATAACTTAGCTAAATAAACGTCTTTTTTAAATGTTTTCAACAAACTATTTAGATCCCTGTATTTTACTTTAGCATGCAAAGTTTCATTAAAATTGGTTTATTGGTTTAAAAAAAATTCGACTTGCAAGTTTGTATGAGAAACCGAAATGCGTAAACCCTCTGTGGTAAATAAAGATGCAGAAGTGGATGCTAAAGCCTGTTTTTTTCTTATACGAGTTGTGTGTATTAATAAACTCAAAACCCGAAGTTAGTTTGTTCAGAATCCAGAGTAGTTAGAACTAGGTACGTAGCTGTTCAACGAGTAATTAAACTTTAATTTAAGATTGTGCCGTATTACGTAGTAAATTACACGAATAAAAAGACAGAATTTAAATATATTACACGTTTTTTCTTTATTTCACAAGGTTTTTAATTTAGGTATAACAGAAAAATAATAATATTAAAATATTTACAGATACAGCATCAACAGTTGTTTCAGATTAACGATTTATTAGTCTTAAAATAATAAGAGAAATTTTAATTATCTAAAATTATCTAGATTGAGACATTGTATTTTCTGTTGCGAAAATTGTCATTCCGTAAAAAGCCTTTAAAAATTCGTTCGGTATACATACACCTATCTCAATATTTAATTTAGCGCAACAGAAAACTGTCCGAACCTAGTATGCTCCATTATTTTCTTCCAAATTCCTTAGCTGGTTTCGATGAGTGGACACTGAGCAGTCGCATTCTACGTTCAGAGTGTAGGAAAGTGACGCGATGTAAAATAACATACGTTTGAGAGATGTCTACGGCGATATGTAAGTTGCGCGAGAGGACGGCGGTTTGAAACATTGATTCACTAGATATGTCGCTAATACATAGCTTGAAAAATAAATAACAGTTCTGTCATTCCATAATATTTCTCTAATTTATGTAAATAGTTCGTTATATTATATTTTTTTATTTAGTAATTTTAATTACATCGAACATAATATGTATTCTTCATTCATAATATTTCATCACGCGTAAGTGAAGTGGCGTGCAATTGCGACTATATAAATATCTTTAAATTAAATTATAATGCCGCTAGTAAAATTCTGGAGCATATTAACGTTACTCAGTCTATGTATATAAATTTATTTATATAATTCGTATCATACATGTTTCGGTGCACAACCCGAGTAATGTAAATTTGATCGAATATCAAAAGGTGAGTTCATGAGACAATGAAAATTTGATGACAATCGAGCCACGGAACAATTTACCCTACCAGCACCTCCTTATAAAAACACGTACCAAACTTTCGCGCCGTAAGTGTTTTAATGTTACATTGTAAATCAAAGCAATAAAAAAATGACGATCCTCGCGAGACAATACGAAATAAAAAATACAAACGTACATAACTATATAAATTACAGACGAAAACTTCACACAGCCATATTCCTTATATAAATAAATAGATGTCTAAAATAATAATTACGGAAATATTTTTGGTTACAAAAAGAATTATAATGCAAAATAAATACTCGAATCACGAGGTTCCCTTCCGAGAGCGCGCCGCGCCTCAAAGCGTCATGCCAAACCAACTACTTTATTGGCATCCAGGGGAAATTAACTCAGGGGCGGATAGCCTTGATTCCATTACTTTTAGCAAATATATGTACTGGTTTTATGGGCACTTGCAAAACATTGATAAGCAATGATACACAATTTAGTTCATTGGTGCATGTTCACAGACACTCGACGATTAGTAGTCTAATATTACACACTATTCGCAACATGATATCTCACTCCAATTTCAATAGCTCTTTCCCGAGCACGTGCGTACATTTGTTATACGAATATTAGTCCTTGAAGTAAATAAACTAGAGAAGACGTCCCATACAAAAAATGTGCACAGCTAGATGACAGCGGGCATCTAGTGCGTGGTGCATTGCGGGCACGACACAATGATACTTGTACCGTGGTGCGGGGCTTAGTTGTCATCTTCTGCACAAAACAGAAATATTGTTACTCTATGCATTTTACCGAAACATGGCCGCCGCTTCATGTGATAAAATAATTAGTCAAATGCATGTTATATAGATAATTTAGTACGTATTTCCAGTTGAAAAGTGATTCCTTTGGTTTTATTTGTATTTCCTGAGTTGTTTAAACAGTACCATAACACACATAAAGGCATATTTTAATAAAATAGAACACAGAATGCACACGTATTGTTGCGTCTAGCGCCTGCCACAGACTAATATAGTTGGAGCGAGCTGGCTCTAACACGTGTTGCAAACAATCTGGTTGAGACGTCTTCTCTAGTACGTAGTACATTATAACTCAATGATATTAGTAGACATGTCATCGGGTAAGTTTCTGGGTTCAGCAAACACGCGCTTCACACTGGAGCGCGTTAGTGACCTTGTTTGGGTACCGGGCGGTTGCGGCGCGTTTGCGGGGCGGTTGCGGCGCGTTTGCGGGGCGGTTGCGGCGCGTTTGCGGGGCGGCTGCGGGGCGGGTGCTCGGGTGCGGCGGCTGGCTATAGCAGGGCGCAGCGCAGGCGCAGGTTTCATTCCGACTCGTCATCGTTGTCGTCGTCGTCGAAGCCTGCCAGGTCGGCCGACTCTAAGAACCCGTGCATCACCTGTCGCGACAAAAATTAGTACTTAATATACCTAATATAGGCTTTAAGATATTACTACGACTGACGGACTGAAGACTGCACATACATCCAACAGCATAGAGCGGCGATGGGCTCACCACCTATCACGCCTGAGCACATGATCAGATATTGTTTAGCACCATCCTTTTCTAACTGTACTCAAGCAGAGATTTGAGTGTGAGTTTGGTTTTAGAATACGAGCCAACGACTCTTTTGGTTTTTCGGGTGTCCCAAACCTAATATAGGCTTTAAGACATCACTAACCAATATTGTAATAATATTTTTATTAATAAAAAAAACAAAAAGAAACTATTTCCAAACGTACATGTCAACAAAAACATGAGACCGAGCGCCATAACATAAGCACGGAGCGAGTGTGTGCTAAGGTACTGATAGACATGCTACTAAATAAGTATGCTTATTAGCATGCTTCTTACAAGCGTATACGTAATAAGCATGCTAATTACTAGCAACGCTTTGACACACATACTACTAAGTAGCAATTGCTCAATAGTGGCATGCTTTCGTGCTAGTAATGAGCATTTCTATCTGTACCTTTATCCGCATGTTTTGTTTGCGACAACCTGTCTCACGCGCCGTTGCCAGTTAGCGCTACCATAATATTTTTCGCAGCAGACACGCGAATTTAAAAATAGGTTGAGGTACATACGCCTCTAGATCAATCTACCCAAAACAGTCAAATTTCTTCAACCGATATTGATCCTTGTACACTAATCACAAAATTCAGAATGTATTAAAGAATTTTGATATTTTGTGGTAGATTGATTTTTTTAATTTATTCTACAACGGCTAACCCTTTCTAGGGCAGTGTATAATATATTGACAGCATATTTTGAACTTTATACAATTGAGATAAGGTCGAAAACCAATGAAAAATTTCAACATGCTCTGCTCGTAAAGGGTTAAGCGCTTGGCCTTCATCTCACCTGATGATAAGTGCAATAAGGCCGAAGGCCGCACTTTACTCCGAATCCTCAACCACTATCCTCAGTCGCTAGACTGGCTATCTCATCTCAAACTGTCGAATGTCAATGCTATAAACACCGTTGATATGGCGACAGACTTAGATAAGATGATGGTAGCAAACCAGGCGGATTTAACAGCCCTACCACTAACCAAACCGAGCACACAAAAATGTACGCCCCGCTGGGAATCGAACCCGGGACCTCTGGGTCTGAGACCGGTGGCTAAGCCACAGAGGTGATTAGAATGTACTGATGATGAATGTAATGATGTACTGGCTCTGTACCTTTATTTACCATCTGCATGCATATTCATGTGACATCAAATCAAAGTTTACATCCCTTTTACTTAATTTAATTAAATATCAACCTTATTCCATTCAAGAAAAGCAGAAAAGGACATTCCAGCATGTGTTGCAGTCCACTGAATAAAAATTTACTCTATTTTAATTTTTGCTGGAATGGAATAAATTCATATTTAATTACAACTTCAAAAGTGCTAGAGAATTTTTTCGCTTGGTTTCAAGTGATCCTAAGGGTCACCTTTTTTGCTTTTAGTCCCAGTAAAGGAGTATCGGCACTTTCCATAGAAAAAATGCATAATTTGTATACAATAGAATTTGGTCATAAAGTAAAGCTAATATTATTTGCTACCTAAACCAAGTTTTCTTATTTTTATTGATAAGAGTTATTTAATTATTAATATATTTTAATATGGAAATACTAAGTCTTCAAAAAACAGACATGTTACTTCAAAAATGTCTAACGTGGCTGCATAAACCATAATTCTTTTGCTTTTAAAAAAGAGAAATGTCAACAACGCCGTCACGCCATGTTTGATTTGACAGCTAGCGGCTGTCATTTGTCAACCACTATCATTTGTTGACAGATATTGCCAGTTTCGCTCTGAGGTGGCAGAGCGATCACATTATGATCGCTGTCAAAAACCCCGTGGTGGCAAGCAGTCATAATATGATCGCTCGACCTTGGGCGAGTATAACCCGGTATAATAAAAGTGTGGAAGTAGCCAGAATAGAGAGAGTGCGATATAACATTGTATGATTAAATAAGGACGGCAATACAATCAACAGTTATTATACGTTTCATAGAAAAAGTTCATTTGCGCCTTGAAAGTTGTTTATGTTTTTGCGTTGGAGTAAAATTTACGGATTTTACTAAAAAAAGTGTGTTTTTAAGTGGTTATACAGTGTTTACAAGTGTTTTTATCATGAGCAAGTTAGTTATGAACAGTTTTTAAGTGATAAGTTGTTGATTTATGACAACATTTTGCAAAAATCATTGTTGACATTCTCTGTGTGCTAGGTGTAATTGACTGAGAATCCTTTGTTTTGTGCTAAAATTACATTAAAGATGTACTGTAGTTACTGTTTATCTATAGTTTAATTATTAATACAAGTGATTTAAGCGTTAAAACAGCATGAATGTAAGTATAAAATTCACAAATAGCAAATGTATCGCGTAACTCGCGTTTGAGACAGGTCGGCGCCATTTTTGTTGAGCATACCCAGGATGATAGAGTTTAATGGAAGTGGCATTTTTTGTTGTGTACCTGTTTTTTTTTATTGTGTACCAGTTTTTTTTATGCGTTTATTATTTTTAACCCACTTCAAAAAAAGAGGAACCAGTATCTATTTAGTTATTTATGGCGACAAAAAATTATAAAGTTAAGTTATTATAACTGTATTTCATGATTATTCTGTTTAAATGACGACCGCCTTGGTCGAGTGGTTTGTACACCGGTTTTCATGGTGTCGCCATCTCTGAGGTCCCGGGTTCGATTCCCGGTCGGGTCAATTTAGAAATTATTGTTATTCTAAATAATCTCGGGTCTGGGTGTTTTCTATTTATAATAAGTATGTATTTAAGTATTTTAAGTATGTTTATCCGTTGTCTAGTAACCATTTAACGAGTTTCTTCGAAGCTTCTCTTGGGCTAGATAATTAGTGTAATTGTAGGAAAGATTTATTTATTATTTATTTAAATATTCTGTTTTGTTTTTTCTGCATTTCACGCATGACTGTTATTTAACTGACGTTGCATTTTTTATGTTAGCGAACAATCCGGGTTGTCTGGCCGTGGCCGCGGTAGATGTGCGATTATGCGCGGTGGTGTACGAGTATTGTTGCCGGTGCCTTTTGAACCCCTTTCGCCCTTACCGTGAGTTCCTTACTTCCTCACATTACGTCCTAACCTTATGACACATTAGAGACAAGCCACTACACCACAGTTGTCACCCATTACCGTTGCTTTCGTTTACTCCATTACTAATGAACCAATTTTTACTTTGCAATAACATCCACAGTGTGCCGTGCGTAGTACATCAAAGATGCGGCTTTATTTGAATGATTACTAATGAACCAATATTTCAATCAATTGGTAGATTGACTTTAGCGTCACATTTTTTATTAATGAATACCTATATTGTATGTTCTATTCCATTCTATTCGTAAAAACTTCCATCTTTTCGGTATGAAAAAATCTGTTCACGGCTTAACACTAGAAATAATAATAGGCGTGCTTCCCGTTCCCGTGGGAATATCGGGGTAAAAAGTATCCTATGTGTTAATCCAGGTTATAAACTATCTGTATGCCGAATTTCATCCAAATCCATTAAGCAGTTTTTACGTGAAAGAGTAACAAACATACACACTCACAAACTTTCGCCTTTATAATACGGCTTGACACTAGGAATAATAATAGGCGTGCTTCCTGTTCCCGTAGGAATATCGGGGTAAAAAGTATCCTATGTTTTAATCCAGGTTATAAACTATCTGTATGCCGAATTTCATCCAAATCCATTAAGCAGTTTTTACGTGAAAGAGTAACAAACATACACACTCACAAACTTTCGCCTTTTTAATATTAGTGTGATAATATTAGTGTGATGTGATACTCGACTGTTTTTATGGAATGATGTATTGTATGTATAATTATAAACGTTACAGAAAAATATTCGCACTTATAAAAATACCCGTGTTTGTTTGAAAGTCCTAATTTAAATATATATATTTAAAATTCAATTGCTGTTAGTTTGTTTCGTAAAACTCGGGAATGTCTGGACCGGTGTGGCTAATTTCTAGATATAGTAGTTCCTAGCTGTGAAACATTTGATGTAAAAGTTGTCTCATCTTTTAAACTGTAAACGTCAAAACGTCAATATGTCAAAATTGATAGTAGTTGTTGTGAAAAATAAAAAAACATTAAAGACCTATAATCTCGTAAAGTAATCGTTTCCGCAGAAAATAAACATCAGCATTAGAATCTCTGGATTTATTACAATAAAGTAGCATACTTTTATTACACAAATTCGTGAACAGCTATATAAAATCCAAGACAAAAAAAAGTGTCCGTTTGTTTGTAGAAAATTTTTTTTTTAATACATTTTATAAAATGTATCATTGATGTAATGGTTTAAATTATTAAAAGAAACATTTTTAAAAACAATAAAACAATTACTAAAAATAGTACCTATTACAATTTCATACCATGCCACGTCCAGTCATGGGTCGATCCATGGCGCTCTATTGTACTTATTGTGCTAATTTTTGCAAGTTTTTATTACCGTATTTTGAATTATTTTTGTATGATATAAGCTCATTTTTCATTTATTTTCGTTAGTAAATGTATTGTAAATAAAGAATGTTAAAAAACATTGGTAGAAAATAACTTAAAATACGTTCTATGACACAAAGTGCAATGTAGACAATTTTGATGTTATTTTCTATTGCTCTAGGTATATAGTCATAAATTTGAAACTAATCACTTTTAAGAAATGAAATTGTAGCTATGTTATTTCAACAATGCAAGCTTTCAAACAAAACATCAACTGTCTCTTATCTGTGTTAGACGACGGAATGTTTACATTAACAAGTCGACCCTTTTTTTGTCGTGTAGCCGGGCCGCCCGCGGCGCGCCGCTTTCAAGGTCAAGAGTTCTTAGACTCAGTGTGTAAAATAAATGTATGAAGAGTAGTAAGTTTCTAATAGATTATTGTAATTTAATATGTAATGTTATAAATAAAACAAATACTTCTTTGAAAAATGGTTATATTTCTACTGTCTTGGGGTTTTCATGCAAAAAACGGGGAAAAAAAGCAAAACTTATTTTTATATCAAGATTGAAAAAAAAGAATTAGTTTTAATTGTAAATATTATGTATCAATCGGTTAGCTTATTTCATTACGAACACGTAGGCATAAGATACATGCATATTCCCTTCATAACTACTGAGATATGAGTCATGAGGTAACCCGACACCCAAAACACTTATCCCCCGCTGCCCCCCCCCCGCCACCAGACGCCATATTGGTTTCAAGTGTCGCCACTTGACCCTTATTTATTTTAATTTATCGAAGCTCCTAACACCTAAGTCGTCTTTGGAACGCTCTTCCCCTTAAGATTCGCCAAGCTCACAACATACAATCTTTTAAGCGAATGACTCGCGAGCATTATTTTAACCTTAGTGTATAACATCATCAGCGCCCATATGATTTGTGTAGTTTATGTAGTATATTATCTATAATTATATTATGTGTAGTTATGTTATATAAATGATAAATATTTAGTAGGTATCTTTTTTTTTGCGCCGTCTATCTTCTTTTTCTAACTCTTTTTACTGGTTGACTGGTAGAGAATGTTTTTAGCATTAAGTCCGCCATTTGTACTTGATTTTGTGCAATAAAGTATAAATAAATAAATAAATAAGTGTAGATTTGCCAATACTGACCGCGTACTCGATGACGGCGAGGTGCGTGAACACGTACTGCTCGGGCATCTGTATGGAGTGCGCGCGCTGCGCCCGCACGCGCTCCACCGCGCCGCGCACGCACACCACGCCCTCCGCCTCCAGCCGCGCCGTGCACATGTCCAGCGTGAGGAATGTGCCTGTGTGTTATTGTTACCCTCTTTATTTTATTATTTTTACAATATTTTTTGACGTGACAACGTCTTAAATTAGGTTGCGGCTGGGAGTCACTTATGAAAAAGTGTAACGCTCGGTAACGTTACGATGAGTCACCGAACGAGAGAGAGGCCCGCCGAATGCCTTGCGTCTCTCTCCCACTCAACTATGATCGGTCTGCCGCGCGCGCAGCACTAGAGAATTTTTTAAATATAATTCTTTGTATAAATAAATGTTTTAAATTGTTACTATTATTTCATCCTTCTTCCTACTATACGAATGAATATTCACATTAAAATTATTTTACCACTCAAAGTCGTTGTCACGTAAAACTTTCGCCCGTATACCGACTTTACAGGCAACCAATTTTTTTTTTATGAAAATAACATTTACAATATAAGGCGACCGCTAGAAACCGCAAGAAACTTCAAGGGCTAGTCAGGTCGAGTGTTTTAGATTTATGACAAAATTGACAAAAGAGAAATTCGTGCTTTTTTATTTTTCATTAAATAATTCATTTTATGAATTTTAATATGATAGTCTCTGAGTAAGTACTTTTCTAATTTATTTTAAAGCAATTTATTTTAACATAAGAAAAATAAAATGTTAGAATTAACTATTAAATAACGATTATTTACAGCGCGGGGGCGGCCGGCCGTTGACCTACCCGTCTGTTGATCCATCCGCGTCAGCTGGGCGATAAGTACCTACGTTAGTCTGCAATCTTTTTTTGTAATTTTAGTCATGTTTAAAACACTTAACCTGACCGGCCCTTGAAGTTTCTTGCAGTTTCTAGCTGTTACCTTATATAAAATTGCACAAAAGATCTTAATGGGTCAACATACTGCTGCGAGAGGAAGACCTCTGCAGGCCCCACTGAGATAAGATAAGATACAACATAACTAAATTAAATTGGTTTACGCTCACACCAATTATCTAGACCAAGATAGATAGATAAGATAGAAAAAACACTCAGACACGAAATCAATTTAGAAAAACAGTTTTTCTCCAAATTGACCCGACCGGGAATTAAACCCGGGACCTAAGAGATGGCGCGACGCCAGACCTGGCGTGCTAGACACTCCACCACGGAGGTCGTCGAAACAAAAAGGTATTATAAAGAATCTAGAATCGATATGATTTATTAAATTTTAGCTTTGTTTAGACTACAGCACCTAAGAATATCATTATGCCATCAGTTCGTGTCTATAGGGCGGGAGACCTTGTATTAAAATAAAAAGAACCAACAAGAAACTCAGCAAGGGCATTTCTTTTCTCCCTCGAGTAAAGCAACAAAGTCCGCGATAATACATACACAACACAACCATAAAAATTACAATAATTCACTCTTCTTTTATCTCATTTATACATTTAAAGTTATTCCAAAACGAAGACTTAAGTTCAACCAGGTTGCTGTCAATTACGCCAGAAACTTTTTCAAACCTGGTTTTACTACAGTCAGCGAAGATACATAAGTAAAAAGGTTGCTGTCAGTTACGCCTACTTTCAAACCAGGTTTTACTACAGTCAGCGAAGATACTTAAGTAAAAAAAATTAATGGATAAGGTTTCGTAACACGCACCTGTCCTTCCGATGCCCGCAGAACAGTGGACAACGATAGGCGGCCCTTTTCTGTGCCCCGCCCACTTGTCACCTAATCTGTAAAAGTAAAAGGCAGCATCGTCAGCGATCTCTACCTTTTTTACATTCATATAATCACGACTATTATCCCCGAAGAGTTAGTCAGAGACTAGGCAATGAGGACAGCAAAAGCAGTCCTCTACCATAGTCCACTTTTCACCAAATAGCGACTGTACATGTGCCCAGCGTGACAGGTGGTGAGCCCATTGCCGCTTTATGCTGTTGGAAGTATGTGCAGTCTTTAGTCCGTTTAGTCGCCTTTTACGTCCCCAAGGTAAGAGAAGGGGTGGTAGTATTCTTTCACCGCTATCAAATAACAGACACGGTAAATATTTTTTTAAATATAAGATAATCTTTTTTTTTATCACATAAAAACAAGATGCGCAATCAACGAGAGTAATCACCGCCGCCCATGGACACCCGCAACACCAGAGGAATCGCAGATGCGTTGCCGGCCTTTAAGGAAGGAATAGGAATTATAGGGGGGGGGGGGGGGGGGCAATTCGTTTGGTAGTGTGCAAGCTAAGTGTCAACATAACGAAGTGTTATTACCAGAGGTCGGATTTAGGCAGAGTTATTTATGTACTTACACTGATTTCATACAGCGTATGAATAAAGTGGATATGCCTCGATTAATTTTAAAGAGCGGAAAAATCCCGTGATTTATTAAATAAAAAAAAGTTATTTACTTTTACACAATTTAAACCACTGCACGCGCGACGTAAGAAATCCATAAGACGTCCATTAGAAATCCTGTGAAGATCCTTATTAATATCAACATTTCGATGCAAGTGCATAAATAACTCTACCTAATTCCGACTTCTGGTTATTATAAAAATAATTAATTTACTCTATTTTTATCAGTGAGGACCTGTAATTGGCTTTCTGAATTTATCTATAACTTTTTACATTGTAACATAGCTGTAGGTTTTCCTATCAATAAATAAATAAAAATTGCTATTCTGCCATAACACATGTCAAAGCTAAAAGTATTCCGCTTCGATTTACTATCGGATAGTGTATCTAGTTTCTAAATGTAATCGAAGTGGTTGTATGTATGTGTGTGCGTGTGTGTATGCACCAATGATATTTTATGTTTGGATACGTTGACTGGCCTCCGTAGTGGCAAGGACAAATTAAGGTAATTGCCTGAAATTCACTCAGTCACACGTTAGTCAGTGTCACGTCAACACGATCGTTACCTTTATAAGTTTTTGTTTAGGTAATTGGATACAATGCCTTCCTATGTATCTATGTAAAAATTATACTGCAACCGTAAGAGACAAGAAAAATGATTAATTTCATTCGTAAGTATTGTAAATATAAAATAGAAATTTTGATTTAGTGAGGACATTTGCCATGTTGTCAATCCGTTAGGCATGAGTGAGAGTTATGGCGTGTACTATGTTTTCTGTAAGAGTGAAAGAGAAAAAAGAATGGCGGCCGAGTTAGCGCATCAATTCTATGAGCTCATTGGTCAACCACCAAAAGTCAAAATATAAGTTTATCTCTTTTTAACAATTAGGCTAATGATATGATTTTCCCTTTCGACATGTGTTACATCATACAAACAATTTGGCCATTTTAAAATGCAAGTTGTTTACATATAACTAGTTTATAAATAAAAGGTCATTGGTGTACTGACTCTGCGAGCTGCGCGGTCTGCGCGCGGCGCACGCGCTGCAGGAAGCGCAGCACGGGCAGCGCGCGGCCGCCGCCCGGCACGCCGTAGTCGGGCCAGCGCGTGTACTGCCCGTGCCACACGCGCCGCGACTGCTCCGACTGCAACGCACACGGACATTGGTATTATTATTATTTCACTATTATAACAAAAAAAATCAAAATCTTTTATTCAACATAAACCTTTACAGTAGACCTTAGCATGCGCAACATACACGATATGTCAAAAATAGACTTAAGTCGAGGTATTCCGAGCGCTTCTTTCTCGCTCTCTTGACGGTACGACGGTAAGGGACGGGTATAACAGCGAAGAGGCGCGAATAGGCACGTTTTATAGGTTTGTTGCATACAAAGGAAAAAATAAAAAAATATGTCTTTAGCATTCACTAGGTAATAAAAAGTTTCTTCTATTGGTAAAAAAAAATTAAGTCATTTATTAATGTATTATTTGACTTACAGCTCTTTTAAATGTTCAACAGAGCTATCTTTGAATTTTTTTCTATCGAGTGTCCAATCATGTTTCTGTCTTTAAGAGTCACTAGATAATATGTTCAACTATATTATATATGAATTTTAGAACTGTATGTTTTATATTGGTGCCGGTACAATCAATCGAAATTGTTAAAAATGGGAATATAGCGCCTTAAGGGCCAGAGCAGACATTTTCGTTTTGCACATTCTGAGTATTGTACATTTTGAGTGTAGTGCAGATTTTACGTTTTGTACTTTATTGCTCCGAAGGGGCCAAAACGCGATGCTGCATCGATACAGTCGCTAAATCGCCGATCGCCGATGCTAAAAGTATCATGTGTGCCGGTTGCTCTAATAGTAGTTTTTGCTTGTCTATGGTATTTTTGTCTACAAACCATACCATGCAACATAATTTTATCGAGTTTTGACAACTTAAACCGAGATAGTTAGTCGTTCCCGACATCGAAGGAAGGGATAATATTGTCCGCAACATATCTCGTGTTGCGCATGCAAGACCTACAGGCATTTATTGACGTAACTAATCTACCACCAGTTCGGATTTTGGGAGAGCCTTCGAGTAAGAAGAATCTGGCAAGAAACTTAGGAGGCCTTTCTTTTTTCTCCCTCTAAGTCACACGTAAGTATATTAAGCTCTTTGAATCGTACAAAACATGATTTTGAAAATAAATATACAAACTTCTCTACACTCACACCAATAATCTAGCGCAAGTTAAGCTAATATCGAAACTTGTTTTTATTAGTTAAAGATAACGGATAAACATACTTATTACACAAAAAAACACCTAGAGCCGAAATCAATTTAGAAAAACAGTTATTTCTAAATTGATCCGACCGGGAATCGAATCTGGGACCTTAGTAATAACACCAGAACCGGTGTGCGCTTGAAAATGGAGGTCGTCAAAACTTCACTTGAGAGCAAAAATGTGTTCCTGCCTACCACGGCCCCCCGAGGTAGGCACGTAAAACTAATGCCAATGCTTCAGATGTTCAATGTACCTCAAGAATTTATCAATCGAATTCAATGTACCTCAACCGTTTTGACAGAAATTACGATAAAATGCCTGATCTTCCCAGCTGGGCTCTCGGCTGCATAACGCTCGAAATACATAAAAAAAAATATACTGATCTAATGTACCTCCCGATTTACGTATTTAATTAAAGAAATCCTAATTAGAACAGAAGATTCTTTAGATTCAGCTTTAAAGTTTTGTCTTCCTAGCAGGGCCCAGTGAATACGAATAAAAAAAGTATACCATTTTTATGTTTTTCCAATGTACCTCTTAGTTCTTCGCAATTTACCAAATTTAGATACAAAATTATGATATTGGCAAATAACAGTACACGCTTGGTAAGGTAAGGTCAACAACAGGTAATATTTGCTGCAATGAGGGTAGCTGTGAATAGTTTATATGTACTGTTATTTACTCATATCATAATTTTGTATCTAAAGGGGGGGCCGTGCTAGGTAGGAACACATAGAGCAAGTCTTATAAATTTTCCAAGTTCATGGTACATTTACATGTACATGTACCTTGTTTTATAACAAACAGATTGATACCTAACTCATTTAAAATCATATAATGCAGTAATGATTGTAGATATAATTTTAGTATTTCTGCAATTGAAGTTCATATAATGAAGTATATGATTGTAGACATAATTTTAGTATTTCTGCAATTTAAGTTCATATAATGCAGTATATGATTGAGACATAATTTTAGTATTTCTGCAATTTAAATTCAAAAAATTACGACTGTGCGATATATTTGCTCTCAAGTGTATTATCGTCGGTCACTTACCCTGAGTTCGGTGAGCAGCAGCCTCGTGACCGTGTAATCCTCCTCCTCCTCCACGCCCTCCGTGGTGACCTCATAGCCGGCGTGTACAGCTCGCCCGCCCACCGCCAGCGGCCAGTACTGCCCGCACTTGATGCGGCCGCGCTCGTTGGCGCGCGTCGTCATCACTACCACAACGGTGCCTTGCTCCCACACCATACGCCAGAAGTCGCCGAACGTCTTAGGTAAAGGACCTGTGTACAATAGGACGTGTTTCAAACATTAATAACAGGTACTATTATTATACTCTTTATTTAACATATATCTTAAGAAAATTCTTTTACAATATTTTTATATAAAAACATATTTACATTATAAAATATTATAAAAAACTTAACCTAGGTTGCCACCGGCAGCGGAGATAGACCCAAGCTATCGGTGATTAGGGCTGCAGAGTGAGGAACCTCCTCACAATACGTGCCGTGTCAAGGAGTACTGCCTTCTGTATCTGGCCCTTGACCCAACCTTTTAGCGAGAGCCTCTTTAGATGTTGATCGAGGCTCTTAGCTATAAGACCGCGTGCCGAAACGACTATCGGTACAATAATAGTTGAATCCACATCCCACATGGCGGCAACCTCGTGAGCCAAGTCAAGGTACTTACTGAGCTTGTCCTTCTCGGCTTTCACGAGGTTCTCGTCATGAGGTATGGTGATATCAACCAATATTGCTTGGCGCTGAAATCGGTCGATCACCACGATATCAGGCTTATTGGCGACAATAGTCCTATCCGTGATGATAGAGCGATCCCAGTAGAGCGTTGCATGACCATTTTCGAGAACTGGCGCAGGTGCGTACTTATAGTACGGCACCTCTGACTCAACAAGGCCATATTGGAGAGCAAGTTGCTGGTGAATTATTCTGGCTACTTGGTTGTGTCTGTGCAAATACTCTCCGTTAGCAAGATGAGAACAACCGGAAATAATATGTCGGAGTGATTCTCCAGGACGGCGGCATGCCTATTATTATTATTATTATAACTTTATTAATGGCTTCGCGTTTAGCATTAAGCCAATTTCGAGTGGTATATATTTCTAAAGTATATTTAGTATTGTACGGTAGATTGAATTAAAATTGGAGTCTCACAACACGTGTAGTTGCTAAAAGAACACGGCAGAAACTCCCTAGGACGTGTTTCAAACATTATTAACAGGTACTATAAACTAGAGAAGACATGCCATAGAAAACATGACAGCGGGCATCACGTGGGGCGTTGGGGACGGGGCTTAGTTGTCATAGAAATGTCGCAGATGCAAGACACTGCTCATACAGTTTTGTTGACAGGATGTGTTTTATTGACATTGATGTATTATTATAAACTAACAAACTACTAACTATACGGGGCGTTGGGGGCGGAGCTTAGTTGTCATAGAAATGTCGCAGATGCAAAACACTGTTCATACAGTTTTATAATCGTGTTGTAAGATAATATTGTTCAAAAAAACTACAAATCAATCGTCGCCATCACCATCAACACGGTGCCCTGCTCTCACATCATGCGCCAGAAGTCACCAAACGTCTTCGGGAGGGTACCAGTGTACGGTGGGACGTGTTACACAATACAAAAATACGGCTATTTCATTTCGTTTAATTATGATTTTGACTGCTTTGAAAAACTATACCCTAACCTATAAACAGTGTGATCGCTTCGAAGATGTTTAGACACAAAACAGTGCATATGGAGAATAACCGGACGTGATAGAGGTGATCCTTGGGGAAGACCTTTGGCCAACAGTGGGCATCTTTCGGCTGATATGATGATTTGACTAATTAATCGAAGTTAAATCATTAAATAATGCTAATATTTTTATAACAAATATCATTATACTAGTAGCGCCATCAGTTAGTTTGTAATTTCGGAAAAAATATTTATTTTTTTATTTATTTATTTATTTAAGGCTTACCAACTAAATACATAATAGCAAATTATATTAATATTACAAACTTTTTCAAAAAATGTATCATATATGCATTTAACTTAAAGGTATGCACAACATTGATAAACGTATAAGACATTTTTTTATAATTATTAGACTAAGTATGTATACAATAGTAGTACTCAATAAAAAATATGTGTATTATTCCGACCTAACAAATTAGGTCGGCATAATATACGTTTTTAGATCGCAAAAGTTCAAACCCAACTGCATACGAAGCAGCTTATTCAATCGATTGGTAGAAACTAGGCAATGTAAACTTTGAGTTGAAGGTTTACGTATGACTAATCAATAAATTATTTAGGTCACGTGCTCTCAAATCAAATATACGTTTAGCGAATAACCCTTACTGAGTATGGCAACCGCACCCAGTGCCGACATCAACTCAGCAGCGAATTAGCCCACGTCTTAATTAAATAGGATATATGGTTCGTTTTGCGATCTTACTACAATTAAAGTACCTAAGTAAATAAGTTTAAACTTAATCTGACGCCCAGTTGCTATTTTTTGTATAATAAATTTCTTACTAGCAGCCCGCCCGCGACTTCGTCTACATAAACACCTCGTAACGAATTTCTAAAAAATTGTTTTCATACAAAACTTGTACTAGTTACTTACGAACTCAACATCTTTTTTTTATATTATTAGGGATAACAACAGCCAACAATAAATTATAGTAACATTGTGAATGTGCAATTATATAAGTCAATTAGAGCTATCCGCATTTTACAGTTAGAAAAAATATACACTACTTAACATAAAAAGAACTTTTTCGGAGCACAATAATTAGACAAAATTAAATGTGTCTGAATTTTCGAGTTTTGCGCTTAACACATTTGGCGATTCATTTTTATTTATACATACATAGATTAGATAATGAGAAACACAAACAATAAAGTAATATAAAATAATTTTACTTTTATCAGACCCAAAAAACGTACCTATTTGGATAACAATAACATGACGGTATGTCTGTGTACTATATTATCAACAACAAGACTGATAGACAACATAATCAGTGAAAGCTCAAACTCAAACATTTACCTGTATTTGCTATTCCTAGAAGCTTGGCGTTTGAATTACAACATTTGCGAGAAACGGTAATGTTTTTGCAAGTATACTTAACACAGTTTGATACTAGTAAGTATTTTGCAGTTAATGCTTAAAATCATTGTACGACAAATAATAACGAACTTTTCTTTTGAGTAATGTGAATGTGATTTAAATAACGGAAAAATGAGTAGTCGTGCCTTCCGAAGCACGAAAATTGTAAAAATAAAGAGAATATAATGTATACTAGCTTTTGCAAAGTGGCGTAATCGCTGGAGTTAAACTTAACAAAACGCTAAAAATTTTACTAATGATGTTATGTCGAACTTTCGCCCATGCTCTGCCCAGAGCCTTACAACCATAATTTTCTGTCAAACCGTTAACGCGTGAAAAGGTATACAAAATCAAGCTTAGATACAACAAGAATACGTATTACTCTGCCTGGTATTGTTGTGGCAGCAACCGGGACCAACGGTGTTACATTACATGCCTATTGAAGCATGGAAATTGTGAAAACAGAGAGTAACTATTACATACCCTGCGTGCATATGTACATATAACGCATTCTTCTGCTTGTATCCGTCCACGTAGTTGGCGTTGATGTGGAAGCAACTGGAACCAACAGCTTTACCTGCCCTATCAAGCACGGAAATTGTGAAAATAGAGAGTAAATAATGTATACAAGTACCCTGCGTGCATATGAAGGCATTCTTCTGCTTGTACCCGTCCACCTAGTTAGCGTTGATGTGGAAGCAACCGAAACCAACAGCTTTACCTGCCCTATCAAGCACGGAAATTGTGAAAATAGAGAGTAAATAATGTATACAAGTACCCTGCGTGCATATGAAGGCATTCTTCTGCTTGTACCCGTCCACCTAGTTAGCGTTGATGTGGAAGCAACCGAAACCAACAGCTTTACCTGCCTTCCCAAGCACGAAAATTGTAAAAATAGAGAGTAAAATAATGTATACACATACCCTGTGTTCATATTAACGCATTCTTCTGCTTGTACCCCTCCACCTAGTTAGCGTTGATGTGGCTGCAAGCGGAACCAACGGCTTCACTTGCCTTCCCAAGCACGGAAATTGTAAAAATAGAGAGTAAAATAATGTATACACATACCCTGCGTTCATATTAATGCATTCTTCTGCTTGTACCCGTCCACCTAGTTAGCGTTGATGTGGCTGCAAGCGGAACCAACGGCTTCACCTGCCTTCCCAAGCACGGTAATTGTAGAAATAGCGAGTAAATAATGTATACACGTACCCTGCGTGCATATGAACGCATTCTTCTGCTTGTACTCGTCCATCTAGTTAGCGTTGATGTGGCAGCAACCGCGACCAACGGCGTTAGATTACATAGCTAGTAAAATGTAAAAAAACGAATACAATGTATCGCAATGTATACACGTACCCTGCGTGCATTTGAACGCATTCTTCTGCTTGTACCCGTCCATCTAGTTAGCGTTGATGTGGCAGCAACCGCGACCAACGGCGTTAGATTACATAGCTAGTAAAATGTAAAAAAAACGAATACAATGTATCGCAATGTATACACGTACCCTGCGTGCATATGAAGGCATTCTTCTGCTTGTACCCGTCCACGTAGTTGGCGTTGATGTAGTCCGTGGTGGGGTCGGCGGGGTCCGTCTGCGAGAGGAGCACGCGCGAGTGGTCGTAGCAGAGCACGTCCGTGTACCGGTTCTTGGCGAGGTTGCTCGGCAGTCTGGTGCAAACAAGCGTGACAACGTTACTATGACACCTATTAGGTGAAAAATACGGTTTGTTAGAGACTGTTGTAACCGCCTCTATGGTCTAGTGGCTAAGCCACCAGTCTTAGACTCACGAGGTCCCGTGTTAGATTCCCAGCGGGGGGTACAACTTTGTGTACTTAGTATGGTTGGTGGTAGGGCTTGTCATATCCGCCTGGCTAGCTACAACCATCTTTTCTAAATTTTGACGCCATAACAACAATGTTAACAGCTTTGTTGTGTTCCGACAGTTTAGAGATAAGATAGCCAGAGGCGCGATCACGCTAAATAATCTCAACCAAACCACAACTTAATCGTAGCCTTTCCGCCGACCTCGTATAGCGCCATCGTGTCTGTCAAACGCGATAGCACTATAAAAGTGAATCTAACGGCTGAGGTTCAGTTGTGGTTTGGTCGAGATTATTTAGCGTGATCGCCGCCTTGCTCTTAAGTGGTTGAGGATTCGCAGGTGAAGCGCGCTTCCACCTTCGGCCTAATCGTCCCTTACCATCTGGTGACATGTAGGCCAAGTGCTTACCCGTAGTGGATAAAAATAGCTTTATAGCTATTTTTTGTCTTTATAGACACAGTGGATAATAAAAATAGCTATAAAGACACACCAGTAGTCAATTGAATGACTACTGCCTCACACGCTGCTACTGAATTGCGTTAAAACACGAGTGACGGCAAATGCAGTTACTCTGCTGTCGGCAAACGTTCATGTGTAATGTCCGATTTACACGTATTAAGTAGTTTAGTAGTTAACTAAATTTTAACTTAATTTTAAGTGACTTATCTTGCAACTTGCTACTAAATTGTGTGTTTACACGCAATTAATCACTTAAAATTAAGTTAAAATTTAGTTACCTACTAAACTACTTAATACGTGTCCATCGGACATAAGACCACTAAAGTTGCAAAGGGCACAAAAGGACTTCTTGGCAGGAAAGTAAAGCGTCATGTCTGCAGTTTTGTTTTATTTTCTATAATTTGTGTTTTGTCGAATATTAATATGAAATAATGGTGGATTATTTACTGTTAAGTGTTCGTGAACGTGCATGAGTGTTAGCAAATAAAACAAAACAGTGCAACATCACTTTTCAAATTCTCTCAAGAAGTCCGTGTGAGATCTTAATAAAGTCTCATAGCTTTATTGAGTCTCAAGGGGTTTGGAGGAATATCATTTACCATTATACGTTCATTATCACTCATTATCATCTACTTAATGCTAAGAAAATAATTACTATTATATGTTACTTGACACTGGCTAAATGTGCTGATCGCACAAAGGCATTATTTTTATTTATATATTTTTTTATATTGGAAGGAGACAAACGAGCAGGCGGGTCACCTGATGGAGAGTAATCACCGCCACCCATGGACAAGCGCAAATCCAGAGGAAGCGCAGGCGCGTTGCCGGCCTTTAAAGAAGGAATAGGTTTTAGGAAGGAATAGGAATTGTGAGGGGGGGGGGGGGGGGGAGGATGGGCCTCCAGAACCCTCACTGGCCGGACGAAACAACAACAGCAAGTGCCGTTATTTTACGCCGGATAATCGTGAGAGGGTGGTATTACGCCGGGCGAGCCGGCCCAATGCGTGCTGCAACGCAGCGTGGCTCTACCGCTCAGTGACATTATTATAGAAAAAAAAACTACTAACTTAGCATGATGAAATGTGCCGTGCGGCGGGCGCGCGCGTATCTCCTCGTACTCGGCGGCGAGCCCGCGGCGGCGCAGCGCGCGCACTCGCGCCAGCAGCTGCGCGGGCGTCTCCCCGCCGCCGCCGCCGCACTCCTCGTCCGACAGCGCGGGGGACGTCTCGTCGCCCGACGACCACGTGCCGCGCGCTGCGACACACACGCCTCATTGTTAAGGCTCGCGTCCACTAGGCTCGTCGAGCAGAGTCGAATCGAATCGCAAAAAGTCTCCTATATATTTCTATGAAACTGCGTCCACCAGCGACGAGCCGCGGCGCGCCGAATCGAATCGACCGCGTGAATTGCTCGACTGGCGAATTTCTTCGCCAATGCGATTCGATTAGACTCGGCGCGCCTCAGTCGACGCGGAGAAGCGAATGCGCGCCAAGGTATTTTTATTATTTCTAAGTAGATATCGTTTAAAAACTCATAAAAATCTGTCTTTAATTAAAAATGTTTTTTTATAATTCTTTATTAAAAAAGTATTCGAAATAAAAACATCTCTTAATCCGAGCTGTTCATGACGAAAACACGACCTAATTTGTTGAAGAGTTACTATGAATGAACAATTCGATTCGATTCCTCAGAGATGGACGCACTAGGAATAAATGCGACTCGCTTCGATTCGACGCGTTTCTACTGTAGTCGACGCCAGCCTTTAAGCATACGTAAGAGGAACAAGTTCGCCTTATGGCCGGGCCACAATCGCGGCGCGACGAGCCATACACCCTTAATTATTATTCGTCTAAAAACGAGTTCCACCCATGAAACTGAACAACTTTCCCCAAGAAACGTATGTGCAAAGATGACAAAAAAAATTACGACTTTCCATACAAAACTGTTAGATCAGCTGACGACAATAGTATGGGAGGTCGAAGCTTTTTGTCATTTTTGCACATAGGTTTCTTGGGGAAATTTGTTCAGTTTTATGAGTGGAACTCACCCTGAATTTTTTTAGACAGATAAAATTTAAGGGTGTATATTGAATTTTTTTAGACGGATAAAAATTAAGGGTGTATATCGCCCCACATAACGCCCCCGGTCGTGGCCGGGACGTCAGGTAGTGTGCCAACACAATATGTATTTTCTCATACAACGCAAAAGCGCTGGGCTTACTTGTTTCTCTTCGCATAACCTGACGGTTGGCAGACTACGAAATAATACTTGCAAAAGATTGCTAGTTTCGCCAATAGGTATACGTCAATCATCATCAAAAATGCGAATGAGATACGTGAAACGCAAACATTCATTACGGCTAACTTCTTTAATTCATATGGAATCGCGCGGTCACGAAGGACAAGGAACGCGTTTATTGATAAAGTAGCCCGCACGCCTTATCCCATGGCCAATACGCCCAAGGCAAACGATGTGGTTTGTAAAACTTTTATTGAACTAAACTGTTGACTTTGTGTGTGGTTTTCTCAAAACATTTAGCCCTAGAATTATAGAGCTTAATCATTTTTTTTTATAAATTTATAGGCTCTATCTGTATGTTAATATCTTGAAAAATCAAAGTAAGTAATCACAATTAAGTTTTTTATTCACATAAACAGAAGATTCACTCACATATTATAAACAACACTAACAGCAACACCATTGAATGAATCACTAACATATAAAGGGTTAGGTATAAATAAATCCGTTTTACGATATTCACCTTCAACTTTTATTCGATTGGAAACAAATAATCATAAATTTTATAGCCGCAAGGTTTCCGTCGTATGTACGCGTGCATATAAACAAAAATGTATGCTAAATAAGAATTACCTACGGGCGATAATTCTCTGTGCCCCAAAAACTGGCCCATTTATTAATAAATAAAGTAAAAAATATCACTAGCAAACATACCTAAAATATTGTTATCGGAACAATTTAAATTCATAATAAAAATTAAAGGTTATGCAAGACGTAAACATAATAAAGACCTGTCCAAATGACGTCCCTTATAATGTATTTTTTTTCAAGTAGTGTGAATATTATCTGACATTACCAAAAAGTTTCAAGTGGTCATACACTGTGGACGAGTGTGGCGATGACTTTCCAAAAATTGAATTTTACTGCAAGCGATTTTTGCATTCGCTTAATTTCCCAATTTTTTTATTTTCTGTGCATTTTTTCCTAAGGGTAAATATCTCAATATTTTTTTTAACTTTAAGTATCCATTCTCAAATATTCCTAGTCACGTAATTTACACATTCGCTTACGTGATCACTAGGAAATATTACTATAAGCAATTTTCCTATCTAATATCTATGCTATTTAAAAAAAAGTAGTATTACTTAACATTAAAAAAAAAGTTAATACTTACTTAAGTGGGTAATATTTTTTTTTATCAACGGCCGGAAAAAAACTATCAGAAAAAGATTAGATTGGGAAATAATGCGAAAAGAAAAAAATCTTTTAAAAAATACAACCTCTGGAAAAAAAAATATCAGGAAACGTAAAATTCGATTTTTGGAAAGTCTTCGCCACACTCCTGTGGACTATCTTAACACCTGTATTCACAAACATTACTTATCTATGCAAAGTAGAAATGCTATGCGAAGTAAGAAATTTCTCAGTGCGTTTCATATGACAAGCCTGGCTACAGCTATGCGTTCATTTTAAGAGACGCATAAGCGTGGCGGGAGTGACTGAAGGTGAGTGCTCCCAAAGCGCTGTAGAGGCGGTGGTGCAGCCGGGAATTGGCGCACCGGTAGCGGTAGCCGAGGGTCTTGGGGAGGAGATCACACCAATGGAGTGTGGGGGGATCTCCTCGCCTAGATCCGAGGATGATTTGGGGGAGCTCGCCCTGGACGAGCTGCTTCTGGGAGGGTCGTCTCCGTTGACTGTCCATACGGCATCGGATGGCGAACTCCGCTCAGAGGACGGGCGCTAGGCTGATTTATAGAGCTAAGGTGCGTACAAATCAATTTACATCATTGCAAGGCCGCAACTGCCCTTCTGGCACGCGAGCTTGCAATGAATAAATTCGATATTGCCTTGATCCAGGAACCTTATCTTTATAGGGGCCGGATTAAAGGTTTAGGTGGAACTTCTGGTACATTATTCTACAACTGTTCTACTAATGACATGAGGACTTGCGTCTATGTCAGAAATGACCTACACGCAATGCCTCTAATGAAGTTCTGTTGCAGGGAACTGACGGCTGTCAAGGTCCTTACGGGGGAAGGGGGTGATAGGCGGACGGTAATTTTAGCGTCAGCGCACCTCCCCTTAGAGAAGGCGGATCCAGTATCAAAGGAGATGCGGGAACTGGTAACCTGCATTGGCCGAGAAAACCAAGATGTCATCATCGGTTGCGACGCCAACGCGCATCATGTGATCTGGGGCAGTTCAGACACCAATGAGAGAGGGGAGAGACTGATGGAGTATCTGGTGAGTTCACCCATGCAAATTCTTAATAAAGGAAATAAGGCCACCTTTTTCAATGCCCGGATGGCTCAGGTGATTGATATAACCATTGCTAGTAACAGAGCGGTAAGTAACATCACAAACTGGCATGTGTCGGACGAGGTATCACTTTCCGACCACAACTACATATGCTTTAGGTACAGACTAGGTAAGATCATAGGAACTGTGCAAAGGAAGAACCCTCGGAACACCAACTGGGAGGGCTTCAGGAAGGATCTCAGGAGGGATCTAGATGGTCAAAGCGACAAACTCAACTCAGCTGTGGATATAGAGTTTGAAGCTGACAGACTTACAGAAGCACTGATGACGGCCTGGCAAAACAACTGCCCAGAAACGAAATCAGTGGCAAAGAAACTACCATGGTGGACTTCAGAGGTTGCTCAAATTAGAAAAGCGACACGACAGGCGTTCAATGAAGCGAAGGCTAAGAACGATTTTAGTGAATACAATAAAGCTTTAACTCGCTACAGCAGCGCGGTTCGTAAAGGAAAAAGACTAACCAAGGCAATTTCTACAGCAAAGGCGATTCCATTGTCCATAGTTACGAGGGCAAATGGAACTCGTACAGAAACTGGTGGTGATACACTAAAGGTTATGTTTGATACTCACTTCTGGACCGAGTATCATCCAGGACGAACATGACCCAATCAGCTGGAAGGAGCAGCATAGTAGAACTTCCAAGTATCATTGGACAATAGCGAAAAAGGTAGTAGATGAATCTAAAGTTAAATGGGCACTGGGGAGCTTTCAACCATTTAAAGCACCAGGGCCTGATAACATTTACCCCATCCTACTACAGCAGGGCGCCTCCATACTGGGCCCCCACCTCTGCAGACTGTACAAAGCCTGCATTGCGTTCGGCTATATACCCCGAATATGGAGGCGTGTTAAAGTAATTTATATACCAAAAACGGGTAAACCGGATTACGAAGAACCCAAAGCTTTTAGGCCAATAAGTCTTCAATCTTTTCTCCTCAAGGTCTTGGAGAAAATGGTAGACAAATTTATCAGAGCGGGACCATTGAAAAAATTCCCACTTCATGGACTTCAATGCGCGTATCAGCCAGGGAAGTCAACAGAAACTGCTCTTCACCATGTGGCGAGTAGAGCGGAATCCGCCCTGGAGAACAAAGAGATCTGCGTCTGCACATTCGTAGATATTGAAGGTGCATTCGATCGCACAACCTTTGACTCCATTAATGTTGCAGCCAGGGATCATGGCGTGCCACAACCGATCTGCAAATGGATTGAATGTATGCTTAAGGGTAGAATCATCTACTCGGAACTACTAGGGGACAGCTTACTTGCTCAGACAACTAGAGGGTGCCCGCAAGGGGGGGTTCTCTCTCCTTTGCTATGGAGCCTTGTGGTTGATTCAATCATAGCAAAGCTGAACCATGGACCATTCTTTACGGTTGGTTACGCTGATGATCTCGTTATCACGGTCAGTGGGAAATTTTCCTCCACGGTATCGGAGCTAATGCAACGTGCCCTGGGTTTGCTGGAAGGTTGGTGTAATACCAATCATCTATCTGTAAACCCG
Source organism: Scoparia ambigualis (assembly GCA_963921215.1). Lineage (NCBI taxonomy): Eukaryota > Metazoa > Arthropoda > Insecta > Lepidoptera > Crambidae > Scoparia > Scoparia ambigualis. The sequence goes on along the minus strand of OY992521.1, from coordinate 10,437,606 downwards.
GGAAAAACGACCGCCATCTCCTTTACTAGAATGAAAAACCTTACGAAACTGGGAAACTTAACGCTTTACGGCACCCAGCTTCCTTGGTCCAGAGAAGTGAAATATCTAGGCTTAACACTAGATAAGGAACTCACCTGGAAACAGCACATGGATACGACTGTCGTCAAGGCCTATAGGGTCTTTGGTATGTGCCGGTCCACTTATGGTAAAATGTAGGGACTCAACCCCAAAATCATAAGATGGATCTACATGATGATGGTGCGGCCGATTCTCACATACGGCAGCATCGTCTGGTGGCCCAGGACCAGGCTAAAGATCTGTAAGAATGCTTTGAGCAAACTACAGAGAACAGTATGCCTGGCGATTACCGAGGCATTTAGAACCACACCGACAGCAGCGCTGGAGGTCCTCACGGACCTCCCACCTCTGCACAGTGTCATAGAGACGGAGGCAAGGAAAGCGCTACACAGACTAAAGGTGGCCGGGCTGTGGGACGCATCTTTGCCTCTGACCAGACACACAAAATGGGAACATAATGATACCCTTGATAGGATCATGGAAATGAGGTGCGACAAGATTGCCCCAAAGTACATGTTCAAAAAGAAATTCAGTATACATGTCCCAACCCGGGACCAATGGAAACAGCCACCGTCTCCAGAGAAAGACAGCCTGATCTGGTACACCGACGGATCCAAAATGAAGTCGGGCACTGGAGCAGGTATCTTTAGCAATGATTTTAAACACAGTCAGAGTATGGGAAAGTTCGCTACTGTTTATCAGGCAGAAACTTTCGCAATTCTCCTGTGCGCTAAAAAGAATTTAGAAATCGCTCCTAAGAAGCGTAACATATTCATCCTGAGTGACAGCTAAGCCGCGCTTAAGTCACTTATAACGCCTCGAATCAACTCCAGCCTTGTGCTTGAAACTACGAAAGCCTTAAACAAGCTAGGTAGGCACAACAGGGTGAGATTGATCTGGGTACCAGGCCACATGGGAATCCATGGCAATGAGATGGCCGATGCACTTGCTAGGGAGGGCTCAGAGACCCCATATATTGGCCCTGAGCCATTTGTGGCACTAGCATCGAGTACCATCAACAAAGCCTTCAAGGACCATATCCAAAACAGGCATAAAACCGAATGGAAAGAGCTACCCGGTATAACACTCAAAATCCTTTATAGGCGAAGGCGCCCTAGGACGGAGTAAGATCATATGCGGAGGTAGCAGAAGGCAGGCCCGATTAATCACCGGTGCCCTGACTGGGCACTATGCTACTAAACAAATGCTCCACAAAATGCAACTAGCAACAGACAACCTGTGCAGGGCATGTGGAGGGGAAACGGAGTCTATGCAGCACCTACTGTGTGACTGCGACTCTTTTGCCAGGAAAAGAATGAATCTTCTGAATGATCGGCCTACCCCAAACCAGAAGATTTTAGGCTCTTCGCCCTCAAGGACATTGCCAAGCTTATGGCAATTATCTTCACTGAGGAGGCAGAGTGATAGGACGGGGTGGCACAAAAGATCCCAATGGGTCGACGTGCTGCTGCGAGAGGGAGACCTCTGCAGGCCCCACTAGATAAGATAAGATAAGATAAGAGACGCATAGCGCCGGTGGCCACTCAAGTACTGTCTATGAATAGGTTTTTGAGACCCTGTGCGTCCGAGCGCACTGTGAGACCTCATAGTAATGTTTGTGAATACGGGTATTAAACTCGTACATAAAATGTTATTGCCACGAATGTATGTTTGCGCATCACTTCAGAACGGCTATTTTAATTTAATTTTTAATTTTAATTCTTTTTTGATGTGATTGTATGAAAGAAAATGTTTAGAAATTCGTCTGCGGTTACGAGGTTTTCAGGCGGACAAAGACGCGGGCGGGCCGCTAGTTAAAAATAAAAACTTACTGCTTATATCTATGTCATCGTCGTCTGTTGGATTTATATGCCTGCCCTTCATTTCGCCATTATATCCGTGTGAATTCCTGGAAAAGAAAACGAGCATATAACATCATATTCTAGAAAATAAAAGTAAAAAAACGTAAGGCTACTCTATAACTTTAATAACATACGAACGAATAACAACATGAAATGAATGTACAATGTAATGTAGTCTTCTAACTAAATCTATTTAGCTAAGGGCCAGTACAGCTACTTCCTAGTATAGGTCAGACAGACTTGCAATTACTTTGAAGTCTCTTTCATTGCATTGAACGACATACATATGGAAAGGGCTATCTGGCACTTTTAGGATGTAGTAAAACTTTCCCTTTTACATATAAATCTATGACGGATTTATATCCATATTCTACATGTAAATGTTAAAGCAATACTGCTGATATGAGGTGTACCTACGAACTAAAATAGAAAAATCAAATATAGTACTCAATATAATAGAAACGTACGAGATACTGTGGTAGCTTCAGTGCTATCTTATTCCGCGTCTACGTATCGACTCCAATTAAGGATGTGGCCGTAAGTCTGAAAAATGATCGCACATTATCAACTATCGAGGTCCGCCGCCACACTTGGAGCGGCGTTGCCAAGGTTTCGCGATACTTCCTCGTTCACGACCACACGCCGAAAAGTGTAACGTATACGTAAATTATTCTCCTCTTTATTGTGAAGTATGTCGAGTGGATTGTTCCGTGTCCTCGTAAAGTCCCAATAAAGAGAATCGTAAACTTGCAACTTTACGTTCCGGGTATCCGGCGCTTTGACGTACAAATTGGAGTACCTACAATTTGAGAATCCGACGTAATCTCATCTATCGACATCCTTAGTTAATAATTATCAACAAACTGTAATTAAGTAAACAATAGAAGTGTTTGTACATCTAAAATGAATTAGGCAGATGTTCCGATAAGTACTATCTAAACAGTTTTGTAGTTTAATTACAACATTTTATCTTACCATTAATTAACCATAAAATATTTGTGACAACTGTATTGTATGTAAAGCTATATAGTAATAGTTGTACACTTTCATCAACATATTTTTTATTTTTATATATATACAGTCGTGGTCAACTAATTAGGGACAATCTCTAGTTAAGCCAAATTGTGAATTTATTTTTTATTTTCCAACGAGTCTTAACAATATTCCATATCTTTTACACGTAAGTATAATTAGTCATTGATGTGCCCGATTATACAAACAATAACAACTTCTTAAACATTAAACCTCTTTACAGTATAGCTGATAGATTATCAGTGTGCTATTTGTTCAAAGAATGCTGGCTGGCCATTTAATTAGGGACACTGAGATATTGCGTTCTATTTTCAAAATTTGAATCTCAATACTTTTTTATTTCTTCTTTTATTGTTTTGTGGTAGTTTTGGCGGCAATCCAGATTTTTAATTTTAAGTTTTGAGAATTATTTTGAAGAAATATGGGCAAAAATAAAAGTTGCGATCCAACACTACGAACAATTATCATGAAGTTTGTCGAGCGTGGTTGGTCATACCGAGGGATAGCAGAACATTTAAATTGTTCAAAAACTATGGTATGCAATGCAGTGCAACATTTCAGGCGCAATAATACAGCTTTAAATGTGCCCAGGACAAAAAGATCGAGAAAAACAACTCCGCAAGAAGATAGAATGATAACCAGGTTAGCTAAGAAAGATCCGTTTCTAGGCTCTATTTTAATTAAACACGAAGTGTTTGGGGCAGACGAAAGAGCCGGTGTATCAGCGAGGACCGTTCGACGACGTCTGGTAGAAGCAGGGTTGTTCGGAAGAGTGGCTCGCAAAGTACCGTTGTTGAAGAAAGAACATAGAAATGCTCGTTTGGCGTTTGCACGTAAATATGGACATTGGACCTACGCCCAATGGCAACATGTATTATTCTCTGACGAGACCAAGATTAATTTAATTTCTTCAGATGGAAGGCAATACGTACGGCGTCCTGTAAAAGCGGAAATGAATCCAAGATTCACAAAAAAGCAGGTGAAACATGGCGGTGGAAACATTAAAATTTGGGGTTCATTTTCTGGACGTGGAGTGGGACCTGTGAGAAAAGTTCAGGGTAACTTAGACCAACATCAATACAAAACAATATTGGAGGAAACTATGCTTCCCTATGCTGAGGAGCATCTCCCTATTATATGGACGTTTCAGCATGATAACGACCCGAAACATACCGCCCGTTCAGTCAAGTCGTTTCTTACCAGTCAGTCAGTATCGGTGCTAGATTGGCCAGCAAATAGCCCGGACCTCAACCCAATTGAGCACCTTTGGCACGAAATCAAGAAAAAAGTTTCAACTTATCGTACCACAACTTTAGATCAACTTAATCAAGCTTTTTGTGAGGCATGGGCAAACATTCCTATCGAAACATGTCAGAAACTGATAATGTCTATGCCACATCGGTGTCAAGCGGTAATTACTAACAAAGGTTTTGCTACTGGGTACTGATTTTACACGTAATAAAATGGAGCTTTTAAAAATATTATAATACTGGAGATTATTCGTTTTGTTTAACTCTATTCATCATTATACTTTACTGTCCTTAATTAAATGTCCAGCTACATAATTATACCTTAAAATTTAATACATGTTCAACCTTTGATATTAAATACTTTTTTCTATTTAATTATTCTCTTATTTACAGCCATTTATAGTATAGTAATCGGACCAAATTATGCAAATAATAGGTGCTGAAAAATCAATAGGGTTTTATATTTATATGTACATAACCGGTTATTGCTCTTCACTATCTTGAATGTCCCTAATTAGTTGACCACGACTGTATATATTCTTCTTTTTCTGGATACATAGTTGTTTTGGTATATGGTTCTTTTCTAAAAAGGAGAGCACTTACTAACCAGATTATTCTAGAGATATAAATTTTAGAACAATTTCTGTCGGTTCATAGCACAATCTTATAATTTTTCTTTGCGTCTCAATGGACTCTGAGCTAACAATAAGACACTAGTATAAAGTTTCGTTCTCCCCAGAATTGAAATAAAAGCACGTATCAAGATGTGTGTACTAAGTGTTCCAAAGTCGACTGGGATTGCTAGTGCCGAATTGGAGATAAGGCTCAGGCGCGAGGAGCGATCGTTCGTCATAAGATCTCTTCTGTTTCTGTGCTAGATAATGCACTGTGTGTGACGAGCGCACCTGAGCGGGCTGGTGCAGCTGTAAGATGCGCCGCTGGTGTGCATGTGTAAAAGATGACGCTTCGGTGCGCAGCGCAGTCGCTCGTCATATCTTGTCCACCTCTGCTGTATAATGCAGTACGGTGACGCGTGTACCTGAACGGGCGGGGCCACTCGTCGGGTGGGTCTTGTTTAAGTGACAAGGGCCAGGCAGCTAGCGCGTGATACTCCCGTCGAGAGATGGGCGGAGTCCATGGAAAACTCTCGCTATGAACTCCGCACATTGCAGGCTCTCCCGCCATTCCTAAAAGAATGGCTGGAGCGAAAGCACGGGGTTATCTCTATCATTCTTCTTACTCATTCGCTGTCTGGGCACAGGTGTTTCGGGCAGTACCTGTTCAGGGTGGCAAGGAGGGAGCCGACTCCGGAATGCCATGAGTGTGGAGCTGCGCAGGACACAGCCGATCACATCCTTGCAGTGTGTAGGTCGTTCAATGCTCATGGGCATTATCGGCCCTGTGCTGTATATGTAATGTGTAAGTTACGTACATGAGCGGGCTCAGGTTGCAGGTGTAAGGCGGGTCGCCGCTGCATGCTCAGAAGCGGGGAGTGATCACTCGTCATGTCTCTGCTTCGTGCTTTATAATGCACAGTGAGTAACGTTCCAAGCGGGCTAGTGTCACAGATGTAAGGCGAGTCGTCGAGCACCCGATATTCATGCTCAGACGTGGAACGCAATGTCTCATCCGCTCCCGTGCTGTAAAATGTACTGTGTGTGACGCGTGTACCTGAGAGGGTTGAGGTCACCGTTGATATGCCTTAGGACGGTGAAGACTCAAACGCGGCGAGTGGTCGCTCCTATTGTCTCTTCTGCTTTTGTGGTGGATGATGCACTATGTGTGACGTGTGTACCTGAGCGGGCTGGGGTCGCAGGTGTAGGGCGGGTCGCCGCTGATGTGCATGCTCAGACGCGGCGAGTGATCACTCGTCATGTCTCTGCTTCGTGCTTTATAATGCACAGTGAGTAACGTTCCAAGCGGGCTAGTGTCACAGATGTAAGGCGAGTCGTCGAGCACCTGATATTCATGCTCAGACGTGGAACGCAATGTCTCATCCGCTCCCGTGCTGTAAAATGTACTGTGTGTGACGCGTGTACCTGAGAGGGTTGAGGTCACCGTTGATATGCCTTAGGACGGTGAAGACTCAAACGCGGCGAGTGGTCGCTCCTATTGTCTCTTCTGCTTTTGTGGTGGATGATGCACTATGTGTGACGTGTGTACCTGAGCGGGCTGGGGTCGCAGGTGTAGGGCGGGTCGCCGCTGATGTGCATGCTCAGAAGCGGGGAGTGATCACTCGTCATGTCTCTGCTTCGTGCTTTATAATGCACAGTGAGTAACGTTCCAAGCGGGCTAGTGTCACAGATGTAAGGCGAGTCGTCGAGCACCCGATATTCATGCTCAGACGTGGAACGCAATGTCTCATCCGCTCCCGTGCTGTAAAATGTACTGTGTGTGACGCGTGTACCTGAGAGGGTTGAGGTCACCGTTGATATGCCTTAGGACGGTGAAGACTCAAACGCGGCGAGTGGTCGCTCCTATTGTCTCTTCTGCTTTTGTGGTGGATGATGCACTATGTGTGACGTGTGTACCTGAGCGGGCTGGGGTCGCAGGTGTAGGGCGGGTCGCCGCTGATGTGCATGCTCAGACGCGGCGTGTGATCACTCGTCATGTCTCTGCTTCGTGCTTTATAATGCACAGTGAGTAACGTTCCAAGCGGGCTAGTGTCACAGATGTAAGGCGAGTCGTCGAGCACCTGATCTTCATGCTCAGACGTGGAACGCAATGTCTCATCCGCTCCCGTGCTGTAAAATGTACTGTGTGTGACGCGTGTACCTGAGAGGGTTGAGGTCACCGTTGATATGCCTTAGGACGGTGAAGACTCAAACGCGGCGAGTGGTCGCTCCTATTGTCTCTTCTGCTTTTGTGCTGGATGATGCACTATGTGTGACGCGTGTACCTGAGAGGGTTTAGGTCACCGTTGATATGCCTTAGGACGGTGAAGACTCAAACGCGGCGAGTGGTCGCTCCTATTGTCTCTTCTGCTTTTGTGGTGGATGATGCACTATGTGTGACGTGTGTACCTGAGCGGGCTGGGGTCGCAGGTGTAGGGCGGGTCGCCGCTGATGTGCATGTGGGCGGAGGTGTCGCAGAGGCGCGGCGCGCGATCGCTGGTCATGTCACATCCAACCTCGTGCTCGATCATACCTGCCGTCACAAAGCGTTTGTCTATCTATACTAATATTATAAAAAGGAAAGATTAGATTGTTTATTTGTTTAGATTGAATGGGCTTCGAAACTACTAAACCGATTTGAAAAATTCTTTTACCGTTGGGACGCTACACTATCTCCGGATGACATAGGCTATATTATATTTTCAAAACATCGTCACGGGGTAAAGGGTCCTCGTGGACGAAGTCGCGAGCGGTCCGCTAGTGCAGCGGCTAGCGTGTTCGGCTTGCGATCTTGCCCGCTAAGCAACTTCCGCAATGCCGGGTCGCTAGATATATGACCAAATAAAAAAAAACATCTCGAGCTCCTCCGTGCTTCGGAAGGCACGTATAGCCGTTGGTCCCGGTTGTCGTCGAATGATGGCAGTCGTTAAAACCCATCAACCCGCATTGGACCAGCGTGGTAGGTTACGGCCCCACCTCCCCCATGTGATGTTGTCCATGTGGGAAGGCCTATGCCCAGCAGTTTATAGGCTGATGATTATAATTTGAAGACATTTTTACCGCGCTATAAAAATAAGGATGTTATCACGAAATACCAATTACGCTAACTAAGATAAAGAAAACACATGTTATGATGACGCTTAATATTGGAAGAAATACTATGCTTCTAAATCGAATTCCTTAATATTATAATACTTTAAAGCTGTCACAAACGAGCAATCAATTTCTGAATAAATTTTCATTTGACGTAAGCTTTTATTAGATATCGTAAACTTTGTCGACTTTTCTGCCGACTCTGAAAGATTAAGCAACTCACGGGCGGCGGAATGCGTCATAGCAATTTCTTAAACTTATGCTACGCCAATTTCTAAATCTTTTGAACCATCTCATCATCATCTTTTATCTATTATGTTATGCCTGAATAAAGAGTCATGACTTAGGACAGTTTAGATGCAAAATGATTTTTCTATATCCGAATTCTAAAGAACTGTCGCGTCATTATCACTTTAAACATTTTCAAGGAGCAGAAAATTTACAGTATATTTGTTAAGTGCAGTTACAACAAGAATAATATGTTTCTTACCATTTTGTGGCTTATCCACAGGTATGTGATTGCTAATTACATATTCGTCTATAATGCCGTCTAACTTTGAACTCTGCAAGTGGTTTGTGTAGCAGTTTCTGCAGTGTTCTAACCTGCAACAAAAAAGGTTAGTACAATATAAAACATTACATAGAGCCTTCAAGGTTTCCAGTGGGTGTTGTGACGGTGTGATATATTTTTTACTTTATATCCGCATTGACCGCTTTCGCGTAGGCGACGGAGGTACTTAAAATACTAATGCGAACGTCATACACGACAAAACGTATGGCAAAGTCATTGTCCTACATTTCTCTTACAGATATGGTTCGCAGACAATCAAATCATTACGAAAGTTACAGATTAATGAGGCAAAGCAACACGGTGACACGCGGCGAATTTAAATGGAAGACGCACGTAGCGCTCACGCGTACTTGCGACTCCGAAGGCATTGCTAAGTAAAGATGGATTTTTTTTACGTTTAGTAAGGCCAGAAGCAGCGAAGCACACGAAAATGATCTTCGTTCTTGTACTTGTACTATTAAATTTGAAGCATTCTAAGAAAAAATCAATACGTTTGTGATAAGTAAGTATATTAAGGTATGTATTTTTTGCTGTCGATGGTAGAAATCGGCTTATATTATTTATACTGGTCACGAACTGCTTTTCACTTTGCTCGAAGTTATACTTATTTGCTGTTATTGCACCCGAAAGCATTCACATCGATTTATAAAAAGTGTACATAAAGCGGTAATGGATTTTCAGGTGGTTTGTATTTCTGTCTCTTTAGAACTTTGCCTTTTGGTAGAGGTCAGTAATTTTACATTATGCGTGTGACGTCACAGCAGCACAGCACTCACCAGTAATTCGTCGTACAATGCACGCGCGCTATTGTTTTTTTCACTTGCGATTGGCGCAGTACATTCACACAGAGCCGTACATACGACGAATTACGGGCAGACGAAGTCCCGAATGCGCTTAGAGCGTAGGCCCTCAGGTCGTATGGTCGGGCTCCAGCTGGCGTCCGAGCTGCAGCGCGCTCACCTCTTGTATGCGTGTGACGTCACAGGATTTACCAGATCGCGTGATCGGGTTCTTACTATAGACATCTTTAGTGCGGGAGTCGTATGTGACGTCACACTGGAATAGCACTCATCAGGCGGCGTTGTCAGGCTCCAGCTGGCCGCCGAACTGCGATGCACTGACCGTGAGCAAGCGCGTGTAACGTCACAGCACTTACCAGATCACGTGGTCGGGCTCTTACTAGACATCTTCAGTGCTGGCGACGTGCGTGACGTCACACTGGCATAGCACTCAGCAGGCGGCGTGGTCGGACTTCAGCTGGCCGTCAAGCTACGGCGCGCTCACCGTGTGCACGCGTGTGGCGTCACAGCACTTACCAGATCATGCGGTCGGGCTCTTACTAGACATCTTCAGTGTTAGTAGTAGTTAGAGCAGCACAGCACTCACCAGGTCGCGTAGACGGGCTGTTACTAGTGCCGGAGGCACGTGTGACGTCACAGCAGTACCGCACTCACCAGATCGCGTGAACCGGCTCTCACTAGATGTTCAGTGCGGGAGTCGTGTATCACTCACCAGGCGGCGTGGTCGGGCTCCAGCTGGCCGCCGAGCTGGCGCGGCAGGCTGGCGCGCGGCACGTGCACGCCCAGCTGCGGCGCGCTCACCGTGTGCACGCGCTCGCGCAGCTTCTCGCGCACGAACAGCCGGAGGATGCGGAACGGCGCCTTGAACCACAGCGGCGCCGTCACTATCAACACCTTTTTTAGTTTTGCCGGGTAGCCGCCCTGCAACAATGAACACGAATGTTGGTTAACATCTTTGTATTAATTTTTATACCAGTTACCCCTATATTCTTTAAAATAATTATCTATGATTGTCCATGTGGGAAAGTCTGTGCTTAACAATGGGGAGCTTGAACTTAAATACAAAACTGTACCGTAAAGGTACATAATTATAACACCAGCTAGACTCAATTTGTGTCTTTCAATTCACAATACCTAAGCTCACATCGAGGTTTCGCAATTGAAATGTTCAAAAAAGTGACAAAAAGGTGCGAATAAAAGTCATAAAAAATAGTTACGATTACGAGTAAATTCTCATATCCTCTAGGCTAGGAGCTACGCCACATATGAATGTTTTAGAAACTGCTGAGCATAACAATAGCGTAGTAATAAGCTAGGTTGCCAAGACAATAATACATAAACGCGTGAGAAAATGTACCGCACATTTCTAGCCAAATAACTATTCCGAAAAGCTTAAAGAACGTAGAGCTATTAGGGACTGAGCGACGACTACGACAGCTAACAATTATCATGATGGCAGCGCGGCGGCAACGTTTAGTGCACTTTGCAATTTGCAATGATAATATGAAAAACATACAATTACCTATATAAAACAAATTACTCGATGAAGTTGGTCAACACAAACTAGGTAAGTACAATTTCATTTGTGTTCAACGTTACAAAACATTTTTCAAGCGGCATTTACAGCAGTTCCCGTGGTTACTAATCGACAGCTGTTATTATTCCGTAAAAGTCTACAAAAGCGGTTGACTTCATATAGAGCTGCTTCACATATTGCACGTAACAATTTACCTATCGTACCTACGCGGCGCCGCGTGTCGAGGACAGGCAGCACCATATTTCGCAGTCAGGAGCTGACGCCAGAAAATTTTCAGTACTTCTGCTACATTCTACCGGCGAAAATGAAAATAGTTAAAGCGGTATGTAAACCATCTAACTTAGGTAATATATTTTATACAGTAGTAGAACTCACTTTTAAGAATATTACACCCCGTAAAGGAATCTCGAAACAAACGATTAACCCAAATATAAATCTTGAATTTAGGACCCCAATGAGAGTTATCCTCATAAATATTCACGGTCAAAGGTCCCTGCGAGCATTGGAGTATAAAATTAGTTTTGAACGACAAATCTTGCAGCGCGCAATCTTAGATCGTAAATCTACATTTTGTTTAATGATAACACCATAGAGAGAATGAAAAGTCATTGTTCAAAACATATTAATTAAAGCATAAGCTTTTTAAAAGTAAAATAACATTCAGAGATTAACAAAAAATACATGTCCCACATAAGATATACAGCACACAATGAAAAGTCTCCGCTTCGGAATCGCAAAGGCTGGCAATAAAGAAAGCTCGACATTTCTTTGTCCTTGAGATAAGCACGAGGCCAACGCAGCGGTCGCATCTATTGCTAGCGATAACAAGGGCTTACGTTATGAAGAAGCCTTTTTCTACAAGCATGCCCACACTCGACCTTTGTTCATAAGTAGGTGTACAGTACTTATTACGGTAAAAGTGGAACATAAAGATGCAGGGTGTAAGAGTGGTATTCGCATTTGGGCGGCGCGCACCTATATTACAGTGGGTACAGCGAGCTACTGTACCATAAATCCCGGACAAGGCGCCATATTAATAAATGTAACCTACATGAACTATACCCGCATATATTTTCTATTTTAGCCGTGTCGCGTAGCCGTGAAAAAAACTACCTCCCCCTCTCTACCCTTTGGTGTCGTAAAAGGCGACTAACGGACTATAGACTGCACATACATTCAACAGCATAGAGCGGCGATGGGCTCACCGCCTGTCACGCTGAGCACATGTGCAGTCGCTATTTGGTGAAAAGTGGACTATGGCAGAGGACTGCTTTTGCTGTCCTCATTTGGTCTCTCACTAGCCTTTCGGGGATAATAGTCGTGATTATATTATGTAAACCGCCTGTCACGCTGAGCACATGTGCAGTCGCTATTTGGTGAAAAGTGGACTATGGCAGAGGACTGCTTTTGCTGTCCTCATTTGGTCTCTCACTAGCCTTTCGGGGATAATAGTCGTGATTATATTATGTAAACCGCCTGTCACGCTGAGCACATGTGCAGTCGCTATTTGGTGAAAAGTGGACTATGGCAGAGGACTGCTTTTGCTGTCCTCATTTGGTCTCTCACTAGCCTTTCGGGGATAATAGTCGTGATTATATTATGTAAGTATGTATGTATGTATGTATGTAATGTACTTGGTATGTAAGGTACAATTAAATAATACATTGTAAACGATGAGTCGAAAGTAAAAGGAGAAAAGGGAACGGTTTTCGTTGTCTGTAAATTAAAAAGGGGTATTATAATTGATTCAGAACTCTTAAGTCCAGAACGTGATACCTAAATAATTTAGAAAGGGAAAGGGCTATAAGTACATCGTTAAAATTTTAACTACCCAACTTTTTATATAGCGCTTTATTTATCATCACGTCCCTTGTCCAATTCATCTGAATTAGATTAAAACAAACATTCTGGGAACCCAAATCAAGACTGATTGCCAAAGTAGGCATGTTGTTAAAGAACGAGGACTTTCATTAAAAAAGGTAAATGTTTGCTTTCGTTTGTTTTAGTACCGAGATAAATTATCAAAAATGATACAACATTTGAAATAGCGACTGCCTCAGGTGGAGCTCGTCGAATGAAAGATAGGTTCTTTTAAGTGTTGTACTACTTTCGATTTGAATATTAGCATTGTGAAGAAAAGTCCTTTATTAGACTGATTCACTATTCAAAAATAACAACAATAGAAAAAAATCAGGTAGGCACGCACTGCATCACTTGGTGTCATTGAGGTACAATAAACTAGAGAAGACACCGCGAAGCAAGTTTGTGCGCAACTAAGGCACAGTATAAATATAAGCTAAAGCAGTTAATCTGTGTGGTTCTTTCCTCAAAAGACCATCTCAGACGTCGATCTACATGGTCTTCATATAACCTGACCAAGATTATGTCTGGACCTTAGAAGAGACTGTGACCTCTGAGTTTGTTTCGGTCTTTCTTCTCAGAGTAGTCAGATAGGAAACGCCGACCTCATCTAGTTTTAAAAAAAAACATGATTGACGTGTAAAAGTGTTTGTACAAACCCACTTACAAAATAAAATCATTTATAGTACGGAAGCTCGGCCTTTTTCTTGTTTTATATACCTACGCGCCAATTGAGCGTTAGGGTTGTCCTCTTATTTTTGTAAAATTGAAAAGTTTTTGTTTAGTTAGCGCTGTATCTCAGCTATTTAGCGCTTTTTTCGAGATAACTAGCAAAGCTTAAGGGTTGTCACTTTTTATTTAAAAAAAAATAAAAATTAATAAGTTAAAGATGGCGGCTACTTTCCTCATTCTATTATCTGATTCATCGTCGGAAACCACACAGATCCCCTGATATCGATTTTTAAAGCAATCGGTTAAATAACTAAAAAGTTCAATACGGCGGCTACTTTTCTCATTCTAAAAACGGATTAATTGTCAGAAACCACACAGATCCTCAGATATCAATTTTCAAAGCAAAGTTTATTAACGATGAAGTTTCGTAGTATTAATTCTTATTATTTTTCACCATTAAAATAACGCGCCCTCAAAAAATATACTTATGTAAGTACGGCAAATATCACCTAAACAACCAAACGCTTTATTTAAAAGAAAAAGCTTTTTATTTAGTAATAATAAATAATTCTTACCTTTCAACATCAGCAGGAAGTTTAAAAAACGAAAGCTCTGGTTTTGAAGAAGGCGAGTTCAAGCAGCCGTATAATAACTACGCAATACACTCGCGGCATTTTTAAAAATCGCACGCACAGCGTACGCAATGAACACTCGACTCGACGCGACACGGGCTACTGAGAGCACTGCGATGTCCGCTTAGGGGCCCTGTAAAGACGTGCGTCTGTGGGCGTGCGTCGTTTCGAGCGTTTGTACGTAGCTTCCTTACTGCTTTAGCTCATATTTATACTGTGACTAAGGTGCAGCCGTAAGGTCCACAATCGCTTGAATCACGCGCAATCACTAAGGCGTTTGCAGTTCATGAGCTGCACCTTAGTGCGCACAAACTTGCTTCGCGGTGTCTTCTCTAGTTTATTGTACCTCAATGCATGGTGTGATGAAATTCATTAGACAGGAAAATAAGTACCTATGTAATGTGACGCACTGCTGGGCTGCTGGAGTGCTGGGCAAGAGCCTCCATCATTGAAGTCAACTGATTACGCATAGAAAAATTCGATACAACCCAACCTCGGAATTGAACCCAGAGCCTCTGGGTATCGGGCGAAGCGTCTAACTAGACAGGAAAATGGTAAATAATAATAATCTTCTATTACGGTAACTATTGTTGTTGTTTAGGCTGGATTCGACCAAACTAGAATAAGACTTACTCCGAGATTAGTCTATACAAATTTGGCGTTTAATCTAGGCATAAAATCTTATTCCAGTTTGGTCGAATCCACCCCTAGTGATAAAACAAATTATTATTCCCTTTTAACATCGTTTTTCAGTACCTATTTATTTTAAATTAATGTTAACGTTAAATTATGAAAAATAAATGTATTCGTTTTTCCAACAAACACAGGTAACTTGAATTATATAAAGAGTAGTTCTGTTCTAAAGTTGTTTGGGGCGAATACAGGCAGGCTCATGAACATCAAGAAAACTAGGGGTGGAAGGTCATTGCCCCCGGCTCCCTTTACATCTACGAAATTATTATACGGAGGTCAGAATCGGCTCGAAATATAGATACTTGCGTACAATAAAAGTTCCTACTACACAAAACAGTCTTGTGTCTACTATGAAACAATTTAACAATATAAAATATTGCATTATTTTTATTTCATTTAAGTGTAAACTAAGAAATTGATACATTGTGGAGCTATATTCTCTCTTTTTCTCTCTGTTTCGCTTTCATTTGATAACGAATCCGAAAAAAAGTTTTTAAGACAAATCCTCTGTTAAATGAAAGCTGTCACAATAAAAAAAATGGAATAAGAAAAACAATTTATTAGGGGGTCGCTACTGAACAAGATCAACGTACAGGGCGAGAGTTCCTAGTTGCGTCTGCAGTCTAGACAACGCCGCCGCCGCCGTGACGTAAGCAGCGCGGGTTCACTCTCCAGACGAATCCTTGGGACAGCCGTGCATCACCAAAAATGCGCATTAGATCATTATTTAAGTTAAGAGGGCCAACCCGAAAAGATCGGGATGGAATACTTTTGAATAAATTAGACTTAAAATCTTTGGGTTAGTATCAAATGGTCATAAACGCAAGTGGGCATGACCTCACCTAAACATCATTTGGGTAAATTTGCAGATAGTCGAATATGTAATCGGTCTATGAAGCAACTCGTCTAAAATCAACCGGACAAATAAGTGGTTTGTCCGACATCTAACCGGTCTTTTTAGCTACCTGCTATAAGATCATCTAGACGAATTCGCAAATAGGTTATAAAGTAATTAATCAATAAAGCAACTCGTCAGAAATTTTATGCAGCGTTTAACACTCCATAGAGGTATTGTTATCTGAAATTAACAGACCACTTTTATGGAAGGACACTCGTTGGATTTAAGACGAGTTGCTTCGTAGGCGACCAGCAATTTAGATCACATGCATTTGAGACGAATTGCTTTGTCGGCGACCAGCTATTTAGACCATATGCATTTAAGACGAATTGATAATATAACAGTAGACGAAATAATTTTGCGACGAGTTGCTTCATAGACTGCAAATTTACCCAAATGATTTTTAGGTGAGTTGATGCCGTAGACCACTTGCGTTTTTGACCACTGATATTAACCAAAATCTTTTTGGTATTTGAAATTTAGTATTCTTTCGAACTTAATTCCATTTAAAAAAAACAAGAAGTATTAAAAAAAAGTGGTAGCTATTTTAAATTATGAATTCAGTAAGAAAATGGAGCTTACGCGGGAACATTTCCGTGTGATAATTTTTCACAACTTTCGCCGAGGTTTATCTCAAGAACGTCTTGCCAAGCTTGTTTCTATTTATGAACTTGAAGTAAAACGACTATAATATATCGCTGGTATTCTGAGTTTCGTCGAGAACGTTCATCTCTTACCACAGTTCCCTCTACTGGTCGGCCAAAAACAGCGGTAACACAAGAAAACATCGATGCTGTACGCCAATTAATACAAGAAGATAGACATGTGACATACGAGCAGATACAGGTTTCTCTCAGCATTGGTATGACAGGCATTCAAATAATATTGCATGATGAACTGGGTGTCAGGAAGTTAGTTTCCCGCTGGGTGCAACATCGCTTGACCGAAGAACAAAAGTCGGCTCGTGTTAATTGGTGTCGGTCTGCTCTGCAACGGTTCGATAAAGCTCAAATGCTGTTTACAATATCGTCTCGGGTGATGAATCGTGGATTTATTCAAGAGCGTCGCCAGCCGATGAGAGTCCCAGTGTAAACTCCATGACCTCTACATTGTACATAGAGGCGTGCCTGGTTTCAGAGTAGGGCAACAATATTTTTTTCTGATTTTTAACAATTAATTAAGTGTTTTTTTAATCTCTAGGTGGGGGGCAGCTGCTGAGCTCGAAAGAAAACAGTAATCGGCTGTTTGGGACTAATACGAAGGTGAGGTCAAGCCAACAAAAGTTGTGCGCTCTCGTAGCGTGTCGAAAAAAATGGTTCCTTCGTTTGTATCGAAAACCAGACATGTGGCTACCGATTCCTTTACAGGAACGGAGAACGGTTACTGCTAATTGGTACACAACAGTTATTTTGCCGGAAGTCATACGAGAACTTCGTAAAAGTAATCCGAATCCTAGCTTAATCATTCACCACGATAATGCGAGCTCCCACACCGCTCGGCAAACGATCGCGTTTTTAAATCAGGAAAACGTGGAGTTGATGGACCTCCATACAGCCCTGACCTGAGCCCCAATGATTACTTTACATTCCCAAGAACTAAAGATTTGCTACGTGGTCAACGGTTTCAAGGTCCAGAAGAGGCAGTCGAAGCTTACAAATCGGCCGTTTCGACTATGTCCACTTCAGGCTGAAATTACTGTTACAATAATTGGTTTAAACGAATGCAAAGGTGCATCGATTGTCACGGAGAATACTTCGAAAAACATTGAAAATAAATGTTATTGTATAATATTTGTAGTTTTTTCTATCCCCGATAATTTCGGTGTGGCGCTCGTAATTGGTGATGGAAAGGATTGACGTATACCGCTAGTTGTATCAAGGTGGAGTTGGGTGGTGAGGAGTGAGAGATGTTCTAAAATTTTAAATTCAAATGATCAACAAAAGTAGTGAAGTTGGTTAAAACTTATGGAATCAGAATCAGAATATGGCAGACAGGTATGCCATTGAGGCCTGCAACAAACATGTTATTGTTGTATAAACATAATTTATATACATTTGTTGTTTACGAGAAATCTTACCTTTACTCAGTTTTGGTAAAACTCTAGAAATCAGTCCTTTTATTTTGAATCAGTTTCTTAGACGCATTTTTAGAAAATATTACTAGGAGGTTAGTATAGAAAACGTCTTATAAACATTTACACTTTAGTAAGGTTCTAACCTAAAAGTGTAGCCCACAATGTTAATTTAAAAGTTTAACAACGACTAAGACTTGTCGAGTTGCGTGAGGCATACAGAGCCGGGAATTAGGGCGCGCGGGTCGCCGGGCAAGACAAACTCCGCAACTGCGAAGCTCTCATCTTAGCCACCGGCTGTCGAGGAGTTGGCAACACTTAGTCACCGTGCTGCAGCTACTGCGCTAACTGAGCCATGTAAATGATGCCGTAACTCGGTCAAAATCTCGGAGCCACCATTCACCAACAACCTTGCAAGAACAAATTACTTTTGCATTTCTTTCTTATTTTCGCGACGAATAAAGTTGGTAAATAACAATTCAATTCAATCAACGTTTATTTCTCTCACAACAGATCAGTTACACATTAATGATAACAACTAGTGACTTATACAGTATTTGTACTAAACAGCTTTGTGAGAGCTGGTGCCTATTATTGATTTTATAAAAATCTGTATTACAGGTCACCAGGCCCACTCCGCGATCCGCGAATTAACAAATACAGCTCTGAGAATTAACAATAAATAGCTATTTGACCTATTTAGAACAATGAGTTAACATTTTAAATATGCTGTCGCGAAGGAAGGCGATCGGATCGACACATTCGAATGTTGATAATTTGCAAGGCTATATATTATACGATCCAGGAAGTTCCCGGTCAACCACTTAGCGGCGATATTCGCTTGTACACGATCTACGCGCATGCTACTGTACGTACATCATCATCATCATCATCATCATCAGCCTATAAACGTCCCACCGCTGGGCACAAGCCTCCCTAGTGGACAATATAGCAAGGGGATATTGGGCCATAATCCACCACGATGGTCCAATGCGGGTTAGTGGGTTTTAAAGACTGTCATCTTACGACAACAATCGGGACCAACGGCTTAACGTGCCTTCCAAAGCACGGAGGAGCTCGAGATGTTTTTTTTAAATTGGTCACTCATCCAGCGACCCGGCCGGCATTACGAAATTTGCTTAGCGGGCAAGATCGCAAGCCGAACGCGCTAGCCACTGCGCCATCGAGCTCCTGTATGTACAGTCACGAGCAAAAATATGTAAACAATTGTATTATACAAAGGAATAAGAGTCAAAGTCAGTCACGAGCACCAATATACATATTGGTGCTCGTGACTATCTGTACGCGCGGTCGGAATGGAGCACAAGCAAATAAGTGGTCTATGGTTGTAACTACCTATAACAAAATATTAATCAACACTCTGTGAAAGTATGGCCAAACACTGATAAAGCACTACCACCAACTGGTTGGAGTCGAACTTGGATCCTCTGCGTCCGATACCAGTATCTAACCACTAGACCAAGAAGCGCTCGCAACAAAGTGAACAAAATTTGTCAGCACCCGCCACTGATTGTTTCTGCAAATTCGATTCGTATTATCTGAGACTCAATGATGCAATCGAGGCCCTTATATTGTTTGAGGGAGGGTTGATTGATTTATTTCTCGAGGTCGCAACTGTACAAGACCGTTTCTTCAATGTCACACAAATGGTAAAGGTCAACTTTATTTTTAAAGAAATATGTTTTATGAATCTTCATTTCATTATGTTTTTCTAAATACAAGTCTCAGAATACAGATCTCATACGAGTATAATCTTTAAATTAAAGTTATAACAATAATAATATTCGCATTATATTGATCGTAATTTATTAAACAACGTAAATTAAGGGACTAACTTTAACAAGTAGCTAGGATCCTTTATAAATTTCTACATAATATGGCGTACAAATCTGTGCCAGGAAGCTAACCCTTATTGATCCAGTTCATAATTAATACACGGTGGGGCAGGTGTGAAAATCGGGTTGTGCAAGCGTGCAGAAGCGCCCGTGGAAGGGTTACGGGTTACACGCCGTATTAGCGTCCTATGGAGCAGAGCAACATGTCGCGCGTCGTCGTGCGTGCAGGCGAGATAAGACGCTAAGAAACTATGTTTTCCAAGCTCTCATTCAAACTGGCTATGGCTCTTGGGACATTGAAGGAAACCCGTGCGCTTTCACACGAACGCTTGCTTTAGACGTTCGTATTAGCACGTGCGACATTAAGAGAAACTAGCATATATGCCAGTAAATGTTTATTATTACTATATATTTATAGAATATGCGTGTCGTGGGCTCATAAACTTTCTCAGGTTACGGTCAAGTTTAGCGGTATGCTCCAAAATATTAGCAATCGAGCAGTTGTTATTAGCTAGTTGATAATTTGTTATAGTTCGATAACTTACTATCTTTATTTAATTTCACAACAGCATTACTTTTAATAAGAATGCACGAATTTTGGTCTGCTTAACCCAGTAGAAGTAGTATAAGTCTCTTGCAGATAACCACATTAAGACGGTCCCAGTAAAAAGTATGACTGACTGGCACTGACTGATTTTGTACGTTTCCAGAAGGCTTTAGAACATAATACGTCCGAGTGAGGAGCACGCACTCGACGGGTTCAGCCAGTTCAGCGGGTGAATGTAGGGCATTGTGTGATGAATGACGTAAAGATTGGACATCTTTTCTTACCTACTAAACTCGACCATATAAATCTGTAGTCTGCGTTAGAAGCCATAAAAAATAGTAACCACAAAGACCAAGTTAGCGATGCGTTTGTTCCGTAGTTCAAAAAGACAAAACACACTCCGTTAAATAAAATAGTTCAAATGATTTTAAAAGGACAAAAGAAAGGTTATACTTACCAGCAGATTTTACAGCGCAAACGTTGATAAACGCGCATGTAGGTACTTCCGATACGTAAGAGACGCCGGTACGGCGGCTTTCAAAGCGTCAAAGGGTCAAAGGAGGCTGTCCTATTCCATTTCAGAGGGCAAACTAACGCTTATTCACGCTGCAAATGAGACTCCGACGATGAACCACGGGGCTACAAAACTTTGCCACCACCGTTCGCATAGCTAATTACTCCAGTTTTCAATACAACATCAAAATAAACGCTAAAATGTGGTAAAATTGATGGAACGGTCGTAAACAACATGAGCAGCTGGCAAGATGCCAGTCATGAAACGTGTAAAGTCACCTAAGATAATGCCTGTTACTTCACTACTTATTATTATAACGTGATGTGTCCTTCGATCATAAAAACTATTGATGCACGGTCTCATACAAAATCAAACTCAAATAACGTCCCCTACATACATAGATATCCATAGATCAACATCAGAAATGAAACGAGATATATAGATAAACATTTATTGTACGGTAAACCTTGTACAAATTCATGAAAATATTATAGTTACATCACTTTGGAACTAGGCTCGCTAGATTCAAGCTAGTTGAAACCAGAGGGCCTACTCTCTTTCTCCGAATCGAAATTTCGGTCTATTTTCGTTTGCTATTTACAGCGGTTTCCATTCGTTCCGAAATTTTATTAATACTGAATAGGTTTGGCATTTAGATAACTAATTTTTATAAAATTGTTTGAAACTTCGAAAATAATGGAAAACGCTATAAATAGCAAACGAAAATCAGCCGAAATTTCGATTCGGAGAAAGAGAGTAGGCCCTCAGTTCTAAATTCGAAATTTTGATAGAAAAACAAGGCACGTTTCTGATTTTTGCCTTGTTTCGTGATGCCGTTTTTCAAGCAGCAATCGTGTAGGTAACTATATGATCGAAGGGGTTAGTATCAAATGGTCAAAAACGCAAGTGGTCTAACGGCATCAACTCACCTAAAAATCATTTGGGTAAAGCAGATGGTCGAATACGTAATCGGTCTATGAAGCAACTCGTCTAAAATCAACCGGACAAATAAGTGGTTTGTCCGACAACACCGACATGTAACCGCTCTCTTTAGCTACTTGTCTTAAGATCATAATTAGTCAATAAAGCAACTCGTCAGAAATTTTATGCAGCGTTTAACACTCAAAAGAGGTTTGTTATCTGGAATTAACAGGTCACATTAAGAAGGACACTTGAATAATATTAGAAGTATATTTAATTGACAAGTTTTCAATCAGTGTCATGCCTTTTCTTGCTTTGCATTCCTTTGCATTACCTTCTTTTTGATTTCAGTGCGGTGCATGTGATATCAGCGAAGATGAAAAAGAAGAAAACTTAGGGAATAAATCTAAAATAAACTTTATCCAAGTCAGAGGGGCCATCTAACGCTTTTGCATGCCGGTAATAAATACAATTTTAATAAAAGTAATAAAAATGGAACGTCTTTATTGCGTTGCGTGTATAGAAATGAATGTAGTTCATCGATAACATTAAGTGTAGATAAAGAGACTATTAAACGTTCAACAGTAAGTAAGTACACAGTTGCCAAAAAAATCTTGTTCAAAACCTTATCGACATCATCATGGATTCTGTAAAAAAACAGGACTGCAAAACTTTTTAACCTGTCAAATAATTATTTGAAGAGGTTGTTATTCAATTAAAAGTTGAAGCGGGAAAAGGCTGTCCCACATACAAGTCAAAAAAAGACACGTTATACCATAAAATAATAAATGCGTTATACCAAAGACATAAACTATTACTAATAAATGTCTTTGTATTATACAGAGCTAGAAGGAAATTTTTACGAGTAACTAAAACCAAATTTGACAGTCTGGATGAAGTATCTATACCAGAAATAATCGCCCAGACTTTCCTGGTTTACAGTGACGAAGACAAGAACAACAAATAAGTCATATAAACATATAAACTGTTGAAATAAATTAGCAATACAGTTTTTTTTCACCTAATTTTTATTTATTTTATAAATTAGATAGGCAAGCATTTGACATTTTTTTTATTAATTGCTTTGTCAACAACCAGCTATTTAGACCACATGCATTTAAGACGATATGATAATATGTCAGTAGACGAAATAATTTTGCGACCAGTTACTTCATAGACTGATTAAGTATTCGACTATCTGCAAATTTACCCCAATGATTTTTAGGTGAGTTGATGCCGTAGAGTAGACTACTTGCGTTTTTGACCATTTGATACTAACCTGATCGAAGGATGTGTTACAGACACATCCTTCGATTGGGTTAAAGAAAGAAACTTACGCTTCTATCTAATCAATAACTTTCGGTAACTTAACTTCTTGGGCTTCTTACTGTTTACTCGTATTATTTTAATAGTAATATTCTTGAGAAAGACGCTTGTCTAATTGTGTCTAAATAATACTGGACTATAGCATTTAATAAGTCATTAACATAATACATTATGACTTATACGCCGAAACTGGCAAGTATTAGTTAATGTATTTCTCTTCAAATTCCATAAACTATAAGTTTAAATTAAAGTTGGAAATTTGATATGAAAACTAATTGGACTTGAAATTTTTAATACAATTTAGTTCCGAGAATCCACTGTTGGAAATTAAGAACAGTTCGTTAATTAATAAATATTTTCTTCTTCATTTCGAAAGCTGTTCTTTAAAATAAAGTTAGATTACTTGTTAGGAAAACTTATTGAAGACTTAAAATTGATAATACATTTTGACCCGCAAAATATTAACATCCAGTGTTGAAAGATTAACAGTTCGCTAGCTACAAATAGAGTTCTATTTCTGCTTGCAAATCAAAGTGGGTGCTCTGCGACCTTTACAGATTTATTTGTAACACGGCGCGGCAGCTTGCACGTGTTTCGGGCAGAATAGCGTCACTGAAGCTCGAATGAGCCGCGATTGTTACTACACATATGACCTTTAAACTAAAAGCGTCATTGGATTTCCCGAACAATTCCTGCGACGTCGTCGGCAGAAAAATGGGAAAAATTATATTAAAAAATATAGTTACAACGACTCTTAATTTAACTTAACAGATGATACATGGAAGTGCTGCTTATCTATTATTTGTTTGCCAAAACAAGTAGAAATCGAAAGCTATATTTTAAAAATAAGTTCTGACAGGTATACTTCGCAATACTAAAACAAGACCGATGACTCCATTGATCTCCATCCGAAAAAAAACAACTTTGCAGTTGATAGCTTGTTTTACTCAGTAAATAATTTAAGACCTTAGTAAAATAACCGTAACCCTGGGCAAGCTTCAGGGTTACGTACGGGTGAAGACCTCAACGGCTGCAGAAGCGGAGGTGGGAGCCATCGGTACGGCAATGCAGGCGAAAGGGGCAAGTCACAGGGACCGAAACCTGACAGAGGGCAACAGTAACTGTTTGTACTACACAGATGCGAGCCACAGGTACAGCTCTGAAGTAGATTTCTCTGGACGCTAACTCACACAGCTATACTGAAAACTGCGGGGCGGAAGACAAGAGGGAAACCACCGCTCTTTTCTCCCTGAACAGGTACATAGCATGGTGAAGGCTAGTATACGACAAGAGCGTGGTTCTTACGTCAAAAAAAAAGAAGTACACAGTAAATAATGTTAAAGTTATAGGTAGTAACAAGGTGAAATCAATCAACCGACGATAATACTGGTTCACGTTAATAAAAGTGAAATGCCCTTTATGCAGGACTAAAACGTAACAAAAAAAACCCACCGCCCGAATTGGGCCAGCGTGGTGGGTTATGGCCCAATATCCCCACGTGCTATCGTCCACGTGGGAGGCCTGTGCCCAGTAGTGGGACGTTTATAGGCTGATGATGATGATGACAATGTAACAAGTTCACTGCGTTTGCTGCCTCGACGTTCTCGTCTGTCGTAGCCATTCAGTTGGCGTGCCATGAGTAAATAACGTCAAGAAACAATTATCTATATCGTTATTTATGATGGTTCTTTTGTCCAATAATAGTCTAGTCGGCGCTCGCGACGTATGTTGGCGGGGAGCGTGGCATGCCCCCGATGCACAAATAAATGTTATCACCATAGGTATCACACACAAGGCACAGCAAATACGTAATAATTGATAATGTGTGAAACGAATGTAGACGAAGGATCCTAGGAGATA
The DNA here is from genome assembly GCA_963921215.1 of Scoparia ambigualis. Lineage (NCBI taxonomy): Eukaryota > Metazoa > Arthropoda > Insecta > Lepidoptera > Crambidae > Scoparia > Scoparia ambigualis. The sequence continues at coordinate 10,412,919 of OY992521.1, read as the reverse complement.
CGTTACGTATTATTGTACTCGGTGGGTTTTGTTCCTGACTAAGTTAGTAGCATTGTTGTTTGTTGCGTTACAATATTCGAGATAAAATAAGCAGTTCCACAAAGATTGAGTATTTTGGCCAAAGTTCGTTTCCACCTTTGCTCAATTAACATCATGTAAGCTAAGAGGTTCCCCGTTGTCGTGAGAAAAAGATCCTCAGAAATACTGTGGTTTCTTGAAATAATTTTCACAATAACTTTTAATTAACTACGAAATGCGTCCCTTCGTCATCATTATCATCATCATCAGCCTATAAACGTCCCACTGCTGGGCACAGGCCTCCCACCTGGACCATGCACGAGGGGATATTGGGCCATAACCCACCACGCTGGCCCAATGCGGGTTGGACTATAGCTCGTTAGATTAGTAGTTAAGTCTTAACTATAAGTAAGTTAATTGTTTTTTTATTATTATTAGTATTGACGTCAATAAGTGCCTGTTAAGGTTTACATTGAATAAATAATTTGACTTGACTTGAACGACTGTCGTCTTACGAGAACAACCGGGACCAACGGCTTAATTTGCCTTCCTAAGCACGGAGGAGCTAGAGATGTTTTAAATTTGGTCACCCATCCAGCGACCAGACATTGCGAAAGTTGCTTAACGGGCAAGTTCGCAAGCCGAACGCGCTTGCCGCTGCGCCATCGAGCTCCTCCCCGGCATCAATAGCCATGAGGTCAGAGGAACAGCCATCGATGACTACTCTGATTGACCGTTCACTCAGGAAGTCCAAAATCCAGACACAAAAATCAGCAGAGATGCCGTACTATCGGTGTGCAATTAAAATGTTAAAAGTAAAAATAACAGCTACGATATGAGTAAAGCCTAAACACGGCAATACTTAAAATAAACTGATTGTATCAGTAAACGTTACATGTTAAAACAGTTAGGTACTTTTAACTATTTAGATCCTTACCGTATGCTACAAAAACTGTTCAGAAGCAGCAAAGATAACTGCTTCGATATCAGCAAAACTTAAAAGAAACAGTGTACCTACTGTCAGTAATCAATTATATTAACATCAAAATAAGCTACCTTAACCGTTTTTTTTACTGTACAACATCAGTAAAAATCTAGTTTTATTTTTGTCAGTGCACTTATTCTAACTGTTATTACATAAGGGCCCTATTACATCTCGACTGTGATTTTCGCGTAAAATGGCCAATTTAGGCGTTCTTGATCTCAGAAACAAAAATACATTAACAATTTTGAATTATTGAATAGTGTAGAATAGCTATTGGCATAGTTTGCAGCGGCCTCGCTTTTTGTAAATTTTGCTTAACTTTTTAATGAATCCCAAAATTGTAGAGAAAGATTTTCATAAAATGCAAGAAGGCACTTTTTTGAGCTCCTAGATTTAACTACTACTGTTCTAAACAAATAAAGAAAAAAAATAGAATGTTACCCTTTTAAATAGTCGTAAAGTTCGTAGCAGCCTCGGAATTTTTAGATAAAGTCTGACCAACGAAACGTGACTAGAAAGAATGGCAGCAAATTCAAAAATTCTTGGAGTGTCAACCAACACTCATTATACTCTGAAAAAACGACGTTGATACTTGTATTTTTTTTTATTAAACTCTAGATCAACCAAACACATAATTTGTAGTATCTATCAATAAATAAGAATAAATCTTAAGAATAATTGAAGAAGCCTTTGTGAAAGTGATTTGTAATATTGAGCATGAATTTATTATCCTATTTCGATAAGAACTATACATACAACTGCAAAATTTCTACAGAATGCGAAAATGGGCATTTAACGCAAAAATCACAGTCGAGATGTAATAGGATCAAATAGTACTTTGATTTGATTTCTTGATCAAAAAAAGGACGCTAAACTTACTTTTTCAACTAAATGCAAAACAAAAGTGCATTTTTGTGATATAAAAGTAAGTAGGTACTTAATCTTTGTATCGTATACCTACTCTCAGTGTTAAAGTTCAAAACCCAATCAAATTGACAGCGAGCTGACACAAATGGGCTATAGACACGTGATTGGATTCATTCGATCATGTTTATTCATCAACAATGTGAAGTGGGAATATATTTACATAATCTTTATAATGTTCGCAGTTGTGAATCACTGGGTGCGTAGGCGACAGAAGCTGTTACGTGTTGCATAAAAACCACAACAGTGGAAAAAAGAAGCTATTATGTATAGATTGCGTAGTAAGTATAGCCTACGTACTGTTTCACTGCTGGGCGAACGCCTGCCACCATTGAAATCAAGTCTTCGCTAGAATTAGAATTGTTCATTTTATTTTAAATTGAACAATATTATTTTTATGTGTTGTGTTGTCTTGTAATCGTAATTAATGTTTTTATGTTGTAATGGAAAATGTCCTTCTATGATAGGGAGGGCATTTTCCAATTTGTATTGACGCTGTGAAAAAAAGTGAGAAAAGAAATGCCCTTGCTGAATTTTTTGCCGGTTCTTCAAGGCTCCCGCCTTACGAATCGATGGCATAGCGACATTCATAAGTGCTCAATTATTGTAGCCGACCTGGGAATTGAACCCGGACCCTCCGAATATCGGGCCGAGCGTTCAGTCATTCGACCACCGAGGTGTTTGCAGATTGCATAATCACAAGTTTATTGATAAATATGAAATTTCGAGATCATTCAATCCATCCATCACATATATCACAATCAACCAATAGGTAGTAATTAGTAATAGGAGCTATGTTTGCACTGCACGTACACTTTAGAACGATTATGATCGAATTTCAAGAAAACTCCAAAAAACTATTTTTTAGGATAGTAAGATGTTAATTAGTGTTAAATCAAAGAACATTATTTTTACACGTGCACGAGAATAAAAACCACAGTATTTATTACCCTGATAGCAACAGGCATAGTACCTTATGCAAGCAATCGCGTGTGACATTGTGAAGAAGCCTCCTTAGTCTAAAATTAAAGATGTTAACAATCGGCACTGGTGGGTGGGTCACCGCTCGTGTCGGCTCGACTTGACTGCCAGTGAATAAACTATATTGACATTCGTCGATACAACGATTTGAAATTCAAATGATGTCGTCACGGATACCTACTCGAGTCTTTTACGAAGGAATATAACAATGTATAGGTAAGTAAGTACACATGAACTCATTCAATAGGATCGTTGATTTTAATTTTATTACTTTGTTTATACGGTCGTAAATGTTGAATGAAATAAAACTGGAGTAAGTTTTCAAGAAAACAATAGTTTTGAACGCTATAAGTTGGGAAAGTTGTGCCAGCGTTCAAGTTGGCGATAGCCCAGACAACCCCGTTGCAATGTAGGTCAGGAATGGCGTCCCCGTTCTTCAATGCGGCAGCCAGCGGGCTGGCTCTACGCTCCGGGGCATCGGGAACGAACGCACATGGCCCGACCGCGAGCGGCGCGGCGCTAACAGCGGCGGGGACCGATTTTAAACTAATTCGAGCCCGGCTGACGTAACATACAATATCTCGTGATTGTTAATCCCTCTGCCGTCACCTTATTAAATTTGTGGCACAATATAAACATCGAAACTTCGATGTTTCGAACCTAACAATCTAAACTTTAGATTTGTGATGCGTTTACAAATTTTGTATGTATTGCTAACAATGCTTGCGGTATTAAGTGTTTTGTGTATTAAAAACAAAAAAAAAGATAAAAGGTATTGATATAAAATCCATAAGGGGCATATGTAGGTACCTGATCCTAAGCGCATACTACATCCAACACAATAGTCGTACCTACGTACGTAGGCCGTGGCTCGAGTGTGTAAGCATAAAAAAGAATGGGCCGACCGACTGCGCGCGCGCAGCTGCTGCGTGCGCAGACATCTGCCGCGGATTGATCGCGACTCTTGCATTCTCACATTTACATGTATTGGATTTTGGCGAAACATAACGTACGGAGTATTGCTGATTTAGCTATTTAAGCCAAATCTCTCTACATTATTATGTGTGGGATTTAATATCAAATTAAAATGTAGAGTGTAACGCAAGAAGATACGTAAATATGGCTGTAAAAGTTGAACAGGCTTAACTTTTATCTTTAGCCCGTAGACGGCAATCGTACGTACAGTTCACCTACTGATAGAAAAAAGGTGATCGATCACCGTAAACTATTGATTTTTGCGTTTACATGAAAAAATCCCTAGCCTGATAAACAAATTAAACATCTAACCGTGGCCTTAATAGATAGATTTCTTCAAAATCTTTCGCTTATTATAAGGTGTTAATACTCGTCGTGCTGTTACTAGTAGTATTTGCAGTCACAGGAGCTTTAAATTACTGCGTGGCAGTATCAAGTTCTCGAGAAACAACACAATACAACGGTGGGATATCCTGTTAAATAAAGACGTAGTTTGTGCTCCCGCACCCGGCAGCTCTGAATCCGATAATGTTTGCGCGCAACAGTCGCGCGGCGCCGCGGCGCGCCGGAAGAGAACCGGTATTTGACTTCCGCGAATAGCGAATGCATCAATTTGAATACAAACAAATAGATTGACGAACTATTACCAATAAATGGATCATTGACTATAAGGACTTCGTTATTCTGTAAGTATAGGAATTCTCACTTATATTATAAATAAAGTGAGTATGTTTGCTTGTTTATTACGCTTTCACGGTTAAAAACTGATTTTGATAAAATTGGTATAGAGTAGATGAGGGGTTCTAGAAAAGGTTAGAGGCTACTTTTTTAACGCGAAAAATTAAAGCCGGCCTGCGGGAAAAAGCTAGTAGTAACAAACACAAACAAGTTCCGAGAATTACAAAAGGAAAGTCCACGTTCTTTCTTAGAACTTTGTAAGTATCTGATTGCTTTTGAAATAACATACAATTTTCACGGAAATAGCAAATGTGTTCATTTGAACGGTGGAGTTTTTGCAAATACATTTTCAAGATATTGAAATAAAAAAATAAATTGTATGTTATGTTATATACCTAAGCTGTAAAAGTAGAAAGAAACTATGGAACAATCATATCAATAATAATCAAATCAAATCAATAGCCATGGCATGGATTCCATGCAATGTTACCGTAAACACAAAAGCCTAAAAGAATTTTTCGGAAAGAGCCGCGTACTTTTGCACGGTCCGACCGGCCAGAGGCTGCAGTATACTTTGGCGCTTTTACACACGGATTACTTTTAGGCGGTTTTGTGCTGTTTACGCAGCAGTTATAATTTTAGAGTTGGGAAAAAGTGCTTATTTTATTTTTACTTACAAAAAGCTGGCTACGTTGTGTTTAAACGAAAAACGTAAAGTTGTCTGTCTGCTTTACGTTTTTCGTTTAAACACAACGTAGCCAGCTTTTTGTAAGTAAAAAGCTAAAAAGCAAAAAGCATTTAAGTTTTGAACTTTTTTATATTTTTCTTTCATTTTTACGTTCGGCAGTTTATCATCGTGGATTTGCTAAAAAATCTGAAATACTGGAAGTATTAATGTAGTTTTATAGAGACCTCATAGATGGCGGGACGTACACTTTTATAAGTGAAAAGCATAATAAGTGTAAACCTAAAAGCATGCTTATTACTTTTGTCTAAAAGTATACTTTTTTAAGTGCTTTTGCTTTTTACGCCCACCTCTAGTTATAATTGAAGACATCAGATGATAAAGGCACTATGTAACTTATAAAATGTTCTGAGTTATCATGCAATTCGCTAATAATGTTGTATTTTTTTATATATTATATTAATCAAAGAATGAGACTGGTATTGAAAGAAACATTAAAACATTGCAATTATTTGCTTTGTATGGTTTAGTTCACATAACTCCTTTAACCAGTTAATAAAATGTATTTTTTATTAAATGTTACATAGTGCCTATATCAACTGATGTCTTCAATTGTTATATTTGATGCACAGCCGAAACCGCTGCGAACTTTACTGTCTGTGGCGTGCGCTGACCATAAAGCTAACCAATGCGTATAGTCTAGTTAGCACGAGTAAGTCGCTTCGTTGGTTAGTCGTGCTCAGTGAGACCATTTTGACTGAAGTATAACATCCCTTTTCTTATTAGGACTATCATAGGATGTATCTCATAATGTGTTAGGTCCCGTTAAAATAGTTTTAATAAAAAAACTGTCTACTGGTTTTTTACATTGCAAATAATAACAGCGTATTAAAGTAAAGCCGTGAACACACGATGCACAATACGCTCGTTAGTCTGATCAGGGCACAATGAGCGAAGCTCGCTTACATAAGCGCAGAAAGCACCAATCTCATTATAGAGCGGTCGAACGATGAAACGGCACGCCGCCGATCCGAATGCACTCGATAACTGGGGCAATCCTATTGTTCCACCACGCCATGCATGGTTTGCTTTATAGCTTGGAATATCAATAAATTCCAAAACTTACTGCGTTTAACGTATAACTTTAAAGTACTAACAGAAGCGTACTATTTCGAATTATAAGTACCTACACATACATACACAGCAAATGTAAAATTATCAGAAAACATTTTAAAAACGCAATTATTCAACAAAAAAGTGTATACCACGCAATTCATCGCGCTGTATCCGATACGTGTCACTAATTTATTACTTAACTGCGTATTACTGCGCAATTCACACGTGGCCGTAACACAGTCGCTTCGCTGGATGGAATGGTAACAGAGCGCGGAGTATCGAACGGACAGTGGCGGTAGCGCCTGCCGTGCATCGTAATTAAGCGCGCGTACGGCGACCGGAAGCGAAACCTACGGAGGTGACGTCACCGGGCCCGCGACCTTCCCCGGCCGGATATTAATCATCCCGGCACCACGCCGGCCGCGCCGCCGCCGCCGCGCGCCGAAGCCAAGCTCACCTATCTCCCGACGTAGGTACTAACGTTTACAGCTAATTGAAAACTTGATAATGAGCAAGCTCAGCGCTAGTGACCCATTTAAGCAGCCATCATTTATCTCCGGTTACTGAGCACCCGCCTGTTTAAAATTTACACGTAACGACTTTGTCAGCGGTGTACGTTAAAGTGTTATTAGCTAATAAGTATTTCGTGAAATATAACACAACAACAAGAATTAAGATTTGTCAAGCGGAAAACGTAAAGTCAAAGTCTCTGTACTGGGCAGTAAAGAGGCATGTTTAGTTGACATGTATCACAACATTCATAACGTGTCGCATGATCTGTGACAGACACCCGAGTACAAATCGCAATATCAGTGTTTGTTTACCGTGTACTAGGAGCGGCGAGCGCCGTGACAGCCGGCGAGATAATTGCGTGCGCCCGCGCGCTCATGACTCAGCCTCCACGTGACCCTCAAGGCAACCGAACGAGATATCAACGATGCAAAAAACATCTCGCCGATGCCCGCATGTCCGACCAATCACAACAACGTTAAAAAGTGTAAGAGGAAAACTACGCTCTTGTAAACAAACAAACAAACACAGTCATGAAATGGAACTTCCTAACGGCTGCTTCAAGGTCATTTCAAATACGGCTTAACTTTTTAAATAGCTTTATTCATTTGTAGTGAGAGACACTGGAAATGCAAGTCTTCGTGATGTGCGCAAAATTCTATTGTGATGCAATAAAAAGAAATATTTTCCTTCAAACGCTATTAGTTGACCAGCGTAATACCACGTAACACGCAATAACATTGACACAGATCGATAACTACCACGTATTGTTAGATACATCCATAGATAATATTACTGAACAAATAACCATGTTTGATGCGGAGTACGTAATGGATTCATGGAAAATAGTAAGTAATTAAATTTTTTATGGTTCCGTGCACATCGTATACATCCGATAAAAAAAGGATCCCTTATAAGTTATAACATCACTCACGTGTTTGTCACTGTTCTCGGAATCTACTTAAAGGAAAGACTTGAAAGATTTGAGAGATAAGTACAGTTAGGTGACCCAAATACGGACACATTGTATGTATACTTGGTATAATTTTAGTTTAGGCGTCAGTTTACAAATTGTTTATGCCCTGGGCCCTGATTCTGTATCGCAATCTATAGATTCCACACCTAAACCTTACCGCGCACAAACGTCAAACTCATGCGTTTTTGGGAAGATATCGTAACTTTTTAAGGAATTAACGTGGTTTTGAAACAAGGAATCGTTACAGAATAAGGGCCCTGAAAGGGTTCCGTTTAGCTGTTCTGTACGAGAGTTACAGTCTAGCTATTTACCTAAATATAACTACAATTTAGAACAAATAAGATATCAATCTTCAACTTTAATAAGAATACCAGACCAAAATTTAATTTATTTTCTTTATTTAAACCAAAGGTGTAATTTAAAAATTGTTTTCTCTTGTTTTTTCAATTATCTTTGTGTAAGTACATTTGTTTTTCGGACTGTTGTCTTTATCAACAATATATTTATTTTGTCAATTCATTAGTGGAAACTTTAACTGCTTACTATATTATCTATAATAATGAAGCTGTATGTTTCCTTAAGGGGGTGCCGCGCGATCGCAAAAACTGACATAAATCTCTTAATGAACTTTAAAGCAAAATTAATCATATTGATATTTAAAACTAGAACAATTCTGCAAAATGCACAAAACCATCACGCGCTTGTGTTAAAAATTAAAATTAACTTTTTTGAGATGGGGGTGACCTGCGGAATATCAATACAAATATTTTCATGTAAAAATAATGTTTCATGCTTAAAATTAAGAAAGTTGTCAGAGTCATTAGATTTATGTATTGTTTGTTATTGTATAGAGAATTTGTTTCAAATTTCAATAAGGCCACGACCTTGTGCAATTATCAGGCTAACTTACGTAAGTTCTTTTAATGTATTTAACTAATTCAGCGCATAGTACAAGACCAAGTAACTCAAGAGGCCTATTACATCTGAAATGTGATTTTTGCGTAAAATGCTCATTTTTGCATTTTGTAGTAATTTTGTATTTTTCGTTTTTATAATAGGATAATAAATTCATGCTTAATATTACAAATCTCCACTCTGCGAGAATAAGTTGAATTCGGACGGCCGGCGCTTCGCATTTTGTAGTAATTTTGCAGTTGTATTTATCGGTTTTATCGAAATAGGATAATAAATTTATTATAAAATCTATATTCATCATGAAGTAACAATTATTGTGGTATAAATTTTGCTTAGTAATATTGTCGTAGATAGGAGAAATTTACAGTTAACTTGAAGCGATTTTCAATGTTTTTTGGTTTAGAATAAGATTTTTTTTTCTATATAAACTAAACGAAATCTAAAAATTCCGAGGCCGCAACGCACTATACGACTATATAAGAGATAACATTAAATATTTTTTATTTCATTTGTTTAGAAACAGTAGTTCAATCGATGAGCTCAAAAAAGTGCCTTCGCGCATTTTATGAAAATCTTTCTCTGCAATTTTGGGTTTAATTTAAAAATTAAGCTAAATTTACAAAAAGCGAGGCAGCTAGGAACTATTCCAATAGCTATACTACACTATTCAATAAGTCAAAACTGTTGATGTATTTTTGTTTCTGAGATCGAGAACGCTAAAATTGGCCACTTTACGCAAAAATCACAGTCGAAATGGGCCCTTAAAAATACGTAAATTTTTACAATTTCGTGCAGGATCCCCTTAAACAATAAAATAAAAAGATGTAAGCAATCGTATCACTCAACATACAGTGCTCGTGAAAATAGAAAATCCATGTAGCTATAATTAAAATTACCGTATAGTGAGATCAAAGGGAACCAAACGAAGCCATGAATGTTTCGAGGGCGATTAACATCCGACTGCGAGAGCAGACGCCAGTCGACTTCGAGTCGAGTCTCGAAGCCGTGACCTTGCTCTTGAGGACTGGTTGTCGCGCCCACTGAGGCCTCTCCGAGATTCCGCCAATACTTATCGACGCTCTCCACATGACTGTACCGCAAGACTCGAGTATAATAATATTAATGACATCAAATCGCCAGGACTGTAGGTACAATAAGTAAATGTGTCACATAATATTATATATCAAAAATTCGTTATTAACGAATTTTTGAATATTTCATCAAATTGTTAAAAAAACACCGACAACACAAAAAAGAAATTTAATGACCCGAATGCCTAAACCTATTAGGAAGAAATAACGATCGTTTGCAAAGCTCCGTGTGTATTGGAAAAATATCAGCAAGTGAAATAAATATGCCGTTTCGGTAAAATGTTTCGAATTTCCTGGTAAGCACTCTGTTCCCAATTTAAAAATCTCTTGAAATCATGTAGATTTGAGTTAATAATGACATTTAGATTTCTCCCGTCATTACAAAATTTTACTAGTTTGCCGTAGAAACAAGTTAAGATATAAGCAGAATCACAGATTTAAAAAAGATGATCCACTTAATGATATTGTGGATCATTTAAATGAATGGCGAGTTTTCGACAATTAGAGTATAAGAGCTAAGGATCTGCAAGGAATTAAAAAAAATAAGCTTTTAGTAGAAGTGCCAATGTGGCTTTTTTAGATTACCCGTAGTCAATTAAACGAGATTAATGGGCTAACAGGCGTGCTGAAATTTTGCATTCCCGGACGCTTTTATTTTAAGTCTACTTTATACTATTTACTTTTTTTCAACACACTTTTTCTGGTCTTCAGTTTTTAGTTTCGATTGTGTTTATTAGCTGTTGTCCTTATAATAAATATAATAAAAAAGTACCAAAACACAAAATTGAAGAATAGTACTATAACTCTTTTAGTTTATAACTTAACTTCAGCACATTGTAAATTGTTGTAAACTTTTAAATTAACTAAGATCATCAAATCAAGTAATGTACACAATACTAACGATACTTTGCGCGATTTACAAGTAGACGGCAATCGACAGACAGCATGCTTTATCAACCTTGAAGAATGAGATGATATGGATGGCTCGCGTGCCTATAATGACAGTGCCGTGTCCTTCTAACCGGAACTCGACAGTATGCACAGCTGCTTCGCGCACACGAATCTTTGGGCAGGTAAACAAATCCGAGTAACATTGTGTAAGTTTTATCGGGTACGCAGTTAGTTACGAAGGATACAGATTGGTCGATAAAAATCACCTCCAATTTATAATTTGTACCTTTCAATGTTTACCAATGTAAGTGCGTATTCTAAGAAAAGAATATTGTTATCAAAATTAGTCAGAACAAGTTGTTTATCACATTTGTTTTTTTTATGAAATAGTCTCGTATACTGCTACGTTTCGTAACAATTTCGTTGTTACGCATTACGAGTTTAACAAAGCCTATTGGAGGCGTTAATTACTGCGTAAAGCGGCATGACATTTGCTGCAAATGATTCTAGATTCACACGTGCATAATAAATACTTATTAACGTCAAAGCACGTTTTTCAGTACTTTCGATAGCAAGTCCTAATAAAGCATACTCCGAAGCAGCGAAAATTTTAATTTTGTTTGAATTTATTTAGGATCCATGCGTTGGGTACCTTCCAATTAGGAAACACGAATGAAAATTCATTAGCGCGCCTATCAACCTTTCACACGTCATATGAATGATTAATTGCTACAGTGTTGTCAATGTGACGAAGGTCCCAGCAACAAGGGAAGTTGTTGCAGGATCGTTCAGCCGTCAGATTCCCTTAACCCCCTTGTCTGTAACGAGGACTCCTAAAGGTTGCTAACAATTGAATTTCTATTGTGTCGGGTATTACGGCAGCAAAGCTCTTATGAGGAAACACTACGTGGAAGTGTCATGCAAAATTCTCATACAAAACATAGAAAAAATAGGTTTTGTAGTCCCCTGTTTCCTCCTTCAGAATTGAACCAATTTTTATTACTTTTTCAGCATCGGTTAAAGAAAGATATTTTCTATGTCTGTATGTTTGATTTTTTTAAAACCGGTTAGGTACTTAATGTTTCTGAAGACGCCTTAAAACGGAGTGATTTCGCTAAATGTTAAAAGCTAAATGTTGTTAAATAAATTAGGTACTTAATGCAATAAAATAAACATCTCTTTCTTTAACCGATGCTGAAAAAGACATAAAAATTGGTCCAGTTCTGAAGGAGGCAACACGGGATTACGTAATGTCGTTTTTCTGTGTTTCGTATGAGAATTTTGCATTCCACTTCCACGTAGTGTTTCCTCTTAAACATCTCTAAAGACACTGACTAATACTGCATGACATTTTAAAGACGATTGTAGCGTGTTCATTCGGTAGAGTGAATTTTTTGTTGTATATATTTATTGTCCTTTGTTATAAAACGGGCGCCACGCAACGATGCACATCACCTACCTACCATATTACCATTCTAGAATATTACATTTTGTTACCTACCGAACACGAAAACTTCCTACAAAGAATTGAGACGCAAAGGTTACCATGATGGATTAAACCAAATATTTATGCACTTATAACTTAACTGTTAATAGAGAATATGACTTCCGCATTGTACTAAAAACATGTTTAAGATTCTTTTAATTCTTATTGTTTTGTGATAAGTGCTATTAGAAAAATATCCTGTGAATCAGTTGGCGATTGATTAATTGATAAGAAGCCCACCACTATAATAGTGGTATAGATATACGAGTAGTATAGAAGTTCTTAGTGTCGCAATGGCAGCGTGTCCGAATATGTTGGCAGGCCGGCGATCAGCTATGCGATTCTCTAAGCGACACAGACGCTGCGCGCATGGCTGTGATCTGCTGTCTCTTTCCAATTATATGAATATGAAAGAGACAGAGTCATTTCTCAGCGCTGCGGCAGCCGCAGCTATCAAGGCTTTAGCTTAGAGAATCGCACGGCAGTACCTGCAATCTGCACCGGGCAATTTTGCTCCATTGACGTTGGTAGTCATGTTTCAGATGTCTACCGGTGTTTTGGTTCATTAAATTTTCAAGCCGGCAAAACACGAAGTAGGTCATATATTAGGCGTATTTATATCTCGCCAGTATGAAGGTTTATTATTATATTATTCTTCAAGTGATTCAGCAAAAGACGTGATGAGGTTCGCTTGCGCCCGATATTAATAACTTATAATTTTTTTATATAAGTTCCACATAAATTATGTCAAATCACTCTAGTTGGCAAAACTACTGATAGATTTTAATTTCGGGCGTTAGTGTTTGCTATCGTGTCGGTGCGACGATCACCTTCGAAAATTTGGTACAATGCAATGTGTATAACTTGTGCGTTATTGACACCAATGCTCGAGTTATTATAAATATCTTCTTGTCCGTCACGCAGACTCCTAGAGGTTGTTAACACTTGAATTTCTATTGTCTCTGGCATTACGACCGCTCATAGCTCATATTTGCCCTAATGTCCAGTACCGTCAAATAGGGTTACTTTGAATTGAGTGTAACAATTATCACAGTTACCTGTTTCTTGAATTTGTGATATACATGTAAACCTATTGATTCTGGAGGTAGTCGCATTAGTTAGAGACAGACGCCTACAATGCAAGGAACCTGGAACACTTATTTTAATAAATACTTATGGATCTATAGCTGTGATCAATGTTACACTACATTTATTTTCGAACGCATTTTACTCGGGCCCATACACTTCTAACCAGAACACCGCAATGTGGAACATGCTGTTTGGCGGCAGAAATTTGTATGCGGTAGCCATCCCGACGAGTTTGTTGGCTTATCATTGGTAAGTTACTTATATGAGAATATTTGAAATATTATCTGTTATGTCATATCATACGGACAGAAAAAAGACTGTTACTTGTTTGGGGCAGATTCTGTAGAATCTACTAGGATTAGTAATTTGATTAACTAGTAATTTAGGATTAGTGTTTCAATAAGGTCTTATTTACTATCTAGTATAAAAGTGAAAGCAATGATTTGTGTGTTGAAATATCTCTGGTGTGTTTGAAATATAAAATATTCACCCTAAAAGTTAAAAGCAAAAAGCTTTTATAGTATATATATTTATATTTTATTTTATAGGTAGTATATAATATAGACAGTTGAAGTGTGAAGTAATTAAATAATACTTCAACCCTTGCTAAGATACCATAGAAATAAAAACTCATTATTATTGAAATTTGTATATTCGCAACGGATTATGCACTATGGCATTAGTGAAAATAAACACACGCGTATGCATGGATAATATTACTTAAAATTTCGTTTAGGTGGAATACAAAAGTCTGATATCGCTATCGCACTCATAAAAATAAAAACTGCCTTTTTGAAGTGTATTAAAACACCACATAATATGAATAGGTCAATAAAATACAATATGTAGGCCCATTCCTGTAAAGTAGAAGAAAATTGTACGCTTTTATCGGTGCTCACCTCGATAACGCGGACAGCGGTGTGCAATCCACCCAGCTGTTGGCCCTATCGATCGAATGTTGCTCCACAATAATCTGTCGTCGGAGTCAGCAGAGTGGGCTTCACGGTCCAAAACACTTCCCTCTAGCACTGCTAATAGACACTGGCACTGCAACACCACTCCGCGGCAACAAAACCCAATAATAGCACTGATATGCAATCGCCACCTGTTTGCCGACCGCTTATTGACCACAGCGTATCGTTTTTAGTATCGCAGTGTTGATGTTGTGAACGTTCAGAGGATGAGGTAAGTGCTAATTTGTTTAGTATGTTGTTAGATGCGCACAATCGTAAATATGACGCGTCGCGCGTTCCGCGACGCACGTGCATTCGATCCGAGAGTGCGAGCTCGACTGACGTAGGTGTCGGTCGGTCGACGCGGCGGCCGCGGCGGGCGGCGGAGTCGCGCGGGGCGGCGCGCTCTGGCTACGAAACAACTACGGCTAGTATCCGCCCACGACTACGGGGAAGCGAAGCTACGGCTTTTCATTTACACGATGAGTTTGCCGTATTGGGAAATTACAATTCTACGGACTGAAACACCTTTCGTTGTTACAGTTTTATGGGAAAATTTACTTCGGATTACTTACTCGTGCACTGAAGGAAGTTAATTAGCATTAATAATTACCTCTACACACTTTTTTTTTATTTTTATCGTTTCTTACACTCATATATTGACGTGAGCACCTTATTTCAATAAAAAATTATAGGTTCTAAATAATCATCCAAGTTAGCCAATATTTGTGAGTGCTGGAGTTAATACATAGTGGTGGAATACACTATACACTGGAGACAGAGATTCAAATTGATATTTTTAAAGTTCGAGTGTAGCTCTACACATTTAAATTTATCAATTTGTACTTTCTTTTTTTTTTCTTCTTCTTTTTAGTTCTTCTTCATTCTAATGAGCATAAAAAGTTTAATTCAATGTTAAAGAAATCCACACCAACACAAAACTAAAGATTCATTTGAAATAACATATAGTTTTAACAACACTGTACGATGTAAAACTTACCATAAAAGAATATTATACTTGGTAATAATGTTGGTATAGTACATAGATAAATCGCGTCCCAATCCAAGCCGAAGAGCGAGGCACACATGCAAAATACTAAATAGATTTTATATGGAGTTCACGTTACAAAATGTACGCAGAGCCGGTTTTTACGGTATAAATCATACCTTATTTACCTACTTCAATGTTCTGGCGCGGTCCTTGCGTGTAGGAGTGAAGATAAATCTATTTTGCTAGCCCGCTGGCTTTGAATTTAATCGCGATGACCTCTTGTTTGTGTCTATTTAGCTGAAAGATCAAAGACAGATTAAGCTTTAATTGATAAGTAAGCGGAGCTGTAATTTGGAAAATTCAATCAGTTAATAGCCAGGCATTATGTAATGTTTACTAAGTTCAACGAATGCTCGTTTTCGTTTTCTGTGCCGACTGCTGTGTTAATGAATGCGGTTTGTGTGTGTTTTATTTTGCTTTAGTAATATTTTGCTGTCCCAATATGTTGCCATTTATTGCATACAAATGTAAATTTTATAGTCTGTTGGTTTTTTAACATCACAAAGAGGAATACGTATTATAATTGTAGGTGTGTAGTCGAGAGACTACAACAAATGTGTAGATTTTGCACTTTTCTCATTTTTATATGTTTTTCTGTATTATAGATATTTGTACGTTGTATAAGTACGTTGATTAGTCTTCAATATATTTTTTTTCAAAAAAAATCAATTGCCGAAATATTTGTACGCGCATCACTTCAGAACGGTTACCAGACTTTAATTTTCCTGTACGAATTTTATTTGGCCGAAAACGTTTTGTAATTTTATGTTTTCCATAATTTTCTGTTTACAGAAAACCTTGAAAACCCATATGACAAAGTTTTGAAATACCGATTAGCAATTTTTTAAAATCTTTATGTTTTGAAATCCCACTCAACGTTCGGCCGAATGTATTAATGCTAGATGATTAATTTTCCAGAAACACGTTTCCAATATTACTTATAAAAATACAACATTTCAAATAATTGAAATTTTATAAATAATACCTTAGCTACAACATAATATTTGTAATGTTACGACATTCACTGAAGTTCCAAGGCTTGAAAACATAATATTATAATAATTATGATATTATATAGGATGATTTTGACATAGACGAAGGAGATTTAATTTTATCATTGCGTAAAGGTTAAGAAGCGATCACATAGCGCATGCCGGGACGTGCTAGGGACCCCACCACGGGGGGTGGGGGACCCCTTTCATTATATGTCAAAAATCTATCCTAACCTAAGCGACAGAACTGAGTTTTGCATACTTGCCTTTTCTTTAGAGCGGGGGGCCTCAGACCCCCGACCCCCCCGAGCAGGCGGCCAACCCCCCTGCAGAGAACGTGGCATACCTGACGCAGGTCAAAAGCATCAAAATAGCTAACGAAAGACCTGAAAAGGTTTCCTAATACTAGTGATAATGAGATATTATTGAGATCTCTATCCGTCCGAATACAACCCCCGGATATCCGATCATAGTTGATCTGGTTAAAGCAAGACAGTAATAAATTAGATTAATAGACAGAACTAAGTAAACAGCGCCGCCGTAGCCACCTTCGGCGATATACTGAATGAATGTAGGTCAAACCTTGCTGTGGTAGCAAGAATAGGAGGTAGGCATACATAACCTACCACGGTGGCTGATGATATATAGATCACATCAACTAAATCTATCACTACTTGTGATTGAACTTTTACTGTCGAAACTAAAATCCGGCGGAACAAAAATCTGTCGAAACGGAAATAACTCTTATTTATTAGGGTAGACAGGGGTTGTGCTATGGACCGACAGCTCCAGATTTGAGCGTCAATTTTGCTGTTTTAAAATGTCATGTCTAGTAAATTTGCGAGCATCACAAGACCGGTCGTGGCAGAGATCCTTGTGTTGGGCCTTAGTCCAGCGGTGGACGTATTTCGGCTGATGATTACGAATCGTGTCGCAGTAACCTGATTGCGACTTAATTCCCGTAGCCAAAAACATTCAACTGAGATACGATAGTGGACATTTAAAAGATAGCGGAATCAACATCCTGGGCACAGGTTAACTAATTGCGCTGGGACCCTACTGTCACCCTTTAAAGCCGTATTACTTTAATCTTACTACGCAAAATTCGTATGGGAATTTACATAGTAATATTAAAGTAATACTGTTTTAAGTGTTGATGGTAAAGCCCCCGTGCTGTGAGAAGTTCTGGTGTTAAACCAGTAGGCCTAGCATACGCAACACGAGATATGTCGTGGACAAGAAACGACAAATCATTTGAAGTTGTCATGTTAAGGTTTGTAGACAAAAATACCACAGTTTATGCAAAAACTATTAAGTCTATTTATGGCATATTATGAGAGGAGAGGAGAGGAGAGGAGAGGAGATGAGGAGCTCGATGGCGCAGCGGCTAGCGCGTTCGGCTTGCTATCTTGCCCGCTAAGCAACTTTCGCAATGCCGGGTCGCCTGATGGGTGACCATTAAAAACATCTCGAGCTCCTCCGTGCTTCGGAAGACACGTTAAGCCGTTGGTCCCGGTTGTTGTCGTAAGATGGCAGTCGTTAAAATCCACCAACCCGCATTGGGCCAGCGTGGTGGGTTATGGCCCAATATCCCCACGTGCTATTGTTCACGTGGGAGGCCTGTGCCCAGCAGTGGGACGTTTATAGGCTGATGATGATGATGATGATGATGATGGCATATTATGTAGATTTCTAAGCGCATCCATGTGTCTTTAGTGTCGATAGACATCCTACTAATATTATAAACGCGAAAGTTTGTAAGTATGGATGGATGTTGGTTACTCTTTCACGTAAAAACTACTGAATGGATTTGGATGAAATTCGGCATACAAATAGTTTATAACCTGGATTAACACATAGGATACTTTTTTTTATCCCATTATTCCCACGGGAACGGGAACCACGCGGGTGAAACCGCGAGCGGCCGCTAGTTAGTAATAAATGAATAAAACACGAGAAAACGGGTCGAGAAGAGTTCTCGTGTTGCGCATGCTAGGCCGGCTGGGCTGACAATTAGAGGTTTTGAAAAGAGACAAACTGTAAAACTTCTGCATCGCCGCTTGTGCAGTGGTAACGGAGGAGATTTAGAGACTAGGCCCATCCCTTTTAGAAGAAAAGAAGATGGGAAAGTTCTAATTAAGCTCAAGGAAGAGCACGCGTTTTTTATCACAAAGCTCAATATATAACAAACTGAGTTAAGAGGCCTATTATATCTCGGCTGTGATTTTTGCGTAAAATAGCCAATTTTGGCGTTATGGATCTCAGAAATAAAAATACATTAACAATTATGACTTATTGAATAGTGTAGAATAGCTATTGGAATAGTGCGTAGCGGCCTCGCTTTTTGTAAATTTTGCTTAACTTTTTAATTAAATCCAAAATTGCAGAGAAAGATTTTCATAAGCTCGTGCTCATAGTGTGTAGCGGCCTCGGAATTTTTAGATATCTTTGATTTTATATAGGAAAAAATCTTATTCTAAACCAAAAAACTTGTTGACTGTAAACATCTCCTATCAACGATAATATCATTGAGCAAAATTTATACCAGAGTAATTGTTACTTCATGAGGAAAAAAGATTTTATAATGACTTTATTATCCTATTTCGATAAAAACGATAATACAACTGCAAAATTACTACAAAATGCGAAAATGACGATAATACAACTGCAAAATTACTACAAAATGCGAAAATGGGCATTTTACGCAAAAATCACATTCGAGATGTAATAAGCTTCTTAAACACATTAAAAGCTGTCACTTTATGCTTTTTCATTTGTTCCTTATATCTTAATAGATAGCTAGTTTATTAATTTAGAGTAAACACATAATTTATTACATTACATAAAACGTTACAATCATTCTTTAATATTGACCTTACAGAGAAATTCAGCTACCACTCAAATTACTTTAAACATTTACTTTTAATAGTACTCGTTCCTTTATTTTTCAAAGCGTAATAGACCAAGGATCATAAGACCGCCGGCGGTCGCGAAACAATTGATTTTAAATTGTGTGTGGTTTTACGGTGCTTAAGGGGTTAATACATAAGTGCCTTCAAATTATCGAAGCTTTAACTAAATCGAACAAACCACATAATGTAATAATATGGCGACCTACCAAACAACTGGAGTGAACTGTACAAATTCTTTTGTCATATATTTCATTAATCGCCAGTATATCCCTCGCGCGTATTCGATTACACGCGCTAAGCTGGTGGTGTTCGTAACACACTGGTCTAGTAACCCACTTTACACTTGTACCGACGAAAATACATTCGACCCGGCAATTTATATAAAAATAAAGCCTCCTTATTTGATTATCGACGGGTAACAGAACAATGCAAAAGGGCAAAACAATTGTGACCTATTATGCGATTATGGCTGTTGGTGAATCTTGTCAATAAACAAATAGATAAATAATAATACGAATACAAATGATTTTATATAAATATTAAGTTGTTACATAAGGTACAGAAATATAATAACATATTTTATTTGGATTTAGTTTAGTTATTCTTATTTAATTGATATAATTTATTATTTGTTTGTATTGCAAAAACAAAACTTTTTAAACATTCTTATACCTCTATTGGTGAAACATACATGGTTCTAAATCAACACCAACATCACTCAATAATATGTACCTATGTTTATGAATAAATGATTCTGATTCTGATATAATAAAGTAAGTATTAGGTAAAAGCACAATAAAATTAACTAGTAACATTACAGGATGCATTAGCTATGGGTATGAAACATTTAAATTATTAAATAAGGAAATGTATCCTTGGGCACAATAAAACAGTTTTATATTCCATTTCATAGTAAAACCACTTGAAAGGACATCGATATTTGTTATATTATGTTTAATGATTATCGTAATATATTTGAATAGTACTAGGTACTTACACATATTCGATTGACGTAAGAACAGTAGGTTTGATTTCCAAATAATAAAAATTAAAACTATACTAATTCATAACGTAATGCGGCGAACGCTCGGAAATAAAAGCACCAACGTTAGAAAAGCAAGGTTTCAAGAACAATTATGAACTTATTCGGAGTTTAACAAGTTCTGGGCTTCCGCGTTCATTCGATCCGACGACAAGTTCGGAAGTTCGCCATTGAACCGTATCCAACTTTTAATGTCACAAAGATATATTTATGTTGTTTGCTCGATTTTATAAAATACCTACTACTTTAACCCCTTGAGGATCGTAAAACCAGACACAATTGAAAATCAATTGTTTCGCGACCGCCGGCGGTCTTATGATCCTTGATCTATTAAATCAGGAAAACGGGGCGGCGCCGTGGTAGACCGTGAAGGAGAGAAAGGAACGAACATGATAAGTTAAAAAAATTGGAAACTTTTAAACTAGGGACACCGCAATCAGAGGAAAAAATGGAGGGAGCCTTTTGCTCAGAAGTGGTACAGTGAGTGTTAATAATAAATAAATAAATAATGAATAACGATATTAACTTAACTAAATTAATTTTATCAATACGACGATACGACTTCTACTTTATTCAACAACGACGTATTTGCCATAATAACATTGGATATTTCAGCTACAATTCCAATAACGAAATTCTACTAAAGCAATCATACGCACACAGGTTTTGTAATTTTGCAAGTATTTATACTTATACTTGGAAAATTACAAAACCTGTGTGGGTATAAAGTACGCGGAGGCGTAACGACCGACGTCATAGCTCGATCTAAAATTAAACTTTTCTTCGAATATGATTAGTGATTTTACTGAATTAAGGGGGGTTAGGCGGTCAGCGAAAATTCCGGGCCCTCGCGAGTGTTGCGCGGTGCGGAGTCCGCGGTAAGTAATTCGTAAGCGCCATTCACATTTTTATTAAAAAGTTAGTTTTTGGAAATCAAAATCAGTCAAGAAATTGATAAGGTGTTAATGATTTTATAGGAATTATTATTGTAAAACACGGTCTTAATGTGCATGTAGCGGCATATTGTAATGTTTTATTTAGTCGTGTTTATAAACTGTACATATATAAAAATTGTTTTTATATCCTAATTTGTATAGTTTTGTACCATTTCCATCATCATCATTCGCCTTTCTTATTTCTTAGACATCAAAACTCATTAGTGTATATTCATACTCTTTGCACGTCACACATATCTTCATATTACTTTTTATGAATATATTTCTGACGGATGTTTTTATTCTTCTTGTCTTTGTGAAAATTATATGGATTGGAAAAAATCTAACAAATTGCTTTATTTTATTAGTATAACTGATCAATACTAAGTTAGTAGGTATTAAACTGTACTACAGTGGTGACCCCGTACTTACACGATAACTGTAAATGGAGAAAGAAAGTTTCGTAAAGGCCGGTGGCGAAACTGCAGAGACATGTCGGGTTGGTATCAAAGTTCCCCCGTTCTACGCAGAGAAGCCATCGCTGTGGTTCTCTCAACTAGAAGCCCAATTTGTCTTATTATATCCATTGACGCTACCAAGTTTTATTACGCTATAGGCAACCTGGAACCGCAGTATGCAAGTGAAGTTGAGGATATAATATGCAACCCGCCTCCCACAGATAAGTACGGTAAGCTAAAAGCTGAACTTATTAAACGGTTGTCGCCCTCGCGGGAAAAGAAAGTTAGGCAGTTGTTAATGCATGAAGAGCTGGGGGACCGAAAACCGTCCCAGTTCTTCCGGCACCTCCTGAACCTGGCCGGTCCAGGCGTCCCTGACGACTTTTTACGTATGATCTGGACCAGCCGACTTCCAAGCAGCACGCAAAGCATTATCGCGTCCCAGCCCAAGGCAAATTTGGAGGAGTTGGCGGAGCTGGCGGATCGCATTCACGATGTAGTCAGTCCACAGGTGGCATCTACATCAGCCTTTCCTCAACAAACGCATGGCAGTTCCAGCGAACCAGCAGTATCTTTCCAAATCGCTGCACTGACGAAACAGGTGGAAGCATTAACGGCGACAGTGAATAGACTCTCAAGATCCCGAGATAGACCGTCTAGCCCCCATCGCAATCGTTCCAGCTCTACAAGATTGCAATCCAACTACCGTCGCCAACCCCAATGCTGGTATCATACCAAGTTTGGGAGCAAAGCCCAAAGGTGCGTCAAGCCCTGTGACTATGAAACGGCGGGAAACGAACAAGGCGGTCGGTGATGGCGGCCAGCGATTGCTTAACTACCGGTCGCCTATTCGTCGAGGATCAAAAGTCCAATTTTTAGTCGATACAGGAAGCGACTTATGTGTTTTCCCCCGATCCGCAACGCAATCACACCGAGAAAAAACAAACTTTGAATTGTGCGCGGCTAACGGTACTCCGATTCCTACCTACGGTTATGCACATTTAATTTTAAACTTGGGGTTGCGCCGTGACTTCGCTTGGCGATTTATTATAGCCGACGTTACTAAGGCGATAATAGGCGTCGATTTTTTAAGTCATTTCAAATTGATTGTCGATTGCAGGAACCAGCGTCTAATTGATAATAGTACTACGCTTACCGCCCCAACTTCACCTGCCAGGTCGTGTGATATTGTTTCTTCAGTGAAGGTGATTTTTGGTGAGTCAGTTTACCACGATATACTTAGGGAATACCCTGACATTACTCGCCCTTCTGGCATTCACCGCACTCCTACCATCACATACGCACCACACCAGGACCTCCGGTTTATTGCAAACCTCGACGGTTGGCACCGGACAAATTAAAATTGGCTAAGGAAGAGTTTGCATCTATGTTGAAAATAGGTACTGCAAGACCATCAGAGTCTCCATGGTCGTCACCACTACGCCTTGCACCTAAAAAGGACAATGGTTGGCGCCCGTGTGGAGATTACAGGTTTCTCAACTCCCGAACGATTCATGATAGATATTCAATTCGCCACGTGCATGACTTGGCACATAACATTTCTGGCTGCGAGGTTTTCTCTACAATTGACCTTGTTAAGTAAGGCTTATAATCAGATCCCGGTAAATCCTGAGGATATTTCCAAGACGGCGATCACAACACCCTTTGGCCTGTACGAATTCCCGTTCATGACGTTCGGACTTCGTAACGCAGGCCAAACTTTTCAAAGATTCGTCGATTCTATGGTGAGGGACCTCGATTTCTGCTATGTTTTTTTAGATGATTTTCTGATATTTTCTAGAGACGAGATCAGCCATAGGGAGCATCTCCGCCAATTATTCGCCAGACTCAGCCAATATGAGATGGTTATCAGTACTTCTAAGTGTGTATTTGGCGCATCCGAGGTAACTTTCTTAGGTTACCGCATTTCATCTGAAGGCACCAAACCTCTGCCTGCGAAGGTCGAGGCTATTAACGACTTCCCAACCCCTAAGACGATCAAAGAGCTACGTCGATTCCTAGGCATGCTTAATTTTTACCGGAGATTTATTCGAAACCTTTTAACGCGTTACTGACTGGTTCTGTGAAAGGTAACCATCCAGTTAATTTTACAGCTCTAGAGCACGAGGCCTTTGCCAGTTGTAAAAAAAGCCTTTACCAGTCAACCCTATTAGCACATCCCAACTACAACGCAAAGCTTGCTTTGGTTACCGACGCTTCGGACAAGGGTTGCAGTTGTGCAGCAGCTGACAGACAACTCAAGGCAACCACTGGCGTTCTTTTCTAGAAAACTTAGTCCATCGCAGCAGAAGTACTCTCGATACGATAGGAAACTTCTAGCAATATACGAAGCCATAAAGTACTTCCGGCATATAGTCGAAGCGAGGGATTTTACAGTGTACACGGATCACAAACCGATTTGTTTCGCTTATAACACTCGTAAAGAAAATTGCTCACCGAGACAGTTTCGGCATTTAGATTTTATCGCGCAGTTTACCACTGACGTCCGTCACATTTCGGGAAAGGACAATGTAGTCGCTGACAGCTTATCACGGATCGAGGAATTGTTCAACCGGTAAATCTAACCAGTTTAGCACAGTCTCAGACTTCCGATTCCGAACTGCAAGACCTTTTGCACAGCGGTACGTCATTACAACTCGTCAAGGTGAAACTGCCGGGTACCGACGCCGAACTGTACTGCGACGAGAGTAGCAATACCCCCAGGCCATATGTCACTAAAGGCATGAGACGTCAGGTCTTTGAGAGCCTGCACTCCTTAAGTCACCCTGGTACCAACTCCACAGCGAAGCTCGTGACAGGACGCTTCGTGTGGCCAGGCATAAGGAAGGACTGCAGAGAGTGGGCTAGATCTTGTCTCCATTGCCAACGCTCGAAAGTTACTCGACATGTAAATTCCTCATTAGGGTCATTTAAGGTACCCCGCGCAAGACTTACTTTGGTGCATATCGACCTCATTGGTCCACTACCACCTTCTAAGGTTTTCGCTATTGTCTCACAGCTGTCGACCGCTTCACAAGATGGCCTGAGGCAATACCATTGGTAGATATCACGGCTGAGACGGTAGCGAAGGCATTGTTACAGGGATGGATATCTCGTTTTGGGTGTCCTCTAGATATCGTCACGGATAGAGGAATGCAATTTGAATCTGCCTTATTTAACTGTCTTGCTAAAATGATAGGTTTCCAGCGTAGGCGCACAACGGCCTACCATCCTGCTTGCAACGGTCTTGTGGAGAGATTCCATCGTCAGTTAAAAGCCGCTATTACCTGTCACAATTCTAGCAACTGGGTCGAATCACTCCCACTCGTTTTGTTAG
This sequence comes from Scoparia ambigualis, assembly GCA_963921215.1. Classification (NCBI taxonomy): domain Eukaryota; kingdom Metazoa; phylum Arthropoda; class Insecta; order Lepidoptera; family Crambidae; genus Scoparia; species Scoparia ambigualis. The sequence goes on along the minus strand of OY992521.1, from coordinate 10,387,919 downwards.
GTATCAGAAGTGCATACAAAGAAGACCTGCAAGCCACGACTGCAAAACTGGTTTATGGTGAGACTCTGCGATTGCCCGGTGAATTCTTTGACACACACTCCGATGTTACCACAGATATGACAGATTAGATAGCCCGGATAAGGAAATTCGCAAAGGACCTTCAACCATCGCCCGCTGCACGCCATGGTAACAAGCGTACAATCTTTGTTTTCAAGGACCTCGCCACAACTAGTCATGTCTTTTTACGCGACGATAGTTTCAGGTTCCTTGAAACCAGCCTATACTGGACCTTTCGTAGTCTTAAAAAGATGTGAAAAAGTCTTCGTTCTTCTGGTTAACAACAAACATGTTACAGTATCCATAAACCGTATCAAACCAGCCTACATACTGCATGACATGACACAAACGCTTACTCAGACACACACGTTAACCATGACAAAACGCACTTACAATCACAAACAAACATAACCCATTCACACAACTTCTTATCCACCACAAAGTCACCTACTGATAAAGATAATATCAAAACTACCAGATCTGGGCGTTCAGTACACTTTCCCGACTATTATCGCCCGTAACGATGGTCTCTGGAAGGAGGTGATGTAGCGGCATATTGTAATGTTTTATTTAGTCGTGTTTATAAACTGTACATATATAAAAATTGTTTTTATATCCTAATTTGTATAGTTTTGTACCATTTCCATCATCATCATGTAACCTCCCCCCCCCTTATTATAAATTTGCTACACCTAAATCTAAACCTAAATCTAATGCCTTTCACACCTATATGCCTAGCTAGCTTATAATACATACACACATCCTCGCCGCTTTACCTTAACTTAAATTATTATCTAATTCTTAAAACTAATTAACCTAATTTATCTACAATCTAATGGTTGTGTCTGGAGTTTTGTAGAGTGTGTAGCGTTTGTATGAAGATGGAACCTTAGCATAGCTTAATTCTATTTGCAGTGAATTTCAGTCAAGCAATGTAATATTATAATAACTACTATTTTGGCCAGATCGTCTAGTGAACCCTCCGTTGTTAACCGCATTTAAGTAACTCAAGTTCTTTCGTGAAAGTTTAGTAATTGGCTTATCCCTGTGTTAAATTATTTTCTCCTGACCTAATTACCTACCAGTCTATAAATCCTAACATAAATATGTGTAGCCTAGCAATGACTCCGTCTGAACTGTGACCTAAATCCTTCACTGCAGCTGCGGGGAAGATTTGTAACCACTCAAAGGTAATCAGATGATAGCTTAGCTTGTAGGTATTATTATTTATTATCAGTAGCATGATACATAAGAAGCCTGGTGCAATTTATGAGCCCCACCACCGCTCCATAGCGTACTGTACATCTCATGGTTTAATTACAGTTCCGTCACATTGGCTTTAACTTTAATTATTAGCTTGTGCCTTTAATTCTTTAACTGAGAATTTACATCTCTCCTCAAATTTAATTTCATTTTACATTATGCACTATGTGTTAGCAATTTAAATTCTTATTATTCCACATAAATCAATAGAGTTTATCTCAAGGCTTGCTATCATCCAAATATCCTTTTCACATTAAGAACTTAATTATTCAATGCAATAACTTATATTCAGTTCCGTAAAGGGTGGATAATTTAATCAAACGCCACTTCAGGCGGTGGCTAAAGTAGAATGCTATTAATTCAGGTAAAACTACTTTTATTTACTCTTAGTATTTATTATACAGGTCTTGTAAAGTTCCAATATAACTACATTGGATTGCTGCATTGGCAGATTATTACATCTTAAGTTTATTAAAGGATGTTTAATTCATTCAATATCCTTGACTTTAGGAAGTGAACTGAAATAGAATACTATCATTTGAAGTAAATTACTTTGGGTTACTCTTAGTGTTCATTATACAAATCTTATAAAGTATAAATACATCTCAAGTTTATTGAAAGATGTTTAATTCATTCAACATCCCTGACTTTTAGGGAGTGAATGTAGTTAATTATTTTTCCATTAACTTCCACCCTCTGTCTCTCAGACTGAGTGGTTAATTTGATAGACTACTAAATCATAGTTAGTATACCTTTAGTAGGTAGTAAATTAGGTAGTTAATTATCACTGTTAATCATTAAATAAATTACATTTAGAAGTTATCTTTTACTCACTTTAATAAGTTTAAATTAGACTGTACTAGGTATTAGTCTGATTGATTAGATTGTTCCCATCAAATATTTCTATGTTTCATATTATTAGAAGTAAGTACTTACATATCTTAAGAGGTCTATTCAAATGATATTAGTAGACCATTGTCAGGCTAATTAGCTGGTTGTTATCAATCAATTATTTCTATGTTCCAGATTATTAGAAGCTCATAGCTTGCAATGTCTTCTTTCAACGACTTATCCTAGGTTCTAAACTGGTTTTAGTTGTTCAGTTTGTATCAGCTTATTTTTGCTAAGGTATCGGATGTAAAACTTTAACACCTTGAAGAGTGTAGCGATATGAGATCGTATTGCATCCCAGGGAAAGCTAAAAAATGCCTGTTTGGTCATTTCAGCATTAGAAATCAAACATCACAGTACGGCTAAGCTTATTTGCTATAACTTTTTAGTATTTTTCTTGTAATAGGAAACCAGTCTAGACTTTTAGGTATTCCAAAGTAATGATGGTACGATATTATCATGCTTCTATTAATTATTTAAAATGAATAATTAATTGGTAACAACTTTAGGAAAACAATTAGAATTTTACCGGCCTGCGGTAACAGATTACTTGCCTAGCTAGGACCCACATCACTTCATCATAATTTTATTTAGCGCTGTAACTTAATTATCCCTACCTTATTAGTCTGAATTAATAACTAACCATATATATATATCCGCCTACCTATTGATTCCTACAACTTTCCTCACTTGAAAATGCCTATATTTTGTCGAACTAACAGTCCCTTTTGTGTACCTTGCAAACTAGGCCAAGCCACATTTAACTTAAATTCGTGATGTGTGGTGAGAGTCGCATTGCCCCTGAAAGCAACTAACTCCTAAATGTTCTATCAGTCGAGCCAGTATACTCAGTGTGTTATTTTCCTATCACTACACTGTATGTACGGAGGTAGACTCGAGATTGGACTGGGTCATACGTGTCTACCTCCAGCTAAATGGTGTCTGACCTATCTTCAACTTTCACTAGGGAGACAACTGTCTCTCCCCCATTACTCCGTCGAAGATAGTGTATTGTTTAGCGTAATGATGTAAAACGCCGATCTTATTAAATACAATCAAAGATCATCCAGACCGAAGTCTGTTGAAAGGTACATAGGTTTTTGTTGCCACCGTGATTCGTTTCCGCCGATGTACCCCAGAATACTTCATTCCGTTAACGGATTCGAGTTGCGATCGCAATAGTTTACTTTATTAATAACTTTCAATTTCACAAATCTTAATTAACATCGCAGCTCGAATATCACTTAGCGCACTATCAAAGCTCGGACGCTATTTTTCCCGTATGAGTCGTACCGCACTCTTAAGTTGGTCCGCACCGCAGACGTCCCAAAATTGAATGTCCGCTAATTTTCCCAAGCATCTTAACTTTCCCGCCACGCGCGCCTCGTGGAGCTATCATCCGACCTCTCTTTCTGTCTTTTTCTCAACCTCTCGCTCGCTCATTGCCGCTTTCGCCGCGCAATTCTAAAATTTTTCCATAATCTAACCAAATCTCGTCAGATAGCCAATATTACATCTTTGAATATCTAAATGTAGCCTTCTATTAACAATTCCCTCTCAATAATCATCCACTTAAGCCAATAATCCTGTATTTTGTGAAATTATAAAAAGTTCCGTATTCCGACCATAGGTGGCGCCCGCCCGTAGGTGAACCACTTTGCCGACCCCCAAAGCCCCGCGAAATTCAAAATAAAAATAAAGTCCTAGTCAACCTAGCAACCTTACGCGAAGCCCAAATAAATGACTTCCGCTAGACGCCGCCTATGTCGCAAGGGACGCGCAGAGCAGTCCCCGCGAAATTCAAAATAAAGAAGTCAAACTAGCAACCTTATGCGAAGCTTACGTAAATAACTTCCGCTAGACGCCGCCTATGTCGCAAGGGACGCGCAGAGCAGTCCCCGCGAAATTCAAACTAAAGATAAAGCGCTAGACCATTGACCATTATTCTGAACTAGTTTATTATTCCCTTTTCATGCTTATTATTATTGGCGCTACGCATTAATATTTATTTTAGTGCTACTCCCATGCATTCCTTACTAACGGACGGATACCATTCATTCTGTACCGTTACAGCCGCCCCCGATAGAATTTAAGCAGATAAAGTACCACTCTTATCTGCGGCGAATTATATCTAAACCCTGTACTTAATTAAGTACAAAATAGCACCTCCTTCCTTGCCAACCTCATTGTCATCCTAGCCCTCAAAGATATTCCTACTATTTATAGTTCCTCCCCAAATCCCTAATGACTCCTTCCTCCATAAGCTTTCTTATTGCAAAATAGCCCACACCCCTCATTCTATTCAACTGACACAAAATCATAATCGCATACCCAGTTCTCGTGTTCGAAACGAAATCCCAGTAAACTTAGTCTCGGTAAATATTTCCCAATAACTTAGACATCTACCATTTCTTTAATCATACACAACCTCCGAATAATGATTTGCCTTTTGTTTACCATCATAACAACAAATCATAATATAATATAAATCAATATAACAGTCTCTTGCTCTGTCTAGTAACGCCCCCTAGCGAAAACTCTTCAACTCTATGACGATTCCGACGTAAGTTTATAACATCTTCCGAACCATTCAATTATTCTATTCTTTAAATTATTTTCCTAGAATAATTTCAAGTACATCTGTCATCATGGCCTTCTTTTAACTTACGTCTTTTCTTACAACTTGTTCCGCATCTAAATGTTGCAACCTAGGGATCGAACCTGGGATCTTTCGTGGGTGAAGCATCAACCACTTCGCCGTCATGGTCTTTTAGTTCCAACTAGGTTAATGAATAATAATTAATAATTTGAATTAAACTTTCCTTCATACTTTAACGCTACCAATCTCATCTTAGCTTATATAATTACCTAAGATAACGAAACGTCGGAACAATTGTCTACCTCAGGCAGGGATCGAACCCGCGTCCTCCACAATCCCTAATTAGCTACTTCTTTCAACCGAAACCTATTTTCCTCTCCGCGGATAAGAAATCTTAACCAAACCCCCCCATAACAACCAAAACCAGTAGGCATACCATCATCGCCCAAGAGTTATAACTTTATTTTAGATGAGATACATCTAATGTCTAGTCCTGCAAATAACCGAGATAGAATACTAGACTCGCTTCTGTCCGGTACGCAGTGACACCCACTCACCGTGCATACAAATAGAGGTCTTAACGCCTTACAATAAGGTTGTCGATCGTAAATACTTAGGAAAAACTCATTCACTCTAAGGGGGTACGCATCTCAAAACACGTCCTTGAGTTTTGAACTAGCTACCCCGTAGTTCAGATCTATTAGAAGTTTGTGTGCTATGTATATCTAACTGTCAATGTATGCGTCATCGATAAGTACTTGTTAATACCCCGGTACGCGTTGGACATTGTATACCAATTGACAAGTACTGAGCTTATGCGTATAAGCAAATATTTATGCCAAAACCTATCTAGTAACTATGTCTCATCCCTAGTTATTACTATGTATGAAAGACACAATTTAGTCTCATTTGCTAAAATATAATACGTCAATATCCCCTTACTTTCCTATACCTTTGAAAAATATAATTTTCTTATTAAATTAAACAGACCGGTAACTATCTTATCCGCCCCCACAACTCTACTTAACTTCCTACCTTTTATATTACTAATAATCGGTCAAATCGGTAAATAATAAGTCATTAAAGGTGACACTTCGTCTTAGTATTCATGGTAATTAATATCGTAAGTTCCTTCTCGTATTTACTGAATTCCAAACTGCGTGATTCAATAGTGCTAGTTTCTTTTTATTTTTTATTTTTTTATTAGATGATTTTAATTTTACACTCGCACAAGACACATTATTAAGATGGTAATCTCCCGAATGTTTGTAACTCTAATTGGTTACTCATTATGCATTCTACTTTACTTTTCAGCCTTCCGTCCAGATGGTAAAATTCCCAGCAACACGAGATCCCCTGACCACGCCAAAATGAAATGCCATCAATGGCCTCTGTTTCTGCAGCCTAAGACATTATCTCTCTATAGGTTAGTCAAGTATAATTGTCCTGATTTAGACTTCACAAGACGCCCCCAAAGGAACCACCTTACAGCAGAATTTCCGCAACTTTAAGAAAGGCTAGTTTAGGAAATGAAGCTAAATGGAAACCACTTAATTTTATTGTGTGCTGAGTAATTCCCACTTCTACAGCACAGTTCCGAAACTTCGATTCAATTACTTCACCAGGTAAATCGAAATAAACCCTACACGCTTAACTAAGTTCTATTTGTGCCCAGTGCGACTAAAAATATTCGAACACCCTAAACAAGCTACTTTTACTAATTTAACAGTGCCAATTAAGAATGCTCCCTTGTGTCATCTATAATTTTATTGTGTGCATAGACGACCAAAGACCTCGCTTTCAGCATGCCTTCTTCGTTGGACCCGCTTAGTTAAATACTCTAATCAAAATTCTAAAGTTACAATTGAAAATGTCAAAAGTTCGAATATTATGCAATAGAGAATTTCTCTAACATAGTTACTCCATCTCTTCGCACTATTTAGTCAGGCATATTGCAATTCAAGTATTTATTTTAATTTATAATGACCTATCTTCTCCACCCCTGTTCACATACTTTAGCCATCCCTATCCACAGCTGCGGTGAAGATAATTAGTTAATGAACAAAACATCCTATAAACACTCTATGTTGCTACCGCAATCACAAGAAATATTTACTAGGAGGATTATCTATCATACAGCTGACTATAACAAAATGAGTCCCCCTTATCTTTCTCCGTTCCTTCTCTAACGTAGAAGACAGCAACAGACAATTAATATTTAATTACTTATAATTTAGAACAACCCTAGGTAAAACGCTACCACAAAACTAGTATAGAACAGAATAATACTATCCGAAGTAAACCTTTTGTATTCACACTTGCAAATAAAATATCTTTATCTTTCCGTGATGAATGATTTTGATAACACTATTTCATCAACTCAATGTCCCGGCCTACATAAGTGAAAACTGTCAATTAATTAGTTTGTATAAAACAATCTAGATGCAACATGCAGTTCACATTAACTAACAATTTTAAGGTTGTGCCATAACTTCGACAATAACCTACCTTAGCACTAATTTTAATCATCTACAATTACATCACGTACATATTAGATGCCAATAATCTAGACTCTAGACTATTTAAGAATTCTAGCAATTCTAATAAATAACCAACAAGATCATCCCGCTGTGACAGTCCGCGCTGACCTTCCCACAAGTCAAACGCGTTTTGTTCGTCCTATCATTTCTAAACCTGTAGACATTTACTTTGTACTAAACAAATTCTTGAGTTAATAATTAGTTGCCAATTGTTAAGCAACCTTATTTAATTTCATAATAACAATTTTAATATAGCAGTATTAGAATATTATTATAAATCCCGAACATCTTTATTTATTATAATCAACATTACCGGTTAAAGTATTTGAATGGCCTAGTGCGAACTAGGTTTCAGGTCGCACCTCGGGAAAATAAATTTACTATTGACTTTAAAATCTACTACTTATAAATTTATTATTTTCTTCTGACATATAAAGATAGGCTATGACTCTAGGTCGGGTTTAGTAAACTTTGAACTATGGCTACCTCCACAATAATCTCGATTAAATATATATATCCGCAAAACGAATTATGTCTAATTCGGCCGATTTTATTAAATTTAAATTATGCTACTAAACAGTACGTATCCTAAGAACGTCACACATCCGAAACCCATTTCAGTTCTAATTTCTTTGCCCATCTAAATTAAATTTTGTACCTGTCGACGCGAGATAACATCTAAATAATTACCTTGTATGATTCGAATTGTGATAGTTGATTTTGTATTGTAATCTCGATAACGCAATATCAGGGATTTACTTATTAATAAATTTTTCTCTAAGAGATTTATTCTCAGCTCGCAATATCATCGCTTTATTTCCGGCTTGAATGTTTCTGCGGACTATGAGTTTAAAATTATCCTACAACTTAAAATTGTGGTATATAAAATCGATCACTGTTTTATAAGTAGCTTGCGTTAACTTTTAAAATAATAAAACGAGTTAACTATTGATTATGACGTGACATCCGCCCGCAACTCGCCTTTATAATTGATGTGATAACATACGCTATTGTTATCCCTATAGCATAACAGTGCTATAACTCGTTAATTTTGCAGTTAAATCTCGACTTCAAGCCAGTCAACTATATATATTTTCTTTCTACTATTATTATTTTTTTTTTTCAACATCTTAATCGTTCAACGGAGATAGACAATTGTGCAAGGTACCCTTCTTAATAGGCTAATCCAACCCAGTGAATTTAATGATTTATCTATCTCTACCTATCCTAACTAATTAGTCATGTTAGTAAGGTCTTTTCTTTTCACCGCTCTCCCGACTTAGATATCTCTAGGTAACTCACAACTGATAATATTAGGTAAGTAGGTATAGTAAGCTGTGCCCAGCGAGCTTTACTTCTGCGTACGTTAACCTCATCTTTAGCTAATAATTATCCTTTATAAATCTTCATAATTAACTATTTATCACGATTTCAACTATTCGGTAAGAAGCAATGATTACCGGTAACGACTACTTACAACGCTGCAAGAGTATTACAATTATACATATTATTATTAGACAGCACCCTTTTACCATCATCCAAAATAAAATCTTTTATTGGTAACCCAACGCCATCTAGCCTCGCTAATAGGTAACCTCCCCACAATAGAGTAGATATTAGATAGTTGTTTCCAGACGGTAACGACTTTTATCGCCTACTAGACGTATTTATCCGTTTACATTATGCATCCCAAACTACGTTGCTTTTAAACCAAAATTCCTACTAGCAATGAATAGTCATATGATTCTATCCCCTACATGACATCCCTGCTACTTGTTATTACTTATAATCGCGATTCCTCATCAACGCGTGTATTTTGAACCGTAATACTATTTTATGTTACTTTTCCTAGGATTTTAGCGAACTAACAAAATGAAGCGGCATTTCCCATGTCATTGCATTCTAATCTACTACGTGATAAGTATTAGGAAAATCTCTTTCAATGTAAAAATCGCAGGTATTAAAAATAACAGGTATGGAAAATAACAGGTGATTCCACTTGCTATAACAAAATCACATGATTACGCGTTATGGAAGTTTCCTCTCCGATTGGTTTTATGACGTCATGTTTTATAATCATTCCTAATTCTAGATTGTTTATGGTCTCGCTAAATCATTTGTCTCTATGGTCCAACCATAGACAAAGAACATTATAGTCCTTGACTAGCCTAAACTACTCTATGGATTTCAAATGTGAGACTCAAGTACACTATTATAATTTTTTTTTCTCTAACATAACCAACAAAATAAATTATAATACGTGGAATAGCACATCAACTAAAAACCGCAATCGCTCAACGATTATTAGTCAAAATATAATTATTATTAGTTTTATATTATGCTGTTAGCGTCATAACTTTATAATATTGTACAGCATATCGCCATCCTATAATATAAATTGAATCCAGCAATAATTAAGTTGGTTAATTCTGTCCAATCTCGCCCCCTTGCCTTCCCATCCGACAGCAATAATAATTAAACCGCCCCCTATTCTACAAATCTTTCTAAATCAATAAATGTTGAACTATGTCACCCTGTCGACCTTTTACGATCCTAAAAATAACTCAACACAAGGCTGTATGAACCAGTTGCCTATGCCTATATGAAATCTATCACCAGGAATAGAAACAAAACTACAGTTACCATAGCTCCTAACGTCAACAAATAATATATTAGCGTCCTATCAAAAATTGGATACCTGGTTTCAGTATTCATAGAAAACAATTACTAAAGGTTTCAGTATTCACAGATAACTCAACAGTTTTAAAATTAATACTCCCGGAATAGTTTGGTTATTGACTATATCTAAGTACTTTGTTCACTCATTAAACTTTGGAAAAACAACAACGCCTAACAGCCGCACGGTACCTGATGCTGGCGAACTCCGCCATTAAATAAAGAAGAAAAAGATAATGACTGAAAGGTATTGTATTTCAAATAATACTCATTACATTATTGTTTTGTAGTTTTATCTCCTTTGACCTTTAACCTAACCTGAAAATCTTTTTGTTACAGATTTCGTACAACAAAATTTTAGCTCCAGCTCTCATTGCGACTGTCTACAATATTGGTCTTAATCTATTATCAAGAACCCGTAATACAAAGTGTATGAATCAACTTTAGAAGATAACAACGTTTATTGTGAAAAGTGTCAAATTATAATTCACCCATTATCAAGAGCCCGTAATACAAAGTGTATGAATCAACTTTAGAAGATAACAACGTTTATTGTGAAAAGTGTCAAATTATAATTCACCCATTATCAAGAGCCCGTAATACAAAGTGTATGAATCAACTTTAGAAGATAACAACGTTTATTGTGAAAAGTGTCAAATTATAATTCACCCATTATCAAGAGCCCGTAATACAAAGTGTATGAATCAACTTTAGAAGATAACAACGTTTATTGTGAAAAGTGTCAAATTATAATTCTTCAATATCTCTGAATTAATTAATCTTCATTGAATTATTCCCTATTAAGCCAATTCTAAACTCACGCATCGCAACACGACAACAATTTGTGGGAAAAATCCCACTTCTAAATTAAAGTATTACCGCTTGACTGAAATCCAATACAACTATATTAATGATAATTTATAACTTAACTTTCTGATCCTGGTCATGGCTTACCAAATTGTAACCTCCCCCCCCTTATTATAAATTTGCTACACCTAAATCTAAACCTAAATCTAATGCCTTTCACACCTATATGCCTAGCTAGCTTATAATACATACACACATCCTCGCCGCTTTACCTTAACTTAAATTATTATCTAATTCTTAAAACTAATTAACCTAATTTATCTACAATCTAATGGTTGTGTCTGGAGTTTTGTAGAGTGTGTAGCGTTTGTATGAAGATGGAACCTTAGCATAGCTTAATTCTATTTGCAGTGAATTTCAGTCAAGCAATGTAATATTATAATAACTACTATTTTGGCCAGATCGTCTAGTGAACCCTCCGTTGTTAACCGCATTTAAGTAACTCAAGTTCTTTCGTGAAAGTTTAGTAATTGGCTTATCCCTGTGTTAAATTATTTTCTCCTGACCTAATTACCTACCAGTCTATAAATCCTAACATAAATATGTGTAGCCTAGCAATGACTCCGTCTGAACTGTGACCTAAATCCTTCACTGCAGCTGCGGGGAAGATTTGTAACCACTCAAAGGTAATCAGATGATAGCTTAGCTTGTAGGTATTATTATTTATTATCAGTAGCATGATACATAAGAAGCCTGGTGCAATTTATGAGCCCCACCACCGCTCCATAGCGTACTGTACATCTCATGGTTTAATTACAGTTCCGTCACATTGGCTTTAACTTTAATTATTAGCTTGTGCCTTTAATTCTTTAACTGAGAATTTACATCTCTCCTCAAATTTAATTTCATTTTACATTATGCACTATGTGTTAGCAATTTAAATTCTTATTATTCCACATAAATCAATAGAGTTTATCTCAAGGCTTGCTATCATCCAAATATCCTTTTCACATTAAGAACTTAATTATTCAATGCAATAACTTATATTCAGTTCCGTAAAGGGTGGATAATTTAATCAAACGCCACTTCAGGCGGTGGCTAAAGTAGAATGCTATTAATTCAGGTAAAACTACTTTTATTTACTCTTAGTATTTATTATACAGGTCTTGTAAAGTTCCAATATAACTACATTGGATTGCTGCATTGGCAGATTATTACATCTTAAGTTTATTAAAGGATGTTTAATTCATTCAATATCCTTGACTTTAGGAAGTGAACTGAAATAGAATACTATCATTTGAAGTAAATTACTTTGGGTTACTCTTAGTGTTCATTATACAAATCTTATAAAGTATAAATACATCTCAAGTTTATTGAAAGATGTTTAATTCATTCAACATCCCTGACTTTTAGGGAGTGAATGTAGTTAATTATTTTTCCATTAACTTCCACCCTCTGTCTCTCAGACTGAGTGGTTAATTTGATAGACTACTAAATCATAGTTAGTATACCTTTAGTAGGTAGTAAATTAGGTAGTTAATTATCACTGTTAATCATTAAATAAATTACATTTAGAAGTTATCTTTTACTCACTTTAATAAGTTTAAATTAGACTGTACTAGGTATTAGTCTGATTGATTAGATTGTTCCCATCAAATATTTCTATGTTTCATATTATTAGAAGTAAGTACTTACATATCTTAAGAGGTCTATTCAAATGATATTAGTAGACCATTGTCAGGCTAATTAGCTGGTTGTTATCAATCAATTATTTCTATGTTCCAGATTATTAGAAGCTCATAGCTTGCAATGTCTTCTTTCAACGACTTATCCTAGGTTCTAAACTGGTTTTAGTTGTTCAGTTTGTATCAGCTTATTTTTGCTAAGGTATCGGATGTAAAACTTTAACACCTTGAAGAGTGTAGCGATATGAGATCGTATTGCATCCCAGGGAAAGCTAAAAAATGCCTGTTTGGTCATTTCAGCATTAGAAATCAAACATCACAGTACGGCTAAGCTTATTTGCTATAACTTTTTAGTATTTTTCTTGTAATAGGAAACCAGTCTAGACTTTTAGGTATTCCAAAGTAATGATGGTACGATATTATCATGCTTCTATTAATTATTTAAAATGAATAATTAATTGGTAACAACTTTAGGAAAACAATTAGAATTTTACCGGCCTGCGGTAACAGATTACTTGCCTAGCTAGGACCCACATCACTTCATCATAATTTTATTTAGCGCTGTAACTTAATTATCCCTACCTTATTAGTCTGAATTAATAACTAACCATATATATATATCCGCCTACCTATTGATTCCTACAACTTTCCTCACTTGAAAATGCCTATATTTTGTCGAACTAACAGTCCCTTTTGTGTACCTTGCAAACTAGGCCAAGCCACATTTAACTTAAATTCGTGATGTGTGGTGAGAGTCGCATTGCCCCTGAAAGCAACTAACTCCTAAATGTTCTATCAGTCGAGCCAGTATACTCAGTGTGTTATTTTCCTATCACTACACTGTATGTACGGAGGTAGACTCGAGATTGGACTGGGTCATACGTGTCTACCTCCAGCTAAATGGTGTCTGACCTATCTTCAACTTTCACTAGGGAGACAACTGTCTCTCCCCCATTACTCCGTCGAAGATAGTGTATTGTTTAGCGTAATGATGTAAAACGCCGATCTTATTAAATACAATCAAAGATCATCCAGACCGAAGTCTGTTGAAAGGTACATAGGTTTTTGTTGCCACCGTGATTCGTTTCCGCCGATGTACCCCAGAATACTTCATTCCGTTAACGGATTCGAGTTGCGATCGCAATAGTTTACTTTATTAATAACTTTCAATTTCACAAATCTTAATTAACATCGCAGCTCGAATATCACTTAGCGCACTATCAAAGCTCGGACGCTATTTTTCCCGTATGAGTCGTACCGCACTCTTAAGTTGGTCCGCACCGCAGACGTCCCAAAATTGAATGTCCGCTAATTTTCCCAAGCATCTTAACTTTCCCGCCACGCGCGCCTCGTGGAGCTATCATCCGACCTCTCTTTCTGTCTTTTTCTCAACCTCTCGCTCGCTCATTGCCGCTTTCGCCGCGCAATTCTAAAATTTTTCCATAATCTAACCAAATCTCGTCAGATAGCCAATATTACATCTTTGAATATCTAAATGTAGCCTTCTATTAACAATTCCCTCTCAATAATCATCCACTTAAGCCAATAATCCTGTATTTTGTGAAATTATAAAAAGTTCCGTATTCCGACCATAGGTGGCGCCCGCCCGTAGGTGAACCACTTTGCCGACCCCCAAAGCCCCGCGAAATTCAAAATAAAAATAAAGTCCTAGTCAACCTAGCAACCTTACGCGAAGCCCAAATAAATGACTTCCGCTAGACGCCGCCTATGTCGCAAGGGACGCGCAGAGCAGTCCCCGCGAAATTCAAAATAAAGAAGTCAAACTAGCAACCTTATGCGAAGCTTACGTAAATAACTTCCGCTAGACGCCGCCTATGTCGCAAGGGACGCGCAGAGCAGTCCCCGCGAAATTCAAACTAAAGATAAAGCGCTAGACCATTGACCATTATTCTGAACTAGTTTATTATTCCCTTTTCATGCTTATTATTATTGGCGCTACGCATTAATATTTATTTTAGTGCTACTCCCATGCATTCCTTACTAACGGACGGATACCATTCATTCTGTACCGTTACAGCCATTCGCCTTTCTTATTTCTTAGACATCAAAACTCATTAGTGTATATTCATACTCTTTGCACGTCACACATTATCCTCATATTACTTTTTATGAATATATTTCTGACAGATGTTTTTATTCTTCTTGTCTTTGTGAAAGTTCTATGGCTTGGAAGAAATCTACGAAATTGCTTTATTTTATTAGTATAACTGATCAATACTAAGTTAGTAGGTATTAAACTGTACTACATGCATTTATATTAAATTTTAGAGGAAACTTCAGGATTTTTTTCTACACTGAAAAAAATAAATAGCTGAACTCGTTCAGCTACTTACAAAATTGCAAAACTTTTATTACAAGTAAACTAAGTTTTGTTAAATTAACTTAACTGGTTTTGCTGCACATCTCAAACTAGTTATGTTATTCGGAATTTAGTTGCTAACAATTAAAATGTGAACTAATATTTATTTAAATAAGTTAGATAAACTCGTTTAGCTGCACGGACAAACTGTTTGATTACCGGTAGACAAACTTGTGAGCAATTATTAAGCCTTACGTTTCATAATATTTTACTAAACAGCGATCTAAAACTTACACAATGTGTCTTTTAAACCTTTACTAACTTTTACGTTTTTCTGTAGCAAATTTATTCTTGCAATTATTAACGTATTTCACAGTTATTAGTAGCTACTTCAAATGCAAGAAGAGTTTCACAAAAAATTTATATTTCATTATAAAACTGTTTATAAACTGCTTTATAAAATATGGTTTACCTTAACTAAACGAACTTCGGTACTGCTAGCTAAACGCATACTCCCCCTTCGTATCGAGAAGTCGAGAAACGTATTCAGTTCAGTCAGTCAGTCAGTCGTGTTTTGAACAGCCACGCTTGGATCTAATTTTTTTTTTATGTTAAATATTCATCCGCCATCCCCGCACCTTCACCGCCTGCGATTCGCATATGGTATACGTAAAGATGTTAAAAAGTGTCAGAAGACTGGAGCGAGGTGACAATATGGAGTCAGTGGATCCGCTAGCAGATTATATAAGATTGTGAGGACTGGTACATCGAGAAATTTCCAGGTATTTAAATGTGCAATCTTTGTAACTGGTTTAAATTCATGGTTATTTTTTGATGGGGTTTTTACTGTTCTATAGCTTTTATTTCTAAAAATTAATATAATAATAATGGTGTGTATGTATGTTATATTATTTTATTGCAAATGCAGATGTTAATTTTTCATGCAAATATAAATTAATAAAATATTATTTCGGCAGTACCGTAGTTGGGTAAAAAGATGTAGGTAGTATGTATGTAGCCTACATCTCACTAAAAATGCTTTTTAATTACTTATATAGGTAGTGACTCTACGAGATAACAGACTGTAATGTACATACTTAACTGTTTTTTTTTAGGTTTTAAATGGACTTCAAAGTTTGGTATCCAGACAACGATAAGAATCTGCAAATTAATTGGCATTCAATAAAAATTATTAAATTCGCAAAGACCAACGAACGATTTTCTAGACACGCAACGAAAGACATACTGGAGTACATTAACGGTAAATATTTTTTGTATTTACCTATGACTTTTTATGTTTGACGAGATTTACTTAATGCACCTTGCTTATTAGAGATGATTGGTTTGAATGTCTGACGTTTTTATTCATTTTATTAAAGTCACATGTTTTAACAGTATTTTTGTTTGCAGAAAATAACGAAGAAACAACAGACCTAGCTACATTTATGGCTACACCATTTTTAATAGCACTAACACAATTAATAAACCAAAAAAGGAAAGAGACAACAGTGGCGACCTTCCAAACAGGAAGTGCTCGACGCCTTTTATGACCCCACGTAAGAAGTGCAGCTGAAGTTGAAGAGACCATTACGAGAAGAAGACAAAAACTGCAAGAATTAGAAGGAACTGCATTTACAGCAATTTATCATGGTCGTTGGTTCATCCCTGAAAGAAGTTTCTGCTCGATATGTGGTACTCAATAGTATGCGGTATGAGGTAGGTTAGTAGTTAGTTAAACTAACTATGAGGTAGATAACTTCCATATTAAATGCAGTCGACGCGTGTTTTAAAATAATATTTATTAAATGCACTATATCCATCAGAATGCATTTGTAACTGTTTTTCAAATTTGCAACTCGCATTCGCTGTGCATAATTTTAATATAATATTGAACAGTAAACTCATAAAATTTATCTATACAATCTTAAAATTTTACAATGTTCCTAAACTAATGTTTAATCATTGAGCTATTCTGCAGAATTAAATTGTTCTTTATGTTTACCATACCATTATGACATAAACATTATATCTTGTACAATAATCTTGTAGAATCATATTCATTATTGATCATTTATAATTTATTATTCAACAAAACATTTCTACAACCATTAATGATTATTATTTAATAAAACAATATATGAAATGATTATAATTCAGTTAATTTACAGAATAAATGTCAAATGTGTATCACATTTGATTATTATCATTAAGAGGATTTTTGTTTAATTTTTGACACCTATGCTTAATTATATTTAAAAAATATTTAAAATATGTTTTTGGCGCTAGTCGTAGATGACGCAGTAATGGCACAATGATAAAACTTAGTTCCTGGTAAGATGACATAAGTAAAAGTAAAATAAGTAAGTAATGATTTGCTGTACAGGAATTGTTTTAAGTCATTTTGTTAAATTACTATGAAAAATTTCAAATTGTACTGATTTTTGTATTACTTCGAAATTTGTTACTATTAGGTTAAATTAATTAATAAAAATACTATATAATTACGTTAAATTGTTAAGAGTAGGTACTTATGTAATTTAATTTTTAAACTTTAATAAATTATTACTTTCTACTTAACTGAATTCTTTTATTTTTTGTTTACACACATCAAGTCAATACTTAATATCTTTTAAAATAATATAGTAACTAAAACGTTTAAGATATTAACTATAATAACATTTATTTCAAAGGAATTAAATATTGACTAGAATTTCACTAAGGGCTTGAGCAGCCGGTTGGTCGGTATCCATCTCAGTTATTTATTAGTCGTTTGTAATAAGTTTATGAGCAACACCAAGACAAGGTTGTTTTGGAGTCATGTGCGATCACAGACTTTTTATTAGTCATTTTTAGCTGAGTTGAATACAGATAGACAGTCTGAGGGAGTACATATTCCGTTTAGTAAATTTAAATTCACCCTTAAACACCCACCCTAAGGTTTATGCTCTGAAACGTGTGTTCGTGTCCACCCTGTTATATCCAAATTCCCCATCCAGAGTACACGAACACACGTTTCAGAGTAAAAACCTTAGGGTGGGTGTCTATGGGTGAATTTAAATTTACTAAGCCGAAAGTAGCAAATCAAGGAAAGCTATAATTAGATAAACAGTTTTGCTAATATTAACCAAATCACGCACACACAATTAAATAGCTACACGAATGGATTTGGTAACAAAACATTTAAACAAATGTTGATAAACTGCTTCCTCACTATTAGATAAATATATTTATGTATCAATAACGTGAAAGCTTACCTATTTTTAACCAAATTGGCTACAAATAAGTGAATGAAGTTCTAAAAATTAACTTAACAATTTTGTCACTGTTAAAATGGCTGTGTAACTACAGCTAAACAAATGGTTTTGTTAAATAGAACAAAATTTGTTTAATTTTAGTTAATGAAACACTTAAGTATTAATTGACTTAATTTATTTTACAAAACTCGTTTTTGCTACTGGTAGCACTCAGTTTAGTAGTCGCCTTTTCTATGTTACTAGTAGCTGAAATTTATGCTACTGTTAGCAAAACTTTTTTTTTCAGTGTATCTTGCAAACTGTTTCCAATCGTGTTTTGGAAAGTCATCCTCTCACACATACGTTCTGTAACACATATTGAAAATTTCAGTCTATTAATCCCAGAAAATTTATATCTAAAATATTTTGAATAACAGCTAATAGAAAACAGCCAATTTTTCCGTTTCACTGCCTAACACCCCTTACACCCGTATTTATAAACAAGTAAAAGTAATACCTTTTGTAAAGATTTGCATTCTATAATCAAGTAATTACTCGAAATTAGAACTGTCAAAAGTTAGAATTCTCAGCCAAGTAGTAGTCACCATTTCCATTACTTATGTAGGTCTTTAGTTAATGATAGTTGGATCATGCGTGTGTGAAAAACCAGTCTGTCGTAAACTATGAGGTATGCACTACTTTGTGAGGTTATTTTAAATAAAAATGGAAGCTTTGGATAGCATTAAAGCGGTTTTTGCTGTTGTACAAAATATAGATGATAGATAAAAATTATATTGGAGGAGATAGAAGTTGCTGAACTTAGTACTTACTATTTCTAAACTTTACTTTCATGATGTTGATTCATTCCATGACTTTTAAAAAGATATTTCGTTTCTACTAAAGTAGGTATTGTGATACATGTGATTTTACCAAGAATTACCGACTCTTCACAATCAAATTTTAACTCGCTGACAAAACGGTTGGAATTCTGACTTTTGTTTACCTACATTACTAGCGTAGCGGTATCTTCTTAGAACAATAACTATACTTAGTTATTTTTCTGAGGGTACCAACCGGTATTATTTGACTGAGAGAAATGAATGCATAACCTTTCTAACTAAAAAATGACATTTAGGTTTATAATCCTTGTATAAACTAAACATTTAGATTTAGTGGGGTTATATCATGTTAATCGTTTTGTTTTTCCAAGTATTCATTCTTGTGTACCGGCAAAATTAAATGTCAATCATGTACTTTTTACAATTTAAACTAATTTAAACAACGCCATTGCTATTATAAATACAATATAAAGTAATACCAAAGATATTATTGCACGATTTTGTAAAAGTAATCAAGACCTTACGTTTGCCTTTTCATGAAACGAAACGCAGTCACGAAGTGTTGCCACACAGAAACAACCACCAAGCATCAAGTGTTACTTGGGTATTTGCTCAAGTAAGTAACGTGTTTTACTTAACTATAGAATGAGATTATGTAATTAAGAATTCTAACTTTAAGTAATGACTTGATTAAGAAATTACTTAGCAACAAGTAATTACTTCTTTATAAATACGGGTGTTAATGAATAAGGCTCACGAAACTTGACAGTGAAGTTGCTGTTGTTTCGTACGTAGTGCAGTCAGACAGCAACATAATTTGTTTTCATACATACTACTTTACTAACGTAATAGCACACAATCTATAAGAGTACCCTACAAACCGACAAGCACTATACGAAAAATGTTATGTACATAAAACAAGCAAAAGATTCCGCTTTCGTCAGAAAAATACAGCCGACATTTTATTGTGACGAAAGCGCAATCCGACCAAGTCTGTTTTCGTCAGAAAAAAACAGTCTATAATTTATTCTGACGAAAAAGAAATTTGACGAATATGTCCTAGCTCATATCAGGGCAGTTGACTCCACTCCATCAGAATTTAAGTGGAAATTAATCCAGGCGCGAATACAATTGCTGTAGCGTTAACAAGACGCATCATCCGTCGCCTTCACCCTGCGAGCCCACAAGGAGCCTTTTCACGCCTCGTTTGAAAACGTTATATTACTCAAAAAATAACGGAAAAAAATCATAATTTTGTAGCAAAATCTTTGCTCATAAATAAATATTATATACATACTAAATCGTACGGGAATAGTGGCAGCTTTGACATATAATTTATAGGATAAAAAATATTATACATATACGTACTAAAACGTATGGGAATAGTGGCAGCTTTGATATATAATTTCACGTAAGTAGATAAGATAAAAGATAAAAACCATATATTCAGTACAACACAACACATCTTAATATGTGTTTTGTTAGAATAGCAATTTCCCAAGGAGCACTTCGTCATATTGACACTAAGCTCGCACACTACCAAACGAAATGCGTACCTAAACATCTCGATACTCTTCTTGAGCATTTTAGAGTAGAGTCGTAATTTTTTTTTTTGTTATAAATTAGAGTAGAGTATTTTTTTTTTGTTATAAATGGGATTGGTCTAGACCACATTCTTATCCCTAGGATTAAGATGAGCGTTGATTGTGCATTTAGTTTATATATGTGATAAAATGTTTACTAGAAAAAATCAACCAGTCTCAGCAAGAGTCGAATGGGATTCGAACCCATGACCTTTGGATTGCCGGTCCACTGCTCTAACCGCTAAGCTACAGAGACCCCAGAAGACTCGTTGAATTCTTTGTAGTAGTTTGTGATTTACGCAGCAATTCAGCAGTATTTTTAACCGACTTCAAAAAAGGAGGAGGTTCTCAATTCGGTTGTATGTTTTTTTTAATGTTTGTTACCTCAGAACAGTCATTTATACACCGATTTAGAAAATTCTTTTTTTATTTGAAAGGACATACTTCCAGATTGGTCCCATTTTTATCAAAATCCAGTTCTGATGATGGAATCCTCAGGAATTGAGGGAAATCCTCAAATATTGTAGGTATACCTATGGCGATTTTGGTATTTTCAGCAATATGTCAAGAATTTGCATTCAGAAAGTATCATTTGATGAAGTAGAACTGATGAAGAAGACCACAGAACGTCATTGGAACTCCTCAATGATAAGTATTTCACGGGTGGCGATAAGATATCTCGATTAAGATAGTTAAGTGACTATGACGAATTAAAAGAAGGCAGGTACCGGAACTCAGTTCTGATTGTGGAATCCTTGAGGAATTGAGGGAACTCCTCAAATATTGTAGGCATACCTATAGCGATTTTGGTATTTTTAGCCATAGGTCAAATGAGATCCACTCCGGCAATAAATCCTTCCTAACTAATATTGTAAATGCGAAAGCGTGTTTGTTTGTCCGTCTCTCACTTGCGCATCGACCTGATTTTGCACATAGATAGCTGAAGAACAATAGTGACATAGGCCACTTTTTATCACTCCTTCCGAAACATTTCTATTAGAATTTAAAAATACACTATTCACACTATTAATTCTGTCACTTCTTGCCTAAATTCTTCTTAACATCTTTATGCCAATGACTTACAAATTTTCTTTGAGGCCTCGTGTGCTTCAAGCTGTAATCCTCATATTTGAAATCTTAATGAAAACGAATTTTGACAACGTTAAAAAATAGTCATTAAATAGTCATAAATAGTCGTACATGTAAAAAAAATAGTCGCACTATAGTTTCGGCGTTATAGCTATAGGTTAGTGAGGATTATGGCTTGAACGTCAAGCTGTAATCCTCATTTCTGGTGCAAGCAAACGGTAAAATCTTTCGGATTGGTTTAGGTTCCAAAAAATAGTCATGAAATAGTCGCAACGACATGCCAAATCTCAGAAATAGTCCTTAAAAGATTCCAGAGATATAAAGGTACCCTGGTGAGGATTATGGCTTGAACATTTGAAAACTTCAAATTTCTCCGTAACGCCTACGATTTTTGGTTTAAAATGTGTACCAAAAAATAGTCATGAAATAGTCGTATAAAGTGATAATAAATTTGAGCTGATTTAATTTCAAAATAAAAAGTTTTAACTTTCCCTACATTTCTATGGATGTACAGTCGTGTTCAAAATTTGTAACTTCATTTGATATGATTGTGAAATATTCCGCTTAATATATAACATTACTTCCAATTAGGCATTTTCCATGGCAGCTGTTATAATTCAACAAAAAAACAAACATTTATGTACATTTTTTTATATAATAGAAGGTGGCAAACGAGCAGGCGGGTTACCTGATGGAGAGTAATCTTCGCCGCCCATGAACACCCGCAACACCAGAGGAATCGCAGATACCTTGTCGGCCTTTACGAAGGGAATAGGTTTTAGGAAGGAATAGGAATTGTGGGGGGGGGGGGGGGGATACGGGCCTCCGGAACCCTCACTGGCCGGACGAATCACAACAGCATCAAGTGCTTTTATTTCACGCCGGATATTAGTGAGAGGGTGGTATTACGCCGGGCGAGCCGGCCCAATGCGTGCTGCAACGCAGCGTGGCTCTACCACTCAGTCAGTGTCACTCATTTAGTTGTGCACTACTAAAAGCGGTCGAACTTAACATAAGATAACAATACCATTCATTGGAAAATAAGGTGTGCTTCAAGCTGTAATCCTCATATTTGAAATCTCAATGAAAACGAAATATCTATATGTATAGTAGAAAATTTGCAAAATGTCGGAATCCATTTAAGAGCTTATTTTCCAATGAACATTGAGGTACAATAAACTAGAGAAGACACCGCGAAGCAAGTTTGTGCGCACTAAGGTGCAGCCGCAAGGTCCACAATCGCTCGAATCACGCGCAATCACTGAGGCGTTTGCAGCGAAAGTGCGGCCGGCAGGCCGCACTTGAACGGAACATAGCAGTGGTGAGCGGTGTCTTCTCTATACGTAGTAATAATAGCTCGATGCCAATAAATGGTATTGTTATCTATTGTTAAGTTCGACCGCTTTTAGTAGTGCACAGCGAAACGCTTAAACAACAAAATATTTTATGATAATAGCAACTTTACCACCTAAACAAAAAGGCTCAAATTTAAACGGCAACGCATTCTAGAAAATGCTTTTTGAAATTGAAAGCGGCAGCAAGGTACAGGGTGGTGAAACTATCTAAGATGTTTTACATTATTTTATACCTAAGCATGTTATGAAGAAAAACAGCATTTAGTTTAAAAAAGTTTATTTGTCTATTTGAAACTTTAATGTAACACACATTTGTTGTTATTAAATAACTATGTTATCAATTTATCATATATAATTCCAACAAAAACTAGAAAGTACCTATAAATACAAAAAAGCTGGGTCCATGGCGCCATTTTGAGTAGCGCGCTTTTGTTTCTCGGGATTGGTCAAATAGCGCTATCCTTGTCTCTACTCAAACGCATCGATCGCAGTGCGATGGGCAGAAGTTGGTTTTGCTTGTTATGTTATTATCAAGTTCAGTTGAATGTAAGTCAAGATCATAGATCACGTGTGTCGTTGGTTGTTGCATTCGCAAAATTTTGAAAAAAATGGCTATTTGGTCCAGTGATATTGAAATCATGAAATAATTTGTGATGGGTACTCTGGTGAAGGATTTTAAATGCCTAAGAAACCGTATGAATGTATTTATGAACTTTTACGAAGACGCGGTGTCGTTTTTGAAGTTATTGTGAGTATAAAACGTACTTTCGACTTAGATTACAATTAACAAGCCACCCGTCCGGTTTCGTCCGTTAACGATAGAGACAAGGATATATCGCTATTTGGTCGATCCCGGATTGATACAACCACAGACGTATAATAACGTCTGTGGATACAACAGACGCTACTCTTGGAGTGGAAGGTTCTGTTACTTTTTAACATCAGTGATACCTTAATCATACTATTACATAGTATTATACTTTTATTCGATGTAAGTAATTAAAAGTTGTTGATATTGTTGGTGTCTGATTCGTTTATTGAATTTGTGATTTTAGAATATGCATTATCCCTATTGAAATTTTCTAGAAACATAAACTGAATGAACTAACACCAACAGATATTGAACTAACTATGATAAATAAGATCAAAACTATATGCTGTGATATAAACATATATGTACTGAGATTTAAACAAGTTATGTAAAGCAAGCTTTCGATGGTATAAATATAAATAAGGATAAGGGGGTTAAAGTTACTCGCGTCCGTAGGTTTACCCTTAAGACTCTAATATCACCCTCTCACTAATATCCGTCGTGAAATAATAGCACTTGGTGCTGTTGTGTTACGTCCGGCCAGTGAGGGTCCCGGAGGCCCTTTCCTCCCCCCCCCCCCCCCCCCCCCACAATTCCTATTCCTTCCTAAAACCTATTGCCTAATTAAAGGCCGACAACGCATCTGCGATTCCTCTGGTGTTGCGGGTGTCCATGGGCGGCGAAGATTACTCTCCATCAGGTGTCACGCCTGCACGTTTGCCACCTTCTATTATATAAAAAATATATACATAAATGTTGGTTTTTTGTTTAATTATAACAGCTGCCATGGAAAACAATCAAATGAAGTTACAAATTTTGAACACGACTGTACATTCATAGAAATGTAGGGAAAGTTAAAACTTTTTATTTTATAATTAAATCAGCTCAAATTTATTATCACTTTATACGACTATTTCATGACTATTTTTTGGTACAAATTTTAAACCGAAAATCGTAGGCGTTACGGAGAAATTTATAGTTTTCAAATGTTCAAGCCATAATCCTCACCAGGGTACCTTTATATCTCTGGAATCTTTTAAGGACTATTTCTGAGATTTGGCATGTCGTTGCGACTATTTCATGACTATTTTTTGGAACCTAAACCAATCCGAAAGATTTTACCGTTTGCTTGCACCAGAAATGAGGATTACAGCTTGACGTTCAAGCCATAATCCTCACTAACCTATGGCTATAACGCCGAAACTATAATGCGACTATTTTTTTTACATGTACGACTATTTATGACTATTTCATGACTATTTTTTAACGTTGTCAAAATTCGTTTTCATTAAGATTTCAAATATGAGGATTACAGCTTGAAGCACACTGAGGCCTCGGCTGAGAACCTCTCAGAAGTGATTGAGCAGATCAATGGTGACTTGGCCACGATCTACGACTGGAGCAAGTCAAAAAGTTTGCCTTTCGGTGAACCCTAGTAACTCGCAAGTCATCATCGTAGGGGGTCTATACAGCGTTCACGAGTAAATCCGGATAACTTGCCGTCTGTTTTGGATGTTGATTTCCTACTTTGTGATAGGCGTTTCTCGTTTTCTTTGCTTGTCGCATTTATACGGCGCTGTCGCATACAAGTAGCACGTTTTGTAGGTTTACCAATATTCGCTTTTGATAAATAGTTCGGAACGATTCACTAAAAAGCGAGAAAATAAACAAAAATTTTAACAAATTAAAAAACCGACTCCAAAAAATTTTACTGAAATAAATGCACTAAAACGTAAAAATTATTGCGTAGTTTAGTTTGTTCAATTTACTTGCAATATTAACCTTTATTTTACTCAATCTTATAATCTTAAAAAATATTTTTGGAGTCGGTGCCAGCTTAATACGACAATGTAGCAATACCTAATAAAATCTATTTACTAATAAATACGACAACTGTCAAAGGCTAATTAAACATATTTACAAATAAAAACGACAATGGGGTTAAACGGCAGCAAGTCCGACCCAGACAGAGGTGGAGAGATGAGCTTGATGCTTACGCGAAGGATTGGCCAACACACGCAAAAGACCGCGAATACTGGAAGGGGGGGGGGGGGGGGAGGCCTTTGCCCAGCAATAGGACAATATGAGCTAATATAGTAATAATATAGTATGTCTTTTAATGTTTATGTTTACTTTGGCTGGCACCGACTCCAAAAATATTTTTTAAGATTATAAGATTGAGTAAAATAAAGGTTAATATTGCAAGTAAATTGAACAAACTAAACTACGCAATTATTTTTCACGTTTTAGTGCATTTATTTCAGTAAATTTTTTTGGAGTCGGTTTTTTATTTTGTTAAAAAAAAAATCTAGTAAACACTTTATCCTATATCTACATATCATTGTGAATGCAAAAATTTCAATAATAAAGATGTGATATGTGATCGACGAGTAAAACACTAAAAGGCACTGACCTTTAGCAGTGTGAGTATCTTCTGCGAGAGCTCGTAATCAAAGTTGGTGTACTTGGAGTCGGTCATGTCGTATATGAACACGAGGCCGGCCCGCTGCGTGTCCAAAGACTGCAGCGCCACGTCCAGCTGGTACACCACGCCCTGGTAAGCAAAAACAATACTGGCATTGAAGTAATTAGGAGGAGAGTAAGTTAGCTTTGTAAAAAAAGAATATTTTGAAATTCATCGTAATAATAGGTACCCTTTCGCAATGCTTTTAAAATGTAAATTCTGCCCCCATAAGCCTAAAAGCGGTCTCTCAAAAAAAACTCAAACTCAGATTTTTGTTGCATCTGATAGCATAATCAATTTACTACAGGTTAAACGAAGCCAAATGGCGCTCTCTCACTTATAAATCACTGTAAACCCACTAAGAAAATATGGCATATATCAAATTAACTCAAATTAAAGGATTTCTCGAACGCAATTTTTTTTAAGACAACGCGTTTTGGCTTATGAGGGCAGAATTTGTAATACAAAAAAAACCTATAAAGTAAAAGTAGAAGTAAAAGGGTGCGGTTCGAATCCCGCTGGTGGAAACACATACATTTTCAACACATTCCAATTTGTAACCTATAAAGTACTTGAATATTGTATCTACTATCTATACTGTTGTAAATGAATAGTGAATAAATGAACATGAACATTCCTCATCATCATAAGCTAAAGGACGTCCACTGTTGGACTAAGGCCTTTCCAGAGGATCCTCACCACGACACAGCATCAGCATTGTAAGGGGTAACTAACCCCTACATTATGGTCCTTCGAGTTGAATTGTCTATTGACATGACAACTGGTAAAATACCATTTTTATAAATAAAAAAGAAGTTGTTGGTACTATGTCAATAATAAAGAAATTCCTTTTTCAAAGATAGTTCAGATTGAAAATCCATTTAGACGAGGGCGGTAACAATGAAGTTTTCTATACCGCAACCATTGTATATTGAAGAAACAGGTATTTGTATTTTCCTGTCTGCTGTTAGTAGCATTTTCATTGTAATACAGGGACGCAACATGGGTGCCCGCTTCAGTATAATAATATAATGAATATCAAGAATACTAGTATCTGTACATTTACGCTTGGGTCTCATTTACACGAAAAATATCATTGATCGTATAATTTGATTATTTTATTCATAACTTCGAATTATATCCATAAATAGGTCATATCAGGAGATATATTACATAAAATAACCATTAAAAGTTTTGTTCGCACACTTATCATAATTAAAAGCCATAAATGTTGTATGAGCTAGGCGCTGAGGGCAAGGCAACTGATAAAAAAGTGGTGAAAGGGTTGAGTACGTTTATGGAGTTATTTTTTCTTTTAGTATATATTTAGAAGAACGTACAATAATAAAATGGCTATATAAAGAGGGCCAGCGAAGATCTTTGCTATTGAACATCAAAACTATAGGTAAAAATTACAAATCATTTAAGACGTCATAAATAGCTGAATTGACGTCCAGTCCAATGTAACTTAATAAGTGTAGTAAATCAAAGGTGCGTAGACACGTAACACTGAGCCCGGAACCGGACATGTCAGCACGCACTGCAAGGCTTCAGGCTACCGAGTGCCGACCGACCTGTCTAGACTTTACGGAACTCACACACACATCATGCATGTTACTACTCGACAGGCGATGACACAATATAGCAACATTGGTTTCTAGTTCCATTTACGAGTGCTAACTGTACTAGATACTTTAATATCTACCTTTTTATTACAATCTAGGATAGATAGATTTTTTTTACCACATCTTATTTTTTACATTACCTTATTTATTGTTATGCATGCATTCCAAATATATGTAAAATAGTTGTATATTAATAAAGGGCCTAGAAGAGAACTTCTATGTTTTAACTAATTCCATATGGCATTAAATCCGCCTTTTGTACATTTTTATTTTTATTTTGTGTAATTAATAAGGGGTATCATTTAAGCTATCGCCAATTTAATTAGTTTTGTGTTTCTTAAATAATAGGGTTTGCCCGCAAAAAAGTAGATTTGTCACCAAAATGTAGTTACCAAACAATATAAAATCAATTCCACAATAAATCACCTAAAATCATGGAGATATAGGGTCTATTACCTAATAAATGTTTTTTTATGTATTATAATAGGTTTGTCCTATTACGTATTTAAGCAAACTAATTTAAAGAGATCACCAATAAATCATATAGGTACTTAATGTCACTAGAAAATTTCATAAAGTTCCAAAAAAAATTTAGGGTTGTCGTCATCATCGTTTCAACCACAAGAGTCTAACTGGACATATGCCTCCCCCAAGGATCTGAATTTCCATAGGTAGTATAAATATATTTAAATAAAATTTCTAGCGGAATAGTAAATAAAACACTTAATATATATAAAGACATCAAAATAAATGTACGGGATTCAAGAAAAAATAAATTGGCTATACCTAAATGTAATTTAACCTTATTCTAAAAAAACGTATTTTACATGGCCATAAAAATATTTAATAAATTACCGTTAGACATTATGAATCTCCCGTTAGAAAGAAATAGATTTAAAAATAGTTTATCACAATGGCTCCTAAAGCACAATTTCTACTCCGTCAAGGAATATTTGGAAATAATATGACATCTTGCTTTTAATTATCATTGACATTATCATAAATAATATTGATTTTTAATAATTATGACATTTTAATGAATTATAATTTTATTGTATTGTTTGTATAAATTGTACAGACATTTTGACATTATCATTAACTTTTAATTTGCAATAATATTAATCTTTAATAATTATGACATTTTAATGTATTGTAATTTATTTGTATTGTTTCTCGTAATTTGCAATAATATTAATTTTTAATAATTATGACATTTGAATGTATTGTAATTTAATTGTATTGTTTCTCGTAATTTGCAATAATATTAATTTTTAATAATTATGAAATTTAAATGTAATTTAATTGTATTGTTTGTATAAATTGTAAAGATACTAGGTAACATTAATAATTAATTTCAGACAAAAAGTCAATTGATGTAGTTACAATTATGGATATTTGCATGCCTACATACTTATGGCAGAATATTGTTGATACTTTAAATCATTGTCTTACATCTCAATGTTGTGTACATGATATTCGGCAAATAAATGATTTATGATTAATTAAAGTCAAAATTTATTGTTAAAAATAGTAATAACCGAATAATCAGCGCTGGTTTAGGTTTTGAAGGGCGCCCCCTTTTTCTTTTCTGGCCGATAAGCACATATTTTGCACCTGGTGGGGGGTTGGCCAGCTTCGAGCTTATGGCTAATCCGATAATAATATGTTTGCACATATAATTTTTGTAAAACGCAGGGCAGTTGCATTTCTCATGCATCCAATCAATATTGTTAAAAAATTAACTAAACTACCTACGACCCATATCGTTGAGGCCGGATTGGTAAATTTTTAAAAGCGCGCCAATTTGTCTCCGCCTCTTTGAATATATTTTCATTAAAATTATAAATTGATGTATTAAATTGGTAACGAATACTATTATTTTCGTTTAGAAACGTCGGTCGTCCTGCGGCAAGATGGGCAGACGATGTGGCGAACATCGCGGGCAGGACCTGGATGAGATTGGCACGGGACCGTAAACAGTGGCACATACAAAGAGAGGCCTATACCCAGCAGTGGGTGAAGTCAGGCTGTGGATGATGAATGATGATGACTATTATTTTAATAACTGAACGAAATAAAATGTAACTACTGTATTGGTGATAAAATAACAAATAAAAAGGAGTCGCAGTCAGGGATCAATAATCGATTTATTTGGTGACAAATCTACCATTCTGAGCACAAAGCTATTATTTAAGTAATAAAACTATTAATAAAAGAACGAAGTTTATATTCACCTAATGCACTACATTTTTTTGGTAATCCATCTCTTATTTTACACATATTATTATATTAACATTAATTTGATAATTCATACCTGGGAACACCAGGAAAATTTTGTTCATCTGAGAACGAAAATATTTCGTGGCGATATAGATCTATTTATTAGGTGATACAACTTGATGACAAATATAAATTTTGGTGACAAGAAATATAGTCCCCATTAATAAGTATAAAAATAAATAAATTATTGTTTTAATATGAGATGGTTTGAATGGGACCGTTTTTATCTCAACAACAAATCATTATACTTAATGTTATTTCTCTTCGTTTTGTACTAAATTGGTGCGTAACGATTTTTCAGCTGTTGTTTTTAAAAATGTGTCACATCTATCGAACATTTACAAAATCATGGACAATCAGCTAACAAGTACAATTGTTTTGGCCAAACAGTAAATGTGTAATCTTAACATTTAAGATTACACACATTTACTGTTAGCTGTAAGAGGCCACATGCTTCGTAAAATTCGTTATTATGCATTATTTAAACAACGCTAAATTGGGACGGTTTAAGACCTTGTGTATTTTTTTATGGACCATCTATTACAAAAAGACAGGAATAACATAACACATATGAGGCTACATGAGCGTGTTATACTGTAGGGGTGCCACGGGGTGTTCCGTGCAACGTTGTCTGATCAAAGCTTAATAAATGCAAATTGTCAACCCTAAAGGGAGCACGTAACGTTGCGTGGACAAGATTAATATATCATGACAGGAGACAGTACAGTGTAGGCCGACATTGATATTATGCATGTATGGAGTTTTACAAGCGCGAGCTTCGCGTATTGTACGATGATAAATTATACCGAAACCTTGGGCAATCTGCGTGGAGATAAAACAAGGATGTGAATATTTAGACAGTTTCATAAACAAACCGCGAACTTTATGTTTAATTATTACATACACACTTAAACATAAAGTTTAGTCGATCGAAGAAGGGCGAAGACGAATTAGGACGCAGAATACTCTTGATGTAAACGGAATCGCGCCAAAAACAACTTACTTACTTACATACTTAGTAAATTTTCATTTCACAGCTAGGGTTCTGAATGTTTTTTTTTTACTAAAAATATAAAGAGTTAACGTAATCGTTGCTCCTCATTGTCGCTGTGAACTTGCATGGCGTTACTTGTAACTTTTT
The DNA here is from genome assembly GCA_963921215.1 of Scoparia ambigualis. NCBI lineage: Eukaryota > Metazoa > Arthropoda > Insecta > Lepidoptera > Crambidae > Scoparia > Scoparia ambigualis. The sequence goes on along the minus strand of OY992521.1, from coordinate 10,356,661 downwards.
TAACCTGTGAGTTGCAATAAAACCATACATCTAATCTAAAAGAGGTTTAGAACTTAAGCACAAGTTAATGAACGATAACCTTCGATCACATTAAAAAAAAACTAGATCCACAATCCTATACTAAATCGTAGCGGTAGTAGCTATATGTGTTTTGGCCGAATAGCAATTTTTAAAGGAGCACTTCGTCATCAGCGATATATACGTTACACTAGATAGGCCCTTCCGAACACGCACTATGTTCCACTCATCTGCGGAGTCGACTCGGCACCTTGCTTTAGTGTGGCTTTGACATTCGCGCGTGCGGAGCGGCGAAAATAATTATTTATTTCTTTTCAAAGTGTACACCTAGACATTTACTACAATTCAGTTGTCAAGTAAGTGAAATAAATTGATAATCAAGTCATTATTATGTAGTTATATCGTATTATTAGAATAGAAAAGATATTTTTCAATTATTGTTATTGACAATCTATTTGGGACGCCATCTTGATACGCACTACGTTGTCTTTGACCGATCTGGCGCTGCGGCGCTGCGATGTCTGTCTGTTGAATCAACACAGGATTAGACGACATTTAAATGTTTAAGCGAACTTTAGATCTCTCATTCATTCCAGAATTGGAACAAATGGTTTGTTTGAACGTTCTTGTCTATACTTCTAGGTCAATGTTCGTCATGCACTCTTATCACGCACACTACTTCACAGAATGAGTACCTACCTAAACATCTCGCTAGCTACTCTTTGAGAGCGTTGACTGTGCATCTAATGTTTATGTGATCGAAGACGATAACCTTCTAAAGGTCTATTCAAACCTGAGCGATATTCGGTGCCGCTGTGGGTAGAGCAGCAGCAAATACCGCTGAGGTCGATCTAGCCGCGGGACTTGATACTAAATACCTGAGCGAATCCCGCGCGGTATATACCTTTACCCACAGCGGCAGCGAATACCGCTCAGGTTTGAATAGGCCTTTACTGGTGTCATAAGACTGATAAAAGAGGTCGGATTTAGGTAGAGTTATTTATGTACACTTACACTGATTTCATACAGCGAAAGAAGTAAGTGGATATGCTTTAAATCCCGAGATTAATTTTAAAGAGCAGAAAAGTCCTGTGATTTATTAAATGAAAATATATAAAAAAGGCGAAGTATAAGTATGAAAATTTGCTTAAGATTTAATATTAATAATTTGTAACATTATCCTTTATTGTACAAATAAATAACATTTAACACACACGTTACACAAGACATATACAAGGGTGAGCTTATCTCTAAAAGAGATCTCTTCCAGCCAACCCTAGCTGTAGTTTTAAAAAAAGCAAGTATGCGGGACTAATAAAATGTAAATTTAAATACACACTTAGATAAGACAGACAAATAAATAATTTGATCCGTAACTACATATACTTATTACCTATTTATACATATATAAGCATACCTACATAATATATAAATACATAAATACATAACATATACACAATATATACATATAATAATAAACAACATTAATTTAATAAATTAAGTTACTGATTAATAATAGTGTTGGACAGGTAGTACTCTTTGAGCTTGTGTTTGAACGATTCCACCGATGAGCTGTCACGGATACTGGCAGGCAGTTTATTCCACATTCTGGCTGCATTCACTGTGAACGAATTGTGGAAAAATTTGGAGTTGGATTGAGGATAAAGGAGGGTTCTTGTGTCACAGGAACGTTTAGGCCGGGAAGAGTCTGGTAAGAGGTTAAATCGGGATCGTAGATAATGTGGAAGTTGGGGATAGTTAAGAATTTTGAAAAGGAGGCAAAGGATGTGCATATCTCGGCGTAGTCTAATTGGAAGCCACTTTAACTTTGACCGGAATTCTGAAACATGGTCATACTTACGCAAACCAAATATAAATCGGATTGCCAGGTTTTGCAGTCGTTCCAGTTTGTTAAGTAACTCCTCAGTAGCATCTAAATAGCAAACATCGGCATAGTCGAGAAGAGGGAGCAAAAGGGACTGAGCAAGCATAATTTTGGTATTGTACGGTAAGAAAAACTGAAGTCGCTTGAGGGAATGATAAGAATAGTGCATGCGCCGACTCACCTCATTTACCTGTGATCTCCAAGATAGCGTGTGATCAATAATGATTCCTAGGTTTTTGGTTTTTTCGGCATATGCAAGCTTCACACCATCATACGAGATATCGGGAAGATCATTAAAATCCAATTTGCCGTACAGCCTATTGCTACCAATAATGATTGCTTGCGACTTCGCTGGGTTCACAAGCAATCCAAATGCATCAGCGAAAGTCTTCACCAAGAGAAGATCGTTGTTAATCGCTTCGATAGCGGAGCGTGTGTTGGCTGCATCAAAATGTTTATAAATTTGCAAGTCGTCTGCATATAGGTGGTACGTGGATGAAATTACTTTAGTGAGCTCATTTATAAATAAAGAGAAGAGGAGGGGTGAGAGTACACCACCTTGTGGCACACCCGTAGTCAGCGGAGCCCACTCCGAAAAAGAGTCATCATTCTTGGTTCTCTGGCAACGATTGCAGAGGTAGTCTGAGAACCAAGATATCGCAGCGGGGGTAAAGTTAAGAGAGCGGAGAATGGAAAGAAGGATGTCATGGTCAATAGAGTTGAAGGCTAAAGTCGAGTAACACAATAATCGTAAACAATCGGTTGTCCATGGCATGGCGAATATCGTCTGTGACGTTTAGCAACGCGGTAACTGTGCTATGGCCAGGACGAAAACCAGATTGGTATGAACTTAATAAGCTATTTTGGGAAACAAATGCACACAGTTGTTTTTGAACAGCACCTTCAAGGACCTTGGAGAGGAATGGAAGGATAGAGATGGGACGGAATTGAGAAAAAGTGTTTGGGGAGGAGCTCTTCGGGATGGGAATAACATGGGCCAATTTCCACTCACTAGGGAAGACGTTGGTTGCTAGCGAAGAATTTATAATGTGAGTGATAATTGGCACCACGTCGTCAAGGATAGGTATAAGCATGTCACGGCAAATGCCATCTTCACCTACAGCTTTGGAAGTTATAGAAAGAATGCTTTTCTTAACCTCCCCCACAGCGACCTCGCGAAATGTGAAAGGCTCGCAGTCAGGACGGGCAGCACTGTCCAGCATGGCAAGCGTGGCGGCTTTGGTAGAATCGGCAACAGTAACTGGTGAGTTAGTAAAATGTTTGTTAAGCAGAGTAAGGTCAGGTAAGTCACCAGAACCGCTGCGATCCCCATCCCTACCCACACCTATGGTCCTTAAAAACTTCCAGATTTGAGCTGGAGGTAGGTCGTGTAGCGAAGAATGAATGTATCGCCTTTTGGCATCCCGACAAAGTCTGTTGCAGAGGTTGCGCAGCTTTTTATAGGAGTGCAAATTATCATCACTTGGAAACCTCTTAAGAACAGACTTGGCCTTATCCCTGCGTTGCATGGTCTTTTTAATTATAGGTGATAGCCATGGCGCAGGAAGGTGTTTAACGCGCACTGGTCTGAGAGGAGCGTGTGTATCATATAGGTGTGTTAAATTTTTATTGAAAATATTAACTTTCTCATTAACTGTGCAAGCCGCAAACAATGCAGACCAGTCAATTTCAGTAAAATCTTCCCTCAAGCGTTCCACACATACACCACCAAAATTACGGCGAAAAAGGACTTTGGTTTTTGGTTTGGGTTTGCGTACTCGATAGGATAGAAATATGAGATCATGGTATGAGAATGGGGCAGTAGTTTGTCCATGTAAAAGGACTGAATCTGGACTTGAAACTATCTGTACGTCTAAGAGAGATGGCTGACAATTAGGAAAATGATGGGTGGCCGAGAGTGGGAGCAAAACAAAGTTGACAGACGTTACAATAGAATTAAGACGACAGGACCGGGAGTTATTTTTGAGTAGACAAGTATTAAGATCACCCATCAATATTACATGGTTGTAAGAAGAACTAAGGGATTCAAGGGTTGTCTCAAATGATTCAAAATAATTTACATGACTACTGGGACTGTAAACCGCTCCCACCAGAATAATGGAGTGATGTAGGCTAAGCTCCAAGAACAGATATTCCAAGGACCCGGTGTATGTACCAGGAGACTGGCTGACAACAGAGCACGGGATGTGGTCCTTGATGTATATACAGACACCACCACCACCAGCCCCAACCCTGTCGTTACGGAAAAGCTTATACCCATTAATTGAGAAAAGTGGAGATTGAAGAGACGGTTTAAGCCAAGACTCGGAAACTAATATTCCATCGACAATGCCGCTGTTAAAAGATACGTTTAAATCAGCTATTTGCGCAGGGACACTCTGCGCGTTAATGTGCACCAGGTTAAGGAAGTTGGATTTTCTATGGAAAATTGATTGCAGCTTAACATCCAGTGAGAGAGCATCGGTGTCAGAAGATGTGGAAAAATCGCTACAAGCACTTTCAAATTCGTCTGAGCTATCAGAAAAATAATCAGAATTAATAAACATACTTACAATAAATATTGAAATACACGACTAAACAAAAATAAATAAACAACCTAGCATTTAACCTAATAAAATATAAAAATAACTAAAAATAAATAAATAAATAAAATGAAAATATAAAACCACCAGCGAGCATTGGCAAGACATTAGAGATTAACACTCGTACACAAAACATCGAAACAAGATTACAATTCAAAATGGTTTCCGAACGCAACATTCACAAGACAGGGAGATGGACATTGACAGTTGACAACTTGACATTGACAGTGAATATCAAACAAAAATATTACAAAAATTTAAAACGAGTTCTACTTAAAAAAGTAAAAGTGGGTAAAGCAAAGTAAAACTAACGAAGTGCTACGCACCAACAACAATTTTAAACCAACTCATCCAAGGTGCAGATACCCTACAGTGTGAAATGAACAAGTTTAGGCGAAAGATAACCTATCTGCCTGCAGTGCATGGAATACTGGCCTGGAGTAGTTGTAGTTCAGCAAATGATGTAATCTTCCGCCTGGTTTTGTCTGGTAGCAGCACCACTATAATGCCATCAGACGTCCAACAGTTCTTGATGCCAAAATATTTACGGGCTGCCGCAAATACGTTCTGCCTGGACTTTGTTAGAAATTCTGATACGGAGATTCTCGAGCCTTTCAACGTAGTCTTTGCATTCCATACAGTAGATCTATGACTGTATGTTGCAAAACGGAGTAATACCGGGCGAGTCCTATCTTTTTTGGCAGCTCCAAGACGATGGCAGGTCTCGATACACTCGGGTCGCACTTGAGTCAACTTCATCCTGACACTCAGCACCTCCTGCACTCTGGCGGCCACATTTTCCTTGGAATCCTCCGGTAAACCATGGATCAGCAGAACCTTGCGCCTTGAGTGGGTTTCTATCCGGTCCATACCCGTGTTAAGGAGATCCAGTTGCTGCTTCAAGGTGCTGACTGCTTTCACAACGAAGCTCTTAAATAGTTGATAGTCAGCCGATAGAGCCTTTACTGTTTGCAGCTGAGCTCCAGGTACAGATGACTCCGTATGCTGCTGAAGAGCTTTTTCGAACTCCTCCATGCGAGAATGGAACAGAGTTGTGAGGTCCTGCAGAGTCTCGTTGACATTGATGTTGTCCATTGTCAGCAATTGAAGGCTTTCCGATGCGAAGATGATTGATGAGTGAGTTGTGCAGCAAGGACGTGTTAGTGATAAAGGTGTTGTTATGTGAATTTGTTTAAATGCCAACACTCACTGGCACATTTATTAACACATTTAAGTGAATTTAACACTGTAAGTACTTTAAAACAATTAAAATAAATTAAATTCTATGGAGCAAATTTAAGATGTCTATCTCTCTCAAAGTACCCGCCGCATAGTTGTATTGTGAATTATGTGAATACAAATAAAAATTGCATGTTAATTATCTTCGTTTTATTTGTGTTATCTATCTCTGATGTTTTTATTAATATTTATTTGTAATATTGTTGGCCATACGGGATTGTCCATTAGAAATCCCGGGAAGATCCATATTAATATCAACATTTCGATGCAAGTACATTTCTATAACTCTACCTAATTCCCCTCTGCTGATAATGCGTAAAATATCAGTCAAAATGTACCTGTAGCGTCGTCTGATGGGACGTGAGCGACGGGAAGTGTTTGTTGGCCGTGAACACCGCGATCGCCGCGCCGGTGGCATCGCGCGACGGCTGCGGAACAAGCAACTATGAAACTATTGGGAAAGTAAAATTATAAACACTGAAAAAAAGACGACAACTTCAGGCGGGAATCGAATCACGCATCTTCCGCACTCCGGGCGGCTGCCTTAACCACTTGGCTACCGAGGTCTGGCTTTCAACCGTCGAAATTTGTCAATGCTTGATGCTTATGTTTTTAGTCAACATTGCTTCATCAAATCTTAGAAGTTTTCACCTGTTTTTATTTCTTTCGGATCTCAGAGGTAAAAGCTTTTTTGACCGGGTTGGTGGGTTTTAACGACAACCATCTTACGATAACAACCGGGACTAACGGCTTATCGTGCCTTCCGAAGCACGGAAGAGCTCGAGATGTTTTTAATTTGGTCACCCAACAGGCGACCCGGCATTGCGAAAGTTGCTTAGCAGGCAATATCGCAAGCCGAACGCGCTAGCCGCTGCGCCATCGAGCTCCTCTATTTTGTGTCACAATAAAATTATTGGGATCTAGTTAGTAAGTTTTAATAAAAATTATTTCCCGGTGACGATGATAAAGGTATCTAAAACCTTTTATATAAGGTAACTGCTGGAAACTGCAAGAAAATTCAAGGGCTGGTCAGGTCAAGTGGTTTAAACATGACAAAAATGACAAAAAAGCGTGTAGACTCACGTAGGCACTTATCGCCCAGCTGACGCGGACGGGTCAACGGACGGGTGGGTCAACGGCCGGCCGCTGCCCGCGCGTTGTAAATAATCGCTATTTAATAGTTAATTCTTTAATTTACTTATTTCTTAAGTTATTGCTTTAAAATAAATTAGTTAGATACTCAAAGACTTCGAAATTGAAATTCATGAAATGAGTATTTAATGAAAAATAAAAAAGCACTTTCACAGCAATTTCTTTTTTGTCATTTTTGTCATGTCCAAAACACTTGACCTGACCTGCCCTTGAAGATTGTTGCGGTTTCCAGCAGTCACCTTATATACATACATCACATCACGCCCGTTTCCCTGAACGTAGGCATCCCACCGCTTTCCATTTGCCTCACAACGATAAAATTAAGTTAAAAATATGGCTGCCTAATGAGCAGGTTCATTATGATAAACCAAATTAAACACCAAGTTTTGACTAGTTAAAACCTAATATCTCAGGTGGGAATTAAACCCAAGACTTCCTCATACCGTGTAGCTGCATAGACTGGTTAGACTTCACGAAATTGTCAACGGTCTTACTTATGTTGCTGTAACATTGTCTCAACAAAACTTTTTTAAATTGCAAAGATACAAATTCGAAGGACGTAGAAACAATAATTTCCACGTTCAGTTACTTTTAACAGCTCAATTCGACTCCAACGTGGACAATAGTGGACACGTCATCACCATCAGCCTAATTTGTCCACTGCTGGGAAAGGCTTATCCAAAAGCACGCCACTGAGCACGATCTGCGGCCACTCTCATTAAGCTTTTGCCAGCCACCTTGCGAAGATCGTCGTTCTACCTTGTCTGCGTCAACGTGGACCCACCAATATAGTAAATTTCCTTGTCTCCAACTCGGACTTCAACTGATCCTCGAACTCGTCCCCTCGTGCTGCCGCCAGAGGGCGTGCGCACGCGTCACGTAAAACTTGCGCGCGAACAGGAACTTTATGGCGTTCACGTCTATCGATAGGTCAGTATCGATAGACAATCGATAGTCTATTGATAGTAAAGGCGTAACTGATAATATCGATAGCATTGACACGTATACGATACTGCATAGTTTTCGAGGTCAGCAATCGAGAGCTTAACTATCGATTGTTCAGCAACACTAGTTAGACTTGTAGAAATTCTTCAACGGTACATATTTCCTTATGTTGCTGCAACAGGGTCCCAATAAAACTTTTTTGAAATTGCATCCAAACATGCAAATTCGAATAAAAAAGAATTTCCACGTTCAGTTTACTTTCAACAGGTTAATTCGACACCAACGTGGACTCACCAATATAGTAAATTTCCCTGTCTCCAATTCCGACTTCAACGGATCCTCGAACGGCTCGAACCGGTTGAGCCCCTCGCGGCGGCGCGTCGCCTCGTGCTGCCGCCAGAGGGCGTGCGCGCGCGTCACGTCAAACTTGCGCGCGAACAGAAACTTGATGGCGGTCGCGCGCGACACGCACTGCGCGCCGGACTCGCTCAGCGCGTCCAGGAACGCCTTTGTCGCCTGCAAATCATATCAAAAAAAAATTTTTTTTTTCAACGTGACTCATCGATAAATGCTTTTTAATCGTAAAATACCACCACTACACACTGCCTACCACCCATTTAGTCCCCCTAGAAAGTGGAAAAAGCTCACCCCCCGTCTATTCGTAATTCATCGTAATATGCGCTCGCGCTGCTGTATTTTTGATAGCAATTGGCATAGTACACAGCAGCTGTGTACACGAATAACGAATAGAGCATCTGCCACTTGTCTAGGGGGGCAGGACGTCTTATTTAGCTGTGGAGAAGAATGGGCAAAAGGAACTCCACAGGTTTATTAAGAAGAAGAAGGTATTTAAGAAGTCACGACATTTAAAACATATATAAAAATTGCATGTGTCGTACAATGCAAATAAATAAATAAATACAATAATAAGATAGCATATTATTATTTCTCAGTAACATAATAATCTTCCACTTTATAATTTTTCTTTAATCATGAAGGTTTTTCACAAGGGGTTTTTAAAGCCCTGCCCCCTTACTCTTGAAACCGATCGCTATTGGATGTTGTGAATTTTCGTATTTTTAATTTACGACACCAGCGCAAAGGAGAATGGCGAGATCCCATACAAGCCTGGCCTTGAATTTAATCATTAGGTCTAATGTTATGATTACTGAATTCTTTTAGATTATGAGATTATAATGCTATTTCAAAAACAAATAGCGACATAAAACTTGTCAGTTTTTTTTTATTTCTAATTTGAAACCTTTTTAGGTTAAATGGCAATTTTGAATCTTAAATATTGGTGTGTGTATTTTAAAGTAATATTAAATTTAAAGTAGTATTAAATAGCATGCCCTAAAGAATAAGATTTTCGCTCAAAAAAGACACTAGGTAGGTACTAATTGATGACAGAAACCTCAAAAACTTCGATGAGTTTTAAGTGCATCTGTACAGAAATATCGACAATCAGTCAATCAATCGAAAAACATGACCTAATATCACAACGAAACGAAGGAAAGTAGTGAAGTGACAGCGACTGTCAGTGACTGACAGACATGACGTTTATTTGACATTGACATTCGTAGTGTTTTTAGAGAAAAACAAAATATATTTAGCTTATCCTACAGAATTGTACACTAATAACAGCGATATATACGTTTTTGGAAAGTATGTTAAACTGTTATCTAACAAAACTAATATAAGATAGCTACTTACATACATTGCTTTTTAGTTAAAAGTCGCTCTTAATATCTTTCGATAAATAAAAAAGTTAACGGAATGTAATGAACAGACTCACTCAGAAATACGATAATTAATACTTTAAAATTACTAAAAGGTATTTTGATATTTTAGCAATATGACAAGTTTAAAAAAATAATAGACTATATTTTTTGAAACATCTAAAATAAGACTATATTTTAATATATATTTCTACTTTAGAGCTAGTCAAGGCCAAACTCGCCATTCTTCTTTGGATTCATATAGGGTGAACTAAATGACATTGAGTTATGTATTTTTTTTCACTCAATATCCACGCAATATGAATCCATATTAGCTCTGGTGTCGTAACTTAGGAGTTCGAAAATTCACAATACCAATCCGATCCAATAGCGATCGGTTTCAAGAGTAAGGGGGCTGTTGCGTCCGATCGGCCTCAGAAGTACCTTATAGTACCACGTCTACCGTCTACTGCGTTCGTACATAAAAGCTGCATGAGCGCGATCCTTCCGAACGAATTGGTGCGATATGGTACTAAGTGCTAATTTTGAGACCACTGACTGTACGCAATCTTGTAGCAATTGTTGTGATATCCTGAAGCCGTAACCGTAAGCATGCAGTTCTTTGGCATGTAAAATTCTCATACAAAACACAGAAAAACGACTTTTTTTCAGCGTCGGTCGTCGTCGTCTAAAGAAAAAGATTTTCTATGTCTGTATGTTTGATTTTTTTAAACCATAGCCACTTAGTCTGCGGGCACGAGATTGGCGACGGCCGAGCGATGGCGACGCGACGCGACGGCGACGCGACGGCGGAGCGGGGCGACAAGGCGCGACATCTTGCGTGGGCACGAAACTTGTCGCTCTATGTTAGTGGTTTGCACCGGAGCGGAATCTGGCGGACCGGTGATTTGCCGATCTTCGATGATTCACCGGTGATCTCCGGAGAATTTTGTTGTTTAGCAAGAAATTATTTAGCTATTCTATTCAGTTATTGTTCGGTAATGTTGTGCAATTTTAAGCTTCATTGTAATGAAATATATTTATTTAGGTACGATGAGATTAATGCTCTAAGATGAGATTCGATAAAAGAAAACATTAGGTATCAGTAATTGAAAACGAAAAAAATCTGTAAAATAAAGATTTTTTTCGTTTTTTATTTATAATAAATTATGGTTTTCATGAAGTAAACACAACATCTCAACAGCGTCATTGCGCAGCATATAGCATATTTATTTGGTCATTGAGAATATAACATGTCGTTGAAAATACTCTCTCTGACCGAACTAAGATCAAACGAAGTTAAACTAAACTGATCGAACCAAGCCCAAATCCATAAAAACAGTTTTCTGATGCGGCAGTGATGACAACAGGGCCAGAGAAATACTATGTGGAAGAAATTAATAAACCAATTAGATTCTCAAATTTAATCCTACTAATATTATAAACGCGAAAGTTTGTAAGTATGGATGGATGTTTGTTACTCTTTCACGTAAAAACTACTGAATGAATTTGGATGAAATTCGACATACAGATAGTTTATAACCTAGATTAACACCTAGGATACTTTTTATCCCGATATTCCCACGGGAACGGGAACCACACTGGTGAAACCGCGAGCGGCCGCTAGTATTTTATAAGTTCCTCTCGCATGAACTTGAATGGTATACTGGCGACGAACGTAATTACTAGTGTGCGACCGAAGTTGCGGTTTCGGTTTCAGCCAGTTTCGGATTAAAAATCATGTTTCAGAAAGAGGTTCGGTTTCGACCAAAAGCAGCCGAACCTTTCGGCCGCGCCGAAACTTACATATTCGTAATTTTGGGTCGCGTTCGGCTGACGTCGAGTGCACTCGGCACGGCTGGCCATATGGCGTCACTCGCCTCGCCTAACTCCACCGGCCACTGAATCAGTGCTCTTTGCTTGTGTAGTGAAAATTAAAAGTAAAACTGAAAGAAAATATATCATTATGATTAAAAAGTCGCTGCCTCATAGTTATGTAAGTAACATTTTAAATTTTTCACTTTTTAGGGTTAGTCAAATTTTGACCCAGTGTCATTGTTGAAATTTCAATTCGATAAAAGGTAAAAGTAGAAACTTGTAATATTAGGCCGGCGAGATGTTTCATTCACGTGTGTTTTTATCACGTTTATAAATGTTTCGCTTTCGGTTTCGGCTGAAACTATAATCAAACCGAACCTTCGGTTTCGCCAAAAAAACATGTTTCGGTCGGACACTATATAACATTATGCAACAACTTAAGAAAGTCTTCAAAAAGAAGAATACATAAAAATTATGTAATTTAAAAAAAGATAACAAATAGTAGGTAGGTACCTAATAAACACATCGTTAGTCAATAAATAAAATATGTTTTTTGTTTGGCTCTATAAGTTGTATAACCGGAGAATACCGATTTCTCTCCGGTGTTTTTTACCGATTAGTTTCACCGGTAGAACACCGGTGTTTCTCCGGAGATCTATGCTCCGGTGCAAACCACTACTCTATGTCGCTCTAGAGGTAGTGTTGTGAGCTCAGAATTTAATTATTGTTCTGAGGTTGTGAGCAACATGTCACGTCATCATAACACAAGTTTACGTGAAAGAGAAAAATTGGAGCCAAGTCTATTAATGAGAACGGAGTTATTATTACCTAGAGATGGTGTTCATCCAATAAATGAAGGAAGAAGTACTTTGGGCGAATTTTCTACCCTTTTTACGAGCTAAGGTGCGATCCAACAAAATTTTACAACTATACCAGAATGAGTTTACACACATTTGATTACATTTTAAATAAAATAAAACATATTTACAACCTTTTGTTTTTATGGTGAACATTTTTACTGTTCCATAGAGCAGGTTTTGACAACATACACGAGATACCTAAATTCTTCAATATCAATTTCAATTTCCATTACGTACGCGGTTTCTTTAATATTTTTCAACACAACACTACTGTAATCGCGAGCGACCTAATCAAACTAGTTTGTTCATTTGTAACTAGTTTGTTCATTTGTTCTCGTCGCTTCCGCGCCACCGCCGTCGCTCCCGAGTCGCCCGTGCATCGCTCGATCGCATCGCCCCGCCATCGCTCGTTTCGTGCGCGGTGGTATAGGTGTCCATGTTGTTGATGCATCGCTGTCGCGTCGCGTCGCCCGTCGCTCGGCCGTCGCTAATCTCGTGCCCGCAGACTAAATGTATCTGAAGACGCCTTCAAACGGAGTGATTTTGCTAAATTTTGAAGGCTCCTGGTTATTAAATAAATGACTTAATGCAAAAAAATCAAACATACAGACGTAGAAAATCTTTTTCTTTAACCGATGCTGAAAAAGTTATAAAAATTGGTCCAGTTTTAAAGGAGTCCCCTATTTCCTTCCTCACAACTGGAAACGAAACGTCGTTTTTCTGTTTTGTATGAGAATTTTGTATGCCACTTCGACGTAGTGTTTCCTCTTATGTAGCTTTTCCCTGACACCTTATCGCGTTATGTTATGTATTTCAGAATACGCAACACGATATCTTTTACACTGGTTATCTTTAGAAACTGTTTTAACAAAGAGTAAAGTATATCTAAGTTGGACAGTTTATGTGTCTTCTTAGAGGTATTTACTGTCGTTAATGGAGTAGATACTGGTTCTTTTTAACTATAAAAAGTGCCTATGCCAACGTGACGACATTATGTCAGAGATATTTTGCAATTTTAAGATCGTAGCTGCATTATTAAAAGGGCACGGCTACAAACACAGGTAGTTTGGTCTCGGAGTGCGGCAATTATCTAAAAAGCTCATATTATATTGTGACTTAAAATATAATACAATGAATGAAGTAGATGCAATCCTAGAACTACATTAACAAGATAGTTTAAAAGGGCTATTCTAATAATTTTGGGTGCCCTTCGGTTCGCTTAAAATTTTTAGTTCTAATTTCATATGGCCGAACTATGTTGGCCTTAACTTTTTACAAACAATAATTGTCTAGCTTATCAGTTGTTTTCGCACTATTATAGTTTTGCCTAAAAATTGAAAACACTAATTTTAGAATCCCTAATATTAAATGCACTATATGTATCGGTATTACTTTCTTTCGGCATTACGAAGATTACGCTGTAGTATTGAAAGCCCATTTATTATTATAATTAAGTACGAGGGGCGTTCAAAATATTCTCGGTATGTGGATAAAAACAAACAAGTACGAAAAGTTTGATATTTTTATTTTTCAATATACTCCCCCCCTATGTTCATACACTTATAAGATCGATCAATTATTTTTTTTAATCCCTCATAAAAATATTTTTTATCTTTGGTGTAAAAATGCTCCTCCACGGCCGTCTTCAACGCTTCATCGTCAGAAAATTTATTTCCACGCAGATCCTTTTTAAGATTGGGGAACAAAAAGAAGTCGCTTGGGGCTAAGTCCGGACTATAGGGTGGATGAGTAACAGTTTCAAACCCACATTCAACAATAGCTGCCTTGGCAATATGAGCAGTATGGACAGGGGCGTTGTCATGCAGAAGCAGAACACCTTTGGTTAACTTTCCTCGCCTCTTTTCTTTGATCGCATCTCTTAATTGACGTATAACGTTAGCGTAGTACTGCCCTGTGATATTTACACCTTTTTCTTTATAATCGATAAGCAAAACTCCTTCACAATCCCAAAATATTGTGGCCATGACCTTGCCAGCTGACGGGATTACCTTGAACTTCTTGGGATGAGCTGAACCCTTAATGTGCCACTGCATGGACTCCTGTTTGCTCTCTGGGTCATAATGATGAACCCAGGTTTCATCTCCAGTAACTATTTTCTGCAGCACCTCATCGGGATTTTCACCACACAGGTCGATAAAATCTGAACAGCAAGCCACACGCATATCCTTTTGAAGAAGCGTCAGCATTCGCGGAACCCATCTTGCACTTACTTTTGACATATTAAGATGGTCATGTATAATGTCATGTACGGTACCAATAGAGAGATTGGTTACTTGAGCTATAGATTTTACCTTCACTCGGCCGTCTTCCAATATAAGTTTTTCCACTTTATCAATATTTTCTTGTGAGGTAGCCACTACAGGCCGGCCAGGTCTAGGGTCATCTTCAATACTCTCCCTTCCACGCTTAAATTCGCTTGACCATTTTTGAATAGTAGATAAAGAAGGAGCAGACTCGTAAACACAATCCATTTCCTCTTTTATGGTTTTTTGATTTTTACCCTGTTTTGTCAAGAATTTTATGACGGATCGGTGCTCTAATTTCGTTAAAATTGTTAATTCGCTCATGGTGTTCATGTTTGTTCGGCAATTGCAGAAAAACAAAAGAACATCTCGGTTCCAATTTTACTTTTTTTTAATGTCAATGGATGAATCTTAGCGGCCAGTAACAAATATATATATAAAAGAGGTTGTAACGTATCAATACCGAGAATATTTTGAACGCCCCTCGTAAGTCCAAACTTTTTTATTTTATTAGACAATAGAAATACTAGCTAGGGCAGCTGCTGTAGGTCGCGTGATAAGTTAGACATTTAAGACAATCGCGGAGCGAGGTTATTTTTTTTATTAGACAACAGAAGTACTAGCCGCCCTACTCCTGGTAGGTCAAGTAATAGGTTAGAAATTTAAGACAATCGCGAAACGCAGCGTAGCATGCATGCTGCATGCTTGCTTGTTTGAACTTTGTGCGAATTACAAATTTAGTAATTGTAAATAGTAGGGATTATGAATGGTTCCGCCTAATGTCGCATTCGGGAAGTTTAAATACGGCGATAAAGAGTGAGGCGAAGTAAAAATACGCTTATAACTCATCTAGGAAAAGTAAAATTGTGCGAAAAAAAAATTAAAGCATTTGTATGCCATTGACAATAATTAGGACTAGAAGTACAAAAAATTCGGCGATCCAATATAGATCCAATAATTTTACTAAAGTTATTTAACCCAACGGCTGACTAAGCATATTCCAATTTGTTTATTTGTCGCAAAAGGGAAAACCAACAAGCACTTTTATGATGTTACTAAATATTGTACATTTTCCTGTTTCCATTTTTACACCTATATTGTATTATTGTACGAGTAAACAGAATAACCACCACGTTATTTCATTTTTTTTTATCTATTTACACTTTCTAATTTTCTGTTAGGTAATGTTTTCTTTAATTTCAATGCAATAAGTTTAAATATTAAATTTGAACAGTTACACTATACAGTTTATTAATTATTATCATAAGTCATTATTGGACAGTGTAGTCGAACGGAGACGCTGCGCTGGAAGTCGAATGCAACACATCTTAGTGCAATCCCCATAGCCACGTCACGTTATGTGAACCGACGTGAACTTCCTCTAGCACAAGCATGTAAGCTTTCTGCAGCCACGGTAATAGATTACCGTGGTAATAGAGTCCATTACCGTGTCTAGTGCTGCGCAAGAGTTAAGAGGGTTTACGCATTTCGGTTTCCCATACAAACTTCCGAGTCGAAATTTTTAAAAACCAATAAGCCAATTTTAATGAAACTTTGCATGCTAGAGTAAAGTACAGGGATCTAAATAGTTTGTTGAAAACATTTTTAGAAATCTTTATTTAGCTGAGTTATTGCGATTTATAGTCCACTATAGAAAGTTTAAAATCTTAATAACTCAGTTAAATAAACGTTTTCTAAAAATGTTTACAACAAACTATTTAGATCCCTGTACTTTTCTCTAGCATGCAAGAATGCAAAGTTTCATAAAAATTGGCATATTGGTTTTTAAAAACTTCGACTTGGAAGTTTGTATGGAAAACTGAAATGCGTAAACCCTCTTAACATGACGAGCACATTAACAAACAGGTTTTTAAACAAATGATGATGTACAAAATAATATGAAAATAATATTTTTTTGAGATTAAAATAAACATAAAAGCAAAGACTATACCCGAAGGAAGTGCAGCCACCGCCGGAACAACGCTCTCTCCATCATCAGAAGGAAATCATCGCCCATTAATGAATCGACGGACATTTATTGTGCACGGCTCAATTCATAACTAAACACTTGATTTCACCATTTCGTCACACTTTCGTCGAGACATCAATTAGAACTGTGGAGCCAAACCCCGAATTGTCAATCGTACCGAGTCCCCGATTACATTTAGCCCGAGTTGTAGCACTGTGACGCCCTGCCCATAATTTTGTTACGCTAAACAATGAAACAATAAGTCAGTCGTCTGTTAATCGCCACGCTCTATTGAGTGAGTGACAAGTAGACACGTCTGCAAGCCAAGCAGAAGTGGGTGGGATGTGTCGAGTGCATATTATGTATTGAGATGCAAATAAGCCGGCGGGAGTCGCAGGTTAATTCTTCCGGGATGTGTTTCCTGTTCGGGCGGGCCCGTGTATTATTATGAGCGAGCACGCGCTCCAAGGAGCTCCTTCACACGTGCTAAATCGCATCGAACCCGATGTTGTGTACATAAAACGTTACGCTATTACGACATAAGGTAGATAAGATATTACCTAGTGATTGATAATGGCAACTGATACATTCAAGAATACAGAAATATAATTAATGATTTTTTATTTTTTTTACTTTTGCCTAGTGACTGTATATCTTGATAGATGAACAGGAATCAATAATCGAATAATTTAAATAGAAGGGTCAATTCTCACTTTTAATCACTAAAATATATCTGACAAATTGATGTTTTCTTTTTAAAGTTGTCTAAACGTTTGATTGTATAGAATGGTAACAATATTATATAGTCAAGAAAAGTTAGGGCTCAAAACTGTAATAAATAATAACTTTGGAAATATGGATAACCAGGTGGATTTAAACCAGCAAGGCTATTGCAATACTGTAACGAGTTCACCATAAACAAAAAATAAAACAACATCACACGTAGATGCACATGCAGAAACTATATAGCTAGAAGAAGACTATGTTAACTTCATTAAATCGGTAGGAGACACAGCACTAACGAAGCACTAATTTGCACACTCAGTGAAACTGCAAATATAGTTTTAGTTGGCAAAGTTAATACTGGCTACGTATTCGTACTGTAAGGTTGTCGATCGTGCGGACGATCAGCCGCCGTGAATAGTGCAATGCAACTAACTGTCAATCAAGCGATCCAAACTTACGGCCACGACTCATTAGCATGGCCCGGCAGCCTATTGTTTAGCCCCCGAACGAAAACAAATAGATCGTGTCAAACCTTATATTGTAACTGCGTCTTTCGAATCGAATTATGTTTATCGATTTATTCGGTTGTTTATCTTGCGACGGGCTAAACGCCTAGACAATATTATGACAATTTCTTTTTATAATCTCTGTCTACATTATATATCTCTACATGTCCTTTAGGAGACTGTAACTACCTTTATATCCCATTGTCTGTCACGAAAACTGAAAGGGATTAGGAATTGAATTTCTATTAAAAAAATACGCATTCTTACAGGCCGCGTGAGCTCAAAAAAAAAGGGGGAATCGGTAGTTCGGAACCTGACCTCTCTGCAGTTAGCAGGACAAACAACATAGAACCTGATGATTGAGAGCTTGTAGCTCGGCTTCAGCCCCCTTAATCTTGAAATTGAAACAGATCGCGATCGATCAAGATTGATATTGTGAAGTTTCGTGCTAATTCGGATTCCTATTGCTCGGAGTGAACTAAATGCAATGCATTTTATTCTTCGATCAATTTTAGTTCACCATTGATCAGGATCGATCGCTTCATATTGGGTATATTCAAAAGTAAGGAGGCACGCAGGCCGTAAGACGGCCTGCAGGCTTTTTGAAGTCCTTTGACTCAGATCCCATTCTTATAAACCTTCTAATTGTGTGACTTATTCTCGCAATATCACAATACTTTTATTTGGCAGATCCATCAAAATACATTACTAGTGTACTCGCTCTGTCTTTTAATTTGTCTTCGATAATATAAACGTAACATGTTTGTCTGTCAAATGAAAGGATTAGCTACGGTAGCGAGAGGGAGAGAGAGAGAGAGATTGAAATTAGTGAAAACATCGGCCAAAAAATTTTAGAGGATTTACATGCAACCTAAATAAAATTCACACATTTTTGATAAAAATTATTAAGTTCGCGAGTCGGTAAAGGTAATGTTAAAATATTGCAATTGGGCTACCCACAACCAGATAAGAAGTTATTTTTCTATTAATTTTTTGATAAAAAACCAGCTCTAGTTATTACTTACATTTCAAAGTAAGTTACCGTGTAGACGAATATTGACTGACGAAATGGTGCTATTTTCTCAATATCAGAATATAAGAGTATGGTCCATGGATTTAGTTCATTGAGCAATGCAGCAGCCAGCAATGCTATGTTCAATTTAGGCTTTCCAATGATGAATAATACACTAAAATACATTATGCCACTCGCAAGTGAGCAATACCCTATACTTTAAAGAATAATTCTTATAAAGTTCTCTATAATGAAGTAAATGACCAACTACCTTCGAGGCAAGGTTTAAACTGAAAATAGTTTTCCAGACCTACACAACTACCAAACTTGGCAAGCTTTTCTGAACTATATAATCCCGACGAAAAAATAAGTTAGCATTTAGCCTGTACCTATGTGTTTTACATACACGTGTTACGTGGATTAACGTTACTATGTTATTCGGCTACATTCTTAGTGTTAGTTAGTGTTGGGCGGAACACCACCTGAGAATCTTTGATTACGCAGTAGCTAAAAATGAAACAATAGGGGATTGTTTTACTTTTAAAAGCTGCGTATGTTCCAAAACGCAACTTTAGTGCCTGTGTAAAAAAACCGGCTAAGTGCGAGTCGGACTCGCGCACGCAAGGTTCCGTACCATTATCTATAAAAAGCACGTTTGTTGTATGGGAGCCCCCCTTAAATATTTGTTTTATTTTAATTATTTATTTTTAATGTAAATATATAACTAAATATTCTGTGAATATTTTAAGCGTCTACCTGTTGTCGTTATCAATATCGAGCAAAAACGAGCAAAAAAAATCACGTTTGTTGTATAGGAGCCGGCTTGAATACTTATTTTATTCTGTTTTTTAGTATTTGTTGTTATAGCGGCAACAGAAACACATCATGAGGGAAAATTTCAACTGTATAACACTATCACGGTTCATAAGATACAACCTGGTGACAGACGGACGCACTGACAGCGGAGTCTAATAGGTTTTACCCTTTGGGTACGGATCCCTAAAAAGAGAGTTACCAAAAAGAATTGTAACCTGTTGACTTCATCTAGCGACATTCAATATTCAATTATCTTTATTGCAATAAGGTTACAAATTTGTTATAATGTAGGTACAGGTTCATTATTATGGGCCCTGTCGGGCACAGCAATTTGAAGAGGGAATTCTCACATCAGGTCCATATCTAGCTAGCGCAATCAAAAGATTCTCAGGCGAAAACCAGAATGTTCACGGTACTGTAGAGTCAAGCATATTCCACAAGAATGGAAGAGTTCACACCTCTTAAACTGTATCAGGCAATTCAGGCACCGTAACCAAAACGGTTACGGCCGCGTGGTCACTTTGTCTCTTTTCCCAACGAGCGTGTAAAATGTCACATTGCACTGCATGTCGGTGAAATGCAAAACCTTTTACAATATACCTCTTCAGGAGATAGAAATTAAAAGATAAAATTTCAAGTTACACACAGATGACGAACCTTTAAAATTAACATCTTTATCTCCCTGATGATACTATAATGTCCCATACATAGCCACGACTATAATCCCAAATTATAAGTAGTCAGAGACTAGGCAATGAGAGCCGCAAAAAAAGTGCACCGCCATGTTCCTCATTTCACCTAATAACAACTCTGCGTACATGGCCTACATGGGCTTAGCGTGAACGGTGAGCCCATCGCCGATTTATACCGCTGGATGTAGGATGATAATTTGTTTCGTGACCATGGATACTAGTCCTTCAGTCAAAATAATTGAGTTCATTTATTATGCTTATAAGATGATAATGAGTGATGATAATAAGCTAAATGATATTCCCCCCCAAATCTCTTAAGTTCCAGTAAAGATGTGGGACTTTACTGAATCTTACACGGACTTCTTGAGAGAATTTGAAAAGTGATGTTGCACTGTTTTGTTTTATTTGCCAACACTCATGCACGTTCACGAACACTTAACGGTTAATAATCCACCATTATTTCACATTAATATTCAACAAAACACAAATATTAGAAAATAAGACAAAAAAAACTACAGACATGACGCTTCACTTTCCCGCCAAGAAGTCCTGGATGTAGGATGTCTATGAGCAGTCCGTTAGTAGCCTTTTACGCCATCCAAAGGAAGAGATGAGATTAATAGTATTCTTTTAATAATGAGCCGCTTCCACACAGCTCCTTAATGATGATATTCATACCGTATTCATACCCGCACGCAACCATCACACTTTATACTTAGGAGATAGCAATAATTTAAAGCAGTAAAAGCTTTAAATGATACATTCCAAAATTACACTTTTCATTATAGTACAACAGCGACAATTGTGTTAAGGGGGTCCTGCACGAAATTGTGAAATTTTACGTATTTTTAAGTCACTTGTACTATGCGCTGAATTAGTTAAATACATTAACCCTTAAATGCATAATGTTGCCAAAAGTTTACAATCATACTTTGAACCTTAACCATTTGATTTATGTGTTAAAACCAATGAAAAATGTTTGGTTAATTCATGCATTTAAGGGTTAAAGGAAATTATGTAAGTTAGCCTGATCATTGCACAAGGCTTTGTTGCAATTTGGAACAAATTCTTTGAACAATAACAAACAATACATAAATCATATGACTCCTAAAAACATATTTCTTCGACAACTTTCTTAATTTTACGCATGAAACAATAATTCTTACTTACATAAAAATATTTGTATTGATATTTCGCAGGGAAAGGCAGGGTAAAAATGGGAGTAAAGTAAATTTTAATTTTTAACACAAGCGCGTGATGGTTTTGCACATTTCGCAGAATAAAAACATTGCTCTAATTAAATTACTAGGTCTGAAACTTCAATGCAGAATTGTTTTAATTAATTATAAATATCAATTTATGATTTGAGGTTCATTAAGAGACTTATGTCAGTTTTTGCGATCGCGCGGCACCCCCTTAAATATTAAGATTATTGAGTGTTCGTGTTTGAATGAAGCACACATGTTACATTCTCTAAAGTTTTAAAGCATTGTAATAAATTCAATGCGTTTTTTAATAGAGGTTACTAAAACCAGAATCAAGAACAGAACTTGTTCAAGTGATTGAAGATTTTTTTTATGGAATAGCAATAGGTAGGTTGATTTTGGACTTGTGTTTATTAAATCTTTAACTTCTTTCTTATTTCTTTAAAGTAATTCCTTTACGACACTTAGTAAAACCGTATAAGAAACAAACCTACAAATTATTGCTATAAAAAAGCTGATTTTATAAAACTCCAGCCACTTTATCATCGAATCCTATTAATCTGGAATAGAATTAAATTGCGGCGGCCGGCCGAGGGCTCCACTTCGCCACTCGGAGCGGCCAACGACGCATCCGGCCTACGCCCCTGTACGCTACTGTGAGGGACAGGGACTCACACACTTTTAGTTTCGCTGATTTATTACGAACACTTCCGCCGCCACTTGATTCTTCGATTGACCTAAGATCAGAGGTCATGAGTACAATTCAGTTTAAATTCGCTTGTCTCCGCGCTACAGACTAAAACAAAATGATGTTAACAAAAACTGCGTCGCCAAATAAATCAGCGAAGTCCATCTTGCAGGAAGTTGCTTAGGGGAATAACCTGAATGATTGAAATGAAACAACTGAATGATTGGTTACAAACTCTTTAGTAATGTACTTTTGTAATGTTTTAACTATTACGATAATTGGAAGTGTCGGTTGTTCGTTTTGTTTTCTTCCTGTTAAAGTTTACTAAATATTGTTATTTATTTAGTTTTTTTTTATCATTTTCGCTGGTTATACAATTCAAATGGAAATACCGTGATAAGTAAGACATCCTGTCGTGTTTTGTGCGGGCACTATACCAATTCACGCAATAAATAATCCATCAGTTAAAGAGATTTTAGTAGATGTTATTTTTTATATTATTTACTTACATTTGATTAATATGGTTAGTGGCTAAAACATTGGAAGCAGATCACCCTACGTCATTGTTTATACGTATACTAACCCCTAAGATTCTACACCCTTTGTACCAAGCCAACGTTGATATTGTACAAATTTTAAATTGGAATAGGTAACAGATAATCGTATTCCCGCTGGACAGCACCACCACGGCCTAACATAACTTTCGGCGGAAGTAAACAAACCGAGAGTTCCTACGTCAGAGACTTGCTAAATATACACTCACTGAGCAAATAAACAACTAGGTAGTTCTTTACTGGTGCAATTCATTATTTATAATACAGATTAGAAGACAATATTTTTAAAAATAATAAAACTAGCGCCCTGCCCGCGACTTCGTCCGCGTGAACACCCTGTGCCCCGTGACATAATTTCCAAAAAAGTTCTTTTACACAAACTTTGTCCTAACAATTATACTTACGCATATAATAAAAAAAAAGAATCAGAAAAATCGATCGAGCCGCTCTGAAGTGATGCGCGTACAAACATTACGGCAATCGATTTTTATTAATAAGATTTACTACTACTATACTATATATACTATAGATTAACACATAGAACACTTTTTATCCCGATATTCCCACGAGAACGGGAACCACGCGGGTGAAACCGCGAGCGGCCGCTAGTAGATAATATATTCAATACATAAGTAGGTAAAATTATTAATTTCGGGTATACACACATAATGTGTTAGTTACACCACTACGCGGCACGGTTATATGTATAATAAACCCCAAAATAAAAGCTTGTAATAAAGAGAGATAATCAAGATATTGACATACATACAGCCATTTATAGATAGCACTGTTGATAAATACTACTACTATTAAGTTTAGGTAAGTAATCTATGTCAGATTTCTGGGTGTAAAAACTTTTGTGAACTTCTGGGTACAAAGAAAATTATTTCAGTGCATAATTTTCTTTGTACCCAGAAGTTCACTGCTGCTAGTTCAAAACTAACAAAAAATTGTAGCGGTTAAATAAAGGGTTTAGTGAATTTTTCATTCCTAAATAGGATAAAAACTTGAAACAGTAACAAAAAACAATATAGATATTTTATAATTGAGTAGTATTTCTAATTGAAATGCTTTATCTTTTATTAATAAACATTCTCAGATAGTCTTTATTTTTAACATTGCAATTTAAATTTATTTAAACTAGTTGCCAATGACAAATGACCTAGATACAAAGAGCAAAGCTCCCATGGCTGTTAAATCAAAATCAAAATTAAACACAATATCGGTCTACTAGTACATACTAGTAGAATAAATACATATTTATTTTACTTATTTTTTTATCACTAGATCCCCGAGTGGCGTGATCGAGCCGCAGCACAATTAAAATTCTATTGTGTCTGTATCCACAGTGCGCAACAGGTTAACACTAGGGTACACGCATGGCCATACACGCTATTATAGTAGACCATGGTAAAATTTTTGTTGATTATTTAAAAGTTTTACATATTAGGGCAGTGTGATTTCCGGTACGCCTTTTTCATTAAATTTGTCAACATGCCAGCACCACACTGGACTCGTACGTGCACCCAAGCATTCGCAATTTAGCGCCAAAGTCGCGGGTCTACCATTAGTAGTCCGCGCCCGTATTGGTGTACAACTTTTGGGTTATCCATTTTTATTGTATTTTAGGTTTACACTGTTAATTTATTAATATTAAGTTTAACTATACTTATGTTCAATTAAGTATATTTAATCAATTATTACAAAATTTGTTTATAATTTAAAAAAAATATATGATTTGGTACTTTTTGCAGATATGTACTTATTTCATAATTTCATCACGAATGTTGCAAAAGTGAAGAGGTGGCTTAAGGAGTTAGAAACTGATGATGACGATGACAATGTAATTGAAAGTGAAGAAGAAAAACTTGATCCGTTACCAGATTTACCAACCCCTGGTTGGTAAATCTGGTTTGATGTTGGATTGGACTGGTTCAACTTTGATTTGCTGGCACTAGACTCAGACACTCGGAAATACGAGGACATTGTAAAAGAATGTGGCTTCAAGATTTCAAAATTAATGTAAAATATTGCACCCGTGAAACAGCATCTAAGAAATCCAATTTAGATCATATATCTACAAATTTAAAAAAAATACAACTTCCACTTAGATATCATCAATTCTGCCTTGTCAGACCATAAACAGATTTTTCTTCAGATTGAAAACTATCAGCCTACACCCGTTAAAAAAGTTCAGTACGCGGCAATAAATTATAACAAGTTTTACGAATCTATTGAGAGATCAATGAACAGTGAAGATAAAAGAAATTATGATACTCTAGAACGAACAATTTTAGAAGATACGGTGGGGCATTGTGGGATTATCTGAGGTCCGAAAAGGGGGGAGGACTCGATAATCTTAAAGTCTGGTAACTTGCTCTATTTCCGGGAGGGCGAACAACTGTTCCTGGGTGGTGTCGGGTTTATCGTCTACAGCTCTCCGTGAACAACGTTGTCAAGACCGGAAGTGTGTCGTCGAGGGTAGCGTACCTTAAACTCAGAATACCCAAACGGTATTCGTTGAAGGTTATACAGGTATATGCTCCGACTACGGCACACCCCGACGATGAGGTGGAGGCTACGTATGAGGATATCTCTAGAGCCATACAAGTCTCCAAAACTCATTACACCGTTGTCATGGGAGACTTTAACGCAAAACTGGGCAAATGAAGGGGCGATGAGCTGACAGTGGGACGATTTGGGGTTGGAATTCGGAACCACAGGGGCCAACTGCTGGCGGAGTTTCTGGAAAGGGAGGGACTCTTCATGATGAACTCCTTTTTTAGAAAAGCTGAACACCGCAAGTGGACCTGGCTAAGTCCCGATGGTGCAACAAAAAATGAGATAGACTTTATCATGTCGACGAGAAAGCAAATATTCAATGATGTCTCTGTGATCAACGCGTTTAAAACTGGCAGTGATCACCGGTTGGTAAGAGGCACATTGAACATTAATATCAAGAAAGACGTCGATTGATAAAGTCTACGCTCCGTCCTGCACTCATCCAAATCCAAAACCCCGAAAGCTTCCAGCTCGAACTAAAAAATCGCTTCGAATGCCTGAAGGATTGCGTAAACGTGGACGATTATAACAACAGGTTTGTAAAAACTGTGCGGTCGGGTCTAAGTTCTTCAAAACCCACCGTACAAGAGAACCTAAAAAGCTCTTGGACCATACTCTCAAACTGATGGAAGAGCGGCGCGTGATGGTTCTGCGTTCTTCGGATGATTCGTCTCAGCTTCGGCGGCTCAATAGGCAGATCTCGAAGTCTTTGACTCGCGACACTCGCCGATTTAATACCGACCGTATTAAAGAGGCTATCGAGCGAACCAAAGGTTCAAAAGTGTTCGCAAGAGATTTGGGTATTGGGCAGAGCCAACTGACGACGCTGAAAACCGATAACGGCAGAACTGTCACGTTCAGGTCCGAAGTTATGGGAGAGATCGAGAAGTTCTATGGACAGCTATACACATCCACGCGGACACCTGTACAAAGCTTACCTAAAGACCCTAGAGCTAAGCTAACCCGAGACCACACCGAAGATATCCCGGACATCAGCCTGTACGAGATTGGTATGGCTCTCAAGCAGATTAAGAACAGCAAGGCATCGGGTGCTGACGGAATTACGGCTGAGCTTCTGAAAGCAGGCGGAAGACCGGTATTCGCAGCTCTTCAGAGACTATTTAATTCCGTTGTACTCGGAGGTAAAACGCCAGAAGCGTGGCATGAAAGTGTGGTTGTGTTGTTCTTTAAGAAGGGCAACAAGACCCTACTGAGGAACTACAGACCCATATCACTTCTAAGTCACGTTTATAAGCTGTTTTCGAGAGTAGAGTAGTAAATAATCGTCTCGCACGCAGTTTTGATGACTTCCAGCCAATCGAACAAGCCGGATTCCGAAAAGGCTTTACCACCATAGACCACATATATACGCTGCGGCAGGTTATACAGAAGACCGAAGAGTATAACCGGCCACTTTGCTTAGCGTTTGTGGACTATGAGAAAGCCTTTGATTTGATCGAAACATGGGTCATGCTACAGTCTCTCCAGCGGTGCCAAATTGACTACCGGTACATCGAAGTGTTGAAGTGTTTGTACGAAAACGCCACTATGACAGTTCGCCTTCAGGACCAGAGCTCGAAGCCAGTGCAGCTGCAGCGTGGAGTGAGACAAGGAGACGTCATATCTCCGAAACTCTTCACTGCTGCACTGGAGGACGTGTTAAGCTTCTGGACTGGAGAGGACTCGGCATCAATATTAACGGCGTGTACATCAGTCACCTTCGATTTGCCGACGATATAGTAGTCATGGCTGAGACCCTGGAGGACCTCGGCACAATGCTCGGTGATCTCAATAGAGTCTCTCAACAAGTGGGCCTTAAAATGAACATGGAGAAGACGAAAATCATGTCAAACTCACGTGTCGTACCCACTCCTCTGAAGATTGGAGACTCTGCTCTTGAAGTTGTTGACGAATATGTATACCTGGGACAAACAGTCCAGTTAGGTAGGTCCAACTTTAAGAAAGAGGTCAATCGTCGAATCCAACTCGGCTGGGCAGCGTTCGGTAAGCTACGAAATATCTTCTCGTCCAAAATACCGCAGTGTCTCAAGACGAACGTCATCGATCAGTGTGTGTTGCCAGTGATAACATACGGTACCAAAACGTGGTCGCTCACTATGGGCTTAATTAGCAGGCTCAAAGTCACGCAAAGAGCAATGGAGAGGGCTATGCTCAGGGTTTCTCTACGTGATCAAATCAGAAATGAGGAGATTCGTAGACGAACTAAAGTAACCGACATAGCCCAAAGTGTCGCCAAGCTCAAGTGGCAATGGGCAGGGCACATCGCCCGTAGAACCGATGGCCGTTGGGGCAGAACGGTTCTCGAGTGGCGACCGCGCACCGGAAGACGCAGTGTGGGCAGGCCTCATACAAGGTGGTCCGACGATCTGAGCCCTTATTCTATAACGATTCCTTGTTTCAAAACCACGTTAATTCCTTAAAAATTTACGATATCTTCCCAAAAACGTATGCGTTTGACGTTTGTGCGCGGTAAGGTTTAGGTGTGGAATCTATAGATTGCGATATAGAATCAGGACCCTGGTGAAGGTCGCGGGTAGCCGCTGGATGCAAGCAGCACAAGACCGGTCGTGGTGGAGATCCTTGGGGGAGGCCTTTGTCCAGCAGTGGACGTCTTCTGGCTGATGATGATGATGATGAAACAATTTTAGACTGTTTAACAAAAAGTAAAGTAAACAAAACAAAAGTATTGAACCCGCCACAGCAAGATTAGATAAAAAGAAATCATACATGATATAGATAACAGGAACCAATTATGGTACAAATACATAAATAACAAATCGGACATAACAATAGAAGAAAAATTCAAAAATTCCAGAAACAAAGTTCACTATACTATACAGAAGACCAAAAAGTTTTACAAAAAATTACTACAAATATTTCCGAACACATGATAAAACAAAAAAAATGTGGAAAGCCATAAATACTTTAGCAAGAAATAAAATTTCGGCCAAACAAAATGATCATGAACTCAAAGACTATAACAGACAAGGAATTCTGCTAATGCTTTAATTCCTACTTATCGAGCGCGCATCGCTAGCAAGTAAAATCCCAAAGAAACCTTGAACAGGTCGCAATCCAGGAAAAGCATCCAACACCACTGAAACAAACAACAGATCTGACGGACTTCGAAGTTCGAACCAGCAACCACGGATGAAGTTTTTAAAATCGATGGATCCAAACACGATTATAGATATTGGCGGCATTAGTGCAAGATCTTTCAAATGTATCAAACAACTCTAATAGCTATTCCATTTACAAACCGTATTAATGATTGCATTGCATTGCTCGAGGCATATTTCCTGACAGTCTTAGGGTGTATTCAACCAAAATGGAATAAGGTCTTATACCTAGAGTAAACGCCGAATTTGTATAGACTAATTTCGGAGTAAATCTTATTATTCCAGTTTAGTCGAATCCACCCTTAAACTTGCAAAAGTAACACCAATTTTTAAATCAGGAGATAGGTCTGACCCGTGTAGCTATCGTCCAATTTCGGTATTGCCAGTGATTTAAAAAATCTTTGAAAAAGTAATTTATTCTAGAATAGAAAACTATCTCACCTCTATTTATTTTATTTATTTATTATTTTTTATTTATTATTTTGGAACAAACAGTGAGAGTCATTTATACAGTGTAGTGCTTATTAACTATTTTACTTAGTAGTTTAGACCTATAGTAACGAAATGAAGTGTCTAATAATATTATATTTAAAAATAATATGGCGTCAGACCTAGATCCAACACTCTCTCTGCAACAATAGATCTAGTGACTAAATTGAAAAATAAGATTGATGAAAAACATTTGGTACTTGGGGTCTTCATTGATCTTAAAAGCCTTCGACACCATCTGTCACAAAATGCTCCTCAAAAAAACTGTCTGAAATTGGTGTCAAAGGCACGCTCAAGCCGTCATAAGCTCGTATCTTCAAGACCATAGTCAAATCGTAAAAGTAGGTCAAAATCAAAGTTCTGCGAGTGCAATTTTCGCCGGCGTCCCCCAGGGCTAAATTTTACGACCACTTTTACTCCTAATTTACATCAATAACATACTACACTGGCCTAACTGCTGATATAACACTATATGCTGACGACACCAGCCTATTTTACTTTGGTCACTCTATTAAACCGATTGCAGCAAAAGCACAAACTGATTTGGATAGACTTAATGACTGGTTTTTATCAAACCTACTTACAATCAACACAAATAAAACTTACCATTCCTTTACTTATATACTTAGTACACTCATAATAATTTTTGGTATAGTTAAAAAATGTTTTATTTGGCAAGTGAATTATTTGTAATTCTTTTTGAGAAAAAATAAAGTTCTTAAACCACAAATTAGTTGCGCTCTTTGTTCAAGAGCCCGAAATTGATCGACGAAAAAGTGGTGGAAAACTTTCAAGAAATGGGTTTTGATGAAAATGTAAGACATTGATCTCAGGAGTACCATTTTTGTTTAATTATTCTTTAGGATAACTAATTTGTTTTTAAAATATAAAACTAAAGTTTCTAAACAGTTTTTTCAAAACAGGCCTCATTCCTAAGCTCATTGATCTATACAACACAAAATTAGACAAATTTGAGGACTCTATGACTTAAGCTATTTTGATTTTTCTTACTGTCATCATGTATCGATTAAGGCATTAGGCTTTTTCGCCATGGTTGTGGTTTTGTCGTTTCGTCAATTTGGCATTAAACCAAACCAATAAGCTTTGTTGTTTGGCCCATTTTGCTTTCAACTAAAATAGAAAACTGTGTCGCTCAAAAATATCTTACGGACATTAGACGTTGCTGAATAATGATGGCCTAAGCATCAATATCTACTATAATCTAGTAAGGGTTCATTTCGATTCATCTTAATGGGCATCTGTATTAATCTACTCCACTCTGGTGCGACACTGGGGAATGAGCATATTCAACTGTTAGTTAACTTGGCGCTTAATTCATTTTCTCTCGTATTATTTTATTCTAAGTCGATGATTAAGAAAGTTTACTTTTAGCTTTTTTACTAACATTAGGCACTTGAACCATTTTGCCTTTCTCAAAAAATTACTAAATTTTATGCATTTTGGGTTAACCGACATAAATTTTCTAAAATAATACACAATTACCAACAGTAATAGCTTAAAAAACTTCCTTACTTATTTAGGGATAAACTGTATTAATAAATCAAAGTCTGTTAAATAGGTGTCTATTCATGATTTTTTTTCTAAAAATAATAACTTGAATCCGTCCTTCAGCAAGTTTTACAAAATGTCGCTTGGATCAATTAGCCTTTCAATCGTTGATATGTTTCTCCGTTGAGGAAGTAAAAGAAACAAAATAAGAGGATAGTTCGACACTGAGAATAGAATAGATACTAGTTTTATTTATTCCATCATTCGCTTTTATTTTTATAAATGGACACAAGCAAGTAAGTAAATTAAAATATATATAAACTCTTGTGTAAATGAAAAAAACACAAATTCAATTATTGCCATTGTGGCAATGAAATATCAACATAGCGCAACCCGAGCTATTTTCAAAACTACAACAAGGGGTTAGCAACAATACTCAGCGGAAGTAAATACCTACCTATCTATTTATTTGTTTAGCGAAACTAGATAAATTAAAATGGAAACTTATCAGACACCACTTCAAAGTACTTTTGCAGCAGTAACTTTCAGTGTAAGTGGAAAGATAACTTTTAAATAACCGTTATTACTCTTAAAACATGCACGGAATGAAGAATCAAAACAAACATTGGTGACATGACACGGTAAACGACGTAAGTTAGAAATGTGACCCATTTACTCAAGTAAATCGTTCAAGACTTAAAATTCAGGTAACTCAGCAAATGAGTTTTATTATAAAAAACTAAGCCCAATGTCGTGAAACACTATTCTTTTATCTAAATTTAGATGGTTCGACTCACCAATTCTTGATCGGGTGACAGCGCCACCGCCATTTTCCTGATTTTTGATCAACAGTGTGTGACAGAGAACAAACAAACAGACAGGTCTATGAGGTCTATTCTTTTTAGGGGTCAAACAACATCAGTCTTGCTCATACTTCAGTCAGTCAGAGGTAATACTGTCAGAAATAGATCGCCATCTCGCGGATTTTTTTTGCTACCATGTTTGAACCTGGCTCCCTCTGGTGGTGTTATTCCACAACTTTTGACCAATATACATATCTATAGGTATAGTGAGCTAAATTTTACTTTTAAAGCATGCAAAACCTTGTAAATCAGGCTGATATGATTTCATAAATTAAATGTAATTGAAATTTACTCAGCATTAAATTTATGACATCAAACCAGCCTGATTTACAAGGTTTTGCATGCAACAGCCAGTTTGGGAACTTAGTAAAAATAAAACAACAATTAATTTTCTATTTTTATTAAGTATGTCTATGTTTCGCATAATACAATTAAGTTTACATTTTAGAATAATAATCCCCATCATATTTTTTAATTCTCCGCACAAAATTCGATTTATAACATTCATCTTCGTTGATTTGCTCAGAAGTGTGCTTTAATTTTACAAAAATTACTTTTGTTATGTATTCCAGCAGGTTATATTTATTTTTTCCTAAAAGGGTTTTTAAGGAATTTGCAGGAGGCAATGTGAAACATTTCAAAAAAAGAGCATAACACTTTGGACTTCTTTTAAAGAATGAGAGTGACAACATTTTTTCTTAATTTGTGAAGCGACGACCCTTTGCTTTTTTCACTGTTTCTCTATGTTGAATTTCTGTGAATAGTTTTGCTGGTAAACTCATTCTTCCTGTAACTTTTTGTAAGACTTTATTAACAGACATTTTAACGGCACTAGCTAACTTGTTCTTGCTGCGATTTCTTAACCGGTATATTTAATTCACTCTTATGTTTTTTTTATTTCTTTCTGAATTATTTTATAATAGGCTTAAACCTTGCGGTGGTTTCCTTGTATCTGCAAATAAAAAACTTATCACAACGCAAGTGAACTAATAATAATATGTGGGATGTGGATTTAATCATTGTTGTACCGATATTTGTTTCGGCAAACGGTTTTAAAGCTAAGAGTTATGAAATATTGTAAAAATTTAGCTTAAGATTGTACAGATTAAATAAAGAGAATAATAATTAATAAAATGCCTTTAGTTTGTGATGACTGATCAGCTGGTTTGCGACAAAAGGTATGGTCTTTTACCAATATATCTGAAAAACAAACCAGCATAACATAGGTAAATGTTTTTTTTAAAAAGTCATAAATATTGTACACAGAAAATCCTAATACAATACTATAAGTACTTTAATACTCCGGCCAAATCACAAGCGGCACTATTTGTGCAAAATTCTACCAGCAGTAAGTAGGTATCTTTGATTGTACACATCGTCGCTTAAGTTCTAACACCACTAAGGGTGGATTCGACCAAACTGGAATAAGACTTACTCCGAGATTAGAGAATCGGAAGACGCATTGTTTCATCCAATCAGAAACAAGCTTCGTATAATAGAAACTCGTAAAATGAAGTAAAAAGCAACAACACTGGATCCAAGAAACAGTCGTAACCTCTGAAAACAGCACGTAAGTAAGTTACGTTCCATAGTTTTTAACCAACTCTCCGTCTTCTCCGGGGAATTCATTGAAAAAGGTAAGAAATATCATTGTTTCTGTAAAAGTATGTGTGGTATCGTTTTTTTTTAGATATATTTACTCTTTAAATTTGATATATTTCCATTGAAAAGGGTCTATTTTAGTTAGAAAATTAAATTAAAAGTGTATGCGTGACTTACGTGTTGTTGATTCTATTACGAATCGGGAGTTACGTAGTGTTGCAAAGAAGCGAATGTATGTAGTTTACCTCACGATAATCGTTTTTATTTTGTATTTAATAGAATTAGTTAATCATAGTTTCTCATTGACATCCTTAATGTAGGTACCTACTTTTTAAAGTAACAGTTGCTTTTTTTACAGAAAAAAATAAGAGTAGCGACGACGACGAAACTATACATGGACTGTGCAAAGAGTAATAAAAATACCTGCGAAAACAATAAAACATAAACCTGTTAAAGATAAAACTAAGTGTTAAACTGATTCCACAATACTGTAGTTCCAGACAAGAAATTTCGTGAAAAACGCACAGTAGTAGACCGCCATCCATCAAGGTAATGTGGGAAGAATGACAGTCGATTGTGTGTTATTGGTAAAAGAAACCAGCGGTGAACAATTCCTCAGAAGACTCCCCATGATATATGCGGTACAAAATACAGAGAGACGCAACGCAAAACCTCTCCTAAGAGCCAGTGGATCGAGCCGACCTGAAATAACCACGTCGTCGACAATTCGAGCAGCTCTGCGGTGAATGCGGTCAAATGGAAGGAGTTGGAACTGGGGTGCTCCAGCCCAAATGCGGCCTGACCTGTGCTCTGTAGTTTAAGCGGTGGGCCGGCATGAAATATTGACCCGCTTTATTAAGCACACCCAGCTTTTTCGAAGCTAATTTAGCTTTACCTTCCAAATGACCTCGAAACTGAAAGTCACTCGAAATATCGACGGCAAGGATTCCAATAGTCGGTTTGGTATAAAGGAGAGCTCCCTCAAAGTTCAGAGGTACCTACGACGAAGGGATGTTTTATCGCGGTAAATGAGCAAACTTGTATTTTGGAGGGATTAATGTGGACTGGGTTATGTTGGCCCCAATTCGAGACATGACTTAACATCCATAAGTGTCAGTCACAAGTTTATTCCGGCTCTCGATGACGCTTTCCAGAGAAATATTAGCTCGTCCGGGATACGCTCTACGGAGCGTATCTCGATTCCCCAGTACTGTTGTCCGCATAGCAATGAATGCTGTTGCTATGCAACATGTCATTGATATGCAGAAAAAACAGTTAAGGGATAACACACACCCCTGCGGAATTTCAGCATTCACGGGCTTCATGTCAGAGCACGAACCGTCGACTACGACTCTGATGCTACGCCCAGAAGAAAGCTGACAACCCACGAACACAATTTATCAGAAAGCCCGTATGATGGAAGTTTAAGAAAGAAGAGCTCTTTGCCATACCCTGTCAAAGGCTTTCGCTACGTCCAAGCTAACTGCCAGTGCCTCCCCTTTACTCTCGACTGCCTCCGCCCGCCCATCGGTGAGTAAGGTACACTAAAAGATCACCAGCCGTACAACCGCGACGAAAACCATACTGGCGATCACTTAGTAGCTGGTTCTCATCTAAGTACCTTAAGAGCTGGTGGTTTGTAATGGACTCCATTACTTTGGAGAGCAAAGAGGTGATGGCTATAAATGGGCCTGTAGTTCGACGAATTTGAGCGATCGCCTTTTTTGGGGATCGGATGAACAAGGGCTGTCTTCTAAGAGCTCGGGACAACGCCAGTAGTGTAAGAGAGCTGGAAAAGGCGCGTTAGAACCGGCCGGCGCCAACTCACGAGCACACGCCCGAAGCACAATGGGAGGAACTGCATCAGGCCCACTCGACTTATGGATATCAAGGAAAAAAAGAGCCTTACGAACTGACCTTTGTAGGAACCAAACGTTTAGGAAAATGACTGATTACATTTGAATAAAATAAACAAGTGTAAATATATTTTGTTTTATTTTTAAATTGCTTACAAAAACACATAAGTCATGTCAGTTTGGGTAATGAAATATAACAACACCACGTATGTCAAGAAATTTGGGATAATTACAAATATTTATTAAAAACTAATGGTTCTATAGTTAATAGATCTGTTAAGAAGTGTAATCAAGCTATAAAATGGTATTTTAATGGAGTCTATGTAAAATTATGAAGTTTTTTTACATAGACTCCATTAAAATACCATGCAATTGCAATTTTTGACATACGTGGAGTTAGAACTTAAGAGGCCTATTACATTTTGAATGTGATTTTTGCTTAAAATGCCCATTTTCGCATTTTGTAGTAATTTTGCAGTTGTATTTATCGTTTTTATCGAAATAGGATAATAAATTTGTGCATAATATTACAAATCTCCATTCTGTGAGCATAAATTGAATTCGGACGGCCGGCGCATCGCATTTTGTAGTAATTTTGCAGTTGTATTTATCGTTTTCATCGAAATAGGATAATAAATTCATTATAAAATCTTTATTCTTCATGAAGTAACAATTACTCTGGTATAAATTTTGCTCAATAATATTATCGTAGATAGGAGATATTCACAGTTAACTTATAGCAATTTTCGAAGTTTTTTGGTTTAGAATAAGATTTTTTTTCTATATAAAATTAATGATATCGAAAATTTCCGAGGCCACTCACTACGCACTATTCGACTATATAAGAGACAACATTATAATTATTTTATTTTACTTGTTCAGAACAGTCGTCCAATCGATGAGCTCAAAAAAGTGCCTTCGCGAACTTTATGAAAATCTTTCCCTGCAATTTTGGGTTTAATTAAAAGTTAAGCAAAATTTACAAAAAGCGAGGACGCTACGCACTATTCCAATAGCTATTCTACACTATTCAATAAGTCATAATTGTTAATGTATTTTTGTTTCTGAGATCCATAACGCCAAAATTGACCAATTTACGCAAAAATCACAGTCGAGATGTAATAGGCCTCTTAAGCGACGACATGTATATATTTAGTAATGTTACTATAAATTATAAATCA
The DNA here is from genome assembly GCA_963921215.1 of Scoparia ambigualis. NCBI lineage: Eukaryota > Metazoa > Arthropoda > Insecta > Lepidoptera > Crambidae > Scoparia > Scoparia ambigualis. Next base: position 10,320,789 of record OY992521.1, on the reverse strand, counting down.
ATAATATTATTAATTGTTTGTGGTGATAATATGTGATGTTATATTTGAAGATGGGTCTGCTTGACTTAACTAATAGTACGTACGTAGTAACAGCGTCCAATGTCTCAAACTTAATTAAAGCGTCCAGTTTTTCATGATTTATATCTAAATAGTGACCAAATATCACAATAATGCAAATTAAGTAAGACGCAGGCTCACTACTGTAGTGTATCACAGTGAAATTGTAGTCTCAACGTAATTAGTAGTTACAGCGAAGAACGACAATACTGCAAAAATGCGCACAAAAGCAAACAGAAACAACAAAATACAAAACAAACAAGCGGCCATATGCAATGCAATAAAAAAAACGGTTCATTCATGAGTCAATTAATCGATATACAAGTCGATAAAAATTAAATTAATCGATCATTATTAAAGTTTTATGAAATATAAAATAAATGCTACAAGCTTACATGATTTTCATATGTAATATTCTGATTAAGTTAACTAAATTTATGTTTAATCGATTTATTGAAATAAAAATTAAATGCTACAAACTTATATGAATTTTATGTTTAATCGATTTTTATTTTCGATTGCTGCGCTTAGAGTAACCGCCATCTAGCGAGACACTTCAAAATTTTTTTTACGAAATAATGCGGAATAACTGTTTTAGATGGCGCTACTCGAAACGTGGTGAGTTTCCCTCCCCTGAGTCAGTATCACAGACTTCGTAGAGATGCTACGCATGTCAATATTTAGAGGAGAGGAGAGATAGAGGGACGCACGCGTATTTACGTTATGGCCCAATATCCCCACGTGCTATTGTTCACGTGGGAGGCCTGTGCCCAGCAGTGGGACGTTTATAGGCTGATGATGATGATGATGATGACGCGTATTTATGATATTATAATTTAACTGGACTGCGCACTATGAACGTAAAATCGAGCCGAGTGAGAGGTATAAAAAGTAGTAGTTAATCTCTTTCTATAATAGTATAAGGTGTCCATGTTTCTTTTAATATTTACTGGGATACTTACAACATCCAACAAAACTGTTATTTAATTTTATTTAAACATGCATGACAATGTGTGTACGGACCTAAATTGACCTAATGAAATCTTAAACATTCGATTACAGCTGTAATGACTAGAGGGGTAACTAACCGGGTAAATACCCAAAAGCATGGGTAAAATCATAATGCACGTTGTGCTTTAGTCACAGACTTCTTATTATATGTCTGTGGGTTTAGTAGTATTTTTTCTTTTCGTCTTTATTTCTATATTCATGTTTAGTTGTATGTTTTGGTACAAATAATAAATATTATTTTGGTTGTTGACTAAACTAGTACCTAAGCTGATTTTCATTTCCAACTATTTGGTTAGTTGTGTTCTATAAAAAAATAAAATGAAAGCCGTATAAATATGAATATTGAATGATTGAAATGAATCAATGAATGAAGAATACTTTATTGCACTATAAAAACAATTTAACACAAAACAAAGAAAAACAGTATGACAAAGGGCGGCCTTAATGTATAATAATAATAAAAATTTAATGATTTGGTTAAACTTTTGAATCGAGTCGTCTGAATTGGAGGGAGGGAGGGGAAGAGGGAAGAGTAAATCCAAAGGAAGAGAGGGCTTGATAGTATTATTTTGATGAGCCCATCGCCGCTCTATGCTGTTGGTTAAATGTGCAGTCTTTAGTCTGTTAGTCGCCTTTTACGACACCAAAGGGAAGAGAGGGATTGGTAGTATTATTTTGATGAGCCCATCGCCGCTTTATGCTGTTGAATGTATGTGCAGTCTTTTGACCGTTAGTCGCCTTTTACGATACCGAAGGGAAGAGATGAAATATTATTTTAATAATAAGTCACAACTGCACATGCCAGTACCTGTAAAAATACGATTCTTCCTAGGGCGGCAATACTACCACCCTTTTTCTACCCTTGTGTGTCGTAAAAGGCGACTAACGGACTAAAGACTGCACATACAACCAACAGCAAAGAGCGGCGATGGGCTCATCAAAATAATACTACAAAAAGTGCGCGGCAAAGATAATTTGCGGCGCACTTATAAAGAGGATTAAAAACTCATTATTGCCCGCTAAAAGTTTCTTAAAGAAAATACCACCTTTGGGTGCACTTAAAGGTGAACCAAGACGTCAAGAGGTTTAAAAAAAAAGGGAAAAAAACTTATTTTTAAAACTTATTGTTCAAGATTGAAAAAACGTAACCCGACACCCAAAACACTGACTTCCTGTGGGGGGGAGGGGGGCTGCCACTTAACGCCGTATTAGTTTGATTGACGTGATACCCATAATTATTTTACAAAAAAAAGTCGAGTCCGCCATCTTGGATCTCGAAATAGATGTTGTATTCGTAATCAGCACCGCTAAAAAACATGAAAATGATACCCATATTGATTTTACATAAAAAGTCTCGTCCGCCATCTTGGATCTTGAAATAGATGTTGTACTCGAAATCGGACCCCTGAAAACAATGACCTTTTATAAATAGACTAGTCATACTTGAACGAATTGCATTTAAAAAATAGCGAAATTGTTTCTATGGCGTAATACACGTCGAAAGGGAAAGAAAATAAATACAATCATGTCAAGCCTATTGTTAAAAAGAAATAAAAACTATTTATGGTAACCGACCAATTGGCAACAGCGCATTCCCCATTGCACGGCTATCTCGGTCGCCATTGTTTTCTCTCTTTCACTCTTACAGAAAACATAGTACACGCTTCTCGCTCACGCATATCGAATTGGCAACAGCGCAAATGTCATAACTAAATGATAATTTTCTATTTTATATTCATATTTACAATAATTACAAATGAAATTAAACACTTTTCGTGTCTCTTACTGTTGCAGTATAGTTTTTGCAATTTCTGTATACACAGGAAGGCATTTTATCTAACAAACAACATAAAAAACTTAAAAGGTACAAACGTAATGACGTGACACTGACTGACGTGTGACTGAGTGAAGTCCAGGCAATTACCTTGATTTGTCCTTGCCACTACGGAGGCCACGTATCTAAACATAAAATATAATTGCCTGAAAAACATGGAAATGATACCCATATTGATTATACATAAAAATGTCACGTCCGCCATCTTGGATCTCGAAATAAAGGTTGTAATCGAAATCGGCACCGCTGAAAGACATGGAAATGATATCCATATTGATTTTACATAAAAAAGTCACGTCCGCCATGATGTTATTTTCGAAATCGGCATCCCCGAAAACCATAAAAATAACATCCATGTTGATTTTATATCAAAAAATTACGTCCACCATTTTTGATCGCGATTTGAATAGCTAATTAAATCTTGCCTAAATATTAGCCAATTCTAAAATGGCGTTTATCCATAAAAAACATTAAAAATTACTTTACTTTTAAATTACCTTTCAATACTCATTAAAAAAAATTACTACACGCGTTCTAGTAAAGCAAATTCCATAATAAATCATCTCAGTATTTTGGAAGTGTATAGAGTGCCACAAGCGGCACTGTATCTCCATCGGTTAGGGAACCGCAAGTTTTGCGGTATAATAGTGACGCCGCCTAAGCTGCCGTAAAGTTTTTGTTAGACAACAGAAATACTAGCTGCCCTACACCTGTAGGTCACGTGATAGGTTAGAAATAGGTTATTTTTTTTTATTAGGCAACAGAAATCTTACTCCATATAAAAATATCTTTTGAATATTATGTCGTATGAACATTATGACAAATAAAAAATATACAATGCCGCTTGTTATACGCTTCGTACTAGTAGGATGCCGTCAAATTACGGCATCGTAACCGATCGTACTATGTTGCCGCTTGTGGCACTCTATTAACTGCCTACACTTTGTACTAGGATGCTGTAAGTAAGGCATCGTAACCGATCGTACTAGAATGCCGCTTGTGGCACTCTATCCACAGCCATATTTTTTTCTGTATTTCCCCGGTTCTAACCGGCATTCTCAAACAATGGTAACACACACACACCGCATGTGTCAATAAGGCCGATGTCAATTTCTAATTTAGAAAGAGAGGGGGGACCTATGTACGGATTCTATTTCAGAACAATAACTAAAGTCTGGACCAACAGGCCTAGCATGCGCAACACGAGATATGTCGCGGACGAGAGACGTCAAGTTGTCGTTAACGACTATCATCTCGTTTCCTCTAACATGCGCGCCACGACTGAGAAATTTCTCGCTGAAGAGAAGAGATTAGTCACGTAGAGAAACCAGTGTTGCCCCTTGAAACATAATTTATTTTCTAATGTGACCATACCGGTGTCGTTCATTCAATGGGCGATTTTCCAAAATCGAAAAAAAAAAGTAATTGGTTCGTAAATGACTTCATAGATGGCGTTTAGCATAGATTAGTATGGCGCTTAGTAAAAGGCGAGTTCATGAAGAACACGTGTATGGCTACGTAATATTTATTCCATTCAAAATAGAAATAGGTCCTGGAGATCCTGAATAAAAATTTGTAAGTACTATTTTTTTATTTTTTTGATAGACAAGCAAAAGTGTAGAATTTATTACAGCCCTTAAGTAGGAACGGGTCGGCTTTCATAAACGCCATCTATCGAGTATTTTTGAACTTTTTTTTTTTATTTGGGCCGTAAGAAAATCGCCCATTAATGCTGTGTGCGGTACGCTCTCAGAACAATAACTAAAGCTGGAGCATATATGTCTGTGAGCTGGAGTCGTATTCTGCCGTCCATAGACTAAAACGCCGTTATCTGCAAAAGTGATATTTCGAGATAATCGCCATTTAATGAAAAACCGTCGCTGTTTGAAAACTACGGAGCCGATTTGAAATTTTATGACGTCATTGTATAGATATTGAAACAGGTTTAGTGCTTCTGAATAGGAATTACAACAATGTATTGGTTACAAAGTTTTTATTCCCTTTTAGAAAAGAAATTACAAGAACTCAGGGGGTGGTTCACGGATCGCTCACTCTGTCCGCTTGCTAGGACTTAAAAGGGACTTAGCTTTAGGCTAATCTTCCTCGTAGACTGCAGCTACCCGGAACCTGGAGCCGGCAGGGTCAGTCTGCGCGCAGGGACGAAAGCGGAGTCGTGTACGCTAGGCAGCTGATCCACGCACGAGCTCTAGCAGGCGGGCAGGCAGCAGGCAGCAAGCAGCAGGCAACAGTGCACAGGCACAGTGGGTGTAGCCTGGTACAGGAACCCTGGAATACATCAAGAAAAGGCATGAACTTAGAACTTAGAACTTAGAACAGCTACAATTGAACCAGGCCCTCTTTACTAAGTAAAATTATGATTGGAAAACCGTTAGACAATTCTACAAGGAGACTACAACAAAAGCGGGTAGATACCAGCATTGTAGTTAATGTTGTCTGAAACGGTAAAAATGACAATAAATTAACTGGGAATGGTATTTCGTCCACGGGATCACAGGAACCTCGCGTCCTCCAATACCATTTACACATGTTAGACAGTAATTGTAACAAGACAGGAATACCAATTATTCCTTTTGAAGGTAACATGACTTTAAACGAAATATAATAATTTAGGCTTTACGTTAAACACTAACAATCTATGCAATTACCAAACACTGCAAAACACTAGTAATATCTGTAAAACTAACACACAGCAATTCAACAAAATAACTCAAGTTGGAAATATTATAGACAACTCACCGAGATTTCGGGTTATATTTGAAAACCTTATAAGTAAACTTATTTTAAAAACTTAAAATTGAGTTGGACTTAATAAATATTAATATCAACTGTTTGCATCTATTATTCTACCATATTTTTGTTAATAAAACCATAGCTATAATGCCGCTACAACCACCTTAACGGCATTTTAGCTTTTACTTTCTATGTGTTATAATTGACTTTAAGGCCGTGTTTTTTTATTAATACCAAACTAAATTGCCGTTAAGTATTTTAACGTTGTTATAGCTTAGTTTCCTACGAATAAAAAAAGATAAAATAATTTTCTTCAATGCAACCTAAGTCACTTAGCTGCATTTTAAACTGAGAATTGCAATATTTTTTATAAGGATAATACAAATTCAATAATTTACATTTTATTGCAACACTAAATTTCAGCTAAAGACAAAACCTCCAACCATAACGGCGTTTTAGTTTAGCAACTGATATGTAATGCCGGCACTTCACATGGCGTATCGTGTTCGCGTATTTGCATTATTTGTCCGAACACGGCAATGTGTAGACGGCCTATTTGAATATATTTGCTTTATTTGCACGAATAAGGCAAACAACGCAAATAGCGAATATGCGTTTCCGTCCACTTGTCGGTTTTTGATCACACATCAAAGGAATCAAATACGGCAAATATTTGCGTCGGCCGTCCACACTTGGTTCTGTTCAGAAGCGCGCGTGCGGCTGTCCTGTTCAGACGTGTTCAGTTTTTTATACGTAAACATAGTAAAATGGATTGGATAAACGAAACCGTATTGCGATTTTTGGAATTATACCAAATGCATCCTAGTGTTTGGGACCCCAAAAATGCCTCTCATAAAAACAAAAACCGAACACGTTGCATTAACCGATATTCAAAATAACTTAGGAGAACCCTGCACAATAAAAAAACAGGTGTTGGCTAGCCGCATTCAGATAAATATAATAAGCTGCTGCCACTGACACGTCCATCACTGTTGCATTTAATTTGTTTGTGAACAAGCAAATATGGTGAATATTTGCGTTGTTTGCCCGTATAGGCCATGTGTGGATGGCTTGTTTGACGCCAAGCGATGTGCCAGATTATTTGGGCAAACACAACGATATCGCCACACGAACACGATACGCCAAGTGAAGTGCCGCCATAAGACGTGAGATATTGCAAAATATTGAACTTAAGGGCCAAATTTTAGCAACAAATTAAAACAGTACAAAATTCTTAAATTGAAGATTAGTCTCGCTGCGCTCGACTAGATACCTCCGTCCTACTTGTCAAATGCGGCAACAAATACTACGCCGAAATCGGCGTACCCGAGCCAGTCACACTGACAGCTGTGGGTGAAGTGTACTGAATGTTTTATTCAATTTTGGGCTTAATTCCAACTAAAATGCCAGTTTGCTTGTATAAAACTGTGTAAAAAAAAATACTTCTAAAAATAAGATGGACACTGGGATCACATACCATCAGTAAGTATCGTATAATTTAGAAATTTCATCATAAAATAATATCAACAATAAACGCCATTCAGTGTTACCGCTTATACAAGAATAAAGTCCCCGTGATTGAGATTTTTATTATGTGAATTTATTGTTATTGTCTTTTATTATATATAGGTAACCTATTTCATTTGTCTTACAAAGTTACTATACACATAACCTAGTTCTATGTTATTTCATGTTTACTTATATTTTTAATCTATAATAAGGTGTAAAAATGTTAGCTGACACTATATCAAGAGGATTCTACCGATGAAACTGAACAACTTTCCATAAGGAACATGAGTCGAAAATTTATTATTTTTTCCTATACAAAATGCGCAATCAGCTGATTGACTCAAGTATGGAAAAGCAATTTTTTTCATTTTGACCTATGTTCCTGAAATGTAAACTTTTCGTGTCTGTACATACATTGAAAATATTTTCGAAAAACATAATTTAGGGGATGAAGGATACGTGAACATTAGAATCATTTTTGGAATTTTTGTCTGTCTGTTTGTTTGACGCGCATCACACAAAAACCGCTGGACGGTTTTTGTGTGATGTTAATTTTTAATGAAACTGAGAATAGGTGTAGAGAGGTATAGCTTATGATTCGGGTAATATTATAGGTTAAAGGTTGCTTCACACATGTCAGTGAAGCCACAGTTCCGACACAGTACCGGCACAGCGTTTTTCATACATTCTCTATGGACGCATCCCCACTTGTCAGTGATAATGCTCTCAGTGTCAGTGTCTCCACCGGCAAATCACGGACGTATTCGTTTTGAAAAATTTCATAGACAATGTTTGAAATAATATTCATTAATATGATTTTCACTCCTCTTGCTCAAAAAGACCGTCATTGTCAATGATATTGATTTGTTAATTGGTTAAAATGCCTTCCTATGTATCCAGCAATTGTAAAAAATATACTGCAACCGTAAGAGATAATAAAAATGTCTTATTTCATTCGTAAGTATTGTAAATATAAATTTAAAATACAAATTTTCATTTAGTGATGACATTTGCCATGTTGCCAATCCGATATGCTTGAGTGAGGAGCGTATACTATGTTTTCTGTAAGGGTGAAAGAGAAAAACAATGGAGGCCAAGATAGCGCATAAATTCTTTGAGCTCATTGGTCAACTACCAAAAGTCAAAATATTGTCTATCTCTTTTTAACAACAGGCTAATGATATGATTTTCCCTTTCGACGTGTATTACGTCATAGAAACAATTTCGCCATTTTAAAATGCAATTCATTCACGTATAACTAGTCTATTTATAAAAGGTCATTGGTCATTGTAGCGTTGTAAAGCGAGGCTAAAATAGCTTTTGTTGCCCTAGAGGAAAAATATATATTTTTTTAAATTTTTGTCTGTCACATGACAATGAGCCTACAAAAACGAAAAAGTATTAAGTCATATATGTAGAATAATTGAACAATCAAACAAACTTACCAAGTGCAGTTCGATTGAGATTATGCTCCTTGTTGTCTCGTCCGAAGATGATGGAAATACTACTTGTTAGTATCGAGTCTTAGCACTCGCCGACGCCACATAAGTTTAAAGTATCTGAAAATAAAATATTTCCGAACGCAGCCGCACGTCACTAGACTAGCCCGCGTTTTGAACTGTCATTTAGTTTTAAGTTGTGTATTTATCGAAACTGATTCTACAACCCCAGGGAATAGGTATCAAATCTGTGAGGGTGGGTGGGACTCATCATCTTCGGACGAGACAACAAGGAGCATAATCTCAATCGAACTGCACTTGGTAAGTTTGTTTGATTGTTCAATTATGCTCCTTGTTGTCTCGTCCTCTATGATGGAAATACTACTTGTTAGATGTTCAAAGTTCTGTTGTAGAATCATAAAGTTTATTATTGTTAACAAATATATCCCAGATATTATGTTTCAACAGCATAATCAGTCTTACACTCCTTAAAGATAATTGGTAATTTCCAAGAGAATCTTATTAAACAAAAAAAACAAACTTAAATGTGTCCTCAGCCTTAAATAAATCTTTGGTATGATTATAGCAATATACTTTTAATATTATTATTACAATATAATCGCTTCAGCGAAATTATTATTTAAAATCGGACGGTTGTAAAACTTTGCAAAGTTGTCGATGAGTCAGCCCAACCAGCCGTTCTATCCCAAGTAACAAATTATTGTTGCATAATAGTTGAGAAAACGTTTTACATTTCCTTTTGGTTCTATAAAGTGGGTCACATAAACGTGTCGTAGACGTTTATACAACGCGAAATAGGCCCATATTAAACGACATTATTGTTATTTAAAAGTTAAATAAACGTCAGTCAAGAACTTTTAAATGTTACATAAAAGTTTTTCACCGACTGTTATCGAACCACTGAAGTCCTATAACAATTGCATAGACATTAGAAGATGACTGTAATATCGGTTAAGTGTTTAACATCGTCTTTTATTGTACACAATGGAATGAACTGAAGTTCCTTCCATTCATTCGTTCCTGTGATGTTTGCTGGAAAAGTGCGAGTTATCAAATACAAAATTTAAACGGTTTATAAGTTATAGTTTACTTATTTATTTTTACATTTACTTTAACAATATTATACACGAACAGAGTGTAAGGATAAATGTGTCCAGTGCACCTAGTTCTTATGGGGCGTTTAGTTTTGTGGTGAAATATAGGTGTGTTGTTGTGAATTTTTTTACGCCCCCTTCGAATTTCTTGAAATTATATTATTGTAGACTATTGCTTAATTTTTTTTTACATACTAAAATAGCAGCCATCTTGTCTAAGTTAAGAAACGACTTCTATACATCAATTATAGAATGAAAAGGTCGCATAATGTGGTTTCTTGCGACCAAGATGGTCGGCCATGATAAATTATTTTAGAGTTCCGTGAGATAATAAACATGAACAGATAACCTTTAATATAAATAAAACCTTTGTACATGGTGTCATATTTTTTTTATTTATCCGACCTACAACCTGGCTTCATAATACGACGATATAATAAAGCAGTCGTAAAAACGTTCACGTAACCTATACTCTAACACCACTATTCGACGTTGTATGAATCAGTTGTAAAAACGTCTACCTAACCTATACACAGGCACCACTATACGACGTTGTAGGAATCAGTCGTAAAAACGTCTACCTAATCTATACACAGGTACCACTATTCGACGTTGTATGAATCAGTCGTAAAAACGTCTACTTAACCTATACACAGGCACCACTATACGACGTTGTATAAATCAGTCGTAAAAACGTCAACCTAACCTATACATAGGCACCACTATACGACGCTGTATGAATCAGTCGTAAAAACGTCTACCTAACCTATACACAGGCACCACTATACAACGTTGTATAAATCAGTCGTATAAACGTCTACCTAACCTATACACAGGCACCACTATACAACGTTGTAAAATACAGTCGTAAAAACGTTTACTTAACCTATATTTTTGTACCATTATACGACGTTGTATAAAGTAGTCGTAGAAACGTTTACTCAACTTATTTAGTGGACCATTTAGTTACGGGACTAAATCGTTGTAGGAATAACGGTTACACAACGTTGTAGTTGTCTAATAACATCAATTCAACAGTTATATAACCAAAAGTAGCATAGCACAGTTTTTATATGACCAATTTGCTAGTTGGGATGTATCTCATCAATGCTAACGCCTTTCATAATGGCAGCTGATGTCGTAGCGTGCCTGGTACTATGAGTAGAAAAAATGGAAGTATCGATCCCTCTTGCAGCCAGGACCGTCAATCCAACGGTTGAGTGTACTGACCGATACCGCCAAATGTGGTTTCTTGATAGATATAAATAAATTAGGACATTTTCCTAATTTAAGAGGTAATTCTTTTATAATTATTTAAACAATTGGCTGATGACGATTAGGTGCTGAGGTCTTAATTTTTTTTTTTTTTTTTATAGTAACAATTTTATTTCGCTAATATAAGGCTTTGTAATCTTTGCCCTGTAGGTAAAGTTAATAAAGTAACTGTGTTTAATGAACATTAATGTAAGTTGTTTGAGTCATTGTAATTTGACTCTAAAAAATTAAGCACTATAGAAACATTCCAGGTATACTTATATTTGAGTTTACTTGATCGTAGGCGAAAGAACCCTTTAAATAAAATTTTAATCTTTTCGTCTGCTCCCACCTGCGGCCCTATCACACTAGTGGCAGCGAGGACCTTATGCAATTCAAGGTGCCATAAGATGCACCACTGTGGAACTTATTTGTGAGATAAGTAATTATGTCTGTCATCTGTGCTTTAGTAGCATTTAGTTGTTTGGTGTGGCAGTAAGAAAACCAAATACAAAGTAAGTATTGCTTATAGGTGTTACTTGATATGGAAGATATCATTATTTCAGCTGCCTGTACGTCGATGCCAGGCTTTAAGAATGCCTACCGGACAATCTCCCTGCCAGTAGTGATAGGTTGCGGTGTAGAGGGTGTGGTGAGTTGGAATTACATAAAACCAGTAAGTTATTACTTGGTTCAAATACAATGGGTTCTGTCACCAGTTTTTTGAATAAGCGAAACCAAGGTTGGGTGTCCCAGAAGAGAACTACAAGGATCCATGTTGCTTCATTGGACACGATTATTTCTATATATTTTAAAATCATAGAAAATGGTGGAAAAGCATAAAAGAAACCCCTTTGCAAGACATTGTAAAGGCATCCACTTTATAAGCTGATGGATCTGGATGCCATGAAACAAATTTCCTGCATTTTGTGTTTGTTCTAAATGCAAATAAATCTATGACAGGGTTACCAAATGCTTGTACTATTTTATTAAAATTATTAATATTTAATTCCCATTCTGTATGACCTAACTGTTTTCTAGATTCAAAATCTGTTACTTTGTTGTCCTTTGTGTTAATGTATGATGTATGATGCAAATACAAAAATATTCCTCTCTTCACACCACTGCCAAATAGCTTTTGCAATCACATGTAAGTAAGAGTACTGTATGCCACCAAAGCGGTTTATATATGGTATAGCTGTGGTATTGTCACTTCGTAATAATATTTCACAATTTGAAGAATTATTAGCAAGGCTTTTGAGACCACACATAGTAGCTTTTATTTCTAAAGTATTAAAGTGAATTGTTGATTCTTTTCCTCTCCATACACCACTGGCTGTATGTTTGTCACAAGAAGCACCCCACCCCGATAGTGAGACATCTGTATTTATTTCTAGAATATATTTATATTTTCTTATCTAAGAAATTGATTTAGGCAAGTACATGTTTTATCCACCATTCAAGATCTGGATAGCAATGTTTGGGCAAGGAAGTAAATGCTTCATAATTATTATTATTTTTTAAAAGAGCTAAATATTTATGTCTTTTTAGTGCTTTAGTATACAGTAACCCATATTGATTAGCTGGACAAACAGACACTAGAGTTCCCAGAACTTTTGACAAAAAACCTGATGGAAGAGGTACTTAAAAATTTGAGCGCCGTGGTGGTCACCTGTGACTGACAAACAATTAAATTTCTATTGTGTCTGGTTTCGTGGCAGGCAACGTGTTAAGGCATCTTTTATTTTTATCAGAATCGATTGAAATAGTCATGGTGTTTGTATTAAACAATAGGCTAAGAAACTTACATTCCTTTGATGGAATAAGTTGACATAATTATTTTTATTGATGATGAAGCCTAACTGAGTAAGCAGACCTATGGTCTGGTTAACACTATTAAGACACTCAATATGATCACTACCAATATACTGCTAGCTACAAGCATCAATATACTGTACTTACAGGCTGTAAACCTCTAAGTTTTGTTATGGGTTTAATTATGTGAACATGTATGGAGCCGTGCAAAGGCCAAATGGAAGAATGTTAAATTGATATATTTTTCCATCAAATATAAACCTTAGATATTTTCTGTAATCTGCATTAATGTTACACATGTAATAAGAATCCATTTTGTCAATTGTTGCCATAATACAGTCTTTCATAAGACTTTGAGTTGTAGTAATAAAACTATTAAATTTCTTTATGTTTAAAATAAATCTATACTCTCCATTTGGTTTCTATACCAAGAAAATAGGTGAACAAAATTGTCCATCTGTTTCATGACATATTTTGTCTATAACATGTGACTGAATAAGTTTATTAATTTCAATTTGAACTTGACAGAATTCTACTTGTAAATGAGTTATTCATAGGCAAGTAAGATTGAAATGGTATCTCACTAAAAGGGATTTCATACCCAGATACCCATTTCAGAATAGTAGGATCACTGGTTATTTTCTTCCAATTATTTATAAAAAAAAGGAAGTCTGCATACCTGAACTTCTAACTTTCCACTCGATTGCCCAATACACACCAACACTAGGTACACTCTGCAACAAAAACTAGATACACACCTAAGCAAAGATACCCTGAAGGAGATCATTAGCAATAAGAAAGAAAGGAAAGTTTTTATGAAATATGCCGGAGAAATCGTTAATATTGTTAATAAAAGAAATAAGGTCGTGTAGAATTTAGCAATAAGAAATACCTTAAAGCAAGACCACATTGTGGCAGGTGTAAAGAAAGGGATGGAAGAGAAGTAGAAATTGTAATTAAAATTAAAGAAAGAAAATCTCTCAAAATAGAAGTATAAATATATACATGCACAATAAATATAAGAAATTAAAAAAAGAAACAAAAGAAATTGTAAAAATACTAGGAAATAAGGAATGTAACAACTAGAAACTAAAGTAAAAGAAAACAATGTAATAATGTTATAAGTAGGGAAATTATACTAGTACATAAGATAAATTGTAAATTAATATAAGTTAAAAAATGTATTAGTATTAAGAATTTATGTATATAAAAATAATAAAAGAGAGAAAAAAAAGAGAGAAATAAAAAAGAAAAGATAAGAAAAGATAAAAGAAAGAAAAGAAAAACAAAAAAAAAAAAGAGTCGAGCTCTTAAAGCTCTAGTTTTATTAAAAAAAGCCTAAAAAAGCCCAAAAAACAAACGAAACTGAAACCAAATACCTGCCAAAAAGCGGGAGCAGCTAGAATTTTAAAACAAAAAAAAAAAAAACTTCTAACTTTGCAGCTTCGTAGCTTTGCAGGTTGGTTGGATCTCGCTCCTGTCCCTGTCCGGGCACTTGGACGAGGAGGACCCCTCCAGTTTAAAGATTTGGTTTTATTTGGGGGTTTTTGAATGAAGCTTGTGTTCTTCAGGTCTTTAACAGATTTTTGAACAGCCTTTGTAACCTAGATCTTTTCAGAAAGGTTACTTAAAAAAAATGCATCTGCTCCCCCTGTGAGGGAATCTTTCATATCTTTATTAATAGATCAAATATCATGAGACCGTCGGCAGTCGCGAAACAATTGATTTTCAATTGTGTCTGGTTTTATGGTGCTCAAGGGGTTAATGACGGTTGGTATTAGCGACCTTCTACGATTTGTATCTATGTGCACAGCGTCACACAGTATTTTGGCAGCATCATTGATGTGCTTAATTATTTAATTAACAATTTCAATTCTGTCACCTTTTAGGAGAAATAAATGGAGTGATTGGCCCAGGGCTGATAGTGCAGCAACCATCTGTTTTTGCCTGTCAGCAATTATCAAATCTCTTTTCTTAACCAGGTCAGAGACAGCCAGGTATTTCAGGGTTGAGCTTTGGGAGCAACGTTGAGATATTTTCATATGGGATGTATTTTTTCATAAGTTCTGGTTTAATTTCTTTTTGCAATCCTTTTGTGAGAATAGGAGTCTACCTCTGTGCAATTTCATCATGAGCAATTGGTCCCTTAAGCACCTCCTCAATTTCCCCCAAAGCAAATAACAATTCTACGTCTATGGCAGGTGTCTCGGTCTCCGGGTCTGTACACTGGGTTTTTTCCACAGGTAAGGCCTCTACTACACTGTATTGGCACGGGCAGTGCCTCCTCCTCCACAGAACTTGAAGTAGTAGCCGGATCCAGGGCCATCATTGACACATTAGGAATGTCAGACATAGTCATGCAGATCTAGGCCCAAATGGCAAAGCAAACTGCAGTATATGTAAGACCCTGATATTCCTTGCGAATACCCAGGGTGGTAAAAACTCGGCTTTGCAGTAAGTACGAGTTATTGTGCCCGTTTTAAGTTTTGAATGTTTCAACACCGCCTCATCCCAAAGATGGGCCTGAGTGCACATTTCAAAACCCAGAATTTCATTTTTATTTTTCACGTCTCTTTCTTTTACTCATAATAACAGTTTATTTATCATAATTAAACTGACTAAAACTATTAAAAAGATTATTTCACAAAAAAGTAAGAGAAAAAAGTGGCGCCGGTACAGTGACATAAAAAACGAATGACAGTTCAAAACGCGGGCTAGTCTAGTGACGTGCGGCTGCGTTCGGAAATATTTTATTTTCAGATACTTTAAACTTATGTGGCGTCGGCGAGTGCTAAGACTCGATACTAACAAGTAGTATTTCCATCATAGAGGACGAGACAACAAGGAGCATAATCATGAATAAAGACTCGACTTATAACTGTTTACTGAGATCAACAACTTTTTTGAGATAGTTATTATTAAAGTTTATGCTAAAATTAGTAATCATTTGAATCTATGGACAACACAGAACACGCCCACACAGTCCACGCTTCAGCAAGAAACAACTGCACAGTCTGCACATATGTTTAGGTGGTGAGCCTTTAGCCCGTTAGTCGCTTTTACGACACCAAAGGGAAAAGAGGGGTTGGTAGTATTATTTTGATGAGCCCATCGCCGCTCGATGCTGTTGGATGTATGTGCAGTCTTTAGTCCATTAGTCGCCTTTTACGAGACCCAATGAAAGGGAGGGGTTGGTAGTATTATTTTGATGAGCGCAACGCCGCTCTATGCTGTTGGATTTATGTGCAGTATTTAGTCCGTTAGTCCCCTTTTACGACATCGAAGAAAAGTGAGGGGTTGGTAGTATTATTCTGATGAGCCCTTAGTTGCTCTATGATGTTGGATGTATGTGCAGTTTTTAGTCTGTTAGTCGCCTCTTACGACACCGAAGGAAAGAGAGGGGTTGGTAGTATTATTTTGATGAACCCATCGCCGCTTTATGCTGTTGGATGTATGTGCAGTCTTTAGTCCGTTAGTCGCCTTTTACGATACCCAAGGGAAGAAAGGGGTTGGTAGTAATAAAAAAAAACTACTAAAAAATGAGGTCTAATCATAGCTATACATACCTACCATTTTTTACAGAAGAAACCTACGTCTAACCTACATAATAATATATACAATTATATTGATACATATTATTCGCTTTTAATTGTTAATTTTTAAATATTTTCTGAGCTGCATTTATAACCAGCAACTTAACTAATACATCACAGCAAAAATATTTTTCCCATTAACTCGGGTAACAGTTGAGCAGCTGGCAACAAATTTTTCACGCACACTAGCATCCTTGCATATTGTCATAAACACACTACAATAATGAGTTGCCGCATTTACGGAGCTGTGGTTAGTAGGTAGCGCGGTATCTAGACGAGCATTGCGAGACCAATCATTAATCTATGACAAAATTGTTATTTATTTAATAATCAACATAAAAAAACCTTAAAAACAAAGTGACTGCTCATAAACCTTTTAAATCGAGATCAACTGGCGTATTATTAATGAATCATGATAATTAACCGATACTATAAATTTAATTCTCACTATAACAATAATAGTTACAAAGAACTTAATTAAAATTAGACATGATCAATTCACACATCAATGTGTTTGAATTTGTATATTCTCAAAAACTTAATTCTAAGCCTTTTAATACTTTTAAAAAGTTATTAAACATCAAAATATCAAATAATACTAATCAACATAGAAACAAACAAATAAAGCGACAGCTTAGGAAACTATTAAGCTGAGATCAACTGGAGTATTTTTAAAGAAAAAATAGCTACTTATAAATTAAATTCTCACTTTAACCCCTTGATGATCATAAAACCAGACACAATTAAAAATCAACCGTCTTACTACAAAAAACTGTTAAAACAGTTGTTCTGTTTAACACACGTCTAGCTAAACACTGTCTAAATACAAAACGTGTGTTCAACAATTGTTTAACTTGTGGTTACCAGAAAACGGCAGATTACTCTTGTCTTCATAAACCATGTCTATATAATCAAATCAAGAATGTTCATTCAACCCACAGATAACATAACTACTATTTATGTCTTTAATTTATCGCGTTGCATTGCATTAAAACTGTTTTAACGGGACCTAACACAATTAATTTTGTAAGTAAGTACTTAACTAATTACATGAAGTCGTGAGCATTTGACGGACTCTTCTATCCAAGGCGTCCAATTCGGTCTGAGTCCATCTTAGTATGCCAAAGGAGCATGTGAGCAGAGACATAACCCAGCCATTAAAAGCACGCGACTTATTGCCACCCGTTAAAAGACTGTTAAGTACTTTTCTCAGGCGGCAAAAGAATCGCTCCCGTAATGACTGTTTTATGTCCCTGTCCTCAACACCCAAAGACTGTGACATACCAAGATATTTATACTGCTTGACGTTTCGAGTTCGCTTGTGACCACGGCCGCAGCATCGCGGCTGAAACGTCAAGCAGTAAGTAGATATGTACTTACTTACAAAATTAATCGTGTTAGGTCCAGTTAAAATAGTTTTAGTAGGTACTATTCATGTACCGTTCATTCTTTCAACTCGTGTGGTATTGAGTATAATAATTACGTACAAAACTTTTTTAGATATTATTTTTGTTCAATTCAATAAATTGTATTATTGATTTTGTAATGTGATTTGTTTAATTATATAATTTGTGTATTTAATTTAGAACAAAAAAGTAAAAACACGAAGGTGAAGTAAATTCAAGTTCAGTTTGAATAAATACTTTTTATATATTAGTTCACTATTGTCAGGCAGTAGTGACAGTGGTCAGCATAGTATTTATTGTCTAGACTTCGAGGACTTCTTGAAAGTCAAGCGTCATGTCTGCAGTTTTGTTTTATTTTCTAACATTTGTGTTTTTTCGAATATTAATGTGAAATAATAGTGGATTATTAACCGTTAAGTGTTTGTGAACGTGCATGAGTGTTGGCAAATGAAACAAAACAGTGCAACATCACTTTTCAAATTCTCTCAAGTAGTCTGCGTGAGACCTCAGTAAAGTCCCACATCTTTACTGAGGACTCAAGGAGTTTGGGGAACATCATTTATCATTCATCTTAATCACCACTCATTATCATCAAGGGAAAAAAACAAATAAAAAACTAATGACTAGGCAGTATGGCTCAGACCTTAGCCTGTTCCATCATGGAACAAATATTAAAAAAAAAAAATTGTCTAGACTTCTTGGCGGGAAAGTGAAGCGCCATGTCTGCAATTTTAATTTATTTTCTAACATTTGTGTTTTTTTGAACATTAATGTGAAATAATGATGGATTATTAACCGCTATGTGTTTGTGAACGTGCATAAGTGCATAAACCATGAGGTTATCATAATTTTAAACAATTTGTAGCGTTTGCGTTGACAGAAGAAATTTTAAACACTACAATTTAGACAATGTTTAGGCCTTGTTTATCTCTGAGCAGTCGTAAAACGCACTTTTATGGTAACGCTTTTTTTAAACACGTGCTCAACAGATGTTTCACTTTTTTATCCTTGACCTATTAACAATAATATTAGAAAAAAAACTTATAAAAATTAGACACATGATTACTACACAAAATCAATGTGCTTGAATTTGTTACTTCTCAAAAACTAAATTAAAACCTTGAGAGGTAGAAAACATAAAACAAAATATAAAAAAAATAACTTAAAACTATTTTTAAATGCTATGACAAACAAAAATATCTCCCCTTGGGCGCTTACCATGGCTTAAAAATAAAATTATCTTACTTACATTTTAATTTGTAATTGGTTGGTTTATCATTTAGATTTACTAACAAATCAGTCTCGATTAAGTCCTTTAATTTGATAACGTTAGACGTAAACGTTTGTTTGTATTTTTTTCTTTCATTTTATCACATGGGTATAGTCACTGGACGGAATTCTGCTAATACAGTTGTGATTCAATCGACCGAGTGTTAGGCCTAAAGAAAGTGTATGAGGACATCCACTCCGTCAGGATGGACGAGTGTTAGGCTGTTAGGCTGATTCATTTAGCATAAAAAAAAACAAAATTGTTTTGAAACGAAGCTGATTTGACTTTTAAAAATTAAAAATGTAACGAACCGAAAGTCTAGAAATGGCAAGGAGAAATGACCGATTGAATCATGGCGAAAAATTGGCATCCTGTGGCAGGTGGCATGCATTCGAAGTGGTTGGACGTGTTAGAGAAAATGTAATGCTGGATATAATAAATTGTAATGTACTACCTGGAGTAAGGAGTTTTATTACACTTGTTACCAATGGCAAGAACGGATAACGGCTTTTTAGTGTAGTAATAAGGGATAGCCGTATTATAGTATTGCAGCCTTAGCAAACGGACACAGATGGTTGTTACATTTTGCCGTTAAAAGCCAATTCGTAATTGTTTACTTTGAATATTAAATGTATGAAATAAAACTCAAAAATGCCGTTAAGTGTATTTAGCGACATTTAAGTTTAGTATTTTTGGTTAACGGCATTTAAGTCATGTCATGGTATCACAACTTTGTGATTTAATAGAAAACATGACTACAATACAGTTAAAGTACTTTAACCGCAATATAGTTTGATATAACCAGTTAACGGCAATTAAACTATGAAAATGACTTGGAAGGTCTAGTGCATATAAACGTTAAAAACTCATAACCGCGTTATTGCTATGGAATTGGAATAAACGGCGTTATAGTATTTTATTATTGAAAAAAATAGTTGTCTAACGGCGTTTTTCGTGTCGCTATCTCAGGTAACTAATAAGTTAGAAAAAAATGGGTCAGATTGTTAGACGGCGCGTTTTATTCTGACTTCAATGATATCAAAAAGTCAAAATCGACCTCAGGTCGGTTAACGGCATTATAGTCTATGGACCGCAGTATTGTGAACTCGGACCAAAAATATTTGGTCCGAGATTGTGAACTTTTATTTGAACGCTTTACTTAAGTTTTTTATTCAATTTACGTCACTTTTGACGTTGACAGCGGACTTTTTTAATCTGTGTCACAGAAAAATATTACTAGCATAAACGACACTATCGACACAATTGCAATACAATATCAACCTACGGCGCACGCGAATACGGTCCAAAATAACTCTGCTCCTGTACTCATACCTAAGTCTTTCAACGGCCGGGACAATCGAAAGTAAATCTTATATCTAAAGGCGGTACGAGCGCGAGCCGCTGCATTCACAAATCCTGCTTGGCAAGCTTGACGTAACACGGCCGCGTGTTGCTCATAGGGTTGGTTGAATGCAAATATAAAACGCTTGCGCCACTACCTATCTATAATAAAATATACGTACGCTTTTTCGTGGTTTGTTTGCTAATAATGATCAATCAGAATCAGAATAATTTATTCATAAACATAGGTACATTTTATTGAGTGATGTTGGTCAATAAAATACAATATTATTAAGTAAGTAATACTTAACCACCAAACATTGAAGTAAGTGGCGTACCTACATATTAATACTCTGTAGTTAGTATCTACATAAGTTTCTATGTCTTACTATGTGCTTATGTAAAGTAAGTACTGACAGGCGGCAATAGATCAACCTACATAACCTACAATCTCGAAATATATTTATGTAGGTAGGTAGGTATTCTAAGCGCTCTACAAATAGAATAATAGAACATAATTAGTTGACTTGGGCGGTCAGACGAACTCACGTACAATCCATTTTTCGAACTCGCTCTCGCACACTTACATAAAGACCAGAAGTCCGTGATGCCGATTACAAATTAAGTAAACTAATATTACACTTGACCAACTTGACTAACATACTAGCGCATTGGGCTTGGATGATAAGAAGACAGCGGTATTTGTTGCTGAGAATTTGACTATAGAGAACCTTAGATTAAAACAAAAAGGGAAGATACGACATGCTCCTACTTGTAGTCATTCAAAATATAGTCCTACTCAACTACTTAAGCAAACACTCACACACGCACACCTATAAAGTGTAAATCGAGCGAGCGAGACAAAGCGGTAAAGCCGGGTCTCCTGCGACACTGTTTTGCGTTTTCTAACACCTAACATCAAACATCTAACAAAATATGTCAAAATATGTACGTAGGCCACGCCCATATTTATTAGATGTTTGATGTTAGGTGTTAGAAAACACAAAACAGTGTCGCAGGAGACCCGCCTTAAGTTTCAACGTCAGCGCAAGGGAGTCAGCAGGTAGCGCGTTGACGTCTCGGTCGCTTCGCAACAGACGAGTACGTACGACCGATTCCGACGCCACTGCGGAGTAGCGTCTTTCTCTTTTTCACACAGTAAAATATCTGCAATAGGGCGATGTAGCCTGTTCGCTCGGCAAATTGTGACTGAAGTGAAATTGTGCCTTTAGGCCTAATTTTAGCGGCTCACTCACGAGACGCTAATGCCGTATCTTCCCTTTTTGTTTTAATCTAAGTCGAGAACAAAAGCTTACACGCCGCGACTCGCCTCCGTGCTAAGCAACTAAATTATAAATATGTGTGGGTACGCAGCGGGCGAGTGTACAGTGCGACATAAAAGAGTAGAAATTAAATGAGGGCGCTGTTGTCGTTAACATAGCAACCCTGATAGGTCGATCAAATTGGTCTTGATACTTGTTTTTATTTAATATTTTTATATAATTGGAAAACATCACATACACATTGCTCTGATATAAAGGAAGTAGCTAAGGCACTTATGTTATAGAAATCAGAAACAACGACGGTACCACAACACCCAGATCCAAGACAATATAAAAAGTTGGTTTTCTACATTAACCCAGCCGGGAATCGAACCCGGGACCTAAGAGATGGCGACGCCAAGTCCGGGGTGCTCGCCTCTCAGATAAGGAGGTCGTTAAAATAATTAATTTGAGTAGTTTGTATTGTAGTACTTAATGAAAACAGCCATTGTACATATAACTTATTTTTATTTAGATATAAAACTAATAAATTAAAGTCCAGATACTCTTCAAGTTTCGCAAATGCTCGCGGCTTCCATCATAGCAAATAAGTTGCCATAATTGAGCTATTAATTTGCATATTGTTGGTACTTCTTTTTTTACACTTTAAAAAAAATCATTTTCTGACGGATTGCACACATTTCAAAGTCATCGAGTTCCTTTGCAAGTCGACCCTTTCTGTGTTTAGCGGGAGTCGAAAATTTTCTTCCACGTTCGGAGCCTTGTTTAGCTATTCTCCGCACAGTACTTTCAGACACACTTAGAACAATAAAAACATATATGCATAAAAAATAACAAAACCAAAATTGTTCAGTCCTACGGACTGAGTTATAAACATAATTGGTAAAACTTTTGAATCGAGTCACCTGAATCGGGGTGGGGGGGGGGGGTGAAGGTAAGGAGTACCCCAACTTGTACCCCAACCTTACCAGTATAATCTGCTGTACGTTGGTAAATATCCTCCAGATTATGTAACAAAGTTCCGTATTGAAATTCTGCAAAACTTCGCAAAAAAACCTTATATATTATGTTACGAGAACTGCCACGGATGGTCATAATCATGTTATCAGTGTTTTAAATCCAGGAATGTAGAAATATCACTAAAACAACAATTTATATCGTAACCACGGACAGAGTTGAACAACCACTTGACATTAATGACAGATAATCAGTGTTGCCAAAAAATGAGTGAATTTAGTTCTGGATTATTTAATTTCTACTCTTTTATGTCGCACTATATGTGCGTAAATCGGATACCACGGAAGCTGTGTATATACGCAATATGGACACTGTCAATAATCTTAAGTAATTGTCTTTTTTTTACTGTTTTTATTATTTCTATCATGTGTTTACCCATAAAACTTTGTCAAAACGGATAAAATACACACTTTACTTTCAAACGTTAGGGGTCTCACACAGACATATTATTATATTATTATATGTCTGTGGGGTCTCAGAACCAAGACTGTTGATTTTTATTTAAATATTATATATAACCTGTGATCTTGACTTGATGACTTGGCTGTATGTGCTATATCCCTTTACCTCTCCGACAAAGTTTAATAATAACATTTCATATGTCATCTAAATTATTTATTTTTGACAGGACAAAACTAGTAAATTGATTGAATATAATCAAGACTCAGTGGTGCTGGTGGCTTTCAAAGAGTAGTAGATATATGAGGTGGCTTTTTTGCTACGCTAAGCTTTATCAAGAGAGTAAATAGGAATACACTTACTGTCTGTACAAAATGTCAACTCGCTGGTGGGTGTATAAAATTTTCAGTATTTTTTTTACTAAATCACCCTTCAATCAACATTACTGTAATGTTGATCAAATAAATCACCAAAACTCTTAATCAAATTTAATAATAATATGTTTCAGGTACCCATTGTATCAACGAGGCAATCCACAGCTTAGAGTATTCTTACCAAACTTTTGGATGAAATTAGTAAGACCTACACCCAAACAATTGCCCAATATAGTACACTTTCAATGTTCTATGGAAATGACTAAACATGATATTAAAAATTATCTAGAAAAGATTTATAATGTTCCTGTTGTTGATGTAAGGACAAAAATTACGATGGGAAAATTTAGGAGGGATGTTGGAAGAGGTTATATTGTTAAAGACGATGATATGAAAATTGCTTTTGTTTCACTAGTAAGTATGCAAAACTCAGGTGGTTCTTAGAAATTAAGGTATCTTTCTAATAACCTGGCTTTTCCCGTGACAAGATTAATTTCAACCCTAATTAATAAATAAATTAATAATTCACTTAATTATTAATTCCAAGGGACATAGAGAATTGTTTTGAGTTGATTACAAACCCTGTAAAATAGTTTTTCTTTGCAGCCTAAAGAAATGTCCTTCGAATACCCCAACTTGTTTGAAAAAGTTGCAGATCAAGATGAAGAGAACCTGAAATCATTAGATGAAGCCAAGAAAACGTTTAAAAGTTATTTAGATCGTAATAAAAATAGAACAGATGTGCCTAGTTGGTTCACAATCTAAGCACATGATATAAGTAAAAAAAGGTCTTTCTATGTCTAGATATTGGATACATGTAGCATAATAAATAGTTAATTGTTTGTGGTGGTATTTTCTCATATCCTTGGTTTAAAAATCAAACGGATCTCTGGACCTTAGATGAAAAATCTTAATTAATTAATAAAACCATTTTTATTCAGTCACTTACTTATTATATTTTTTTAATTACTTAATGGCATACAATAACAAAATAACACAGTTTTTATAATATAAGTACACAATAAAATCAATATGCCAGCATGAGAATCACAAAAACTTGAAACAAAGAAAGTTTTTATCAAAAAACTTATTTGTTTGCTGGTAGCATGACCCCCACATTTTGTGATGTCCTTAGGGCTACAACATTTTGAGGCTGATACTTATCAGCTGCCTTATATAAGTGATAACAATAAGTAAAACAAAAATAAATGCATTTCTAGAACAAAATATTTTTTCTGTAACTCAAATACAATTTGAGAAATAAAAAAATTGCTTGTAAGCATATACTTACTTAGTTATTAAATATTACCTCTTATGTTCAATCAATGTTAGTTTGAGTCTACAAATTTAGAACTTCTGACATATTCATCCAAAAAAGCTGGAGAGTTACAGCGCGGACATTCAGCAATATCCAACAGGTATGTCACCTGAAAAATATGACAATGTTTTATTTATATGTACCTCTAAGCATTTTAAGACCAGGGTAACTGTAATTTTGCAAACACATCGGTAAAACTTTTGAATCGAGTCGCCTGAATCGGGGGTGGGGTGGGGGTGGAGAAGGTAGGGAGATGAGGGAGGAGTACTCCCCCACTTACCCCCCTGCCGCCAACAAGTAGTTTTTAAGTTATGATAATTTTGATATTTTGAGGTTATGTATCGTAGTAAAAAATTTGAATCGAGTCGCCATAATTGGCGGGGGAAGGGGAGGGGAGGAATTAGGAATGCCCCCCCACTTACCCCTCCTGCCGCAGATAAGTAATTTATAAGATATGTAATTTTTTTTTAAATATAAGTAAAAATTTACAAAAATGTCGTTTCTGGCGCTTCGCCGGCCGCTCCCGCGGCACGCTCGCTTCGCTCGCTCGGCTCGCGCGTTTTTGGTCAACATACTAACCTAACCTAACCTAATTAACTCTTGAGACTTTTTTCATGGCGGGGGGCTTCGCTCCCCGAGCCCCCCCCCGTCCCCCCGCTTCGATTCTATTACTATGGTACTGTATAACCTAAAAATGTGTAATTTTTCGTGATTATAGCCGATTTTGACAAAATTTTCAAGTTGTTTTTTTTATATTTTAACGCAACGGCGGCAGCTAAAATGTTAATTAACCTTTATTTAAGAACCCCTTAGACCCCCCCATAATGTTAGTTTTTTCAAATTCAGGCGACTCGATTCAAAAGTCAACCCAACACATCTAGCATTATCCACATAATACTATCTTATAGACTTTTTATCACCAATAAATACCCACTTTCTAGCTATCAATGGTGGAAAAGTAATGGTAACTCTACCCAACTTTTTAATGACTGTTATTTGCGATTTATTGACGACACCTGTGTCGTCTGTACATTGATGACACTACTGTATATTGAGATACAAAACTACAAACGACACCACGAATTGCTTCTTCGTATAAACTTGCGTTTATACACACACTTTCAGCCATGAGCTGGTGCAAACGCCTCTCTGATTGTAAATGATCCAAGCGATTGCAGAGCTTACAGCCGCAAATTAGTGCGCAAAAAAATTTATCACGGTAGGTATTTTACCTTAATAGTTTAAAATTATCGAATAATCACAGTCTGATAGCAATTGGAACGAAGATAAACTTTTATGGATGCTTACAATCATTACGATTAAGATTATTGAAAAACTTACCCGTGGATGCATTTCACATTTCAAGCGGATACGTCCGTTACAGTAGTAGCCGCATGCACGGCAGTAAACAATAGTTTTTTCTCTGCGACATGAACACTTCTTTGTGTAAGCGTCTTTGATGACCGGCACTCCACGACCCACACGTTTTGGAATTTTGTATATCTTTCCAGCCGCAGCCGCAACGACGGGCGTGCTTGCTGTCTCCATGATTATAATTCTAAATAAAGAAAGTTTAATAAAACAACCGAATCTGAAAGTTGTTCAAAGTTCGGTAAGGTGAAATGTCATGAAGTAAAATTAGATTGCGATTTTCACGTCAAAAGCGTATTTGGCGGGTAGGGTGGTAGGTAGTTTAATAATTTGAATTCTGTTCTGTCTGTGGTGGTAGATAAGATAGCGTTTGGTTCGCTATTATTCTGAAGGTTTGGTTTTATTGTGTACTCTTTGTTTTGTAGGTTTATAAAATATCAGAGGGGGCCCACAGGTGGCCACAAAATAGTGTTTTAGGTAAGATTTTTTTTATCAATGTTTATAAAATTAATTTTGATAAAAATTAAAAGTAAAAACCTTTTAAATAAACTAGCTATTATTTAAAAGCGCTAAAAAGAAAAAATAAACTTTTACCTACCAAAAAACTTTTACTATCAACTCATAACGTCATTAGTCCATTACACAATTATCTAAGCTAAAAAGGTTGTCGCGAGATTAAAGTAAGTAGGGTAGGTACCCTGGTTCTGCTTTCGTTAGCCAGACTCTACTCGTATTTTCTTAGATTGAAAATTTTGATAGTTAAAATCAATCACATCTAGTTATTTAATTTAATTTTTAATTTGTTAGGTTACCCCTTAAGATAAGAAACTCAAAACTCAATCTTTTCTTAAAAACAAGTAGGTATTAGCAAGAGCGGATACTCCTTACACAAGTGTTTTCAAAATACTCAAAAGGAGTGTCACAATAAATTGTGTGTTAATGTTGATTGAGGAACTGAAATAAACTCATTTTTTTATTATTTTTTATTTAATAATAATTTACTTGTTTATTTACACATCGTCGCCTAAGTTCTAAGGCGACCCCTAGACGCTCAATAAATACTGTGATCCATCGATGATAAATACTGATAGATTTCATTTCACTATCGAAGTGAACAAGAAAGCCTATACATTCAGTATATATCACGTCAGTATTGCAAAGTTTTTCGTACAGCTCACACGGGTGAAGTGAAATGGATGCGTCAAAAACCAAAGCATGC
Source organism: Scoparia ambigualis (assembly GCA_963921215.1). Taxonomy (NCBI): domain Eukaryota; kingdom Metazoa; phylum Arthropoda; class Insecta; order Lepidoptera; family Crambidae; genus Scoparia; species Scoparia ambigualis. The sequence goes on along the minus strand of OY992521.1, from coordinate 10,293,413 downwards.
TTTTAATAGTATTTTTGTAATTGGGTAGGTACTTGACAGTTGTAAAAATAAAAAATGAAATATGTCGGAAAAGGTAGTATATGATGTAACGTTAATTATCCAATAGTTTTTTTTACTAAAATAATTTGTAAATATTTTATTTTTACAAAATAAATTTGGGATTTTTTATCTGTGGATTACAAGACCCGAAAAACGGGCGGCCATGATTGTGCTTCGTGTGACGTCACATTTCACAAAATTTTCAAAATCTTTCCGTCGGACTTCTTGGCGGGAAAGTGAAGCGTCATGTCTGCAGTTTTGTATTATTTTCTATAATTTGTGTTTTGTCGAATATTAATGTGAAATAACCGTGTCGGTAGCGGTGAAAAAATACTACCACCCCCTATCTTCCCGTGGGAGTCGTAGAAGGCGACTGAGGGATCAACCCAGAGGATGGGCAGCAGCATCCTTTGAGATTAACACCGTCATACTGCGTTCGCAAACCCGCCTGCCAAGCGTGGCGATTATGGCAAAATTCCCCCCAACATGAACGACAGCACTAAACTCCGGCCCCTAGTCCCCGGAGGCCCCGCTCGCCCTAGCTACGGTAGCGGCCATGGCAGCGACGGGGCAGGGGTTGCTAAGAATCTCCGGCAAAGAACTGGCTACCGCCAACAACGAACTTAGGCCCTGGCAACCTACAACAACTCGATAATCTTGAAGTCTGGTTGGTAACTTGCTCTATTTCCGGGAGCGTGAACAACTGTCCCAAGGTGGTGTCGAGTTTATCGTCCACAGCTCTCTGTGAACAAGCAGTACAAAAGAGAGCTATACTCCTTTAAGTCTCTCGTGTAACTGCTGTAAACTTTATTTTAATTTTTTTAAATGTAATTTATTCTTATAAGTTGTAGTTCTTGGTTTAATAATTTTTATGTAGTAGTAGGTACCTTACTGATTCGATTAACTACTTTTCATATAATTTTCCTGTAATTATTTCCGATTATTTTTCATTATTGTCATGTTGTGTTTGCCTGTAATTGTTGTTTCATAGTAACAATTATTATTAAAACTATTATGTTAGATATAAGCTGTTATGTAACAATGTTGGCAGACCTAATAAAATAAAATAAAAAAATAAAATAAAACAACGTTGTCAAGACCGGAAGTGTGTCGTCGAGGGTAGCTTACCTTATACTCAGAATAACCAAACGGTATTTGTCGAAGGTTATACAGGTATACGCTCCGACTACGGAACACCCCGACGATGAGGTGGAGGCTACGTATGAGGACATCTCTAGAGCCATACAAGTCTTTAAAACTCATTACACCGTTGTCATGGGAGACTTTAACGCAAAACTGGGCAAACGAAGCGGCGATAAGCTGAAAGTGGGACGATTTGGGGTTGGAATTCGAAACCACCGGAGCCAACTGCTGGCGAAGTTTCTGGAAAGGGAGGGACTCCTCATGATGAACTCTTTTTTTAGGAAAGCTAAACACCGCAAGTGAACCTGGCTAAGTCCCGATCTAAATAATCGACTTTTCTAAAATTTCTTTATACTATCCTAAAGCTCATAATTTTCTGCGTCTATTAAGTCCTAATAGACCTTCGTATCTCATGACTATGACGCCCGAGTAATACCGCACGGCGGCGCTCCACGCGCCGCTAAGGGGGAGCATACCGCCCCCCCTATCACTCCCACAAAAAAGTATAAGACATAAAATGTTCCCTATCTCAATATCTCTAGGCGTCTCTCTCTATTTTTCGATTTTCGACCTCGTTCACGAGATATCGAAGATATTCCGAGGAAAGGTGTTAAAAAATTAAGGTTATTTATTGGTTATTTCAATTTTCGAAAAAAGTTTTTGACTTTCACAAAAAATTTTTTCACCATCTGAAAGCCATTCAAATTCTGCGTCTTTTGCGCACTCAAACGTTCTCATGGCCCTAAACCACTATATACCACAAGGCAAACACACTTTCAGCGAAAATGGGGCCTTGCCGAAGCGATAGAAAAAACATTTTCAATGTTAAAAGTTAGGCGACTTCTAAGTATTCTTTGAAAATGGAGAAAAGCAAGTTTCAAGTGCTAATTAAACACTATTTTTTACGTAGTAAAACTATATTAAGCAGACCGAAGACAAATTGAAAAAGTATAATGGTGATTCTGCGCCTTCTCATGGGATGGTACATTAGTGGTTCACTGAATTTCGTTGTGGACGTACTACCACTAATGACGCGGATGACAGATGATATTGTTTTGGCAGACCGTCGAGTGAAGATACGCGAAATAAGTGATGCTGTGCACATCTCGGCTGAACGAGTTTTTTATATTTTGAATGATATTCTGGCCATGAAAAATCTTTCTGCAAGATAGGTGCCGCGTTTACTAACAGTCGACCAGAAACGAAATCGTATAACAGCTTCTGAGGAATGCCGAGCCATGTATAATCGCAATCCGAGTGAGTTTATGCGTCGGTACATAACAGTTGACGAAACGTGGGTCCATCATTATAGGTACACCAGAGACTAAGCAACAGTCGAAGCAATGGACTTCTACCGGGGGAACGTGCCCCAAGAAGGCAAAAACTGTTTGCTCGGCTGGTAAAGTGATGGCTACAGTCTTTCAGGACAGCCAAGGAGTTATTTACATCGATTTTTTGGATAAAAGCAAGACAATAACCGGAGCTTACTATGCTGCATTGTTCGATAGATTCAATAAAAAGTTGATCAAGAAACGACCGCATCTGGCAAAAAATTCTATTTCATCAGGATAATGCACTGGCCCACTCGTCTGCAATCGCGACATCAAAAATTGTCGAATTAGGATACGAATTATTGCCACACCCTCCGTATTCGCCAGATTTAGCCCCTGTGACTTTTTCCTCTTCCCAAACATGAAGAAATGGATTGGCGGGCAAAGATTTTTGTCAAACGAAGAGGTAGCCGAAACTGAGGCCTTTTTTTCAGAGTTTGACAAAAAATATTTTTTTGATGGGTAGAACAGGTTGGAACATCGCTGGTCTAAGTGCGTAGAGTTGAAAGGAGATTATGTAGAGAAATAAAAAAATATATATGTAAAAAGAGTGTTTCTTCTTTCCAAAGTCATGGACTTATCAAACCGCCCTCGTATATAGGGTTAGTTGCCTTGCGTAAAACAATAAAAGTATATTATTATTATTTATTATTAAAATTTAGTTAAAGTTAATCGGATGTTTGAGCTTTCATTTATTTAGTCAATGTAACAAAATCAGGAGCATAATCAGATAGCGCCATCCGTAGAGAGTCTAACGTGTGTTGGTCTGTCAAAGTATATCGATTTTACTTTTTATCATGTTTGTGTAGGAAAATGCTGACTCGCACAAGTATGTTGATCCAAAACAGGAATGCAAATGTTCACAGCATTTCCTATAATGCCGTATTTTTCACTGCAAATATATTTGCAAAAATCTTTTCCTGATGGCATGGCCTTCAATGTTATATGTCGCACCTCATGGTGATTATTTCGCGCGAAGCACCTTTTGTTGTCTCTCGCGATCGACTGCGCTGTCTCCAGAGATCGACTGGTCGATCGCGATCGACTTGTTGGCCACGACTGCACTAGACTATACGATAAGTATAAATCACAAAATTAAATGAATACTTATGAATCACAGTATTTACTGAGCGTCTAAGGGGTCGCCTAACACCACGTAAGTCATTATTTGGCGGTATTGACATGTTGATGCCATTGGCTAGAGAATCGGAAGACGCGTTGTTTCATCCAATCAGAAACAAGCATCGTCCAATAGAAACTCGTAAAATGAAGTAAAAAGCAACAACACGGGATCTACGAAACAGTCATAACCTCTGAAAACAGCACGTAAGTCAGTTACGTTCCATAGTGCTTAACCAACTCTCCGGTTGCTCCGGGAATTCATTGAAAAAGGTAAGAAATGTCATTGTTTCTTAACATTGTTGAAATTTAGTTAAAAGTGTATGCGTGACATAAGTGTTGTTGATTCTATTACGAATCGGGAGTTACGTAGTGTTGCGAAGAAGCGAATGTATCTAGTTTACCTCACGATAATCGTTTTTATTTTGTATTTAATAGAATTAGTTAATCAAAGTTTCTCATTGGCATCCTTAATGTAGGTAAGTACCTACTTTTTAAAGTAATAGTTACTTTTTTACAGAAAAAAAACAAGAGTAGCGACGACGACGACAAAACTATACATGAACTGTACAAAGAGTTAACAATTTAAATACCTGCAAAACAATAAAACATAAACTTGTTTAAGATAAAACTAAGTATTATACTGTTCCACAATACTGTAGTTCGAGAAAAGAAATTTCGTGAAAAACGCACAGTAGTAGGCCGCCATCCATCAAGGTGATGTGGGTGGACAAGGAACTAGACATTCGAGGCCAGAATCTGAATGACAGTCGATTGCGTGTTATTGGTGAAGGAAATCAGCGGCAGGGATAGCGCCGAGCAATTCCTCAGAACACTCCCCATGATATATGCGGTACAAAATACAGAGAGACGCAACGCGTCTCTCCGAAGAGCCAGTGGATCGAGCCGACCTGAAATAACCAGGTCGTCAACAATTCGAGCAGCTCTGCGTTGAATGCGGTCAAATGAAACGAGTTGGTACTTGGGTGCTCCAGCCCAAATGCGGCCTGACCTGTACTTTGTAGTTTAAGCGGTGGGCCGGCGTGAAATACTGACCCGCTCTATTAAGCACACCCAGCTTTTTCGAAGCTAATTTAGCTTAACCTTCCAAATGACCTCCAAACTGAAAGTCACTCGAAATATCGACGCCAAGGATTCCAATAGTCGATTTGGTATCAAGGAGAGCTCCTTCAAAGTTCAGAGGTACGACGAAGGGATATTTTTTCGCGGTAAATGCGCAAACTTGTGTTTTGGAGGGGTTAATGTGGACTGAGTTATGTCGGCCGCAATTCGAAACATGACTTAACATGTTCTCGGTGTCAGTCACAAGTTTATTGTCGATGTCGCTTTTCAGAGAAATATTAGCTCATCCGGTGTAGAGCGTATCTCCAGATTCCCCAGTACTGTCGTACGCATAGCAATGAATGCTGTTGTTATGCAACATGTCATTGATATGCAGAAGAAACAGAGTAGGGGATAACACACACCCCTGTGGGATTCCAGCATTCACGGGCTTCATGTCAGAGCACGAACCGTCGACTACGACTCTGATGCTACGCCCAGAAAGCAAGCTGGCAACCCATGGAAACAATTTCTCAGCAAGCCCGTATGATGGAAGTTTAAAAGAGAAGAGCCCTATGCCATACCCTGTCAAAGGTTTTCGCTACGTCGAACTAACTGTCAGTGCCTGCCCTTTACTCTCGACTGCCTCCGCCCGCTCATCGGTGAATAGTAGACTAAAAGGTCACCAGCCGAACGACCGCGACGAAAACCATACAGGCGATCACTTAGTAGCTGGTTCTCATCTAGGTACCTTAAGAGCTGGCGGTTTGTAATGGACTCCATTACTTTGGAGAGCAAAGAGGTGATGGCTATTGGCCTGTAGTTCGACGGATTTGAGCGATCGCCTTTTTTGGGAATCGGGTGGACAAGGGCTGTCTTCTAAGAGCTCGGGACAACGCCAGTAGTGTAAGAGAGCCGGAAAAGGCGCGTTAGAACCGGCTGGTGCCAACTCAGGAGCACACGCCCGAAGCACAATGGGAGGAACTGCATCAGACACACTCGACTTATGGATATCAAGGGAAAAAAGAGCCTTACGAACTGACTTTTGTAGGAACCGAACGTTTAGGAAAATGACTGATTACATTTTAATAAAATAAACAAGTGTATTTACACTTGTTTATTATATCGACACCCAATATGAATAACATTGTAACTCAATGTGACATGGTTTACACCACAGCCATTTAAAATTTTTGCAATGTTTATTATTTATTTGCAGCTGAACTCATAGGTTGTTTTGTACAATTGTAGGTTTCATTATACTAATTTTCATTGCTCTTTCAATTGGTTTAGATGCCGTTTTGATAAATCTACTGCAATGCAAGTATGATTTTTGCGCAATGTTACAATGTACAGGTTTTAGGCATTCTTTTATTTTTTGAATGTAATTTTTAAAGGGTTTTTATCCTTATGGATATGTCAACTCCATTGTACCTTTATACAATATTTCTTCCTTAAAGTAGAACTTATAATGTTCTTGAAATAGTGTAATAATAATATTAGTGCTTATATTACTAGTTGATGACAGAGTTTCAATGCAAAAGCGACACTAGCTAGCATACCTTTTTGGCTATCTCAGATTTCGGTTCTGCCAAAATGCTTTGGACTAAACCTACATCCAGAATATTTAAATTAAATTATTTTATAAATAAAACTCTCTCATCCTTGTTTCTGACACAATCCATGAGCAAGTGTTGTATATCCTCAACTTTATTACATACTAAACATTTATCAGACAATGCTTTTTTCTTTAGAAATGCAAACTTTGCCGATGGGTGTGTCCGGAACGAAGTCTTCATGCTAATTTAACATAATTTCTTTTTAAATTAGGATCATCAAACCAAGGAATACAAGGAGGTTCTGCTTGTATTATTTTATACCATATACCTTTGTCTTTTGATTTATAGTCGTAAAACTTAGATTAACGATTGGTCTCGCTGCGCTCGACTAGATACCTCCGTCGTACTTGTCAAATGCGGCAACAAATACTACGCCGAAATCGGCGTACCCGAGCCAGTCACACTGACAGCTGTGGGTGACGTGTACGTCGCGAATGTTTTATTCAATTTTGAGCTTATTTCAAACTAAAATGCCAGTTTGCGTAGTAAAACTGTGTAAAAATAATACTTCTAAAAATAAGAAGGACACTGGGATCACATACCATCAGTAAGTATCGTATAATTTCGAAATTTCATCATGGTTAAGGAAATGGATGGAATGGATGGATGGGATTCTTCATAAAATAATATGAACAATAAACGCCATTCAGTGTTACCGCTTATACAAGAATAAAGTCCCCGTGGTTGAGATTTTTATTATGTGAATTTATTGTTATTGTCTTTTATTTTAAAAGAACCTATTTAATTTGTCTTACAAAGTTACTACATACTTAACCTAGTTCTATGTTATTTCATGTTTACTTATATTTGTGATCAATAATAAGGTGTAAAAATGTTAGCTGACACTATATCAAGGGGATTCTACCGGTGAAACTGAACAACTTTCCATAAGGAACATGGGTCGAAAATTTATTATTTTTCCTTAAACAAAATGCTCAATCAGCTGATTGACTCAAATATGGAAAAGTTATTTTTTTTCATTTTGACCTATGTTCCTGAAATGTAAACGTTTCGTGTCTGTACTTATATTGAAAATATTTGCGAAAAACATAATCTAGGGGATGAAGGATACGTGAACATTAGAGTCATTTTTGGAATTTTTGTCTGTCTGTTTGTTTGACGCGCATCACACAAAAACCGCTGGACGGATTTTAATGAAACTGAGAACAGGTTGAAGGTTGCTTCACACATATCAGTGAAGCGACAGTTCCGACACAGTACCGGCACAGTGTTTTTTATACATTCTCTATGAACGCATCCCTACTTGTCAGTGATAATGCTCTCAGTGTCAGTGTCGCCACCGGCAAATCACGGAAGTATTCGTTTTGAAAAAATTCAGAGACAATGTTTGAAATAATATTTTCACTCCTCTTGCTCAAAAAGACCGTCATTGTAGCGTTGTTAAGCGAGGCTGAAATAGCTTTTCTTGCCATAGGGGAAAATGTATTTTTTTTTTAATTTTTGTCTGTTACATGACAATGAGCCTACAAAAACGAAAGAGTATTTAGTCATTTGTAGAATAATCATGAATAAAGACTCGACTTATTAATGTTTACTCAGATCAACAACTTTTTTGAGATAGTTTTTATTAAAGTTTATGGTAAAATTAGTAATCATTTGAAACTATGGACAACACAGACCACGACCACACAGTCCACGCTTCAGCACGAAACAACTACACAGTCTGCACATGTGCTTAGGTGGTGAGCCTTTAGCCCGTTAGTCGCTTTTACGACACCAAAGGGAAGAAAGGGGTTGGTAGTATTATTTTGATGAGCCCATCGCCGCTCTATGCTGTTGGATGTATGTGCAGTCTTTAGTCCATTAGTCGCCTTTTACGACACTGAAGAGAAGAGAGGGGTTGGTAGTATTATTTTAATGAGCCCATAGTTTTTTTATTTTTTATTTTTTTATTCTACAACGGGTAAGGGCTTGGCCTTCATCTCACCTGATGGTAAGTGACGATAAGGCCGAAGGTGGAAGCGCGCTTCACCCGGAATACTCAACCACTGAGGAACTGGCTATCTTATCTCGAACTGTCGGAACACAACAATGTTAAAAACATCGTTGTTATGGCGACAGACTTAGATAAGATGGTGGTAGCTAACCAGGCGTACTTAACAGCCCTACCACCAACCAAACCGAGCACACAAAGATGTGCCCCCCGCTGGGAATCGAACCCGGGACCTCTGGGTCTGAAACCGGTGGCTTAGCCACTAGACCACAGAGGCGGTTGCTCTATGCTGTTGGATGTATGTGCAGTCTTTAGTCCGTTAGTCCCCTTTTACGACATCGAAGAAAAGTAAGGGGTTGGTAGTATTATTTTGATGAGCCCATAGTTGCTCTATGCTGTTGGATGTATGTGCAGTCTTTAGTCTGTTAGTCGCCTCTTACGACACCGAAGGGAAGAGGGGGATTGGTAGTATTATTTTGATGAGCCTATCGCCGCTATATGCTGTTGGATGTATGTGCAGTCTTTAGTCCGTTAGTCGCCTTTTACGATACCCAAGGGAAGAAAGGGGTTGGTAGTAATAAAAAAAACTACTAAAAAATGAGGTCTAATCATTGCTATACCTACATACCTACCATTTTTCTACAGAAGAAACCTACGTCTAACCTACATAATAATATATACAATTATATTGATACATATTCGCTTTTAATTGTTAATTTTTAAATAATTTTCTGAGCTACATTTATAACCAGCAACTTAACTAATACATCACAGCAAAAATATTTTTCCCATTAACTCGGGTAACAGTTGAGCAGCTGGCAACAAATTTTTCACGCACACTAGCATCCTTGCATATTGTCTTAAACACACTACAATAATGAGTTGCCGCATTTACGGAGCTGTGGTTTATCGGTAGCGCGGTATCTAGACGAGCGCAGCGAGACCAATCATTCATCTATGGTAATACTCTTTCCAATTTTTCAAAACATTTAATTTGAAATTGTGGTATGAACTCCGTGAAGTCAGCTACAAAATTATAAGTAGGTATTGCCATTTGTTGCCCCAAATTTAGATATGAGATCAGCCTCCTCATTTTCAGCTAACCCAATATGTGCTGGAGCCCATTGCAACCTAATGCTTATATTACTTTTACTTAATAAATTTATAGTATTTAATATTTCGTAGGCTATCGATGCACCTGTGCTAGTACCAGAGGCGCATCGAGCCACGTGTTGTAAGGCGCTTTTGTTAACTGTTATAACGACGCTTTTACATATTTTTTTATTTAGAGCATACTTGAGAGCTTCCGATATTGCAATGAGTTCCAGTGTCATTATTGAATCATTTTTGTTTATCTTAAACGTAGCTTTATACCCATGATTTTGGTCATAGAAGCCTGCACCTAGTCCATCATTGCTCTTTGAGCCATCTGTGTATATCCTATGCCATCCCTTATATATATCAAGTAGTTCTCCGAGCACACTATTTTTAAGAATATTAGGCTCATAATACCGCTTAGCCTGTTTTATCGTATTATGGTCAACAACAATAATAGATTTAATATCAATGGCGGAAGTCCAAGTGTCCAAATTAAACATACCTACCCAAAATATCGGAGTAGGAGCAATTAATTTGATTGACGTCTGAATAAGATTTAACAAGTAAAGATATTTTCTTATTTTCCCAATATCTGTTTTCACTAAAATTATGTAACTCTGAAATTAAATTAATAGTAATACTTTTTGAAACGGATGCAACTTTTAAAATATTATTATATGAAAGGTTTAATCGCCTCAAAAAAAGCGGTGCAATATTTAACTCGCTTTCCATTACGTGAATTGGAGTGCTTTTAACAAATCCCCTATTAATCTCATTCTTAGAGAGAAGAAGAAGAAGCTTTATGATCTTATTGCTTGGTTTTAAATCTTATCTAATTTTGACACTTGGGTAGAGATGCCGAACTATCGAAAGTTCCACTATCGATGGTTGACCTCGAAAATCAGTTAGAATATCGATAGGACTATCGATAGTATCAATACTATCGATAGTATCGGTACTATCGATAGCACAAAATGTGATAATACTATTGTTAACTTGCTTGCTTTTTGAATGACAATCAAAATAATAAAATTTATAAACTTAACAATATGTTACATCACATGATCAGTCGTCACAGTGGTGACTTACAGCTATTTGATAGTAATTTATTTATTAAAAACTTTTTCTTGACTAAAGATAATATGTATCTGTAATATAGCTACTCTATTAGCAAATAATATCAACATAGAATGCAATGACAAGACAGTGACCAATAGTAGTACCACTAAAGGCACTGAGGCAAACTCTTTTTTAGGAATGTAAGGTTGAATAAAGAGAAGTGTAATAATAATTTTAATTTAGTTCACCAAAATGTAAATCGCTTCTCTGGCAAAATATTACATGTTGAATTAATGCTAGACAAATATAATGTGGACATTAACCGTGTTATTACAAAACATTTTCAAACACTGTTTGACTAAACACCTGTTCAAATGTGATGCTGTCTCAGTCAAACACTATTGTCAAAAAGTGACAGCATCACATTTAAACATGTGTTTAGTTAAACAGTGTTTAAAAATGTTTTGTAATAACACAGATTATGTTTAACAGAAACTTGGTTGAAATCTGAAACTATGTGCTTTTCAGTAAATAATTGTAAAGTCGCTAGTGTGTTCAACAGAAACTCTGCTATGGGGGGCGGTTGCATAATTCTGGTCAAAGACTCCAATAAATGTAAAGAACGAAAAGATTTAGTAAGTTATTCCGTTGAACGCGTTTGCGAGATAGCTAGTGCAGAGATAGACGCTTTTCTTATAGTAGGTATGTATTTATCGACCACCTTCAGGCAATTTTATGTCTTTCATTAGAATATTAGAAAATTTACTTGACAAGATATTTGCCTGCAATAAATCCATTGTTGTATGTGGTGATTTTAACATAGATTACTTGCTGAGTCTGGGGATAAGGAAAACTTTATTTCATTGCTAAAATGTTATGACTTAGATTATGTTTTCAATGAGCCAACTCGAATCACACCTCAATCAGAGACATGTATTGATAATATTTTTGTAAATTGTAAAATCAAAAGTAAGGAACTGATAAATGGGGTACCCTCTGACCATAATGCTCAAAAGATAGAGTTATTTTGCAAGGAAAAATTGTCGAAAAATAAAGTAATTACTTACTTATAGGCCCTTAACTTGTAGTAGATCTGCAATATTTAAATTAAAATTATTGAGACTCGTTATTTGATTGCAATGTTAACGAACCAAATAAATATTACAATAAATTATTTGGTGTGATTACCAGTGGTCGGAGTAGGTATATTGATTTTAGATACTTGCGTCATGATATCATAACATGGACATGCATTTCTTCCGGAATGTACCGGAGTTTCCAAAAATTTGGTAAATAGAGTAATAAAATAAAAAACCATATGTAAGCAAACAAAATTGTTTATTGTTAATACAAATAATCATTATTACAGTTTTATTAAAAATAATTATTTTTAATCCTCATCGGTTACAAGTTCTACATTTTGATTTTTTACTTAGGCCTTACACTTTTATTTAGGCCAAAGAGCCGGCTCAACATTAGCCAACAGGTCGAAACAATAAAGCTTTGGTCACCTATCCGTTGACCGGCCTGTGTGAGAGTGACTTAACCTCTACAATCAACGACCAAATGTGCGGCCAAGTGAGTCAATGAGTTCCAAAGGGGAAATAAGCCCAACAAATCTATAAACTACATTTCCTAAACTAGTTAATCGTTACTTACCCTAAATAATTATTAAAAAGCGACAATTATTAATAATTGTACCATCGTGATGGTTGGTTAGCGTTAGACGGGGGTTTTATAAAGGGGGGACAAAATTTCGTCCATTTTAGCGTAGGACGCACCGTTTCCAAGATATTTAAAGATTAACAAAAAAAAATCACTAATAATAATTTAAGACGTGATTTCTTTTCTTTTGCGAGATTGAGACAATGGATACGGCCAACATTAGAGATGGAGACCAGCGCCACTAGCAGCATAGCGTTGAGAGTATTGATACATTTTTAACTAGTTTCATGTAATAATTTCGATGTTTCGGTATTTTTATCATAATAATCCGGAAACTCGGAGGAGTATCCATATTAACATATACGTTTGATGTCAGTGACCTTAATTCAATATACCTACTCCGACCACTGGTGATTACTATAGAATTTGACAAAATATATACAAAAAAAAAGTTAATGTAAAGGAAAAGACAGTGTTTAGTGACTGGGTTACGAAGGGAATAAGAAAAAGTAGGGATTTTCTTTATGATCTGTATGACAAGAAATCTTTTAATTCTAATCCAGCTTTTCATGATTATGTTAGACGATATTCCAAAATATTTAAAAATGTATGTTTTATTGCAAAGTCTAAATTTATTAGCAACAAAATTATAAAGTCTAAAGATAAAGTCAAGACTACTTGGAAAAGTATTAATTCAGAGACTGGCAAAGTGAGTAAAAATGAGTCAGGCTTTCTGCTTAAGTTGAATGATGAGCTTATTAAAGATAATCTTAAAGTTGCTGACATTTTTGATTCCTTTTTTGCCAATATACCTATTGAAACAAATAGACATTTAAAATCGTCCTCTACTGTAGCACAAAGTTTATTAAATCTTAATTATAATAAAAAATCCGATCTTTAATTTTAGAGATATAACATATTTAGACATAATAAAAACGTACAAAAGTTTGAATAAGAAAAGAACGGAAGATTTATGGGGTCTCTCTGTGACAGTTTTGGAGCCTATTATAGAAGTAATCGCACCGTTTTTAGCAGGAATATTTAATAAATGTATCGAAGTAGGTTCATTTCCAGATTTAATGAAAAATAGTAAAGTAACTCCCATTTTTAAATCAGGTGATAAATTTAACGCTGCTAACTATAGACCGGTTTCTGTTCTTCTGGCACTTAGTAAAATTTTCGAATCTATAATCTATACGCAAATGAATGCACACTTTAGAATGAATTTACACAGTGATCAGTTTGGTTTCACGAAAAGACGGTCAACTATAGATGCTGGAGCAAAACTGGTCAAAAACGTACTTGACTCTTGGGAATCTTCGCAGGATACATTAGGTATTTTCTGCGACCTCTCTAAAGCCTTTGATTGTGTTGGCCATTCAACTTTAGTTGGTAAATTGTTTCAATATGGCGTTCGTGGTAATGCACTAAAATTAATAAAATCTTATCTGCTCAATAGAAGTCAGAAAGTAGGTATAAATAATGTAGTATCAGGAGGTTCGATAGTCAAAATGGGGGTACCCCAGGGATCTATTTTCAGTCCCTTTCTGTTTCTTGTTTATCTTAATGACCTTCCATCCTCCAATCCATTCATGGTTAAGGAAATGTCGGAAATAGCGTTATTCGCTGACGACACTTATTTAATATTTTCTTTAGATGGGAAAGATCTAAAGGTTGGAGAAGGGAAAATTAACGAAATACTTAACAGAGTATCACAATGGTTTTCTGTTAATAACTTAGCACATAATGCTAATAAAACTAAATTTCTTAAATTTTCTCCACCTAATACACGGCTCAGTCAGTTAAATATTGAATTAGATTCGGAAACGTTAGAAATCGTTAATGGAACGTCTTTTCTTGGTATTAGGATAGACTCTAAATTACAGTGGGGTTCTCATATCGAGAGTCTGGCAAAGAGGCTTAGTTCGGCTGCGTTTGCTGTTAAAAATATAAGAAAAATTACAAATCAGTCTTCTGCTAGGCTGGTTTATTTTGCTTATTACCATAGCGTTATGTCATATGGATTACTACTATGGGGAACGGCAGCAGACGTTAGTAGAATTTTCATTCTCCAGAAAAGAGCAGTTCGGTTTATATCTCAGTTAAACGCACGTGTTTCGTTGAAGGAATTATTTAAAGATATAGATATCATTACTTTACCGTCCTTGTACATATTTGTAAATATTATGTACGCTCGTGAAAATCTACACCTTTATACCCGAAACAATGAGATTCACGGATATAACACAAGGAACAGGAACAAACTGTGTGCTCCGAAGTTCAGACTTAGCAAAAGTAGTAAATCTTTTATATGAAACTCAATTCATTTTTATAACAAAATACCTGACGACGTCACTGCATTGACAGACAACAAATTCAAAACGCACATTATACGTGTGTTAATTGCGAAAGCTTATTATAAGATCAATGACTATGTTGCAGACAAAAATGCATGGAAATAAGTCTACTCTGTACTAGTGTTTATTATTACGCACGGTGGGCCATTCCCTTACCCTTAATCCCATGATCCCATCCACAGCAACTCCTCTCCTTACCATTTTCCTTCCCTTATTTCCTAATCCTTTCCCATCCCATCCTAGGAGGGATGACAGGGACAACCTCGACCCCAACATTGTCACTATCATCATCATAAAAAATGGCAGATTTAAAAACAAATTTACCCCAGGAGGGTACCGGCAAGGCCGGAGAACCCCTCTCTGGGCCTTCGGGCTCAGGCTGCCCCTTGTATCTGGGGGGGGGGGGCCTAAGGGGGCCCTGTTAATCGAAAATTAACATGTTTTTATTTTAATTTCAATATGTATCATTTTAATGTTTAACGCCTTTGCGTTATCGATCTTAAGTTCAGAAAAAATCAATTGTCATTCAAGCAGTGCCCGTGATTGGTCTAACGGCGGCCAATAGAGGGCACTTAATGTCAAAAATGTCTAGTTCATAGTTTTTAGATTAATGTTAAATATTTTAACGTTTTATTAACGCTTAAATATACTTAAGTAAAATTTTAAACACTGAAAAAAGACGACAACCTCAGGCGGGAATCGAACCACGCACCTTCCGCATTCCGGGCGGCTGCCTTAACCACTTGGCTACCGAGGTCTGGCTTTCAACCGTCGAAATTTGTCAGTGCTGGATGCTTATGTTTTTTTTCAGTGTTTAAAATGTTACCTAAGTATGTTTAAGCGTTAATAAAACGTTAAAATATAAAACATTAATCTATAAACGCAGCTTCATCCTTACCGAATGTTTAAATATTTGTAAAAATATTTCTTTCGGATCTCAGAGGTGAAAACTTCTAAGATTTGATGAAGCAATGTTGACTTGTTGGCTTGGAAATCCCGTAATATAAGCCGTGATGCTGGTAGGGTGTTGAGGATGATGCAGAGGTACCAGCCGGGCTTGCGGACTACGGGCTGGAAGATCGTCGACACTAAGGTCGAGGGTCTGACAGTCCGCAGGATCGTGTTGATGGATGGCGCCTCTGCATCATTTATCAAGGCGGAGGGCTACTGCCTTAATACGGGCATCGACAAGAGCGTCTTTAAGCTTCTAGAGGAGAGGCCTACGGACGAGCTTGTCGATGCCCAAGGCAGTAGTGGGGTTGTGAGCGTGGCGGGAGTGACTGGAGGTGAGTGCTTCCAAAGCGCTGTAGAGGCGGTGGTGCAGCCGGGAATTGGCGCACCGGTAGCGGTAGCCGAGGGTCTTGGGGAGATCACGCCAATGGAGTGCGGGGGGGTCTCCTCGCCTAGATCCGAGGATGATTTGGGGGAGCTCGCCCTGGACGAGCCGCTTCTGGGAGGGTCGCCTCCGGCTAGGCTGCTTTATAGAGCTAAGGTGCGTACAAATCAATTTACATCATTGTAAGGCCGCAACTGCCCTTCTGGCACGCGAGCTTTCATTGAATAAATTCGATATTGCCTTGATCCAGGAACCTTACCTTTATAGGGGCCAGATTAAAGGTTTAGGTGGAACTTCTGGTACATTATTCTACAACTGTTCTACTAATGACATGAGGACACCGTCTATGTTAGAAATGACCTACAAGCAATGCCTTTAATGAAGTTCTGTTGCAGGGATCTGACGGCTGTCAAGGTCCTTACGGGGGAAGGAGGTGATAGGCGGACGGTAATTTTAGCGTCAGCTTACCTCCCCTTCAAAAAGGCGGATCCAGTATCAAAGGAGATGCGGGAACTGGTAACCTGCATTGGCCGAGAAAACCAAGATGTCATCATCGGTTGCGACGCCAACGCGCATCATGTGATCTGGGGCAGTTCAGACACCAATGAGAGAGGGGAGAGACTGCTGGAGTATCTGGTGAGTTCACTTATGCAAATTCTTAATAAAGGAAATAAGGCCACCTTTTTCAATGCCTGGAGGGCTCAGGTGATTGATATAACCATTGCTAGTAACAGAGAGGTAAGTAACATCACAAACTGGCATGTGTCGGACGAGGTATCACTTTCCGACCACAACTACATATGCTTTAAGTACAGACTAGGTGAGATCATAGGAACTGTGCAAAGGAAGAACCCTCGGAACACCAACTGGGAGGACTTCAGGAAGGATCTCAGGAGGGATCTAGATAGTCAAAGCGACAAACTAAACTCAGCTGTGGATATAGAGTTTAAAGCTGACAGACTTACAGAAGCACTGATGACGGTCTGGCAAAACAACTGCCCAGAAACGAAATCAGTGGCAAAGAAACTACCATGGTGGCCTTCAGAGGTTGCTCAAATTAGAAAAGCGACACGACAGGCGTTCAATGAAGCGAAGGCTAAGAACGATTTTAGTGAATACAATAAAGCTTTAACTTGCTACAGCAGTGCGGTTCGTAAAGCAAAGAGATCAGCTTGGAGAAAACATTGTGAACAGATACAATCTGTTCCTGAAGCAATGAGACTAACCAAGGCAATTTCTACAGCAAAAGCGAGTCCATTGTCCACAGTTACGAGGGCAAATGGAACTCGTACAGAAACTGGTGGTGATACACTAAAGGTTATGTTTGATACTCACTTCCCTGGATCGAGTATCATCCAGGACGAACATGACCCAATCAGCTGGAAGGAGCAGCATAGTAGAACTTCCAAGTATGATTGGACAATAGCGAAAAAGGTAGTAGATGAATGTAAAGTTAAATGGGCACTGGGGAGCTTTTACCCATTTAAAGCACCAGGGCCTGATAACATTTACCCCATCCTACTACAGCAGGCCGCCTCCATACTGGGCCCCCACCTCTGCAGACTGTACAAAGCCTGCATTGCGTTCGGCTATATACCCCGAATATGGAGGCGTGTTAAAGTAATTTATATACCAAAAACGGGTAAACCGGATTACCAAGAACCCAAAGCTTTTAGGCCAATAAGTCTTCAATCTTTTCTCCTCAAGGTCTTGGAGAAAATGGTAGCCAAATTTATCAGAGCGGGACCATTGAAAAAATTCCCACTTCATGGACTTCAATGCGCGTATCAGCCAGGGAAGTCAACAGAAACTGCTCTTCACCATGTGGTGAGTAGAGCGGAATCCGCCCTGGAGAACAAAGAGATCTGCGTCTGCACATTCGTAGATATTGAAGGTGCATTCGATCGCACAACCTTTGACTCCATTAATGTTGCAGCCAGGGATCATGGCGTGCCACAACCGATCTGCAAATGGATTGAATGTATGCAAAAGGGTAGAATCATCTACTCGGAACTACTAGGGGACAGCTTACTTGCTCAGACAACTAGAGGGTGCCCGCAAGGGGGGGTTCTCTCTCCTTTGCTATGGAGCCTTGTGGTTGATTCAATCATAGCAAAGCTGAACCATGGACCATTCTTTACGGTTGGTTACGCTGATGATCTAGTTATCACGGTCAGTGGGAAATTTCCATCCACGGTATCGGAGCTAATGCAACGTGCCCTGGTTTTGCTGGAAGGTTGGTGTAATACCAATCATCTATCTGTAAACCCGGGAAAAACGACCACCATCTCCTTTACTAGAATGAAAAACCTTACGAAACTGGGAAACTTAACGCTTTACGGCACCCAGCTTCCTTGGTCCAGAGAAGTGAAATATCTAGGCTTAACACTAGATAAGGAACTCACCTGGAAACAGCACATGGATACGACTGTCGTCAAGGCCTATAGGGTCTTTGGTATGTGCTGGTCCACTTATAGTAAAATGTGGGGACTCAACCCCAAAATCATAAGATGGATCTACATGATGATGGTGCGGCCGATTCTCACATACGGCAGCATCATCTGGTGGCCCAGGACCAGGCTAAAGATCTGTAAGAATGCTTTGAGCAAACAACAGAGAACAGTATGCCTGGCGATTACCGGGGCATTCAGAACCACACCGACAGCAGCGCTGGAGGTCCTCACGGACCTTCCACCTCTGCACAGTGTCATAGAGACGGAGGCAAGGAAAGCGCTACACAGACTTAAGGTGGCCGGGCTGTGGGACGCATCTTTGCCTCTGACCAGACACACAAAATGGGAACATAATGATACCCTTGATAGGATCATGGAAATGAGGTGCGACAAGATTGCCCCAAAGTACATGTTTGAAAAGAAATTCAGTATACATGTCCCAACTCGGGACCAATGGAAACAGCCACCGTCTCCAGAGAAAGACAGCCTGATCTGGTACACCGATGGATCCAAAATGAAGTCGGGCACTGGAGCAGGTATCTTTAGCAATGATTTTAAACACAGTCAGAGTATGGGAAAGTTCGCTACTGTTTATCAGGCAGAAACTTTCGCAATTCTCCTGTGCGCTAAAAAGAATTAAGAAATCGCTCCCAAGAAGCGTAACATAGTCATCCTGAGTGACAGCCAAGCCGCGCTTAAGTCACTTATAACGACTCGAATCAACTCCAGCCTTGTGCTTGAAACCACGAAAGCCTTTAACAAGCTAGGTAGGCACAACAGGGTGAGATTGATCTGGATACCAGGCCACATGGGAATCCATGGCAATGAGATGGCCGATGCACTTGCTAGGGAGGGCTCAGAGACCCCATATATTGGCCCTGAGCCATTTGTGGCACTAGTATCGAGTACCATCAACAAAGCCTTCAAGGACAAAACAGGCATAAAACCGAATGGAAAGAGCTACCCGGCATAAGACACTCAAAATCCTTTATAGGCGAAGGCGCCCTAGGACGGAGTAAGATCATATGCGGAGGTAGCAGAAGGCAGGCCCGATTAATCACCGGTGCCCTGACTGGGCACTATGCCACTAAACAAATGCTCCACAAAATGCAACTAGCAACAGACAACCTGTGCACGGCATGTGGAGGGAAAACGGAGTCTATGCAGCACCTACTGTGTAACTGCGACTCTTTTGCCAGGAAAAGAATGAATCTTCTGGGATCGGCCTACCCCAAACCAGAAGATTTTAGGCTCTTCGCCCTCAAGGACATTGCCAAGCTTATGGCAATTATCTTCACTGAGGAGGCAGAGTGATAGGACGGGGTGGCACAAAAGATCCCAATGGGTCGACGTGCTACTGCGAGAGGGAGACCTCTGCAGGCCCCACTAGATAAGATAAGAAGATATTAACATTGTTACTTAGAGGAAGAAAAAAGGAGTTTCTTGCCAGCTTCTTCTCGGTCGAAGGCTCTCCCAAAATCCGAACTGGTGGCAGATTGGTTAGGTAGGTAGATTAGGTAGGTAGAGTAGATTATGGTCTGTGCCAGCTAGATGTGCATGAAGGGTCATTTACCCCACTTGTACCAGTAGGGTGCTGCAGTTTAGGTACGTTCGGCCGGCGTGCCTCCCAGGAAGGCCGCCTAGGCGTATGACAGTAAAGGTTGCCGCTCCGCTCGCACGCTCCACGTCGCGCGTCGTCGCTTATGCCTAGTTCGCACCTGTGCTGGTATTTTGGTCGAGTGGAGGGGAGGTATATTGCTTCGCCAGTTTGCTTATTTGAAAATTAATTTTTGATTTAGCGGGGTGACGAGGCGGTATATCTCTGCTCTGCTGGATTACTGGCACAGGTGTGCACTTGGCATTAAGGCCAGGTATTTCTCTCTCACGGCTTCTCTTTCGCTCTCTCAATGCTACGACGGTACGGGACGCGTATAACAGCGAAGCGGCGCGTTTTATAGGTTTTATTGCCTATATGTATAGACTTTATAGGATTCTCTGCTAATTTATCTGTGAATTATTTGTCTTTCGTTGAGTATAAAAATAATATGTAAAGAAGGGGTAACTTTGGGTTTTTTTTCTTTTTCTATCGAGTGAAGTTTATTGGATTTTGTAACTGAATGAGACTTTGAATAGATTGGATCCTTAACTAATACATTCTTTTTTTTCCAGAATTTAAACCATTATTTTCTATGTCTCAGATGGTTTGAAAAAACTCAAAGCGCGATCTATCTAGCCTTAACTCGTAATCCCTACGCGCGCGCGTAAACCCTGCGCTCCTGACGAACGTCACATCGATATCGAGTCGGCTGTGTTTATCGGAATATGAACGCTGGGGTCACGCGATGGGTTTCGGTTTCGCGTGGGGGTCGTTGGAGGGTGAACCTTCTGTGCGGTAGTAATATTAGTTATGCTGTGCTTGTACCAAGACGAAACAATTTTAAAACACACAAATTTATGCTTATTAATTTTTGACGTTTTTTTATGCTTAAGTTCTTATAAAAAAAGATATTTGAATGATTAAAAATGTGAACCTTATTGGTTAGGAACTAATGTTTTCCAAAACTCATTTCAGCCGTTACTTTATTTTACTTCAAAAACTCTCCAATTTCTATTACTTACCACAATATCAATACGATAATTGGAAATGTCCATGCAAACCTCAATGCCGTCCACCACCATCTTGAGACGACACGGCCAGCAATGTTGTTCCTGACGGAGACGCAAATAATCCGCCCTGCTGACACCACCTACCTGAACTATCCCGGCTTTGTGCTTGAAGAATCCTTCAAAGCCAAAGCCGGAGTTTGCTTATTCGTTCGGGCGGATGTTTGCTGTCGCCGTCTGCGCTGTCTGGAGGACCCTTCCTTCTCCCTCCTAGTGGTACACGTCGACTTAGGCTCTCATTGCCGTGTCTACGTCTGCGTCTACCGATCCCATAACGGCGACATGGAGACAACTCGACTAATTGAACATCTTAGTCGGGTAGCAGATGATGCGCAGGAGCGGTTTCCATCGGCGGAATTGGTGTTTTTGGGGGACTTCAACGCCCACCATGAGTTGTGGTTAGGTTCCTCCAAAACAGACCGTGCTGGTAGAACTGCCCACGCATTCGCTCTCACGCATGACCTGACGCAACTGGTGAACCAGCCCACCAGGATCCCAGACATAGTTGGCCATGCGCCCTCCCTACTCGACCTTCTGCTGACGAGTCGCCCAGCCGGATACCGGGTGGAGATTCGAGCTCCTTTAGGTTCCTCGGATCACTGCTTGATATCCAGCAGAGTGCCCTTGGCATCGCGCCCGCCAACAGCGGTTTCGAAACGCCAGATTTGGCACTACGCGACGGCAGACTGGGACGGTATGCGGGAGTATTTTGCATCCGTCCCTTGGAGGCAGCGCTGCTTTAGTGGGAAGGACCCGAACGCTAGCGCCACTGCCGTTGCTGATGAGATAGTATTAGGAATGGAATACTATATTCCACACTCCTGTCATTAGCAAAGGCAGACGCAACCGCTGGTTCAATCGCTAGTGTGCCAGCGCTGTTGAGAGCAAACAGACGGCATACCGCGCTTGGATCAGAGGTAAAGCTCATGGGGATCCCGAAACTCGCTCGCTAAAAGCAGCCTACAATAATGCCACCAAGTCGTGTAAGAGGGCCTACATTAGAGCGGATGCCCAGCGCGTTGCACGAGTAGGCCAAGAACTCCTGACGCATCCTACGGGCAGCCGTAGCTACTGGCGTCTGGCTAAAGCCGTGCAATCCAACTTCTGCCAACCCTCGCTGCCACCACTGAGATGTTCTGACGGAACTTTAGCTCACAAGCCGCAGGAAAAGGTCGATCTCCTGGCCAAACTCTTTGCGGCTAACTCCCGGATCGATGACTGTAATGCACAGCCACCCTCAATTCCTCACTGTGGCCACACAATGTCTGATATTAAAATCAGGCAGTGTGATGTCCGTGCGGAGCTGCAGTCAATCGATGTCTGGAAAGCTAACGGTCCTGATGGCATCCCAGCAATAGTCCTGAAAATGTGTGCAGCGGAGTTGTCCCCTGTGTTAACGCCGTCTGTACCGTCTCTCGCTCTCTTCGGGTTGTGTGCCGGAATCTTAGAGAGAAGCTAATGTGCAACCGATCCCTAAAAAAGGAGATCGGTCAGATCCGACTAATTACCGCCCTATAGCCGTAACTTCAGTGTTGTGTAAGATCCTAGAAAGAATATTGAACAAACAGCTTATTCGATACCTTGAAGATCACTCCCTAATTCACGATCGTCAATATGGGTTTCGGCCAAAACGGTCAACGGGTGATCTTCTAGCGTACGTCACACATCTCTGGGGTGAGGCTATTGACAAGCGTGGCGAGTGACGAGTCACTGGCAGTTAGCCTTGACATGGCCAAGGCTTTTGATCGGGTCTGGCACAAAGCTCTTCTCTCCAAGCTCCCGGCATACGATTTGCCCGCTCAGTTCTGTACCTGGATTGCTAGCTTCCTGCATGAGCGTAGAATCCGTGTCCTATCGGATGGATGCGCTTCGCGGTTCATGTCAGTGAACGCTGGTGTTCCTCAGGGCTCCGTTCTATCCCCCACGCTATTCCTTCTGCATATCAATGACATGCTTCCTCTTGGAAACATTCATTGCTATGCAGATGATAGCACAGTGCATGGGGGATATAACGGTCACCCAACGGCTGGGCGGGTAGACACCGAAATGAAGCGAACAAATCTTGTCATTGAGCTCGATCGGGTGTTGGACCTCATTTCTCAATGGGGCTCCGATAATCTGGTGGAGTACAATGCCAAGAAAACACAGGTGTGCGCGTTCACAGCGAAAAAGTCGCCATTCCTTCCCATTCCCTCTCTTCAGGGTACATCTCTAGACCTGCAGAGCAGTATTAACATGCTCGGTATGAATATCCGCTGCGATCTGAACCAAAAGGACTACATCGAAACCGTGATTAAAAATGCCTTACGTAAACTCGGTGTCCTGAACAGGGTGCGGCGATTCTTCACGCCTGATCAGTTGTGTCTATTATACAAGACACAGGTGCGGTCTTGCGTGGAGTATTGCTCTCACCTTTGGGACGGCTCCGCAAAGTACCTTCTCGATGCCTTGGACAGATTGCAGCGCCGCGCTGTGCGCATTATCGGCAATGCGGAGGTCACTAAAACTCTCGAGCCTTTGCAATTGCGTAGAGATATTGCGTCACTCAGCGTCTTTTACCGTTTATACCATGGCGAGTGCTCTGAAGAACTCTTTGACCTTATCCCTCCTTCTCCCTTCCTCCATAGGAGTACGCGTGCTGCTCTCCGGAGTCACCAATTTACAGTTTCTAACATTCCATCACGCACAAAGAAATTTGGTGACTCGTTTCTTTGTCGCACTTCCAAAAGATGGAATAGTCTACCAGCACACGTATTCCCTCCTACCTATGACATAGGGTCCTTCAAACGAGGCGTGAAGAAGCACTTTGTGGGCCGGCAGAGTGAAGGTGACTGATGCTACGTCTCTTACGCTGCACCAGTTGTCCTCGCGCCTGGACTTCATTTCCACTTAACATCAGGTGGAGTGGGGTCATTTGCCGGGCTTAGTAAGTATTAAAAAAAAAACATATTTAATTTTATTCCATAAAGTAATAACTTAAGTTAACAATTTATTATGATTTATCATTTTTCACCTTTCATCCCAAAAAAACGATAAATTACCTATAAATTTTAGCCGTTTGTGTCGCTAGGGGAGAGACACATGCCCGCTTTTTTTTCTCGTACCAGGATACGTATGTTTACACAATTCTATGACCACGGCTTATATTTCGGTTCGACGCGATTCTGTTTCGGCGTGCAGTGGTACTGGGGGTAGCGATGCGCATTTGTCTGGCACAGACTATAGCTCGTTAGATTAGTTGTTAAGTCTTAAATATAAGTTAGTTAACTGTTTTTATATTATTATTAGTATTGACTATAAGTATATAACTTCAATAAGTGCCTGTAAAGGTTAACATTGAATAAATAATTTGACTTGACTTGACTTGAAAAGTATCGATAGTTAATCCTTATCCAATTAGATAAGATAAGATAAAATATTCTTTATCGTACACCAAATTAACAACAAAAGGACAAACACAAAGTAACATAACAATTGTCGGCCTTATCGCTAAAAAGCATACCTACCTTGCAGTGGCGAAGCGTGAAATATTGAGAGAGGTAAGCCGGAGCAAAAAAAAATGCTTACCTACTCCAAGCGCGGGCACGCAGTCTTGAGTCCTTACCGAAAATCTGTGATTGGCATCCTGGCTTCAGTCTTGTATAGGCAGATGTATCTTCAGTCCACTTTTACTATACGTGTAAGCACTGAGATATTGAAACAGTGTCTTGCAAGCATAATAGAAGTGGCTTTGATAAAAGCCGTTTGTGGTGAAATGATGATATGATGTAAATTAAACAAAACTT
The DNA here is from genome assembly GCA_963921215.1 of Scoparia ambigualis. NCBI lineage: Eukaryota > Metazoa > Arthropoda > Insecta > Lepidoptera > Crambidae > Scoparia > Scoparia ambigualis. Next base: position 10,268,729 of record OY992521.1, on the reverse strand, counting down.
AATCGACTAAGGGTGGATTCGACCAAACTGAAATAAGGTCTTATACCTAGATTAAACGCCAAATTTGTATGGACTAATCTCTGAGTAAGTCTTATGCCAAGTTGGTCGAATCTACCCTAAGTACTAATAATACTACTTATACTCTAAAGCTATTCGTCTATTCTTTCTAACAAAGTGCGCTAAGACATTATCATAAAAGCCGGGAAGAATCTAAAGCTATTAATGCCGACATCTTACAATTCTACCGATTACTTTGCAAATCTACTTACTCTAAATACGTAATTTCAACTTATTACAATATCTACTTACCGCAAATACCTAATTACAACGTACGTCTTCGTAACTACTTTCTACACACAACACAAATAAACAAAGTCCAACTACAATACTAATCATTATAATAGGTGAAACTAACTAATAAATTCAAATACTAATAAAACACAGTCATGCATTCAATGATGAATTGCAATTACGTCAAATTATCTGTCAACAGAACACAAACCGAAAGCGATATTCCTCCGTCCCGCTCACGCGTACGCAAATTGTATAACTGTCTCTATCAAGTAACTCGGATAAAGACGGCTTACCGGCTGCTAATACGCGGGTGGGTTTATTGACCTTTATGTGACGTCATGACGTTTATTTTGTATGGAAGTTTAACTGCCTAAAAGCCGATCGCGCCTGCGGCTTATTTTAAAGCAATATGTTGTTAAAAAGCAAATTTTGTTGATTTAATGTCCATAGTGTAGGCAATTTGTAATGTTTCTTTTATATATTTACTTTTTTAATTACTGATTGTGCCATTTCTCAATTCAAGTAGAGAGTGGTTGTGTTCTAAACTTCTGAAGGGAAGCCGGTGGGAATCGAGTTGTATGGAACCTTCGTCACTGCTACCTTGAATACATTGTGCATGTAATATACATAGATCACTATGGCCCTTTATAGTAGTAGGTATGTAATTTAAATGAATATTTTCGAACATATTACAGATTCTAAATGCAGGGACATACCCACTATATAGTTCTGTGGGCATTTCAACCGGTATGTCCACAGAACTATAGTTCTGTGGACATACCGGTTGCGGTGGTACCAGCCAGGCGTGCCTATCTTTACAATGGCACGCGTTTGCTGGTAAAATCACTAAAACTTATAGTTTGCTATAGAGAGGCTCGTTCGATGAGTTCCATACAGCATATCTCTGCTACCAGAGAAAGCATGGTTTAGAGGTCCAGTTCCGTTGAACCTTTAAACTGCACCTTCTCTTAATATAAAATAACTTAAATCTAATGGAGACGGTGAGTGCGCGTCCTTGACGCTGGTTCTCTCGTCCTCGTGTGGTCTTGATGGCTCGCCGCGCCGCCTTTTGCCGCTGGTAATGGAGAGCGCCTCTGATGGCGCTGGGGTGTGATAAGGCCCTAAACCAACCCTTGGCTACCCCTAAGAGCTCTTAAACCCAGACAAATATGTGATGAACCACGTCCGTCACGCCACGCCACGTGTTTCCAAAATCTAGTTACAATGCGAGTGAAACGTCACGCACGTTAGCCCACCCCGGACACAAATGTAACTAGTGTTCTAAACACAGTTAAAACTTAATTACTAATTATTACGGTCCGCCGAATCAAATTATGTGCCTTTCACATAAACCAAAGTAAGTTCAGTCTTCCATCGTCGCGCGACGTAGCAAAAGTCCCACTGACAGCCGATCTGTCATACAAATTAAAAATACAAGTGGGCGCGTTTTGATATGGTAATTTTATTTCATACACATATCATACGAGGGCTGTTTGAGAAGTCCTTGTAAATTGTAAGAATTTTTTTTTGTTACACATCAAAATTATTTCTTAATTGTGTAACAATTTTGGTTGTTTTTCAAACTATTCGGCGTTAAACTGCCGGTCAAATAACTCTGCTTAATAACGGCCAGTAATAGTCTTCCTCTTTTCTAAATAATCCACCATGATCATTCCTTGGGGTGCGTAATGTTTGATATAAATACTTATGGTCTAACGTTCAGATAATATAATTTCATTTCATATAATTTCATTTGATGTAACGACTAACTTAATATAATAAACATTTAATATAATTTTAGATTCTATAATTTCATTTGATATAATGTACTTTTGATATAATGTACATTTGATATAATGTACTTTTGATATAATGTACATTTGATATAATAATCAAATTATATAAAACATTACTCATGTAATAAGCAAGCAGTATGCCAGCAAGCAAGCAGCATGCAAGCAAGCATGCAGCATGCAAGCATGCATGCAGCATGCAAGCAGGCATGCAGCATGCAAACAGACATGCAGCATGCAAGCAGGCATGTTTTCTGTCACGGCTCCGACGCTGCGGGACTCCGGCGGTCCCACACGAGTTTATCGTCGCAGATGGCTTTTGCTCACAGCCGCGGCTGAGGCTGGCCGGCGAAGCCGGCCAGCAAGCCAAAGCTGCGGTGGCGAGCGTTAAACCCACCTGCTCCTCAGCTCGTGGGCCGCCTCGTCCCTCCGCGCCTACGCGGAATTAAATTACACTCTAGCGTAGGGCAGACAAGTCTACGTGGAGTCGGTTTTGCCGCGATTCGTTTCTGTCACTGACGTTTTTAGCACAACCATAACGAAAACACAACGTATTAACAAAGGGTTAAAATGGTATTCTTATTTTTAAGCAAAAATTATATCAAATGAAGTTATAGAATATGATTATTCTACCAATATAGCTTTATAGCATAAGTTGTTAGAGAATATGAGTATTATATCAAATGAATAATATACGTAATGTTGTTATAGGAAGTGTATTTAGAACAAGTAAAAATTATATCCAATGAACGTTATGTTCTTTGAAATTAGTTCATTTGTCATTATATGAAATGATACGCACCCCATTCCTTGGCTATTCTAGAAGACTATTGCCACCAACTGGAACGGACATCATCAATCGGACTGCTGTTTTGACTGGTGTATGGTGGACCCAAATTTCATCCACAGTGACAAATCGACACAAAAAAATCTGAGGATTACGCTTTAATCGCTTCATCATATCCAAACACAGCTATGAAATTCGCTTTCGTTCCCGTTTTTGTTCAGACAGCTTCGTCATGGCCAAATCTTCGTGCAGAATTTTATGTAGGCACTCGCTCAGTTGAGATGCCTATGTTCTCAGCTATTTCGCGCACCTTCACTCGGCGGTCGTCAAGTACGATATTATAGACTTTTCCACTACATCCTCAGTAGTGACTTCGATTGGGCGACCAGAGCGTGGAGCATCAGATTGTCTGATGTGTTGTCCCTATCTACTGACCCCTATAGATAGGGTAACGCAGCTGGAACTATGGGTCCGGCTGTGTTTCTCAGGGGTACTACGGGGTTCCGGTTCATGCCCTCTGCTGGTTGTGCCTTGACCGGCGCCTCCGGCGGGATCCGGACATGGGTTGGACTCGTAGTGGCTTGTGGTTAGCTGTAGAGTTTGGGAATGTTCGTTTGTCCTGGTATTGTGTGCCAGGACTTCTAAACTCGTGCACAGCAAGCAGGGCCTAGTAACGGTCTCTGTGGGGCCAGCAGCGAAAAGTCCTGCGGGGAAAGTGAGTTTCCCTTATAGTTGGCAGCTTTGTCCGGTGGTTTTCATTGGGCATTGGTGTTGACATCTCCGGTACTAGTCTGGAGAACTAGTAGAGGCGGCCCCCTAGATACCGTAGCCTCCGGTCCAGCCAACCGCGTAGGACGTGGGAACTGGCTATGCGCCCGGATGGGTTCCGAGAAGTATGTGCTTACTGCTCCGCGACCAAGGTAGTCGACTTTAGAGTCGACGACCCGAGCAGTGGCAACTGCGAGTTGTGCCCTTCGTGCAACGAGAAGTGAGCGAGCTTGACAGCTCCGGTTACCTATCTGGACAATAGGCAGTGAACTACACGTGGTCACGGGAAAACTCTCCCGAGACACTAGTCTTATGAGTACCGAATGAAGAGCGCGCTCCGGCGGGCACTGATTAGGCGTCAAGACCTAACGCAGATGGTCTCCTGCGCGAGTATTTTGCTGGCGCAGGGACCTCTGGCACTTCTTGCATAACCTTACGGAAATTGAGAAACCTCCCATGGTCTACATGGTAGCCCATGCCCATGAGGATTGTGAAGCCTTTCAATAGGCCAGTACGTCACGGTTGACGTCTGTTGGATGTGTTACTAGGTAACCTAATTTGTAATTTTGAATATTGTTTGTCCAAAGAGCTTTATTTGTGTAGTGCTCTTTCGGTGTTCATTTTGTCACAGTGGACGTCTTCACCCGTGCAGCCGCAGACGGGGGGTCTGCCTTCGGACCGAGTCGCTCAGTCTCGTCCGTTCTTGGGGGTTTCACGCAACGGGTTATGCTGGACCTTTCTCGGTAAAACCGATCAACTGCGCAACGCTCGGGTTGTAGGTAAATTTTTTGTGTTTTTTTTGTGTCTGGCTACTAAGGCCGTCCTCTTGGGAGTTTCTTCGTTGTCCACGGAGGCCTTCGTCGTCGCGTTGGATCGTTTCGTGTCGCGTAAGGGTCTACCTTCACTTATTCGCTCCGACAATGGCACAAAATGGCAAGGGCACGGGTGTATTTAACTGATGTTTGTAAATTTTTTGAAAATAAGCTTTGGTAAATAAGATAATTTAATATTATTTTAATTTGGCTAATTAGACTTAGTATGTTGTTGAAGGAGAATAACTTTCTCTCCTTGCTTGTAGCTAGGGCAGCATTGTAAAGTTGTTAGTTGGCGAGCATGGGACTGCGGTTCGATTCCGCGATGAGCCACAGCAGCTGTCTCTCCTTGCCCGATTGATTGAGCTAGCGGTCTGGGGCTGGCCCTCCAGACCGAAGCGGGGGGATGTTCGGAACAAAATGGCCACTTACGGCTGGCAACCTTTTGTGTTAGTTTTAATTTGTATTTGACAGACGGCTGTCAGTGTCAGTGTGACACACTCTCACGTTGGATTTTTGGTGAGGTTAGGAACCTTGAACGCGGGGTCGTGTGAAATTAATTTGTACTTTGGTGTAATTTAATATGTAGGGCACATGATCAGGTAATTCGGCGGTCCGTAATAATTAAGTACAGTGTAGAACACATAAGTTTAGTTTGTAACCAGGGCGGCCTGAGTAAAATCAGTGATTTGTTGGTTGACCCGCACACGTGTCGTGGCGGGCTAAGTGATTGGTGCAGTGGTACGTATTTCTCTGGGGTTTGAGAGCTCTCTTGGGGTAGCCAACTGGAAGTTAGGGCCTTTCCATCACCATAGCACCAGCTCCGAAGACGCGCGGGAGCGCGATCCACCACCACAGCAGCCAGAGCAGTCGCCGGGGAGGCGAGCTACCTTCACCAACCCAGCAGTGGCCTGGGCGCGGCGGACTGCACCGGGCTGAGCGGCGTGTATCAAGGGAAGAATAGTATGTAAGTCGTTTAGTTTAATTACAATTTCAGTTTAGTTAGTATATCTTTAAGTCGAGAGGGTGCGGTCTACAGGTTCACCGGAATAGGACCTCTGAACCGTGCCTTTTCTGGTAGCAGAGAATCGCTATTAGGGAAGTCAGTTGATGTAGATTCTCTATATCAAACAGGTATGAAACATGTTGCCGCTCGGCTAGTCCCAAAAGACCTGAATTTTCTCAAAAAATTCAATCGCTTATGAGTCGCTGAGGACATGCTAGAACGAGTCATTTCCGACCCAACATTAATGCAACGCATTGTTACTAGTGACGAGACGTGGATTTACGAGTTTGACATGCAAACTAGTCAACAAGCTTCGGAGTGGCGCCTTCCGACTTTCCGACTGAATCGAAACCGAAAAAACCACGCCAAAGTCGATCAAAAGTCAAAGTCATGTTTTCTTTGACTATCACGGTGTTGTGCACTCGGAATTCTTGCAGGAAGGTCAAACGGTAAATAAAGAATAAGGTACTGGCACATAGGAAGGCCCACCTTATTTCAGATCTCAATAATAAATTATGTTTTAAAGATTTGACAAAAACAACTATTTGTAATGATGTAATGTTTAATTATCCTTCTAAAAATAATCAAAAAATTAAAATTTTCTTACAAAAAATTATACTAAATAAGGTTTTTTAAAAACACTGTAGTGGACCTAGTTAAAGACACAGTCCCTTACTAAGGCCCGTTTATGACTAACTGTTACTCAAAATATACCTAATATTCCTAAAAAATCATTAACGAATCACGTTAAGCAGTTTTAAATATAGGTTATTAAACCTATATTTTTAGAGATATAATAAAAAATTGCACACTGAACCTTGACCCATGTACGAAAATCTAAAATATTCATAAAAGTAAAATTCTGCTCTAAATCAATAAAAAAACAATTATTTCTGATGACAAAATCGAAACTCTAGACACTATTAATTCAAGAATCTAAATATTCAGTACTAATTTGCCACTCAAATTTTAAGCGGGTCTTACTAGAGCTGTAGAATAATTTGTTTCTTTCTTTAGCTTTAGGAACAACTTTTTAATTAAAAAATTCTCTTCAGGCCAAAGGTCTCTTTTTTTCTTTGGTTGTGGATGTGGATCCATGATCTAATAAAAGAAAAACTAATAATTGTTATTATTAAAATTCTCATTAGTAAGTATACAAAATATGAAATACGAGTTCAAATCACCTAGTTACTATTTTAAAATGCCTTCACTAGTTTGGCATGAAAAAGGAATAAACTAAACAAACCAATTACGTTTTATTTATAATTAAGTACTTACTTAAGTATTTACAATCCAAGCGCATTTGCCATTTTAATAGATTTAGTAACGCCCATAGGCCTCTTTGTAGGCCCGGGCCATACTACGGATTTTTTATAGTGGCGGAAAAATTAACATAAAATCACAAATAACTAAATAATCGGTAAACTTACCATTGAATTCCATTCTCCAATGATTATTTAATAATATGATGATATTATCACTCGAAAACTCTATTTGTGGAAAAATTGGCAAAACAATCACAACGAGGTTGTAAACACGCAACATCGACGGTGTCCAGAAAAAAATGAACGAGTTGTAAACAAAATGGCGGCGTGGAAGTGATTTGGCGCTATTGCACATTTAATATAGGGCCAAGGTGAATGGGGGCGCGAAATTTCGAATGTTTTAGGCAGTTGCAAGTGCGCGTTTTTAAAGTGGGCCTTCGTAGAGGGCGGGCCTTCGTATGTGCAAGTACCTTATTACTTGAGTGTTAAGCGATGTTTAACAGAGCAAATTCGACGAAAAAGGCCAAATTTGTGGAAAGTGGAAAGAAAATTCTTAAATTTTGCACTACGATAATGCACCTTCGCACAAGGTTATCATTGTGAAAGAATTTTTGACCGAAAACTTAACAATACCATCGAGCAACAACCTTATTTACCAGATATGGCTCCAGCCGACTTCTTTCTTTTTCCTAAACTCACATTACCACTTCGTGGCACCGGTTTCATTCGGTAGAAGACATAATGGAGAATTCGCTGCGAGAACTGAATTCAACTCCGGAAAAAGCGTTTAAAAAATGTTTTGATGATTGGATTATTCGTTGGCTTAAGTGTATCGTTTCTGAAGGAGTATACTTTGAAGGCGACAAAATAAATTTGAATGAATAACTAACATATTGTGTATTATTGATCTTTTCCCGGTACTTTCTTGACAGAGTAGTACATACATACATACCTACATACATTGCAAGTTAAATAAAAGCTTGTAAAATTAACCGTATCGTTAGAGGTGAAAGATACTACCACCAATCACAATCCCCTCTTCCCCTGGGTGTCGTAAAAGGCGACTAACGGACTAAAGACTGAACATACATCCAACATCATAGAGCGGCGATGGGCTCAGCACCAGTCACGCTGAGCACATGTGCAGTCGCTATTTGGTGAAAAAAGGACTATGGTAGAGCAGCTTTTGCTGTCCTCATTGCCTAGTATCTGACTAATATAAAATATAATACTTAATAAAAAATGTAACTACTTACATACATTGACATTTGTTCATATAATAGGATACCAAATTCTTACGTATCAATAGTTTAATAAGTGGCAACGGCAGATTAATAAATAGGTACATAATTACAGTACACAGATGTTTCTCTTTTTGCATCTTCAACAATGTGCATGACATATAAGTGACACGTAATTAATTTTTATCATCACGATTGTACCGTGTTTATTCGTTATCTCTCGCGTGTATCTCACAGGAAGTTATCTTCGCCAAAGGTTTCCGTTGGAGAGCATGCAACATGGACGCTATAAAGCCGGCAAGGAATGCGCAGAGCTCATGTCGCAGTGACCAGTCAAGATGAGACACTCGTTTTATTTAATGGTCTTTGCCATGTGCATCGTGTTTCGTGCTCAGGCGCAGCAACCGCCGCTGCTCCAGAAGATGGCTGCTGCTTCATATGACTACCTTCAACCGTTGAAGCGAGTAAGTACATACTTACTATTTTTGGTATACTTATTGATCAAATTCTTTATAGACAAAGCATAATGTTAAATAAATAGTCTGTCAAACCAGACGACAACATTGAAAAAGATCTACGTTTAAAGCAAAGAATAAGGTTGGTTTAGTACCTACAGAGCATGGCGTAATAGAAAAGTATAAAACATAATGATAATGTGGTACTTTTAGAATTTACAATTTTTAATAGGTAAGGAAGTACTTACCTACTATTTATTTAATTCGAATAAAATCATCGTAATTAATTAAATGTAAGTAAGTACCTAAGTCATATTTTACGTTTATATTCACAAGATATATCTACTTAACAGTTGTACCTCTGCCATATCCACCACCAGACAGACAGAAAAAAACATAGAGATCGAATCGAACTTATTGGCCCATAATTTCATTTTCTCAACTTACCATTAGGGATTACTTACACGGAAAGAAATTATTAGTTACTTTTACCATATTTCAACATAATTTTAGGGTTAATATAGTACCTACTTTTGAGTTTTGTTGAATGAACAAAAACTATATTGTTGATCAGTTTCGGTAATTTTAACTTATTACATATTTGTTGATTCAACATTTCATTAAAATGGTAAAATTAACCCTCTAACAAGGGGTTAATATAGCACCAACCCGTGGAATTTAATTGTTTTTACCAGTAGCACAATGGTAATTTTAACCGTCTAGCAATATCGATCACGGAAATATGAATTAATGTAAGTGACAATTTCCCGAAAATGTGTTAATACACCGTTGGATTCGGTATTTTACGCGCCATCGAATGGTATACTTGAAATGTTGATATCTTGAAAAAAGAACTAGTTTATGTCCCTTCCATTACATATTTTAGGAGGTCCTAAACAAATCGTTGTTGCAAATTTTGACGTATCATGCACTTGTACAAAATGTTATTTTAATTTTAAGGTATGTCTCATAATAAATTATATATGGCCTTTACCCTAATCAAGTTTTTGTTTTCCTAAACCTTACTAAATAATACTTACCGTATACTTCTACCGTGTATGAATTTAAAACGCAGAAAAGACACATGGGGAGAGGCAGATGGTAAACGTGGTCGTGGTTATTGCGAAATTGCCACATGCCTTTTACGCTATCTCAAAGAAATTGATGGTAGAGGGGTAAATACATTGTTACTAGAAGTACTGTAAAGTACAGTGCAAGATTACTTTGATGGTCTGCCCTTACTTTACAAAAAACTTATCACAAGGATTACTTAAGTATTCCTTATGAAAATAAAATTACAGACACTTTAAATGACACTGATGAGGAATACCCTAGTAGGGAATAAGTTCCACTTAATTAAATGTTTATGATTTTCATTCTTATTATTAATCGCATCGCGACCTGTTTCAGCTTTTTTGGATTGTTCATAACGTTGTTATGTTGTTTATAATGTTTCGTTGGATTGTTGATAATGCAAACTGCTGCAGTTAATAATCAGGTTTTACTTAGTATTTTCGCTTTAGGCACATTTTTTCTAAGTCATATTAAATTTAGTCGTTGAGTAGGCTCTAACCATTCGTTAAATACCTTGATATTTGACGTGACATTTAACAATCGTTCGTATTACCTCTATAAAATTTACTCTACGATTAAATTTTACCTGACTTTGGAACAATTGGCCTTTAATTAATATGGTTAAGTATAAATTAGTAGTGTGAACATTGTTATTATCTTTGTTAATTATACTTTATTAATAAAATTTAAAATTGTATTGATTTTTTTTATTATAATTTAACCATAATTAACTACTTACTTAAAAAATCGATTGAACATGAATTTGGGAAAATACTTTCTTGGATTATATATTTTAAGGATTAATTTTAGTTTAATTTTATGTTTTCACAATAAAATTCACAAGGATAGCAATATTTTTTTTTATCTAAAGTAAATCAAGTTAACTAATTTGCTTTTGAAAGTAGAATTTATTATAGGATTTATAATAAATAAATAAATCTCTTTATTTCAGGCAACAAACAATGTACAGGATGGTAAAAATACAAAGAGGCCCATATAATAAATACCTTACAAGCTAACATACATACAATATAAAACAATTTTGTTAGTATATAATACTTATTATCTATGTTAGTAAGATCTTATTTTACACGTAATGTACTCGTCGTACATGTCGGCGACGTGTGGCGCAACGCGGTGTCTGGTAACCGACCTCTGAACCGCCGGTACACGACACCCTTCGGCCAAAAGTCCTCCTTCATAAAGGTCGACAGGTGGTCAGTCGGCACTCTCACCACAAACGAATTAAAATTTATGTTGTGGCGGGACTCCAACCGCTCGATTCTCAGGGTGTATTTGGCTTTAATTCTGATATACTCCACAATCTCCTCTGACTTCGTGGAGTAATGCAGTCGGGATAGGTACAGCAGCGTCGTCGGCACCGCCGGCTGCAGCAGGTGGTTAGGACCTGTCGGTGCTGTGCCACATAGGTTACGGCTGGTGGGCTTCTTTCTCCTCTTCTCCACCTTCGTAAAGCCGTCGTTGTCACACATTCCCATCTGCCTTTGTGGTTTGGAAACAACTTCGGCGAAAGGTACGCGGGTATTGTTTTTCCCCTTCGTCGTTCGTCGCTCCGGTTGCGGAGCGGCGGCGGGTCGGCTTTGGCTGGCAACAGCAGCGACAGCGGCATATGCACGTGGGGTCGACGTGCAAACGCGTGACGTTTCCGTCGATTTGGTTAAGATACAGCAATAACTAAACCAAAAAGGGTACCTTACTTCAAAATTTACTAATATTATTTTTGTCTATATGAGTGTTACAATAATGCGAAGTATTTTGTGTTAAATGCAATTAAGGTATAGAACGCATTTACATTTATTTTTAATGTAAGAGATATGCTATTTCGGAATCCATAAAGATACTCTTACTTTTGCTTGCATAGCTTTATAGAGCTCTCAAACCTAGCAACTTTGCCATAGACAACAGGTAAGTAGAATAAAAAGTAAAAAAAATACAAGCAATCATTATAAATAAAATTTGTTTTTTTCTTCTCCTGAAAAGTAGACCTTTGTCCCTTACTATAATTCATATTTCCATAATCGATATGTTAATTCATTACCTACCTTTAGATTTTTGTCAGTTTTACTAGTTTGCACTTGGTGCAAACCTGTAAAAACAACTAACCATGACAGTAAAATTGACTCTCTAACAAGGTTTGCTTTAACGTACTCGAAAAGTTAAAAATACAAGTAAGTTTGTGTTGAATCGACTTGCTTTTAATGGTTAGTTTTACTGGTTTGCACCTAGTGCAAACCTGTAAAAACAACCAACCATGACAGTAAAATTGACCTTCTAACAAGGTTTGCTTTAACGTACTCGAAATGTTAAAAATACATGTATGTTTGTGTTGAAGCTACTTGCTTTTAATGGTTAGTTTTACTGGTTTCCACTTGGTGGAAACTTGTAAAAACAACCAACCATTACAGTAAAATTGACTCTCTAACAAGGTTGCTTTAACGTACTCGAAATGTTAAAAACACGAGTGTCTTTGTGTTAAATCTACTTGCTTTTAATGTTAGATTAACCTTCGAACTCAAGGTTGTGTTAACTGAGTTACTATATTGGATCAACTCGTACTATATTGTTGGGTCAACCCAAAATATTTTGGGTATATCCAACAGTTTTTTAGCAAAATCGTTTTGTTGGTTCGATCGATGTCAAGGTGTTGAACTTACCAACTTTAAAGGTTAAATGTACTTTCAAAAATGGGTAGGGTTAACAGTCCTGCACTGTTGAACCAACTTTTGCTGTAATAGTTAGTAGTATAAGTATGTTTTGTTTAATTAACCTCAATTAAATGGTAAAATTAACAGTGTAGTTTTGTTGAGACAATGAGTGTCTTGGTGTTGTATTAACCCATAATCAATAGTAATTTTAACTAAGCAGTTTTGTTGTGTCAACATCTACTAATTTAGTTGGGAACACTCAAAATATTTTGTAGTATCAACCTAGACATAATAGTATTTTCAACAAAACAGTTTTGTTGGGTCAATAAGTGCGTTTGTGTTGCATCTACCTGATAAAATACTATTGAATCAACCCTTTCGAAGTAGAGGTTGGATTAACACGAGCTACAATGTTGTATCAACTTACGCTATATTTGTTAGGACTAACACTTGGATTATATTGTCAAATAATTATTCAACTTAGGGTGAATATACTTAAGAGGGTTTACGCATTTCGGTTTCCCATTTAAATTTCCAAGTCAAAATTTGATGAAACTCGGCATGCTGAGGTAAAATATAGAAATCTAAATAGTTTGTTGAAAACATTTCCAAGAAACGTTTATTTAACTGAGTTATTGCGATTATAAACTTTCTATAGTGAACTTTAAATCGCAATAACTCAGCCAAATAAACCTTAATTAAAAATGTTATCAACAAACTATTTAGATCCCTGTATTTTACTTTAGCATGCAAAGTTTCACTAAAAATGGCTATTGGTCTTTAAAAATTTCGACTTGAAAAATTGTGTGGGAAACCAAAATGCGTAAGCCCTCTTAATCGATCTCCTTAACTTAAATTATGTTGAAATTTACCTCGTATACCATTGTAAAGTAGTTAATTTGACAATATAATTCAAATGGTACTAACAATTATAACGGAAGTTGATTCAACATTGTACCTCGTGCTAAGCCAACATTTACTTTGAGAGGTTGATTTAATAGATTTTTATCTGTGAGGCTAGTACGCTAAGTTTTATGTCGGACATAAAGCATTCGTCCCTTTCTGGCAAATATGCGTGTGCGAGAAGGACAAATGCTTTACGTCGGACAAATAACTGGGCGTGCTAGGAGGACAGGTAGATGTAACAAAAATTATTGACACAACAAAACTGTTTTGTTGAGAATACTATTATGTCTAGGTTGATAATAGGTACAAAACATTTTTAGTATTACCAACAAAATTTGTAGAAGTTTACACAACAAAACGGCTTTGTCATAAATACTATAGATTCTAGGTTAATACAACACTAAGACACTATAATAGAATGACCTAACATCATATAAATCACACAGATAGAAGGTAGGTAGAAAGTAAACACGACACTAAACAAAAGTATCTTCTAACTAATACATAGATATACATATTTAGCCTAACTAAAAAAACAAGTTGGTTCGAGTACTGTAAAAAGAACATTAAAAAACGAATCATACGGTAAAAAGTTTATTCTAAAACAATTTGGTGACGGTTTTTACAATCTTTAAACGATATTAAATCATGTACTCCGTATTTAAAGTCTATATTACCCAGCCGCGCGTCGCAGCATACTTTCGCCTACGAAAGATTGCGTGTCGCGGAAGACGCCCGCTGTCAAGCCGCTCGACGGTGCCCCGACGCGACGACGCCTGGAAAATAAAAATATTTGAACTTATATAATATATAAAATAATTATTTGTTAGTTTTTACAGTATATTTCTTGTATGGGGAGATTTTTAAAATTTTTATTTTACTTTTATTTTGTCCTTTTTAAAGTGATGATCTTCAAACGGCTGATCAGGTCATGTTTACCTTACCAAATACTTTATATATCATTGAAGTAACGCGGTACCAAATTTCGAATCGGTAGGACATATAGAAGGTAGTCAGGTCCCCTCATCAACTAACAAAAAGAGCTGATGATATTCAAACGGCTAAACAGATTTTCATGAAACATGGCTAAGAACACTCGGGATAAAATTATCTATGACACAAAAAAAAACTCAACGAAAAACGGTTCATCCGTTTGGGAGCTACGATACCACAGATAGATACACAGAATATATCAGTTGAGTCAAAAGCTTTCCTTTAGTTAAAGTAACACATTATTTTTGTTTGATTCAACCGATATATATCAGTTGAATCAAAAGCTTTGCTTTAGTTAAAATAACACATTATTTTTCGTTAAAACCACAGTTTTCCTTTCCTTTCCTTTCCTTTAGTTAAAATAACACATTATTTTTCGTTAAAACCAATTTTCCTTTCTTAAAATACAAAGCTTTGTATTTAACGTGGCGACACGCGGGACTGAAGGCCAATTTACACATTCATAAGTAAGTAAGTAAGTTAGTTGAACTTACTACTTCCTTGCTTACTTAATACAATAGGTAGACAGACTTACTTGCCGCCCGGCGCCCACACGTAGTTTTTTTACTTACTTAAGAATGTGTAAATCGGCTATGAGCTAATGTAGCCACGTTCATGCAAAATGTATGTAACCGATTGATTGCGTTGTGACACGCAGCGTGGCGCTAAGCTTTAGTAATCAGACAACGAAAACAATAAACACGTAGGTACCTTCAAAACGTTTGACTGTTTTCGCCGAAATACCCCATTCGGCTAAATATACGAAACAAAATAAGTATTAATTAAGGTACCCAGGCCGGTCGCGTTTTACGGCGAAAATACACTAAACACGATAAAACTTATGTGCTAGATGGGTAGATACATGTTTTTATATTAAAACACATTTATATGTCTGCATACTTACCTAAATCCATTACACACTGAACTGTCCACCTCACCTCCGTAAATACGTAGGTACTGCAAACCATATAAGTTACTCTATGCTGCAAACCGTGCGTGCACTTTATTCGAATTTTCTTGTTCAACTAAGCTGTCGGCATCACAGCGCGGCGGCGGCGCGCGCGCGGGCGGGATACGGCAACGTCGCTTCGTCTATCGATAATTTTTGTGCAGGACTTTATATATTTATTTTAACCCTAGCTCGTGAGTTAGTTTAACTATGTGAATTTGTTGATTTATTTATAAATCGTGCTGTTGTTTTTAACTGTTTATATTGTTATCCCAACTGTTTATGTAACGGTTAAAACAAACATTTGAATTTTATCCAGTACGTTGCAAGTATTGACACGATGAATGTTTCTTTGTAGACTAACGACACGCCCTTTTTGTATACGGTTTAATCTACAAGGCTGAGCTAGATGAAATACGAGCTTGGTTAGGCAGAATATCCAGTTGAACATCTGGCGAAAATTTTCCTGGCGCCCACTTTTTTTTAAGCTTGATTTAGTTATTAGTCGATAATAAATACCATAAACGTGATCGAAGTGCCCGTTAATTTAACGGGATCCCTCTTTTTCGCCTAATTTTTTTTGTCCTAATTTAATTTGGCATAACGAGTTAGGCATATTTTTATTTGTCATAATAATATTTTGACTTGATTGTTTTTTGGCATACTATTTTATTAAGCATAAATACGGTTTAGGCTAATGTTTTTCGCTCTAATATTGATATCCATAAAGTTACAAGGCATATTGTTTATTCGTCTAATAGTTATTAGGCATAAAGATTGTCTGGTAGATTACATAAAACAGAAGGTGAGGTTACAGTTTCAAAATCCGCTATAATTTGAATTGGTTTTTTAACAGATTTTGTATTTGCAATATTTTTTATTTTAGTGATATTTGAATCTGAAAAACCAAAAGTAGGTATTAGCTATTTCAAGTATAAATTGGTTACCGTAGTGTAATAGCAGGTTAGGGTGCGGCGTAGGTGTGGCCCTTGGGCCATCCCTAAGCCGCCAACATGTTTATTTTATAAACGAAAAGTATTTTATCCAATGCAAACACAAAATTTCCAAACCTTACTTTTTCCCTATATAATTATTATGCCTAACAAAATTATGCCTAATTAATATTGTGCGTAACTATTATTAGGATAAGTAAAAGTATGCCATGATAAATTATGACATAAAATTTAATTCAAAAAAATAGGGAACCTTTTTTAACACCCAGGACAACCCATAACTAACACTGTCATGCTATATTATCGGGCAAAAATTCGTGTCGCATTGACGCGATAAAAACTTCGTGTTTTTTCTACGGCAAACTATTATACCTATACGCGACAGGTCAAACATTTGCCGAATCCCGATAATGTAACCATAACACCATAAGTGTCCACTCACTTTATGTCATTGTCAACAGCAGTGCAATTCTCTAAGTTAAATAAAGCCTTAATAGCAGCGGCTGCCGCAGCGCAGATAATTAACTCTGTCTCTTTTATATTCATAGAATTGGAAAGAGAAAGCAGATCACCGGCATGCGCGCAGCGTCTGTGTCGCTTAGAGAATCGCATAGCCGAACTTCTCGTGAATAGACGCCCTTGCTTCTTACGCGCAGATAGTAATTTGCGACGTTGCCAGCAGATCAGCACAAATTATTTAAATTGTTATTTCAACTATTTGTGAAAGGGTTAAAACAAACATTTGAGAAGTTTGTGTCCTGTTATAGCACTAATTAAATCGTAAACATCGAAATCGTTAAGTACAGCCGTTTTCGACAATCCATTAATAATCAAAGCTCGTTTAACAGTAGGTACCTACTTACACTATTAAGGTAGGTAAGTACATGGCGTTTAATATAACTTTTAATCTTGTTATCTTCCAAAATAAGATCATAGGGCCGGACATACAAAAGCATTTTGCTCTAACTATAAATAGGTATCGAACTCGCTCACAAATTTTCACGAGAATCGGTTGAGAGAGTGACCTATACTATAGACGGAAAAGCTGGACAGCCAGACATACGAAAGCAAATACAAATATAGATATAGTTTCGCCATGTCGGTTTGTCTGTATTGTAGGTAGGTGTGTGACACAGTAATTTATCTCAGATTACTCGTATTTAGCATTTAGGTAGCGTTTGATTTAACAACATACATTTGAAAACGTTAGCTCAATCATTCGAACACGTTGATTTTGATTTTTGTCATGCTGTTGTTTTTACCTGTTTATATTGATAGGTATCCTAACTGTTTGTGTGACAGTTCAAACAAACACTTGAAAGGGTTGTGTAAATCGTTTTTTTTGTTTAGGACTTAATTTGTTTATATTATTATTTTAACCCTAGCTCGTGAGTTAGTTTATCCATTCAAACATGTTGATTTGGCGTCATGTGTTGCTGTTGTTTTTACCTGTTTTATTGCTATCACAACTGTTCGTGTGACGGTTATAACAAACATTCGAAAGCGTTAGCTCAACCATTCAAACTTGTTGATTTAGTTTTTTGTCTTGGTGTTGTTTTTACCTGTTTATATTGCTATCCAAACTGTTTGTGTAACGGTTAAAACAAACGTTTGAAAGGGTTGTGTGAATCGTTTTTTTGTGTGTAGGACTTAACTTGTTTAAATTATTATTTTAACCCTAGCTCGTGAGTTAATTTATCCATTCAAACATGTTGATTTGGTCTAATGTGTTGCTGTTATTTCTACCTATTTTATTGCTATCCCAACTGTTCGTGTGACGGTTATAACATACATTCGAAAGCGTTTGCTAAACCATTCAAACGTTTTGATTTAGTTTTTTGGCTTGGTGTTGTTTTTACCTGTTTATATTGCTATCCCAATTGTTTGTGTGATGGTTAAAACTAACATTTGAAGAAGAATTTTAACCCTAGCTCTTGAGTTAATTTAACCAATCGAACATATTGATTAAGCTTTGTGTCGCTGTTGCTTTTACCTGTTTATTACTGTTATCTCAACTGTTTGTGTTGTTACGTTGTAAATTCAGGACCCTGTCTGCCTTTAGTAATCTGCCAAAAGGATCGCAATAATTGAATAATAGTTACCTGAAATCATTGTAGATAAATCATCAGATGTCCAAAAACATTAGTCATTGTAGCTTGTTTGAATTAAATCCATTTTTCTTCACATTTAAGACATGGAGCCTTGGCTGACACATTACAAGACACCCTTTTCTTGCATTTTCAATTAATACACCTTTCTAAATCAGTTTTAGTAAGACTTAAACTTAAATCTAAAGAGATATACGTAATTCCGTGTTTACGTTTTGTATTTGGCATAACACCATAGACAAAATGACAGCCACCGTAGCGACGCCTAGCGGTAGCGGGGCGAAGTAGCTGTCAGCTTCTAGTTTCACATAAAAGATT
The DNA here is from genome assembly GCA_963921215.1 of Scoparia ambigualis. NCBI lineage: Eukaryota > Metazoa > Arthropoda > Insecta > Lepidoptera > Crambidae > Scoparia > Scoparia ambigualis. The sequence goes on along the minus strand of OY992521.1, from coordinate 10,250,341 downwards.
CAATTTTAAAAATAGCCGAAACAGTTCCAATAAATTACATAATAAATTAATATGTATAATAATTACTTTAAGTAATTAAATTTAATTGAAGCAAATCCGGAAATAGAACTATTTTTTCTATAAGGACTTTTATCTAGAACATTCGAACGGGAGAAATATTTTTTATATGGATATTGTCTCTGCCCGTAGGGGTTACCAGAGAGGAAACTAATACTCCCTAATATTTAGACAGGGTATTAACTCGAGTGGAATTGATTTCCAAATTTAAAAAAGGACGAAATTCAGATTGCTAAACGTTAACTGGTCTCTAGTTCATGTAGTATTATTATTAACAGATTATTTCAGTGTCAGAACGAGAGATGAAAACGTCATTTTTGACGTTTTGATAGTTTGAAGGAAAATTCTAAAAGAACATGTTGTTATAGATTACCCGACTTTGAGAGTAGATTTCATAAGATGGCATTCCGGTTTGAGTGTTTCCGGCGAATTGGAGTGCCGGGTCTGATGACGTCGAAATGATTTGAATCTCTGGCGTGAAGTGGTGTGTGATGTGTTGAGATCAATTCACTGAGGGATCCGTGCCCGAAACGAAGCTCTGGTCGCTGGCAGCCACGCGCCTCCCAGCGCATGCTTCGAGAGGCCCGTCTCGCCGCCAGGATTTAGAGCTGGGCCCTAAAGCCTGGACGCGAGACCTGCTTCTTCGGGGCACCAGCGGCCACCTGCTGCCAGTCGAGCTGTCGCCGCCTAGCGGATAAGCAGGCGTTGACAGTTTTTTTTGTTACCCAGTACTCTGGGATACTTGTTTTTTATTTGGTAACATTTATAAAATTAAGGTTTCGACACCTTAACCATTATTTTCTTTTTACATCCAACGACCCCCAGCGTTGGGGAAGTTGTGAAACATTTGAGGATCTGCGAGTTCGACCTGTATGAAGTTGTCCCAGTCAGTCATCGTCTCCAGATTCGGATCGACTATTTTTTTTTTTTTATAGCAGAAGGAGGCAAACGAGCAAGCAACGACTATACGATCCTGGCGTCCATAATTATTAATTTTATATCGGTGTAACCCCACGGTTCTCTAGTGTATTGGCTTTAAACGTGTGATAGTTTTGATACGGTTAAACGGATTAAAACATTTAATTTAATATTTTTATAGACGGAGTAATTTAATTTTAATTTCAACTTTGTACTCCGAACGGTACTGGTTTTATCCCAACCCCCCACGACCATAGCTCGTACCACTGAAATATTAGCTGGCTGGTTAGGTAGTAGTAGGAACAGTATTATAAAATTTATTTGAAATTAAAATTATCACCGACTCGCTTGGTCACTTTTGACTCTTAGGATTTTAGTGTGTTTTAGGGGGTGATATAGCTTGGTAATAAGGTTTAGAGTACTTTAAACAGTAAATTATAGTTGGCAAAATTAATAGAAAGTTTGTTGGACTTTCATTTGAGATTGACCCTAGGGATCAATTTCGACTGATAGTTTTTTTTGTTATTTCGGCTTAATAAATTAAAAGGAGTAACGTAGATGATTAGTACCTAACATAATATAAGGAAAAATTGTGACTAACCCCCTCTTTTAAATAATAAGAGTGAAATAAAATTTATAATTTTATTTTATTGTTGTTGGACAAAATTTTAGTGTGTGTTCTTATACAATATACTGCCTAGCTGTTGAACATTTGATGGTTTTATTTGATAACATCCCACTGACGCTTGCGTTTGGGATTTTCTTCCTTTTCCCCAAAAGGGACAAAATCCCAAATGTAACAGTGTGACGGTTAAAGCAAACATTTCGAAGAGTTGTGTCAATCGATAATTTTTGTACAGGACTTAACCTGTTTATATAATTTATTTTAACCCTAGCTCGTGAGTTAGTTCAACTATCCGAATTTGTTGATTTAGTTATAAATCTTGCTGTTGTTTTAACTGTTAATATTGTTATCCCAACTGTTTATGTGACGGTTAAATCAAACACTCTGAAGGGCTAGTTTAAACATTCAAACAGGTTGAAGCTCGCTCCACAGAAAAAGATTCCTGTTGAGAAATTATCACAAGTTTATTAGTGGCTACCTTAAGCCGGAAAGTGATAAGTGTTAGTCAAAAGTGATAATTGCTTATAAATCTTAGTAAGCTAGTGTACGTTTTAATTTAGATAGGCTAGATGAATTTTGGATAAGTGTAGATATTAGGTTAGTGTCAGATTTTTGTGTACTATTTATTGTGTGAAAGCTTTTAATCGTCTCTGGTAAATCTTTGATCATATTTGGACCTTGATTAGGTTTAGTTGGCCAATCACTTGTTTCTAGTTTCAAAAATGACGGACCAGACCACCACAAATCACAGTTCTTTAAAGAATCTGCTCGTACTCCGCGAGACAGAAGATCAGCAGGATTTTGCTTAGACGGTACATAACGCCAGTCTAACGCATGATCCTGTACCTCTATGATTCGATGTCGAACAAACGTTTTAAGTTGATTAGGAGAGGATGAAAGCCATCCTAATACTATCATCGAATCGGTCCAACATGAACAAGAACTATATTTAAAAGTAACTGACGAAACAACCTTTGCACACAGTCTCGCTCTCATGACAGCTCCACAAACGCGGTATAGTGACAGTTTTGATGGGTGCTACTTTACTTTTAGATGCTAAAAGTCGGACAATGACTGCACCGTTTTTATCTACACTTCGTATGTACACACAAGCGCCATATGCCTTCTCGGACGCATCTGTGAATACATGTATTTGAATGTCAATAGGTTTCTGCAAATTCTATATATTGATTTTAAATATAACTACAAAATGAATTGCTCGTGAGTGCGCGGCCGTGGATGTATGAAAGTGTCTCACGCGGACTCGGCGCCGTTGTGTATATCCGTCTTCCTCGTCCCGCGCGCGCTCCCGCAGATCGCGGCGCCCCTGTGCGCCCAGTATTGCCATAGCTAAGGTTAATTTAGATTTTGTATTGGTGTTGTTTTTACCGGTGTATATTGCTATCTCAACGGTTTGTGCGACAGTTGAAACAAGCACTTCAAAGGGTTCTGTCAATCGTTTTTTTTTGTATAGTACTTAATCTGTTTATGTTGTTATTTTAACCCTTGCACTTGAGTTACTTTTACCATTCGAACATATTGATTAAGCTTTATGTGTTGCTGTTGTTTTTACTTGTTTAATACTGTTATCTTAACTGTTTGTGTCACGGTTAAAACAAACATTTTAATGGGTCGTGTCAATTACTTTTTTTGTATAGGATTTAACCCGTTCATATCATTATTTTAACCATCATTCGGGTGTTCGCTTAACCATTCGAACGTGTTGGTTTAACTTTATGTCTTGCTGTGGTTTTTACCTGCTTATATTGTTATCTTAACTGTTTGTGGATCGGTTGAGACAAACATTTAAAAGGGTTATGCCAATCAGCTTGGTTCCAACATTAAAATTTACATTAAATCAACTATTGGGAATAGGCATAATAAACTATTTTGTTGTTTCAGGTAATCGACAAATGGTTGAATATCTTTTGTTGTTTTAACGTGTTTATTTTGTAAATTTAACTTTAAAAATAGTTAATTCAACAACTTGAACAGTAAAATCAACAATTACCTATTGAATTATGCATGAATTGTCACGCCAACATGTACAAATAGGTAAAAACAACTGTTTTTATATCAACAAAAACTTTTCTGTGAAATCAACAATTTGTTCATGTTGCTTTAACCCATCACTTTGTTAATTCAACTAATGTGTCGCCAACCCGTGCAAAATCAACCTTTTTGTTCTTTCAGTGTATATTAATAGATATTTCAAGTTTAGGTATTGTGAAGTTAGGGTTTTTAATTTTACGTATTTGGCTTAGAATAATTTGGACTATTATGGATTATAAACTTTATGGATTTTGGTAATTAGTTGTTCTAACCATTATATTTTTTGATTTTAGGTAAATACCTATTTTGAACTTAAGCATTGTAAACCATTGAGGTGTACGTAGTACATTATAACTCCTTGTCATGGCAAACAAAACAATAGAGAATCAGCTATTTGGCTGACACTTTTTTGTTTTGCTTATACTGTATTTATGTGCCGTTTCTATGTGATGCCCGAGAAATCATTCGTGACAACTGAGTATTTTTGATCTTTATTTAAATAATCATCTAGAAATAGGGAAACGTTGAAAAATTTAGTCAGCTTCGGTGGCGGAGTGGTCAATGCTGCCGCCCGGATTGCGGAAGACGCGAGTTCGATTCCCGCCTGAGATAGACATCTTTTTCAACGTTTCGTTGTCTTTGAGTTTTTGAGCGTTTTTAACACAAATACTTATTCAAATATTATTATTACGAATACCTAGGCATAGTTAGTTACCTAGTTGATTTCAGTGTGTGTTCTAAAAGTAAATGCTTCTCCGTGTCGTGTTGCGAAAGTGTGTAATATGGGTATAACAGCATGTAGGTTGCTGAGTACCGAAATCGCGATGGATTTTGTACTAAGGGCTTTTTCTATGTTTTTTTCACTCTCTGCAGTGATCCATTTAATAAACTCGAAAATATCTGGGGGGACGGCAGTGCCCCCGCCAAGTCGAGCAAAAAAAGCGGCACCGGGGCGCCGGCGTACCATCCTTTTCTTGAAGCAGTTCAGGCCATTTTCGACCCCCTATAACTTTGTTGTGGATAAAACTACAAGCCTGAATTTAAATAATAAAGATACCAACCTAAAGAGCTTAAATGCTTATCCTACAATAAAAAAATATTTTTGAAATACAACACCTGTTTTCCAAGTTTTGCCCCTGTGGAGCGACTCTTCTCATTTGGGGGCAAGATCATGAGGCCTCATCGAAGAAAAATGAGTGATAAACTATTTGAAGAACTGGTTTTACTTAATGATTAAAATATTATATTTTTAAGGTTTTAATTGAATGTGGTGTCACGTTTGCGCGATCACACGATTTATGTAAATCGTGTAAAAAAAACTTTCATTAAAAAAAATATTGTTTTTTTACAAAATCATTTTATCTATAAAAGTCTTCGATCAACATGGTATTGTTGATCGAAGATAAAAGTATTTAAAAGATACATATTTTGTATTTAGTATTTCAGATACTTTATTTAAAGTACCTTGTACATCTCTGCTATGATGCAAAATCAAAAACATACTTGTAAAAAAACCAAGACTCGCCACTCAGTTTTTCTACCGTAAAAAGTCGTGAGATAAATGTATACATGAAAACACAATGTACTTATCTCACAAGTTATACATTTATTATATTAAATTATATTGTTTAGTGCGATTGCCAAGTCAACCGACTTGGTATTACAACTTAGAGCATTTGGTTTAATGCTCTAAGTATTACATGGATCTCACAACTTTTTACGGTAGAAAACTGAGTTGCAAGACTTGGTTTTTTTTTACAAATATGTTTTTGATGATTTAGTATTTTCTGAAATATAAGTAAGTACTTATTTGTTTTAGGTGGCTAGACAAATGCCGCCACCGCCTCCGCCACCAGAAATGCCACCTATGCCATCCGGGATACCCCCGCAGATTATGGAAGCAGAACCGCTCAACCGGCAGCGGAGATCTGCGAAAGGTGGTGGTTCCATGCCCACGCGGAAAGGATAATTATTATTTTCTTTAGACCCGGCCTTGAATTACAAACTTAGTAAATGCGAGTTATGAATTGATTGTTGTACAAAATAAGTATTTAATTTTAATAAATATTTTCATGCATCCCCAAATAACTCTACGACTTTTAATTTAAATAGAACCTTTTTGAGCCGTGTGGTGGCGGCTCATTAAAATAATACTAAAACCTACCCATCTCTTCCCTTATGATTCGTAAAAGGCGACTAACGGACTAAAGACTACATATTATACAGTATAACTGTACGGTGTTCCGTACAAACATGAAATAATAGTAGATTTGATTGATAACAGTTTATTGATACTAAAGAAGTTAAATGATAAATTACAATAATGAGTACACGCGACGAGTGCTAGTTGGTAACTAAAAATATTGCTAACAATAGTAGATTGTTATACAAGGGGCTAAAATGACCCATTATATACGAGGTAGTTTTACTCACGAGCTTTAGCGAGGGAGTAAATAGAAACCGAGTTTTAATGGGTTTTTAGCGCCGTGTGTTACACTCTGCTTTTCACTACGAATGCGAGAAAATAAAACAATCCAATACAATATGAATTTGTTTATTTTATTAAAAATTAACCCGTTAGTTGCTTTAACGACACCCAAGGGAAGAGAAGGGTTGGTAATATTATTTTGATGACCCATCGCCGCTCTATACTGTTGGATAGTAGGTATATGCAGTCTTTACATCTCTTCCCTTGGGTGTCGTAAAAGGCGAATAACGGACTAATGACTGCACATACATCCTACAGCATAGAGCGGCGATGGGCTCAAAATAATACTACCTACCCCTCTCTTCCCTTCGGTGTCGTAAAAGGCGACTAACGGACTAAATACTGCGCATACATCCAACAGGATAGAGCGGCGATGGGCTCATCAAAATAATACTACCAACCCCTTTCTTCCCTTGGATGTCGTAAAAGGCGACTAACGGACTAAAGACTGCACATACATCCAACAGCATAGAGCAACGATGGGCTCATCAAAATAATATTACCAACCCTTCACTTTTCTTCGATGTCGTAAAAGGGGACTAACGGAGTGCAGTTGTTTCTTCCTGAAGCGTCGACTGTGTGGGCGTGGTCTGTGTTGTCCATAGATTCAAATGATTACTAATTTTACCATAAACTTTAATAATAACTATCTCAAAAAATTTGTTGATCTAAGTAAACAGTAAGAAGTCGAGTCTTTATTCATGATTATTCTACTTATGACTAAATACTTTTTCATTTTTGTAGGCTCATTGTCATGTGACAGACAAAAATTAAAAAAAAAATACTTTTTCCCCTAGGGCGAGAAAAGCTATTTTAGCCTCGCTCTAGAACGCTACAATGACGGTCTTTTTGAGCAAGAGGAGTGAAAAGAAAATTAAATAATTATAAAAAAAATGCTAATAATGTGAAATGCTGATATGACGGAATGTGCCGTTCACCGTACATGCTCCGGGAGCGAAGATGAAGAGAGAGATGCTAGTAAAATTAATAATGAATGTTGATACTGAGTATTTAAAAACAATAAATTTTTAAATATTTAAGTACATATTACTTAAAATTAAAATCAATTTCATAGTAGTATGCTAAATGTTTACATGTCACTTAAAAATGAAACACAATCAAATTATTTGCTAAAATGATTCTGAAAATTGGGTGACGTCGCTTTGTTAGCTATCTTTTCGTATGTTAGATCAGTCATTTCGATGTCGTTATCTGACGCTGACGATCCACTCAATGGTTGCGGGCGTGAGTGTGGCGGCGGCGGCGTCCGGGCTGCTATGCGATTCTCTAAGCGATACATAGACGCTGCGCGCATGGCTGTGATCTGCTGTCTCTTTCCAATTCTATGAATGTGAAAGAGACAGAGTCATTTGTCAACGCTGCGGCAGCCGCAGCTATCGAGGCTTTAGCTTAGAGAATCGCACGGCTGGGCTGGGTGCGCGCGGCGCGCTGGCGCGCTGACTGCTGCCTGCCTCGGCCGCGGAGCCCGTCGAGCTGACGGTGGGTTGCCAACTATTTTTTAGAAAAACAACGTATCAAATGTTTTGAATAGACTTATGTGGCAAAATATAATTTAAATAAAGCTGTAATATGTTCTGATAGCAAGAGTACAATTCAACACCTGGCTCGATGCACCTCTGGATACAGAGGCGTACCTATAGCCTTTACTGTACTCGCCTAGCTGCACGAGTTAAGCTTGCGTGACATCACGGTGAGGTTACAGTGGGTTCCAGCTCATATTGGCATAACGGGTAACGAAGAGGCTGACAGGTTAGCTAAAGTTGCATATAGAAACTATAATATTAGTCCATGTCATTCGGAAGTTGTGCCAAGATTTAAAAAGATGTGCCAAATTCAATGGAAAGAATATTTCGATGAACGCTCAATAACTAAAGGTATTTGGTATAAAACAATCCAAAGTCAGCCTCTTCGAATACCTTGGTTTGTTAATACAAAATTAAATAGAAGTGACATTAAGTTACTTCTTAGAATTAGATCCGGTCACTATCCATCGAAGAAGTTTGCACACTTAATGAAAAAGGAAAGCTCGCCCAATTGTAATACGTGTGGGAAATGCGAAGACATACAACATCTTTTGATGGAGTGTGACAGGAATCGAAAGGAAAGGGAGTCATTCATTAACAAATTTAATATTATCTGTTTCGATGTAGGCATTATTCAAGGCATTTTACACAACCCAAATTCGGATGTTGCTATAACTATGTGTAATTTAGTGAAGTTTTGTGGTGAGTGACACTTTCCTCCCTAGAATTATAATAGGTTTAAGATTATAGTGTAGTTTTAATGGGATTGACATGTCAAGAGACAAAAATCCCCAAAAATAATAAAGATAAAAAAAAATGTTTTGAATAGGAAAAAAAAAGTATTTGAAAGAAAAAAAAAAGTATATTTTTCAAATTTATGTGTCTATTACTTACTTTAAAACTATATTTTAGAGTGCTTATAGCACACGCTAACAATTTTTTGTTATCTTTGAAAGTATACACTTTTAAACTTTCGCGTTCCATTATGCACACATTTTTTTTTTTTTTTTTTTGGGTAAAAAAACAATGTTGAATACAATGTTGCTTAGAATATTAGATAATAAATAGTATTAATTTCAACACCAGCATCATTTACCACAACTTAGATTTACATTTTAGACGTTGAGAGTGATATTAATTACTGCAAAACAAACTGAGTACCTATCTAAACGTGCTTAACATAATATCATTGGGACTATAACAAAAATATATTATATTTTACAAAAACATTTAAATATACAAATGAGAATACCTACACTCGCAAAAAAAAGAAAAAAGACATTTTTTTTTATTATAGTATAAGTAAGTAGTACACAGGTAGTTAAAGAGTACCTATACAATAACATTTAAAAAACGTAAATACATAACATGGGCATTTAAAAACTACTTAATTAATTAATTGAAACGAAACATAACTAAGAATAACTACTGCGCAATGTTTCCAGCAATATTTTTTTATAGGTAAAAGGCGTCGTTGCCAAAATGTCAATTTTGTTGAAGTATGTGTTAAATGAGTGTACTAGACGATGCATTGGCGACCGTTTACCCGCATTTGTACGACATCGAAAAGTGGCAAATAATCGGCAAATATTTCGGCTATGAGTTCTGGTAGGAACACTGTAACACAATCTGTTCACTAGGGGTATGCAATCGTATCGGTTATGGCATATGTCGTATAACATCATTGCCTCGAGTTGCTTACGTCTGTCCTTAAGTTGAAGAATTTTGTATTTATTTAATAGTTGTTTATAGGGCAAACGATTGTGAAAGCATCTGTAGTGCATTGAACGTAGAAATTTCTTTTGTACCATTTCCAGACTCTCAATATATTTCTTATAAAAAGGGTTCCAAATGGGCACGGCATATTCTAGTTGAGATCTGACTAGGGCGTTATAGAGGCTTAAAAATGTAAAGGGTTGTGTGAATTTTTTACTAGATCTCATAACAAATCCGTACATTTTAAAAGACTTATTTATTATATTATCTACATGTAAATCAAGATGCAGTTTGCTGTCTAACGTTATACCTAAGTCTCTAATGTATTTCTAATTAGCCGCTTTTTAGTGAAAGTTATTGATTTACACTTATTTATGCTAAGACAAAGTTTATTTACAGCACAATAGGCAGAGAAGCGATCGAGGTCGGCCTGAAATTTAATGTGATCATCACTGTTGTCTATTATGTGGAAGATTTTTAGGTCATCTGCGTACAATAAAAAATCGCAAAAGTGAAAGCAGCTAGATATGTCATTGATAAATAGAATAAACAAAAGTGGGCCTAATATTGAGCCTTGTGGGACACCAGAGCTTATTGGTACAAAATCTGATTCGTAGCCACTTAGAATTTAGACGGGATTTAACGCATAACGCACGCGGGATTATCTTTGAGAGTTTCAAAACTACTTTTACAATCAATCTTTAAATTTAAATAAACAAACAATTCGTTTTTTATTAAATTTAAGGACGACCTCTCTTCTCGCCACTTCAGATTCATTACCGAAAAAACTCTATCAGTGAACGCTGAAGAAGCGGGAACAAAGAGTAAAAAGGAAAACAGTTTTTTCTAGATTTGGTAAGCTATCATAAGCATTTTTAAGCACATTATTGTCATTTTTCAACGGTTTTTTTAAATTCGTTATTATTATTAGAAGATTTTCTTTGGATCTCTTTAAATATTATTGACTCAGAATATAAATTGTCCATATTAATATTTAATCTGTCTTGTAATTTGAATTTTGTAATTTTTACATTTTAAAATCTTTAAAATCAATTTGATTTTTTAACGATATTGTAGGAAGTATTGAAAGCTTATTATTTATTATCATGACTTAAATCAAACCATTTTTTTAAATAACATACACTCATATTACAAATTTTTTGATTCATTAGCAAAGTACTTATCAGTTTTTCTTTGTTTTAGTTCGCTTCTTAAACCATCATTATAGACATCCAGTATAGTTACCGTATTTCCTTCCAAACGTTTTATTATTTCATTAATCATATCAACCCGCATTGGGCCAGCGTGGTGGGTTATGGCCCAATATCCCCACGTGTTATTGATCAGGTGGGAGGCCTGTGCCCAGCAGTGGGACGTTTATAGGCTGATGATGATGATGATGAATCACATTCAGCATGTGGCTTGTAAAACTTATAAAAAACATTTTGGCGCCTAATTAAGTAAAAGGGTGTCAAACTGTCAATAGCTGGAAGTAAAGATAACCAATAGTAAAAAGTACCAACATCAATAAGTATTGTAGTTTAGTAAATATCCTTAAGTGTGTAACCTCCCCTTGCTTTCTCCTCCTCGCTGACCTAATTACATACACAGATCACCGCCTTTACCTTAACTTAAACTATTAATATAATTCTTAAAACTAACTAACCTACAATATACCGCCGTTCAAGATTACCATCAATTACGCCTTCCCTACCTCTCAACTTAACCTATATATATTATGCTAACTCTTATCTTAACTAAAGACTATGTTATCTACAATCTAATGTTTGTGTCTTTGATGTTTTGTAGAGTGCGTAGTGTTTGTATGATAATGGAACCTTAACCTTGGCCTAACATAACTTAATTCTATTAGCAATATACTTCAGTCAAGCGATGCATTATTATAATAAAATACTATTTTGGCCAGATCGTCTAGTGAACCCTCCGTTGTTAACCGCATCTAAGTAACTCAAGTCCTTTTCGTGAAAGTTTAGTAATTGGCTTATCCCTGTGTTACATTATTTACTACTGACCTATTTACCTATCCGTCAATACCTAATATTCTAGATATGTGTAAGCCTATCAGCGACTTTGTCTGAACTGTGACCTAAATCCTTCACAGCAGCTGCGGGAAAGGAATGTCTAACCACTCAAAGATAATCAGATGATAGCTTAGCTTGCAGATATTATTATCATTTATAATCGAAAGCATTATACATTTATTTATTTATTTATTTATTTATTTATTAAGAAAATCAACAGCACATTACATACAAATACTTACATTTAGTACATAACTATAAGTAAGGCCAATAACTGATTTCCCTTTTTTTTTGTTACATGTTGATGTTATCAAAATTATTCGCTTATACATATACTTACAATAAACTATCATTTCTTGCTGCGTACAATACGCGTTTCGTGCGTAAAACAAATAGCTTTAAAAACAATATATATATATTTTTTTCTTAATTTTGAATTATATCAATAACATTACCTACCTAAACTCTTTCAGTGCTTTAAAGAGTTTTGTGGATGTTTATTACCTATTAGAGGATTCTGGTAATTTAATAGCCCCGCCCCGCTATTAGCATGCTGAACGGCTCATTGTTTTATATCAGCTCTGACCAGGTAGGAATTTAACATTTACCCTTGGTGGTAATTAGCCTGTGGCTTCAAATTCTATTAAACTCAAATTTAATTACATCTTACATTATGAAAGTTACTATTTACTAGGTTCTATATTCAATTATTTCTTTATAAATCAATAGAATTCACCTTATAAAAATTATGTATTAGGTTCTATATTCAATTATTTCTTTACAAATCAATAGAATTCACCTTATGAAAATTATGTATTAGGTTCTATATTCAATTATTTCTTTACAAATCAATAGAATTTACCTTAGGGGCTTGCCATCATCCAAATGTCTGTCCTCATTCAGAACCCCACTTATTTCTCTGATCATTGTGTTTATTATAAAGCTATTACAATGTAACATTTTTAAATGACTGTCCATATTGCCTTATTAACTTTCAGCTCTATAGATGGTGAATAATTTATTCCAAACCACTTTCAGGCAGTGGACTAAAATAGAATGCTATTAATAAAGGTAAAATTACTTTTGTTTACTCTTAGTATTTATTATACAGATCTCACAAATCACCAATTCAACTAAATTGTACTGACTGCCTTGACAGTACATCACTTCTCAAGTTTATTAAAAGATGCCTGATTTATTCAATATCCTCTAACTTTAGGAAGTGAACTTAATCAGAATACTATCATTTGAAGTAAACTTACTTTTATTTACTCTTAGTGTTTATTATAAAGATCTTATAAAGTACCAATTTAACTAAATTGTATTGACTGCCTTGACAGCATATTACATCTCAAGTTTATTAAAGATGCCTGATTTATTCAATATCCTTAACTTTAGGAAGTGAACTTAAGTTAATTATTTTCATTAACTTATACCTCAGTCTCTCAGACTGGGTGGTTATTTAATAGCCTACTAAATCATAGGTAGTTAGTATACTTCAAGTAGGTAGGTACCATGTAATTGTCCACAGTTGTCCTTGGTAATAATTAAATCTATTATATTTAAAAGTTATTCTTTACTCACTTTAATAGGTATAAAGCAGACTGTATTACTAGTCTAATCAGTTCTGGATGTTACCAATCAAATGTTTCTGTTTCATAATTTTAGAAGTACATAACTTGTAAGGTCTTTGACCATTAAGGTGAATTCGCAACTTCAGGCGAAATAACCTAGGTTCCAAACTGGTTTTTAGTTGTTTAATATCAGCTTAAATTTTACCAATAGGTTTCTGGATGTCTATTTATAACACATTGAAGAGTAGCAATTTAAGGCCGTATTGTACCTCAGGGAAAGCTAAAAATGCCTGTTTGGTCATTTCAGTATCAGAAATCAAACATCACAGCACAGTTATGCTTATATGCTATAACTTATTAGTATTTTCTTGTAATAGGAAACCAGTCTAGACTCTTAGGTAATCCAAAGTAATGATGGCTCAATATTATCTCACTTCTGCTAATTATTTAAAATGAATAGTTAATTGGTTACACCTTTAAGAAAACAATTAGAGTCCTATTGACCTACGGTAACAGCTTTCATGCCTAGACCGGTCCTTTCAGTGCTCATAATCAACATCACATCATAGTAATTTCTATTTAGGTACCATATCTTAATTATCCCTAACTTTGTTAGTTGAAGTTAATCCAGCCCTAGTTTCGCGGCCTACGTACCTAGTTTATGTAGGCACAGCCTGTACACACCGTGCTATCCCCAACTACCTAACAACATAAGAGACGCCTACCTACCCTACAGTAAGTTTTCGACCAGCGCCTGTCCCCTCGTCAGCCTAGACAAATTCCACTCTCAAAAAACAATCTCCACCCGGTCTTAGATCGGCTTTCGCCTTATCTTTCCCATTGCACATCCGGTTAGATCCGGATTTACCTTCATCAAGGTATAGAGGTTGTCCCGAGAAGGAAACTGCCCTCCTCTGACGAGGTTCCAAACATTACCCGAAAACCCCCTATATTTTGTCGAACTAACAGTCCCTACTTGTATACCTATGCAATCTAGGCCAAAGCCACATTTAACTTAATTTCGTGGTGAGTTGTGTAAGTCGAGTCGCCCCTGCGCCTGCCTCTAAGTGAACTATCAAGTCGAGCCAGTAAACTCAGGGTGTAAAACCTAACACTACACTGTATGTACGGGGGCAGGCCCGAATTTGGACTGGGTCATACGTGCCTACCTCCAGCTAAATGGTGTATGACCTGTCTTCGATTTTCACTAGGGAGACAACTGTCTCTCCCCCGTTACTCTCTCGAATATAGTGTATTGTTTAGCGTTGTAATAGAAAACGCCGGCATTATTAAATACAGTCAAATGTCATCCTAACCGAAGTCAGTTGAAAGTTATATAGCTTCGTTGCCACCGTGATGCGTATCCACTATATGACCCGGAATACTTCATTCCGTTAACAGATTCGAGTTGAGACAGTAATAATTTTACTTTACTAATCACTTTCTATTTCATAAACAATTTTAGTTAATATCGCAGCTCGAATATCACTTAGCGCGATTTAAAGGCGAGGACGCTCTTTCCCGCGTATGAGATCGTTACCGCCACTCGTAAGTCGGACCGCGCCTCCGACGACCTTGAATTGAATGCCCCTCTTCCCTACAATGATACCAAAAACCCTCCAATTTCGCGCCACGCTCGCCCGACATTCGCCCGCGCAAATCCATTCACCTCCTTCCACCCAATCGCTAGCCCTCTCCCTTACTCGCCTCTACTTCACCCTTGTTATCTTTTGTTAACTGGCCAACTTCACGCCCTTACACGTGGAGACAAAATCTCCTCTCTCTTTCTATCTTCCAATCTCAACTTCCGCCCTCTCATGACCGACACTCCCGCGTAAATATTAGTGTTTACCATAAATCAACCAAATCTCTTTAGATAGCCAATATTACATGTTTGAACATATAGATGTAGCCTCCCATCAACAATTCCCTCTTAATAAACGCCCACTTATCCTAATAAACCCGTATTTAGTAAAATTATAAAAGTTCTGCATTCTGAACACAGATGGCGCCTGGTTGTTTTTTGAAACGATTTTATCGACCCAATCCCGTCTTCCGCGAAACTCAAGTAAATAACGCAGGGTAGACGGCGCCTATGTCGCGAGGGACGCGTTGACCAATCCAGGCGAACCCCACCCCCCCCCCCCCCTCCCATCAATCCAAACCAATAGACAGCGCTCATTTTTCAAGCGACGCCCGGAACAGTTGTAACTTTCCCCCTCTTTATAATTTGCTACACCTTTCTATAAATTCTCTATACCTAAATCTAAACCTAAATCTAATGCCTTTCACACCTATATGCCTAGCTAGCTTATAATACATACACACATCCTCGCCGCTTTACCTTAACTTAAATTATTATCTAATTCTTAAAACTAATTAACCTAATTTATCTACAATCTAATGGTTGTGTCTGGAGTTTTGTAGAGTGTGTAGCGTTTGTATGAAGATGGAACCTTAGCATAGCTTAATTCTATTTGCAGTGAATTTCAGTCAAGCAATGTAATATTATAATAACTACTATTTTGGCCAGATCGTCTAGTGAACCCTCCGTTGTTAACCGCATTTAAGTAACTCAAGTTCTTTCGTGAAAGTTTAGTAATTGGCTTATCCCTGTGTTAAATTATTTTCTCCTGACCTAATTACCTACCAGTCTATAAATCCTAACATAAATATGTGTAGCCTAGCAATGACTCCGTCTGAACTGTGACCTAAATCCTTCACTGCAGCTGCGGGGAAGATTTGTAACCACTCAAAGGTAATCAGATGATAGCTTAGCTTGTAGGTATTATTATTTATTATCAGTAGCATGATACATAAGAAGCCTGGTGCAATTTATATAAAGGTCTTGTGGAATTATAAGAGTCTTGTGGAAATATAAAAGTCTTGTGGAAATATAAGAGTCTTGTGGAAATATAAAAGTCTTGTGGAAATATAAGAGTCTTGTGGAAGTTTAAAAGTCTTGTGGAAATATAAGAGTCTTGTGGAAGTTTATGAGCTCCAACCGCCGCTCCATAGCGTGCCATTACATCTCATTGTTTAATTATGGCCCCGTCCACTTTGGCTTTAACATTAATTATTAGCTTGTAGCTTTAATTCTTTCAAACTGAGAATTTACATCTCCTCTCAAAATCGAATTTCATTTTACATTATGAACTATGTGTTAGCAATTTAAATTCTTATTATTCCACATAAATCAATAGAGTTTATCTCAAGGCTTGCTATCATCCAAATATCCTTTTCACATTAAGAACTTAATTATTCAATGCAATAACTTATATTCAGTTCCGTAAAGGGTGGATAATTTAATCAAACGCCACTTCAGGCGGTGGCTAAAGTAGAATGCTATTAATACAGGTAAAATTACTTTTATTTACTCCTAGTATTTATTATACAGGTCTTATAAAGTTCCAATATAACTACATTGGATTGGCTGCATTGGCAGATTATCACATCTTAAGTTTATTAAAGGATGTTTAATTCATTCAATATCCTTGACTTTAGGAAGTGAACTGAAATAGAATACTATCATTTGAAGTAAATTACTTTGGGTTACTCTTAGTGTTCATTATACAGATCTTATAAAGTGTAATTACATCTCAAGTTTATTGAAAGATGTTTAATTCATTCAACATCCCTGACTTTTAGGGAGTGAATTTAGTTAATTATTTTTCCATTAACTTCCACCCTCTGTCTCTCAGACTGAGTGGTTAATTTGATAGACTACTAAATCAGTCTGTATACTTTTAGTGGGTAGTAAATTAATTAGTTAATTATCCCTGTTAATCATTAAATCAATTACATTTAGAAGTTATCTTTACTCCCTTAATAGATATAAATTAGACTGTACTAGGTATTAGTCTGATTGATTAGATTGTTCCCATCAAATATTTCTATGTTTCATATTATTAGAAGTAAGTACTTACATATCTTAAGAGGTCTATTCGAATGGTATTAGTAGACCATTGTCAGGCTAATTAGCTGGTTGTTATCAATCAATTATTTCTATGTTTCAGATTATTAGAAGCACATAGCTTGCAATGTCTTCTTTCAACGACTTATCCTAGGTTCTAAACTGGTTTTAGTTGTTCAGTTTGTATCAGCTTATTTTTGCTAAGGTATCGGATGTAAAATTTTCCATACTTTGAAGAGTATAGCCATGTGAGATCGTATTGCATCCCAGGGAAAGCTAACAAATGCCTGTTTGGTCATTTCAGTGTTAGAAATCAAACATCACAGTACGACTAAGCTTATTTGCTATAACTTTTTAGTATTTTTCTTGTAATAGGAAACCAGTCTAGACTTTTAGGTAAGTATTCCAAAGTAATGATGGTACGATATTATCATGCTTCTATTAATTATTTAAAATGAATAATTAATTGGTAACAACTTTAGGAAAACAATTAGAATTTTATCGGCCTGCGGTAACAGATTACTTGCCTAGCTAGGACCCACATCACTTCATCATAATTTTACTTAGCGCCGTAACTTAATTATCCCTACCTTATTGGTCTGAATTAATAACTAACCATATATATATATCCGCCTACCTATAGTTTCCTACAACTTTCCTCACTTGAAAATGCCTATATTTTGTCGAACTAACAGTCCCTTTTGTGTACCTTGCAAACTAGGCCAAGCCTCATTTAATTTAAATTCGTGGTGTGTGGTGAGAGTCGCATTGCCCCTGAAAGCAACTAACTCCTAAATGTTCTATCAGTCGAGCCAGTATACTCAGTGTGTTATTTTCCTATCACTACACTGTATGTATGGAGGTAGACTCGAGATTGGACTGGGTCATACGGGTCTACCTCCAGCTAAATGGTGTCTGACCTATCTTCAACTTTCACTAGGGAGACAACTGTCTCTCCCCCATTACTCCGTCGAAGATAGTGTATTGTTTAGCGTAATAGTGTAAAACGCCGATCTTATTAAATACAATCAAAGATCATCCAGACCGAAGTCTGTTGAAAGGTACATAGGTTTTTGTTGCCACCGTGATTCGTTTCCGCCGATGTACCCCAGAATACTTCATTCCGTTAACGGATTCGAGTTGCGATCGCAATAGTTTACTTTATTAATAACTTTCAATTTCACAAGTCTTAATTAATATCGCAGCTCGAATATCACTTAGCGCACTATCAAAGCTCGGACACTATTTTTCCCGTATGAGTCGTACCGCACTCTTAAGTTGGACCGCACCGCCGATGTCCCAAAATTGAATGTCCGCTAATTTTCCGCCTTTTTCCCAAGCATCTTAACTTTCGCGCCACGCGCGCCTAACATACGCCCGCGCGAGTCCACTTTTCTTCCCTTCCACCAATCGCTAGCCGTTTCCCCGATGCCCCCCGCCTTCGCGTCGCGCCACGTGGAGCTATCATCCGACCTCTCTTTCTGTCTTTTTCTCAACCTCTCGCTCGCTCATTGCCGCTTTCGCCGCGCAATTCTAAAATTTTTCCATAATCTAACCAAATCTCGTCAGATAGCCAATATTACATCTTTGAATATCTAAAAGTAGCCTTCTATTAACAATTCCCTCTCAATAATCATCCACTTAAGCCAATAATCCTGTATTTTGTGAAATTATAAAAAGTTCCGTATTCCGACCATAGATGGCGTCCGCCCGTAGGTGAACCACTTTGCCGACCCCAGAGCAGTCCCCGCGAAACTCAAAATAAAATACGGTCCTAGTCAACCTAGCAACCTTACGCGAAGCCCAAATAAATGACTTCCGCTAGACGCCGCCTATGTCGCAAGGGACGCGCAGAGCAGTCCCCGCGAAATTCAAAATAAAGAAGTCAAACTAGCAACCTTATGCGAAGCTTACGTAAATAACTTCCGCTAGACGCCGCCTATGTCGCAAGGGACGCACAGAGCAGTCCCCGCGAAATTCAAACTAAAGATAAAGCGCTAGACCACTGACCATTATTCTGAACTAGTTTATTATTCCCTTTTCATGCTTATTATTAATGGTGCTACGCATTAGTATTTATTTTAGTGCTACTCCCATGCATTCCTTACTAACGGACGGATACCATTCATTCTGTACCGTTACAGCCGCCCCCGATAGAATTTAAGCAGATAAAGTACCACTCTTATCTGCGGCGAATTATATCTAAACCCTGTACTTAATTAAGTACAAAATAGCACCTCCTTCCTTGCCAACCTCATTGTCATCCTAGCCCTCAAAGATATTCCTACTATTTATAGTTCCTCCCCAAATCCCTAATGACTCCTTCCTCCATAAGCTTTCTTATTGCAAAATAGCCCACACCCCTCATTCTATTCAACTGACACAAAATCATAATCGCATACCCAATTCTCGTGTTCGAAACGAAATCCCAGTAAACTTAGTCTCGGTAAATATTTCCCAATAACTTAGACATCTACCATTTCTTTAATCATACACAACCTCCGAATAATGATTTGCCTTTTGTTTACCATCATAACAACAAATCATAATATAATATAAATCAATATAACAGTCTCTTGCTCTGTCTACTAACGCCCCCTAGCGGAAACTCTTCAACTCTATGACGATTCCGACGTAAAGTTTATAACATCTTCCGAACCATTCAATTATTCTATTCTTTAAATTATTTTCCTAGAATAATTTCAAGTACATCTGTCATCATGGCCTTCTTTTAACTTACGTCTTTTCTTACAACTTGTTCCGCATCTAAATGTTGCAACCTAGGGATCGAACCTGGGATCTTTCGTGGGTGAAGCATCAACCACTTCGCCGTCATGGTCTTTTAGTTCCAACTAGGTTAATGAATAATAATTAATAATTTGAATTAAAACTTTCCTTCATACTTCAACGCTACCAATCTCATCTTAGCTTATATAATTACCTAAGATAACGAAACGTCGGAACAATTGTCTACCTCAGGCAGGGATCGAACCCGCGTCCTCCACAATTCCTAATTAGCTACTTCTTTTAACGGAAACCTATTTTCCTCTCCGCGGATAAGAAATCTTAACCAAACCCCCATATCAACCAAAACCAGTAGGCATACCATCATCGCCCAAGAGTTATAACTTTATTTTAGATGAGATACATCTAATGTCTAATCCTACAAATAACCGAGATAGAATACTAGACTCGCTTCCGTCCGGTACGCAGTGACACCCACTCACCGTGCATACAAATAGAGGTCTTAACGCCTTACAATAAGGTTGTCGATCGTAAATACTTAGGAAAAACTCATTCACTCTAAGGGGGTACGCATCTCGAAACACGTCCTTGAGTTTTGAACTAGCTACCCCGTAGTTCAGATCTATTAGAAGTTTGTGTGCTATGTATATCTAACTGTCAATGTATGCGTCATCGATAAGTACTTGTTAATACCCCGGTACGCGTTGGACATTGTATACTAATTGACAAGTACTGAGCTTATGTGTATAAGCAAATACTTATGCTAAAACCTATCTAGTAACTATGTCTCATCCCTAGTTATTACTATGTACGAAAGACAACATTTAGTCTCATTTGCTAATATATAATACGTCAATATCCCCTTACTTACCTATACCTTTGAAAAATATCATTTTCTTATTAAATTAAACAGACCGGTAACTATCTTATCCGCCCCCACAACTCTACTTAACTTCCTACCTTTTATATTACTAATAATCGGTCAAATCGGTAAATAATAAGTCATTAAAGGTGACACTTCGTCTTAGTATTCATGGTAATTAATATCGTAAGTTCCTTCTCGTATTTACTGAATTCCAAACTGCGTGATTCAATAGTGCTAGTTTCTTTTTTTTTTTTTTTTTTTATTAGATGATTTTAATTTTACACTCGCACAAGACACATTATTAAGATGGTAATCTCCCGAATGTTTGTAACTCTAATTGGTTACTCATTATGCATTCTACTTTACTTTTCAGCCTTCCGTCCAGATGGTAAAATTCCCCAGCAACACGAGATCCCCTGACCACGCCAAAATGAAATGCCATCAATGGCCTCTGTTTCTGCAGCCTAAGACATTATCTCTCTATAGGTTAGTCAAGTATAATTGTCCTGATTTAGACTTCACAAGACGCCCCCAAAGGAACCACCTTACAGCAGAATTTCCGCAACTTTAAGAAAGGCTAGTTTAGGAAATGAAGCTAAATGGAAACCACTTAATTTTATTGTGTGCTGAGTAATTCCCACTTCTACAGCACAGTTCCGAAACTTCGATTCAATTACTTCACCAGGTAAATCAAAATAAACCCTACACGCTTAACTAAGTTCTATTTGTGCCCAGTGCGACTAAAAATATTCGAACACCCTAAACAAGCTACTTTTACTAATTTAACAGTGCCAATTAAGAATGCTCCCTTGTGTCATCTATAATTTTATTGTGTGCATAGACGACCAAAGACCTCGCTTTCAGCATGCCTTCTTCGTTGGACCCGCTTAGTTAAATACTCTAATCAAAATTCTAAAGTTACAATTGAAAATGTCAAAAGTTCGAATATTATGCAATAGAGAATTTCTCTAACATAGTTACTCCATCTCTTCGTACTATTTGGTCAGGCATATTGCAATTCAAGTATTTATTTTAATTTATAATGACCTATCTTCTCCACCCCTGTTCACATACTTTAGCCATCCCTATCCACAGCTGCGGTGAAGATAATTAGTTAATGAACAAAACATCCTATAAACATTCTATGTTACTACCGCAATCACAAGAAATATTTACTAGAAGGATTATCTATCATACAGCTGACTATAACAAAATGAGTCCCCCTTATCTTTCTCCGTTCCTCTTCTAACGTAGAAGACAACAACAGACAATTAACAATTAATTACTTATAATTTAGAACAACCCTAGGTAAAACGCTACCACAAAACTAGTATAGAACAGAATAATACTAACCGAAGTAAACTTTTGTATTCACACTTGCAAATAAAATATCTTTATCTTTCCGTGATGAATGATTTCGATAACACTATTTCATCAACTCAATGTCCCGGCCTACATATGTGAAAACTCCCAATCAATTAGTTTGTATAAAACAATCTAGATGCAACATGCAGTTCACATTAACTAACAATTTTAAGGTTGTGCCATAACTTCGACAATAACCTACCTTAGCACTAATTTTAATCATCTACAATTACATCACGTACATATTAGATGCCAATAATCTAGATTATTTTAGAATTCTAGCAATTCTATTAAATAACCAACAAGATCATCCCGCTGTGACAGTCTGCGCTGACCTTCCCACAAGTCAAAACCGCGTTTCGTTCGTCCTATCATTTCTAAACCTGTAGACATTTACTTTGTACTAAACAAATTCTTGAGTTAATAATTATTTGCCAATTGTTAAGCAAACTTATTTAATTTCATAATAACAATTTTAATATAGCAGTATTAGAATATTATTATAAATCCCGAACATCTTTATTTATTATAATCAACATTACCGGTTAAAGTATTTGAATGGCCTAGTGCGAACTAGGTTTCAGGTCGCACCTCGGAAAATAAATTTACTATTGACTTTAAAATCTACTACTTATAAATTTATTATTTTCTTCTGACATATAAAGATAGGCTATGACTCTAGGTCGGGTTTAGTAAACTTTGAACTATGGCTACCTCCACGATAACCTCGGTTAAATATATATATCCGCAAAACGAAATATGTCCAATACGGCCGATTTTACTAAATTTAAATTATGCTACTAAACAGTACGTGTCCTAAGAACGTCACACATCCGAAACCCATTTCAGTTCTAATGTCTTTACCCATCTAAATTAAAATTTGTACCTGTCGACGCGAGACAACATCTAAATAATTACCTTGTATGATTCGAATTGTGATAGTTGATTTTGTATTGTAATCTCGATAACGCAATACCAGGGATTTACTTGTTAAGCGGTAAGAGATTTATTCTCAGCTCGCAATATCAGTCGCTTTATTTCCGGCTTGAATGTTTCTGCGGACTATGAGTTTAAAATTATCCTACAACTTAAAATTATGGTATATAAAATCGATCACTGTTTTATAAGTAGCTGGTGTTAACTTTTAAAATGATAAAACGATTTAACTAATGATTATGACGTGACATCCGTCCGCAACTCGCCTTTATAATGGGCGATTTTCCGAGATCAAAAAAAAAAAAGAAATTGGTTCGTAAATGACTTCATAGATGGCGCTTAGCATAGATTAGTATGGCGCTTAGTAAAAGGCGGGTTCATGAAGAGCACGTGTATGGCTGCGTAATATTTATTCTATTCCAAAATAGAAATAGGTTCTGGATGTCCTGAATATAAATAGGTAAGTAAATACTATTTTTTTATTCTTTTGGTAGACAAGTAAAAGTGTAGAATTTATTACAGCCCATAAGTAGCCCAGCTTTCATAAAACGACATCTATCGAGTGTTTTTGAACTAATTTTTACTTTTTAATTTGGGCTGTCAGAAAATCGCCCATTGATGTGATAACATACGCTATTGTTATCCCTATAGCGTAACAGTGCTATAACTCGTTAATTTTGCAGTTAAATCTCGACTTCAAGCCAGTCAACTATTTTTTTTTTTTTTCTACTATTATTTTTTTTTTCAATTTATTATTCTTTCTTTACTATTGTATCTTTCTTTCGACCCCTATTTTGCTCCCAAGCTCAATTAATATCTACCTTCCACAATTATCCATCATCCGTCAATCTTAGGTATCCTCGAGAATTTTTTTTTTTTTTTTTTTTTTTTTAACATCTTAATCGTTCAACGGAGATAGACAATTGTGCAAGGTACCCTTCTTAATAGGCTAATCCAACCCAGTGAATTTAATGATTTATCTATCTCTACCTATCCTAACTAATTAGTCATGTAGTAAAGTCTTTTCTTTTCACCGCTCTCCCGACTTAGATATCTCTAGATAACTCACAACTGATAATATTAGGTAAGTAGGTATAGTAAGCTGTGCCCAGCGAGCTTTACCTCTGCGTACGTTAACCTCATCTTAAGCTAATAATAATCCTTTATAAATCTTCATAATTAACTATTTATCACGATTTCAACTATACGGTAAGAAGCAATGATTACCGGTAACGACTAATTACAACGCTGCAAGAGTATTTCAATTATACATATTATTATTAGACAGCACCCTTTTACCATCATCCAAAATAAAATCTTTTATTGGTAACCCAACGCCATCTAGCCTCGCTAATAAGTAACCTCCCCACAATAGAGTAGATATTAGATAGTTGTTTCCAGACGGTAACGACTTTTATCGCCTACTAGACGTATTTATCCGTTTACATTATGCATCCCAAACTACGTTGCTTTTAAACCAAAATTCCTACTAGCAATGAATAGTCATATGATTCTATCCCCTACATGACATCCCTGCTACTTGTTATTACTTATAATCGCGATTCCTCATCAACGCGTGTATTTTGAACCGTAATACTATTTTATGTTACTTTTCCTAGGATTTTAGCGAACTAACAAAATGAAGCGGCATTTCCCATGTCATTGCATTCTAATCTACTACGTGATAAGTATTAGGAAAATCTCTTTCAATGTAAAAATCGCAGGTATTAAAAATAACAGGTATGGAAAATAACAGGTGATTCCACTTGCTATAACAAAATCACATGATTACGCGTTATGGAAGTTTCCTCTCCGATTGGTTTTATGACGTCATGTTTTATAATCATTCCTAATTCTAGATTGTTTATGGTCTCGCTAAATCATTTGTCTCTATGGTCCAACCATAGACAAAGAACGTTATAGTCCTTGACTAGCCTAAACTACTCTATGGATTTCAGACGTGAGACTCAAGTACATTATTATATTTTTTCTAACATAACCAACAAAATAAATTATAATACGTAGAATAGCACATCAACTAAAAACCGCAATCGCTCAACGATTATTAGTCAAAATATAATTATTATTAGTTTTATATTATGCTGTTAGCGTCATAACTTTATAATATTGTACAGCATATCGCCGTCCTATAATATAAATTGAATCCTGCAATAACTTAGTTGGTTAATTCTGTCCAATCTCGCCCCCTTGCCTTTCCATCCGACAGCAATAATAATTAAACCGCCCCCTATTCTACAAATCTTTCTAAATCAATAAATGTTGAACTATGTCACCCTATCGACTTTTTACGATCCTAAAAATAACTCAACACAAGGCTGTATGAACCAGTTGCCTATGCCTATATGAAATCTATCACCAGGAATAGAAACAAAACTACAGTTACCATAGCTCCTAACGTCAACAACAAAAATTGGTTATCTGGTTTCAGTATTCAAGGAATCAATTACTAAAGGTTTCAGTATTCACAGATAACTCAACAATTTTAAAATTTAATACTCCAGACCCCCGGATAATAACTATATCTATGTACTTCGTGCACTTATGATACTTTGGGAAAACAACAACGCCTAACAGCCGCACGGTACCTGATGCTGGCGAAATCCACCATTAAATAAAGAAGGAAAAGATAATAACTGAAAGGTATTGTATTTCAAATAATACTCATTACATTATTGTTTTATTGTTTTATCTCCTTTGACCTTTAACCTAACCTGAGAATCTTTTTGTTACAGATTTCGTACAACAAAATTTAGCTCCAGCTCTCATTGCGACTGTCTACAATATTGGTCTTAATCTATTATCAAGAACCCGTAATACAAAGTGTATGAATCAACTTTAGAAGATAACAACGTTTATTGTGAAAAGTGTCAAATTATAATTCACCCATTATCAAGAGCCCGTAATACAAAGTGTATGAATCAACTTTAGAAGATAACAACGTTTATTGTGAAAAGTGTCAAATTATAATTCACCCATTATCAAGAGCCCGTAATACAAAGTGTATGAATCAACTTTAGAAGATAACAACGTTTATTGTGAAAAGTGTCAAATTATAATTCTTCAATATCTCTGAATTAATTAATCTTCATTGAATTATTCCCTATTAAGCCAATTCTAAACTCACGCATCGCAACACGACAACAATTTGTGGGAAAAATCCCACTTCTAAATTAAAGTATTACCGCTTGACTGAAATCCAATACAACTATATTAATGATAATTTATAACTTAACTTTCTGATCCTGGTCATGGCTTACCAAATTGTAACCTCTCCACAACATTATAATTTGCTACACCTAAATCTATAAATTCTCTATACCTAAATCTAAACCTAAATCTAATGCCTTTCACACCTATATGCCTAGCTAGCTTATAATACATACACACATCCTCGCCGCTTTACCTTAACTTAAATTATTATCTAATTCTTAAAACTAATTAACCTAATTTATCTACAATCTAATGGTTGTGTCTGGAGTTTTGTAGAGTGTGTAGCGTTTGTATGAAGATGGAACCTTAGCATAGCTTAATTCTATTTGCAGTGAATTTCAGTCAAGCAATGTAATATTATAATAACTACTATTTTGGCCAGATCGTCTAGTGAACCCTCCGTTGTTAACCGCATTTAAGTAACTCAAGTTCTTTCGTGAAAGTTTAGTAATTGGCTTATCCCTGTGTTAAATTATTTTCTCCTGACCTAATTACCTACCAGTCTATAAATCCTAACATAAACATGTGTAGCCTAGCAATGACTCCGTCTGAACTGTGACCTAAATCCTTCACTGCAGCTGCGGGGAAGATTTGTAACCACTCAAAGGTAATCAGATGATAGCTTAGCTTGTAGGTATTATTATTTATTATCAGTAGCATGATACATAAGAAGCCTGGTGCAATTTATATAAAGGTCTTGTGGAATTATAAGAGTCTTGTGGAAATATAAAAGTCTTGTGGAAGTTTAAAAGTCTTGTGGAAATATAAGAGTCTTGTGGAAGTTTATGAGCTCCAACCGCCGCTCCATAGCGTGCCATTACATCTCATTGTTTAATTATGGCCCCGTCCACTTTGGCTTTAACATTAATTATTAGCTTGTAGCTTTAATTCTTTCAAACTGAGAATTTACATCTCCTCTCAAAATCGAATTTCATTTTACATTATGAACTATGTGTTAGCAATTTAAATTCTTATTATTCCACATAAATCAATAGAGTTTATCTCAAGGCTTGCTATCATCCAAATATCCTTTTCACATTAAGAACTTAATTATTCAATGCAATAACTTATATTCAGTTCCGTAAAGGGTGGATAATTTAATCAAACGCCACTTCAGGCGGTGGCTAAAGTAGAATGCTATTAATACAGGTAAAATTACTTTTATTTACTCCTAGTATTTATTATACAGGTCTTATAAAGTTCCAATATAACTACATTGGATTGGCTGCATTGGCAGATTATCACATCTTAAGTTTATTAAAGGATGTTTAATTCATTCAATATCCTTGACTTTAGGAAGTGAACTGAAATAGAATACTATCATTTGAAGTAAATTACTTTGGGTTACTCTTAGTGTTCATTATACAGATCTTATAAAGTGTAATTACATCTCAAGTTTATTGAAAGATGTTTAATTCATTCAACATCCCCGACTTTTAGGGAGTGAATGTAGTTAATTATTTTTCCATTAACTTCCACCCTCTGTCTCTCAGACTGAGTGGTTAATTTGATAGACTACTAAATCAGTCTGTATACTTTTAGTGGGTAGTAAATTAATTAGTTAATTATCCCTGTTAATCATTAAATCAATTACATTTAGAAGTTATCTTTACTCCCTTAATAGATATAAATTAGACTGTACTAGGTATTAGTCTGATTGATTAGATTGTTCCCATCAAATATTTCTATGTTTCATATTATTAGAAGTAAGTACTTACATATCTTAAGAGGTCTATTCGAATGGTATTAGTAGACCATTGTCAGGCTAATTAGCTGGTTGTTATCAATCAATTATTTCTATGTTTCAGATTATTAGAAGCACATAGCTTGCAATGTCTTCTTTCAACGACTTATCCTAGGTTCTAAACTGGTTTTAGTTGTTCAGTTTGTATCAGCTTATTTTTGCTAAGGTATCGGATGTAAAATTTTCCATACTTTGAAGAGTATAGCCATGTGAGATCGTATTGCATCCCAGGGAAAGCTAACAAATGCCTGTTTGGTCATTTCAGTGTTAGAAATCAAACATCACAGTACGACTAAGCTTATTTGCTATAACTTTTTAGTATTTTTCTTGTAATAGGAAACCAGTCTAGACTTTTAGGTAAGTATTCCAAAGTAATGATGGTACGATATTATCATGCTTCTATTAATTATTTAAAATGAATAATTAATTGGTAACAACTTTAGGAAAACAATTAGAATTTTATCGGCCTGCGGTAACAGATTACTTGCCTAGCTAGGACCCACATCACTTCATCATAATTTTATTTAGCGCCGTAACTTAATTATCCCTACCTTATTGGTCTGAATTAATAACTAACCATATATATATATCCGCCTACCTATAGTTTCCTACAACTTTCCTCACTTGAAAATGCCTATATTTTGTCGAACTAACAGTCCCTTTTGTGTACCTTGCAAACTAGGCCAAGCCTCATTTAATTTAAATTCGTGGTGTGTGGTGAGAGTCGCATTGCCCCTGAAAGCAACTAACTCCTAAATGTTCTATCAGTCGAGCCAGTATACTCAGTGTGTTATTTTCCTATCACTACACTGTATGTATGGAGGTAGACTCGAGATTGGACTGGGTCATACGGGTCTACCTCCAGCTAAATGGTGTCTGACCTATCTTCAACTTTCACTAGGGAGACAACTGTCTCTCCCCCATTACTCCGTCGAAGATAGTGTATTGTTTAGCGTAATAGTGTAAAACGCCGATCTTATTAAATACAATCAAAGATCATCCAGACCGAAGTCTGTTGAAAGGTACATAGGTTTTTGTTGCCACCGTGATTCGTTTCCGCCGATGTACCCCAGAATACTTCATTCCGTTAACGGATTCGAGTTGCGATCGCAATAGTTTACTTTATTAATAACTTTCAATTTCACAAATCTTAATTAATATCGCAGCTCGAATATCACTTAGCGCACTATCAAAGCTCGGACACTATTTTTCCCGTATGAGTCGTACCGCACTCTTAAGTTGGACCGCACCGCCGATGTCCCAAAATTGAATGTCCGCTAATTTTCCGCCTTTTTCCCAAGCATCTTAACTTTCGCGCCACGCGCGCCTAACATACGCCCGCGCGAGTCCACTTTTCTTCCCTTCCACCAATCGCTAGCCGTTTCCCCGATGCCCCCCGCCTTCGCGTCGCGCCACGTGGAGCTATCATCCGACCTCTCTTTCTGTCTTTTTCTCAACCTCTCGCTCGCTCATTGCCGCTTTCGCCGCGCAATTCTAAAATTTTTCCATAATCTAACCAAATCTCGTCAGATAGCCAATATTACATCTTTGAATATCTAAAAGTAGCCTTCTATTAACAATTCCCTCTCAATAATCATCCACTTAAGCCAATAATCCTGTATTTTGTGAAATTATAAAAAGTTCCGTATTCCGACCATAGATGGCGTCCGCCCGTAGGTGAACCACTTTGCCGACCCCAGAGCAGTCCCCGCGAAACTCAAAATAAAATACGGTCCTAGTCAACCTAGCAACCTTACGCGAAGCCCAAATAAATGACTTCCGCTAGACGCCGCCTATGTCGCAAGGGACGCGCAGAGCAGTCCCCGCGAAATTCAAAATAAAGAAGTCAAACTAGCAACCTTATGCGAAGCTTACGTAAATAACTTCCGCTAGACGCCGCCTATGTCGCAAGGGACGCACAGAGCAGTCCCCGCGAAATTCAAACTAAAGATAAAGCGCTAGACCACTGACCATTATTCTGAACTAGTTTATTATTCCCTTTTCATGCTTATTATTAATGGTGCTACGCATTAGTATTTATTTTAGTGCTACTCCCATGCATTCCTTACTAACGGACGGATACCATTCATTCTGTACCGTTACACAGTCCCCGCGAAATTCAAATAAAAATAAAGCCCCTAGTTCATTGACTCATTCTTACACCCTTCAACCATAAAGCCATTTGTCCACATGTCCATTATTTTAAACTAGTTTATTTTTCCTCTTTTTATGCTTATTACAATAACGGTGCAACGCATTAATATTGATTTTAGTGCTACACTCATGTATTCCTTATTAACGGACAGATACCATTCATTCTGTACCGTTACAAGTGTTTCATTTTACACATCAAATCACAGCTCAGTAAAGATTGAAAATAAAGTATTTTCGCATACTTTATTTTCATGCAAAAGTATAAAGTATATTTATCGAAAATAACGTAGGAGGACTTTATTACAAAGTATGGTTGGCAACCCTTGCGTCCTGCACCGCACTGGTGGTGACGTAATCTGCGCCAGGCCAGTGCAGCCACCGTCGCAAGAATGATACCTAAAATAAAATATAATACATATTGCGTGATATCATGTGTTGAGGCAACAGAAGTTGGCTCTATTTCTGGGTTAGCGGTTTTCAACTGCTGATTCTGATCATCTATCTTGTTTGTTTCTTTCTGAAACTGAATATGGTTTGTATCAACTCTCTTGATTTGTGACGAAAGTGGTGTTGCTTGCTACAGTTACAGTAGAGCGAAAAACACATTCTCATTTGCCCTGATGAGATGTTTAAAGATTTGGATAACTTTCGATGTTTATATTGAATATAAGTAATTGAATTATATTTTAAGGAATGAAAAAATGTATTTACTTATAAATTGCAAGTTTTATGCCCCTTACTCTAATACTAAAAATAATTTGTTAGCATAATTAGCTCGTAAAAACCAAAATCAAAACCTAGTATGAGTACTTCCTAGGTTTTAATATGATTATTGGGTGTCTGCTACCAGCTCGAAATCCTTTTTCAACATAGTAAGTGTAAATGATAATTAAGTTAACAATTCAATTTACATAGACATTTTAATAAAAATAATATTAATAAAATTTTCAGAAAAAAATATCATCGGGTACTATTCTTCTGAAGTACGTTGCTAGGTGGACAAAAGATCCAATGAGCTATCATTGACTGGTAGGTTATATAATACCAGAAATTTTGTCTTCATTCGGGCATCATAGGGACTAATTTTTTTATTACTTTCTCCTTTTTTTGTGTTGTCATTGTCATACCTCATGGATTAGGAATCATTCTAGGCGAACTACAGACACTGAATCGTTTCATCAAGAAATCCAACTTGGTAAATTGAGATTCAAATCTGAAATAAAAACCGGACAAGTGCGAGTCGGGCTCGCCCACCGAGTGTTCCGTACAAATTTGGTGTATATAATAAGGTGTATATTATATTTTTTTTTAATTTCATTTTTCGTCAATAATCGAATCGAAATTTCATAAAAATAATTTAAAATCTGTTAAGCTTGTGCCAATGAATGAAAGGTCTTACGATAGGTACCCCACATGACACAATTAACTCAATTTACAATTAGGAATTTAATTGAAAAAAAATTGAATGCCGTTCCGGGCATAAAGTCCCTGTTTTTTAATGATTTAATTTAATTACAAATGTATAGTTTATATATTTTTCCCTATATACTTGTAGTATTAGACGTAGTATAAGACGGTAATACTTTAGGTCAACGGAAAACACCCTATAAATTAGATTTCCTTGAGTGTCGAACTATACATTTTTTTGGCACAAAGACCCGGTTTTTAATGATTTAATTACAAATGTGTAGTTTTCAGATTTTTTCCTATACCTACTTGTAGTACAAGACGGTAATACTTGCCAAATTTCATAGTTCTAGGTCAACGGAAGATACCCCCTATAACTTTAGATTCCCTTGAGAGTGTCGAAATATAAGTTTTTTTGCGGCATAAACGGCTGTTTTTTTTCTTTTTACGTTGACTTAGAAGTTTGATTTTTTCACAGCTTCAAGAGATATAAATCTGAATTATATCGTTTTTATTTCAACTCGATATCTCAACGTGTCCTGAGTTATAGGGTCTTGACAGACAGACAGACGGACAACAAAGTGATCCTATAAGGGTTCCTTTTTTCATTTTAAGGTACGAAACCCTAAAAAAAGGAATGGTTAATAATAATTTAATTTTAATTTTAATATTTGTTTTGACCAATAAAATTGTAACTGCCGCCTCATATAATACCAAGTAATAATTTAGTACCTAATGTAACGGAAACTGGCAAAAATTGCGACACGACCTTTTGAATGAAGCGCTGGCACGGTACTAGCGATTAAATTAAATTAAAAATTAAAATTCGTTTATTTTTACACAAAAGTCACTAACAGTTACTGTTAGTGGGGGTGAGTCTCAGTCTCTAGATGGGTACTTTATGAAGAGAATCGGCAGGTGGTCTGGTTTCCGCCCACGCGAAGCCCTTCCCCCTCTTACTAGTTTCTTATTGGTCGGCAGATAAGTTTATACGTATTTCCATTTCCTATTAAGGCACATTGACCATTACAAAACCTTGTATCCATGCACTTACTAGATTTTAAAATGGTCTAGGTTACTTGCTAGTATAACGGTTGGTGCAGAAATTAAAACCTTTTCTTGATTAAATTCATCATTTTATTAATTTGAATAACTTTTACAGCACCTTCGCACAGCAACCTTCCGACACATCTTGTCAGCTCAACGTCTTGTGGACGACATGGCCGCTGCCCGATGGCCATCTTGGTTTTGTAATGACGATCTGACAAACCGTAGACAAAGAACTGTCTACGTGACAGACAAAACCAAGATAGTGGCAGTGATGCCAGCTTGCAAAATATGAACTAAAGTTACAAAAATACAACAGCTTGATTAAATAATTTAAGTTTGCTAACACTAGGTTTAAATATTGGTTAAAGTAAAGGACATTGTTGAAGTTAGCCTAAGAACATAACATACATGATAATTCTTAGCTTATTTTTTACGACAGGTAACTATTATTTAGATTTTGGCGGACACTTTTAGACAAGTAACCAATAATAAAAAGAACGTTTTGGACAATAATATTGAATTGAGTATAATTTTTTTTTATTAAGAGTTTGGTTATTGAGAGTTCAGTGCATTCAGCCAGTGAATTAAAGGTTTGTGACCAAAATATTTAAAATATGTACAAACAAACCTAATAATATTATGCATGTATCGCTGACTCGATATACTTAGTGCCAATGCCAAATACTCCAAGCATCATTAGAATACGATACATCGCATTTTATTTCAAACTGAAAATGTTAGTCAACTCAAGATTCTTTTGCTTTTCCAATGAGGAGAATTTTACTAATCTCCGGTGCTGTGTTACTCGCTGACTGACGGTACTGTAGTATGCTATACACAGTGTTGCCATATATACGGATTCGTCCGTAAAATAATGTCAATGTTCAAACCGGACAACGAATGCACACGGATTTTTATACGGAATTTTCAGGCAAATGATTTTAATGAGTAATAACTTTTAATAAGTAGTACTTTCTTTTATTATTCCTAAGCAATATGTTACATTTTATTTGATTCTGCGTAAACTAAGGAGTCTTATTTAATTTACATAGATTTTTACAGAACTGAACCAGCAAACTGCATAGTAAAAACTATGGCTTTGAGGATTCCCATTGAGATATTTTCTTGGTCGGCTAATATGAGAATGAGAGCCAGGGAGAGTTAATGGTGTTATTTAGTGTTAGTGCAAGCAAAACGTAAAACACTTTGTTATTAATGAATCATTATTGTGTCTGTCTGACATCCATATTGTTTTAGTGTGTTTTTGCCGTTATTAACCATCTTATTACTTTCATTGATATAGTTATATGTAGGTAGTTGTAAGTATGTATATACATACCTTAGAGTTTCAACCTAGACCTTAAGATAAAATATTTTTTGTTTGTATTTTACATGTTTCCAATTCTCTCAAGAAGTCCGTGCGAGATCTCAGTAAAGTCTCATATCTTTACTGGAACTCAAGTGGTTTGGGAGGAGTATCATTTAGCATTAAACCGAACGTTCATATTATCATCACTCATCATTCTCATCAGTTTAAGCATAATCAATGGACTCTAATAATACGACCAAAGGACTGTACCTATCCTTGGCCAAGAAAAAAAAGTTGTCGTTCTGGACTTCTTGGCCGGAAAGTAAATCGTCATGTCTGCAGTTTTGTTTTATTTTCTATAATTTATTTTTTTTAAGAATATTAATGTGAAATAATGATGTATTATTTAAGTGTTAGTGAACGTGCATGAGTGATGGCAAATAAAACAAAACAGTGCAACATCACTTCTCAAATCCTTTAATTAAACATAACCTCAAAATAATTAGAAGCTTTTCCTGATATTTAGGTTCTCAGGAGTGTCCGTCAAAAATCTTTGTTTTTACAGTCATTTACTTGCAATTTCGAACCTAGAAAAGAATATTTCATAATTGTTGGTTCTTAGGCTAACAATGTATGGGCGCAGAACATTGTCCTTTGCATTGTACTTGCTAGGTTTTTGAGGTACGCGTCATTCCGGTGTTTAGTGTAATATTGCGATTTCTGACTTCACATCCTGTGGATACTTTATTTTTAAGGTGGTTTATGATAAAAAACAAAATACTGCAAACATGTCCCTTACTAGGTTCTTCAATGGACCAGCCGAATAATTCCGCTGCCATTCAATTGTTCAGATGAAACTTGATTCTCACATTCTCACACGGACAGTGCATGGTCCGCAACATGAAAATAAATAGGTATTTATTTTATGTAATTCCTGCCATGTCTAAGAATGAGTGACGCATTGTGTTATTTAAACGTCATTCTTTATGCATATACTATTGTCTGACGTCATTCGAAAAAATGGTTTTTGTAGTAAACACAGGTAGGTAATTTCATCGTAGGTATTGACTGCATTTTTGAATATCTAATTGAGTCATAGGTAAGTAAGAGTCTGTTTGTTATTCAAGGCCATGTACTCTGATACAGGTTCAATGCTGATCATGTTGCTTTGATTTCTGAGTTGAATAGGTATGAGTTGATAAATCTCATAGTTATTCTGGTTACTAGCGGTAGTCTAATTTCAAATATAAAAAAGTCTTTTGTCATTTTTGCTTTGACCTTTAATAAATGATATAATTTAGGCAGTCCTCCCATCATGTTGTTTATTGTTGAAGATAAATCTTTCGATAGTTGCCCTGAAATTATATTTAATTCATTCTTTAGTTGCTCTGGGGTGATCAGATGTATATTAAATGTTCCATGATGAAGGTCTGTAATTGTGTCGAGTAAATATTCTTGAATGTTTCTAAGATTCAGCAAAACATTGTTTACAATTATAGATGATAGTGCGAATTCGTTGCTGTGTATGATATCTTGAATCTTTTCATTCATTGTATTAGTATATCTTTCTAGTTTGTTTATTTCTTTGTTAATGATTTTGTGCTGCTTGTTCATAGTGGTTTCAACTCTTTGTAGTAAATTATGTTCGGCTTCTACTATGGAAGTCTGATTCTTCCAAAGTACGGCTAAGTGCTTTTGGTTTAATCGCAGTAAGTCGATGTCTTTCTTGTACTAATCGGCGACTTGATCATCGAGTACTCCGAATAGTGAGTATGCTATGTTTTCGACCCTATTGAAGAAACCGCGCCGCGTACGCGCCTTTGTGGCGGTGGCGGGGCCGGCGACTTCAAATTGCTGATTTAGTAACAGATAATTAAAGTGATCAAGTTCCCTATAGCCGTGTTGTAATTGCGTCATAATTGCTTCGTATAGTGGATGTTTATTTACGTTACATATAGCTTCTAGGTTTTTAATATATTTTGTTACTATGTCGGAGCCTTCCCAGTATGGCTGCATATCATAATAAACAATAAGCTTCCACTCGTCTCTTGCAAGATTGTAACGGTACAGAATGAATGGTATCCGTCCGTTAGTAAGGAATGTATGGGAGTAGCACTAAAATTAATATTAATGCGTAGCACCATTAATATAATAAGCATGAAAAGGGAAAAATAAACTAGTTCAAAATAATGGTCAATGGCCTAGGGCTTTATCTTTATTTTGAATTTCGCGGGGACTGCTCCGTGTGCCCCTTGCGACATAGGCGCCGTCTAGCGTGCGTTATTTACTTGGGTTACGCGGCGGACGGCGTAGGTTGGCAAGCCGGTTCACATACAGGCGGGCGCCACCTATGTTCTGATTACGGAACCTTTTATAATTTTACAAAATACAGAATTACTGGCTTAAGTGGATGATTATTGAGAGGGAATTGTTAATGGAAGGCTACATTTAGATATTCAAACATGTAATATTGGCTATCTGACGAGATTTGGTTGAATTATGGAAAAACTTTAGAATTGCGCGGCGGACGGCGGCAATGAGCGAGCGAGAGGTTGAGAAAAAGATAGAAAGAGAAGGAGGATGTTATCTCCACGTGGCGCAACGCGAAGTTCGCGTATAACAAATAATAAGCGACGCGAAGGCGAGGCGCATCGGGAAAACAGCTAGCGATTGGTTGAAGGGAAGAAAAGCGGACTTGCGCGGGCGAATGTTGGGCGCGCGTGGCGCGAAAGTTAAGATGCTTGGGGAAGAGAGGGAAAATTAGGGGGCATTCAATTGTAGGACGTCGGAGGCGCGATCCGATTCACGAGTGGCGGTAACGAACTCATACGTGAAAACAAGCGTCCGAGCCATTTTAGCGCGCTAAGTGATATTCGAGCTGCGATATTAACTAACATTGGTTGTGAAGTAGAAAGTGATTATTAAAGTAAAATTCTTGTTATCGCAACTCGAATTGGTAACAGAATGAAGTATTCTGGATCATATTAGCAGATACGCGTAACGGTGGCAACAAAACTAATATGATTTCAACGGACTTCGGTTTGGAGGCATTTGACTGTATTTAATAATGCCGGCGTTATCTGTTAAAACGCTAAATAATACACTATCTTCGAGAGAGTAACGGGGGAGAGACAGTTGTCTCCTAGTGAAAATTGAAGATAGGTCAGACACCAATTAGCTGGAGGTGGGAACGTACAACCCCGTCCAAGACCGTCCCGCCTCCTTACACACAGGGTAGTGTTAGGTTGACACACTGGGTATTCCTGGCCCGACGAATAGTCAGCTTAGGGGTCAGTTGCTTTCAGGGGCAATGCGACTCACACAACTCACCACGAAATTAAGTTAAATGTGGCTTGGGCCTAGATTGCAAGGTATACAAGTAGGGACTGTTAGTTTGACAAAATATAGGTATTTCAAGTGAGGTAGGCTGTAGGAATCTATAGGTAGGCGTTTCTATATAATTGTTATGAGGAAGTGGGGGGGGGGGACAGCACGGTGTGAGCAGTGGCGGTACCTTTATACAAGCCGAAAAGCCCGGCTTGCCCTAACAAAAACTCAATACCACAACTGGTAAAACGCAATTATTAAAATCACTTAATATTTTTTACCATTGTTAATTTTCTTTCATCAGCATTCAAATTATCAATTTTATAAGTTTCTCATTAATAATCACCAAACAAATCGCATAAAGCTGCTTATAAATCGTGCGATGCTTTACATCTCTCTCGCACAAGTTGGCTTGCAACCGGGCTTCGGATTTAAAGTATATCCGCTCTCTTCTAACTTTAACAAAATTGCTACTCTATAAACATAATACTGCGTAAGTATGTATAGATTCTATGAGAAATTCATACTCTTCGTCAAAGCCAGCTTGCGTTATGAAGTTCGCAAGTAAGGCCTTCTCCAAATCAGTCTTTATTTCTACCGAATCACGTGCAACTTCAACGCGGGCGGACCAATCAGAGGCGACCGACGACAGCTCGAGCTCGGGCGAACCAATCAGAGGCGAGCGTTAATACCCGATTGTGCTGTGTGCAGCAGCCACAGGCTGCAGCCAGCCATTTTTTATTCTTTGTTATTGTCACACTTCACTTTGTTTGAGCGATTGTTTGTAAGTAACAAGTGTTTGTTTTCGTAATTTGTGATAAAAAAATGTGTTCTGAGTTTAGTTCGTCGCTTTATTGGTGTGACGAACTTAGATGTGTTGGGCGTGTGATGTGTTGCAAACAAATGTGTACTTAAACGTGTTGATGATTGGCATACAAAAGGCAGAGGTAAATAAATTCTTTGAACATCACACAATGATTTATGTATTTCGCAAACTATTAAAAGTCATCTGGGGCATTAATTATAATAGGTCTATGTAAAAGCTCTTTGGATTGTTGGTTGCTTCCATTCAAAATAATTAAGTAATAATTAATAAATTAAGCGTAGAGGCCTACATATCGACTGTGATTCCCGCGCAAAATGCTCATTTTCGCATTTTGTAGTAATTTTCCAGTTGTATTTATCGTTTTTATCGAAATTGGATAATAAATGCATGCTTAATATTACGAATCTCCACTCTGCGAGAATCAGCTGAGTTCGGACGGCCGGCGCATCGCATTTTGTAGTAATTTTGTACCTAGTTGTATTTATAGTTTTCATCGAAATAGGATAATAAAATTATTATAACATTTTTATTCCTCATGAAGCTTAGATTATAACAAAAAGGGTCATGAATTAACAATTATTCTGGTATAAATTTTACTCAATAATATTATCGTAGAAAAAAGAAATTCACAGTTAACTTAACGCGATTTTCGAAGTTTATTTGGTTTTGAATAACATTTTTTTTCTATATAAAATCAATAATATTTCTAATTTCCGTGGCCGCTACGCATTATACGACGAGATAACATTCTCATTTTTTTATTTAATTCAATCCAGGAGCCTAAAAAAGTGCCCTCGCGCAATTTATGAAAATCTTACTCTGCAATTTTGGGTTTAATTAAAAAGTTAAGCGAAATTTACAAAAAGCGAGGCCGCTACGTACTATGCCAATAGCTATTCTACACTATTCAATAAGTAAATACTGTTAATGTATTTTTGTTTCTGAGATAAAGAACGCAAAAATTGGCCGCAGTAATTATTTTTTTCAAAAATTTCTCACAAAAATCACATTCAAGATGTAATAGAAGGTAATAGGCTGTTTTTTTACAAACGACAAGAATGTTAGGAATGCCACGGCCTATGACGATTTGAGTAAAAAATGTGGCTAGTGTCACAAATGGGCACCAACATTGTACCTAGGTAGCAAGATTAGGAACTTCAGGTTTCGTGGCTTGCCCCAATCTGAAGCCCTAGGCACGCCACTGGGTGTGAGCACGCTGTGCGTACATAAACTAGGTACGTGGGCCGCGGGGCCAGGCGGGATTAATTCAGACTAATAAGGTAGGGATAATTAAGTTACGGTGCTAAATGGAAATTACTATGAAGTGACGGGGGTTAGGAGCGCTGTAGGGACCAATCTAGGCATGTAATCTGTTACCGTAGGCCAATAAACTTCTAATTGTTTTCCTAAAGTTGTTACCAATTAACTATTCATTTTAAATAATTAGCAGAAGTGTGGTAATATTGTACCGTCATTACTTTGGAGTACCTAAAAGTCTAGACTGGTTTCCTATTACAAGAAAAATACTAAAAGTTATAGCAAATAAGCATAGCTGTACTGTGATGTTTGATTTCTAATACTGAAATGACCAAACAGGCATTTTTAGCTTTCCCTGGGGTACGATACGGCCTTATATTGCTACACTCTTCAAAGTATTAAAAAATATACATCCGATACCTATTAGTAAAATATGAGCTGATACTTACTAAACAACTAAAACCAGTTTAGAACTTGGTTGGGTCGTTGAAGCTGCGGATCCACCTTAAGGGGAAAGACTTTAAAAGCTATGAGCTCCTACTATTATGAAACATAGAAATAATTGATTGATAACAACCTACTAATTAGCCTGATAATACAGTCTACTTATACCATTTGAGTTCGCCTTAATGGTCTAAAACCCTTATAAGTCATGTACTTACTTCTAATAACATGAAACATAGAAATATTTGATGGGAACAATCTAAATCAATCAGACTAATACCTAGTACAGTCTAATTTATACCTATTAAAGTGAGTAAAGGATAACTCCTAAGTGTAATTGATTTAATTATTAACAGGGATAATTACCCGATTTACTACCTGCTAAAGGTATACTAACTATGATTTAGTAGGCTACTAAATACTCACCCGGCCTGAGAGACAGGGGTGGAAGTTAATGGGAAAATAATTAACTTAAGTTCACTTCCTAAAAGTTAAGGATATTGAATAAATCAAACATCTTTTAATAAATTTAAGATGTGATAATCCGCCAATGTAGTTATATTGGTACTGTATAATAAACACTAAGAGTAACCCAAAGTAATTTTACTTCAAATGATAGTATTCTATTAAAGTTCACTTCCTAAAAGTTAAGGATATTGAATAAATCAAACATCTTTTAATAAACTTAAGATGTGATAATCTGCCAATGCAGCCCATACAATGTAGTTATAGTGGTACTTTATAAGATCTGTATAATAAACACTAAGAGTAAACCAAAGTAATTTTACTTCAAATGATAGTATTCTATTTAAGTTCACTTCCTAAATGAGTAGGATATTGAATAAATCAAACATTCTTTAATAAACTTAAGATGTGATAATCTACCAATGCAGCCAATACAATGTAGTTATATTGGTGATTTATAAGATCTGTATAATGAACACTAAGAGTAAATAAAAGTAATTTTACCTTTATTAATAGCATTCTATTTTAGTCCACTGCCTGGAAGTGGGTTTTGGATAAATTATCCACCCTTTATAGAACTAAATATTAATTTTCTAATAAGACAAAAGACAGTCAGTTAATAATATTACATTGGAATATCTTTAGACACAATAATCAGAGAAATAAGTGGGTCCTGTTGAATGTTGGCTTCCCACCTCTGTTCAATAAGTGATATCATAAGCAGTGGTCGGAGTAGGTATATTGAATTAAGGTCACTGACATCAAACGTATATGTTAATATGGATACTCCTCCGAGTTTCCGGATTATTATGATAAAAATACCGAAACATCGAAATTATTACATGAAACTAGTTAAAGATGTATCAATACTCTCAACGCTATGCTGCTAGTGGCGCTGGTCTCCATCTCTAATGTTGGCCGTATCCATTGTCTCAATCTCGCAAAAGAAAAGAAATCACGTCTTAAATTATTATTAGTGATTTTTTTTGTTAATCTTTAAATATCTTGGAAACGGTGCGTCCTACGCTAAAATGGACGAAATTTTGTCCCCCCTTTATAAAACCCCCGTCTAACGCTAACCAACCATCACGATGGTACAATTATTAATAATTGTCGCTTTTTAATAATTATTTAGGGTAAGTAACGATTAACTAGTTTAGGAAATGTAGTTTATAGATTTGTTGGGCTTATTTCCCCTTTGGAACTCATTGACTCACTTGGCCGCACATTTGGTCGTTGATTGTAGAGGTTAAGTCACTCTCACACAGGCCGGTCAACGGATAGGTGACCAAAGCTTTATTGTTTCGACCTGTTGGCTAATGTTGAGCCGGCTCTTTGGCCTAAATAAAAGTGTAAGGCCTAAGTAAAAAATCAAAATATAGAACTTGTAACCGATGAGGATTAAAAATAATTATTTTTAATAAAACTGTAATAATGATTATTTGTATTAACAATAAACAATTTTGTTTGCTTACATATGGTTTTTTATTTTATTACTCTATTTACCAAATTTTTGGAAACTCCGGTACATTCCGGAAGAAATGCATGTCCATGTTATGATATCATGACGCAAGTATCTAAAATCAATATACCTACTCCGACCACTGATCATAAGACATAAGTTATTGCATTGAATAATTAAGTTCTTAATGTGAAAAGGATATTTGGATGATAGCAAGCCTTGAGATAAACTCTATTGATTTATGTGGAATAATAAGAATTTAAATGCTAACACATAGTTCATAATGTAAGATGAAATTAAATTTCGAGGAGAGATGTAAATTCTCAGTTTAAAGAATTAAAGCCGCAGGCTAATTAATGTTAAAGTCAATGTGACGGAACTATAACTACACAATGAGATGTATAGTACGCTATGGAGCGGCGGTGGGGCTCATAAATTGCACAAGACTTCTTATGTATCATGCTATTGTTAATAAATAATAATACCTGCAAGCTAAGCTATCATCTGATTATTTTTGAGTGATTAACAAATCTTCCCCGCAGCTGTAGTGAAGGATTTAGGTCACAGTTCAGACGGAGTCATTGTTAGGCTACACATATCTATAATATTAGTTATTAACGGGTAGGAAATTAGGTCAGGAGAAAATAAGTTAACACAGGGTTAAGCCAATTACTAAACTTTCACGAAAAGAACTTGAGTTACTTAAATGCGGTTAACAACGGAGGGTTCACTAGACGATCTGGCCAAAATAGTATTTATTAATAATATTACATTGCTTAACTGAAATTCACTGCAAATAGAATTAAGCTATGCTAAGGTTTCATCATCATACAAACACTACGTACTCCACAAAAACTCCAGACACAACCATTAGATTGTAGATAAATTAGGTTAAATAGTTTTAAGAATTAGATAATAAGTTAAGTTAAGGTGGAGGCGGCGATGATGTGTGTATGTATTATAAG
This sequence comes from Scoparia ambigualis, assembly GCA_963921215.1. Classification (NCBI taxonomy): domain Eukaryota; kingdom Metazoa; phylum Arthropoda; class Insecta; order Lepidoptera; family Crambidae; genus Scoparia; species Scoparia ambigualis. Next base: position 10,207,860 of record OY992521.1, on the reverse strand, counting down.
GTAGAACTAGGTTAGAGAATTAGGCGAGGTGGAGAGGTTACAAGATGCATATCTGAAATCTTGTCGAAGTAAATAGCTTGATTGTAATTTAATTGTGCTCTACTATATGCACACTGTATAGATAATATAAGCATAATTGTGATTAAGGTAAAAACCATTGTTTTGATACTAGAGTTACATGTCGGTGTAGCTCTTGTTGATGAGGCTTTTGATGTGTCTGACTGTTTGATTTGCTGCGGCGGTTCGTCTTTACAATTAGTAGGTAATGTTGATAATTTCACGATAGGTCTTTGAATGATGCCGTTCTTGGTTTTGAGACTCACGACCCGTACCTTCCCATCTTTTCCAGAGTGGAGCTCGACAACTCTTCCTAGGGACCATTTGCCAGCTGTTATGTTCGCATCGTGAATCATGATTGACTATGTCGCCTAAATTCTGATTTTGCTTGGGCTGCTGCCATTTGCTACGAGCTGATAGTTGGCATAGGTACTCGTTTTGCCATCATTTCCATATCATTAAATATCTTTTAAGTTAGTTGCCACCTGGTTCTTTCGTCTCGATGATACTTAACGTGGGGCCACTACCTAAGAAGCGTGATGGTGTGAGAAAATCGATGTCCTCTGGGTTTTCTGTAATGGCACAAAGCAGTCTGGTATTCAAACAAGCCTCTATTTGTGCTAATAAAGTTGAATACTCTTCGTAGGTGAGTTTTTGCTCTCCCAGTACTCTACGAAGGTGGTGCTTTAAACTTTTTACAGCGGCCTCCCAGAGTCCGCCAGTACTAGGCCATGATGGTGCGTTGAAATGGAATTCTACTTCCATGTCAGAAATTTGTGCATAAAATTGATCATCTAATATTTCTCGCAGATTTAGAAACTCTTGCTGTAAGATGCGACTGGCTCCCACAAAGTTTGTGCCATTGTCGCAATAGACATGACGCGGTGATCTATGCATGGCTGCCATTCGCCGAAGGGCTGCTAGAAATGCCGATGATGAAAAGTCAGAGACGAGTTCCAGGTGCACCGCTTTTGTCACCATGCATACAAATACAGCGATGTACCCCTTGGTCGTCTTAACCCTTCGACCCTTGTTAGTCTTCACGTCGACATAGCCAGTGAAGTCGACACCAGTTTTTTAAAAAGGCCGAGTTGGGTTGCTACGGGCTGCAGGTAAGACGTCCATAAGTTGAGTCTGTTTCCCGGGTATATTTTTTCTGCATATAATTCCCCAGACAAATACGCACCACTTAACACCGTTCACGCCACGCCACGTGTCCGTGTCAACCAAATGTCTAGCTTTTAGCTAGCCCGCCCCGGGGTACTAATATAACTAATGTTTTACACTGTTTCACGTTTTATTACGGTCCGCCGATTTTACTTATTATGCGCCTTACGCATCAAAATTACAAATTCAAAATACTTTCACACGACCTCGCGAAGTTGTTACCCTAACATGGTGACCATTGAGATCTATAACTATAGAGAGAGCATAAGTTTGCTATCTCTTTCTACCTTAATCCATTACTACTTTTGTTCCGTTTCGGCACATCATGTTTACCCTAAGTAAAAGAAAGACAAAACATAGGATGAAAGGGCCGTGTCGGTGAAACTGTGCAACGTTTTACATGGATCCAGCGACACTTGGCCCCCAAACAAATCGCTGTCATTATTTTACCTACAAAATAATTATTTGTTTTTTTAGTTGATTAAGTGAATATTATAAGTGTATTCCGTTGGGCTTAATTGAACAACAAGTTGTTCAGTCAAACATTGCAGTAATAGAAGTGAGTGGCAAGTGCCTGGAATATCGTTTCTTACAATGATATTTTATGTTGTTTCTTACGTAAGTTTTGTTAATCTGTTTTCGTGATGATTATTAGCAATTTACCATGCAATATTTGATTTGTTTCTATTGAAAATGCTAATAAATTATTGTAAATCTCTAATTCTAGTCTTAAATATGTGTGCTTTTGGTTTAATACGGAAATTTCATAAAATTTTTCAACATAACCTGTAATCGGTATTGTCAGGTGCTTGGCAAAGTTTACCCCAAAAATACTTAGGTTTTAGTATGGAACGAATAGCATAAAATAAATTATCTAATTAAATTATATCCACCTGTACTTTTTACCTTTCCTATCTATTCGAGCGTTAGACTGAGCGTGGTAGAAAATAATAAATTTAGTTTTAAGGTTTTAGGGGTCTCACGAGAATCAAGCCAACCTAGTGTAAATTATCGTTTATTTTCTATTTATTTTAGATTTCCAAAGGACGAAACACTCAAAAAAATGATAATGGAGACATAAAAATAAAGAAAAATGAAATCTTAGCGAAATCGCAGCCACTTATCAAAACTTGATAACACGAATACTATTGAGGACTTGAATACTGACAATAAAAATAATCTAAAAGTAAGTATCACAAATCATAAAGTGTGTTGCTTCTGAGATTTTGGTGTCAAAACTTGCATTTTTTTATTATTTTATATATTATTTTTCCCATAACATAAAAAATTTTTGTTTGTTTTTAACTTCTTTATTGGTTTATCAGTGACCGCGATTTCGCAAAATTCACCTTTATTTTAGTATGAATTTTCGGTATTCCACAAAATTAAGATGAAGTATTTATGTTACAGGTTGTTTAATCGTGCAGTAGTTGCAGTACTGAAGAAACATTAGAACCAAAGCAGCAATGTATCTTTTCACTTAAATAATCTTGACTTTGTCAGATTGATCCTTATTTAAAAACAGCGATTAAAAGTCAAACTTACGTTGAAATTAATGTTAGAAAGAAACAATTTAGGCAACGGATTGTTTCATAAATAAGAGTTACCTATTATATTTGGCTTCACGTGTGATTTTATTTTATATTGTATAAAATTTCTCAAAGATTGATTGATATTTCATCCACAATACATTGTTGTTGATTTTATGTTTTCGTTTCTTTTATCCTAACCATTCTACATCCGACACAAAAATGAGAGGTGTTTTGTCGAGAGGTCGAGACATGGTATTTGTTCTTAACATTGTATAAAATTTACCCATATTTAGGGAGTGACAACTGTGAGCTGGCAACATTTTAGTAACGCACACATAGGCCTTTTTTTGTGCATGTGTGCAAATTTTGCACATCGAAGTTACCTCTATAGTATCTATCTCAATGATGGTGACCCAACCAAAGTGACACACGTCACACTGACAGCCGTCTGTCAATACAAATTAAAACTACAATGGGTTGCTATCCGTAAATGGCCATTTTGTTCCAAAAAGGATTTAAGCTAAGTATTTTGCTCTTAGAGTTGATCTTCTCATGATTTTGGAGACTGTTGATTTCATCAGTAAACTCAGTATGTTGATAGTATATAATTATCATATGTTTTGCTCGTAATAATTCATTCACTGACAAATGACATTGTGTTTCTGATAATTGCCGGTTACGTGACACCCAACGTAGTATCCAAGCAAGTACTCGCGCGGGTTACATGAACGAAATTGCTGTGTTTATTTTTTAAATTGTTAATTGAATTATCTTGATTTATTGTGGCGATTGCAACAGTTGATTGAACTTTAGTTGATTGTTTTAGTTCTTGATCTGTGATGTTCCGGGCGTTCCTTTTGATTTTTAGAATTGAACGAGGTGAACCACTTGGGTCCTGTCCACCATAAAGCGTGCTGCTGCAGTTGCTTGACAGTGATTCCTCTGTTGGCGCAGTCAGCTGGATTACCTTGGGATCTTACATGTCGCCAACAATCTGGAGGCATAACTGCTTTGATTTGTTCAACCCTATTTGCGACGATTTCATTCCATCGGTTAGAGTCGCCCTGAATCCACCCTAGTGCTGCGGTGGAATCTGTCCATCCAAACATTTTGATGCTGTGATTGGGAAGAGTTTTACCTACTGTGTCCCTTAATTTAGATAGCAAGAGACAAGACATTAACTCGAGCCGTGGTAACGTGATATTTTTCTTTACTGATCTTGCTTTCGCTGCTCCAATGATAGAAAGAGTCACAAAACCCATGTAGCTCAATTGTTTCTCAATTTCTCAATTTTCAATCGCTGCACCTGGATCTCATTGATGTTTGATAAATCTTTATGTATAATGTCCCATTCTCTGTTGAACTCTTTTGGTACCTCGCTATTCCATTGAACATCATGTAGCCACATTCTTTGGAATAAAAGTTTTAATTTTGTAGTCACTGGAGAGAGCCAGCCCAGTGGGTCGAAGATCTTTGATATTTCCAACAAAAGTGAATGTTTGCTGAGTGATTTTGATGGCGCGCTGCTTAACTTGCATTGAAATAAGAACACATCTTCTTGAGGGTACCAACGCAACCCCTTCATTGATTCAGAATATTTGAAGTCAAAGGTAGTTTGATTTGTTGCAGGTTCAGTTCATTTCACTAAGTCAAGGTTGTTAGAACACCATTTACGCAGATTGAATCCGCCAGATCTGAGTAAAGCTATTAAGTCTGTTTTTAGTTTGGTAGCAGAGCTGAGGTTTTGGCTACCGCTAAGAAGATCGTCCATATTGAACTCTTCTTCTAGAGCTTGCTTGGCTCTGGCTAAGAACTTGTGACCTTCATCCTTTGCTAGTTGCTTTAACTTCATTATTGCAAGAAAGGGAGCGGCCTTAGTACCATAAGTAAGTTGTTAGGTTATATTCTTGTAACGTATTATTGGTTCGTGCTTGATTTCGTGCCTGATGCGTGGGCGAGTCATTTCAAATGATTCTGTGCAGATTTTGATCTTCTTTATGTAACTTGATCTGTCTGAACATCTTCTCTATATCCGCTGTGAATGCTATCTCGTACTGTCTCCACTTAAAAATCAATGATAACAAGTCTTGTTGCAAGTTGGGTCCGCTAAACATCAAGTCGTTTAGGCTAAGTCCGGATAACGTAAGTGATAGGGTTCAGAACCGGGAAATCCCGGTCTCGAAAGTACCGGGAATTCCCGGTTCTTTTGTCAGAAAAAAGAACCGGGAAATCAAACTTGACTCCCGGTTCTAACGGTACTTTGGAGAAATTTTGCTGTTCGCAGCTAGAAGCTGCAAACTTGCGTTGTGAAAGCATTATTTGATTTGAACTCTAAAATACAATTCTTAGAAAGAGATTGGGAAGTAATTAGGAAGTTACATGAAGTTCTTGACATCATTAAAACTGTATTAGAGGCTTTATGTCAACGCGATTCGATATTATTGACAGCAGATGTTGCTATTTTTGCACTAAGAAAATAAGCAAATATTGATAGTAATTACATAGCCTAAAATGCACAACATGTTAAAAAAAAAAGATACACAGAACGGTGTCTCAGCTTTGCAACTGCGACACTGAAATACTTGCAGAATTTAGGAAATGATTTCCATCAACAAAATGATTATGAAAAGTCGCCCAAGCAGCAATGAAATGTGCAACGAAATAGTATCGTTGCTAAGCCGCACTAAAACCTCAGTACCAATCTCATGCTCCACCCCTACCAACATCAGGTCGGTGAACAGGCGAGAGAATGTGAACAGGATTCTGATGTACAAATCATTGCTTTGTCGAAAGGCGATACGTTAAATGCTGAGCTTGCATAGGCTGTTAGTGAAAAACGCATTAGATCTTCTGCTCAAGAAAATGAACATTGGAAGGAAGTAAGTAAGGAGTGGAATTCCCTTCATGCGGATCTTTATCCTGACACGTACCTACAACCTGGATATTTTCAAGGCAAGGGTGAACAGGCATTATCTAGGCAAGTATGCTACATCTTAGGCCGCATCGTCACTTACCATCAGGTGAGATCGCGGTTGTAACGGTACAGAATGAATGGTATCTGTCCGTTAATAAGGAATACATGAGTGTAGCACTAAAATTAATATTAATGCGTTGCACCATTATTGTAATAAGCATAAAAAAGGAAAAATAAACTAGTTTAAAATAATAGACATGTGGACAAGTGGCTTTATGTTAAAGGTTGTAAGAATGAGTCAATGGACTAGGGGCTTTATTTTTATTTGAATTTCGCGGGGGCGCAGGTGTTCCGGGTTCCGGGCGTCGCAGTGACGCCCGGAACACCGGGCGTGACTTGCGAAATGGGCGCTGTCTATTGGTTTAGAGTGATGGGGGGGTTCGCCAGGATTGGTCAACGCGTCCTTCGCGACATAGGCGCCGTCTACCCTGCGTTATTTACTTGAGTTTCGCGGAAGACGGGGCTAGGTCGGCAAAATCGGTTCACATACAACCAGGCGCCATCTATGTTCTGATAGGAACTTTTTATAATTTTACTATATACGGGATTATTAGCTTAAGTGGGTGTTTATTAAGAGGGAATTGTTGATGGAAGGCTACATCTAGATGTTCAAACATGTAATATTGGCTATCTAAAGAGATTTATTTGGTTGGTTTTTGGAAAACGCTAAAAATTACGCGGGAGCGTCGGTAATGAGCGAGCGAGAAGTTGAGATTGAGAGATAGAAAGAAAGGGGAGATGTTTTCTCCACGTGGAAGGACACGAAGTTGGCCATGTAACAAAAGATAACAAATGTGAAGTTGAGGCGCATGGGCGAGAGGGCTAGCAATTGGGTAAAGGGTAGAAAAGTGGACTTGCGTGGGTGAATGTCGAGCGAGCGTGGCGCGAAAATTAAGATGCTTGGGGAAAAGAGGAATATTAGCGGGCATTCAATTCAAAGTCGTCGGAGGCGCGGTCCGACTTACGAGTGGCGGTAACGATCTCATACGTGAAAATGAGCGTCCGAGCCTTTAAAGCGCGCTAAGTGATATTCGAGCTGCGATATTAACTAAAATTGTTTATGAAATAGAAAGTGATTATTAAAGTAAAATTATTGCTGTCGCAACTCGAATCTGTTAACAGAATGAAGTATTCTGAGTCATATAGCGGATACGCATCACGGTGGCAACGAAGCTAATATGACTTTCAACGGACTTAGGTCTGGAGGCATTTGATTGTATTTAATAATGCTGGCGTTTTCTATTATAACGCTAAACAATATACTATATTCGAGAGAGTAACGGGGGAGAGACAGTTGTCTCCTTAGTGAAAATCGAAGATAGATCAGACACCATTTAGCTGGAGGTAGGCACGTGTGACCCCATCCAAGTACGAGCCTATCTTCGTACATACAGTGTAGGGTTAGGTTTACACACTGGGTTTACTGGCCCGTCTTGCTAGTTCACTTAGAGGTCTGTTGCTTGCAGGTGCGACTCGACTTACATAACTCACCACGAAATTAAGTTAAATGTGGCTTGAGCCTAGATTGCAAAGGTGTACAAGTAGGGACTGTTAGTTCGACAAAATATAGGGGGGTTTCGGGTAATGTTTGGAACCTCGTCAGAGGAGGGCAGTTTCCTTCTCGGGACAACCTCTATACCTTGATGAAGGTAAATCCGGATCTAACCGGATGTGCAATGGGAAAGATAAGGCGAAAGCCGATCTAAGACCGGGTGGAGATTGTTTTTTGAGAGTGGAATTTGTCTAGGCTGACGTGGGGACAGGCGCTGGTCGAAAACTTACTGTAGGGTAGGTAGGTGTCTTTTATATTGTTAAGTTGTTGGGGATAGCACGGTGTACACGCTGTGCCTACATAAACTAGGTACGTAGGCCGCGAAGCTAGGGCTTGATTAACTTCAACTAATAAAGTTAGGGATAATTGAGATATGGTACCTAAATAGAAATTACTATGAAGTGATGTTGATTATGAGCACTGAAAGGACCGGTCTAGGCATGTAAGCTGTTACCGTAGGTCAATAGGACTCTAATTGTTTTCTTAAAGGTGTTAAAAATTAACTATTCATTTTAAATAATTAGCAGAAGTGAGGTAATATTGAACCATCATTACTGTGAATTACCTAAGAGTCTAGACTGGTTTCCTATTACAAGAAAAATACTAATAAGTTATAGCATATAAGCATAACTGTGCTGTGATGTGTGATTTCTGATACTGAAATGACCAAACAGGCATTCTTAGCTTTCAATGAGGTACAATACGGCCTTAAATTGCAACTCTTCAATGTGTTATAAATAGACATCCAGAAACCTATTGATAAAATTTAAGCTGATATTAAACAACTAAAAACCAGTTTGGAACCTAGGTTATTTCGCCTGAAGCTGCGAATTCACCTTAATGGTCAAAGACCTTACAAGTTATGTACTTCTAATATTATGAAACATAGAAATATTTGATTGGTAACAACCTAAGCTAATTAGACTAATAGTACAGTCTACTTTATACCTATTAAATTCGCTTTAATGGTCAAAGACCTTACAAGTTATGTACTTCTAATATTATGAAACATAGAAATATTTAATATAATAATAATAATAATATAATAATATATTTATTGCACTAAAATAGGTACAGTACAGGTTTGGAAATACATAATTTAAAAATGTGCATAGGTAGATTAAGTCAAAGAGCTTATCAGAGGCCCCCAAGCAGTGCCTGGATTTTGGGAAGCCAATTTACAATTTGTTTGGTCTTACGACCTGAATTATCTACACCTACTGAGAGAAACATCGTACATGGTATATCGGAGACTAACAGTAGCTAAACTAAAGAAAAACAAAGCAAGATTTGAATTTTAAAATGTAAGATTAAGCTTCATGAATTTATGTTCATTTTGAACATGCAAAAAAATAAATTAAAAAATAAGCTAACATATTTAATAAATAATAAACTTAAAAACATCGACTGAGGAGTGCTTCAGTTTCAATATAAGAATTCTCAAGCAGCCACTTTATTAAAATATTCTTTGCTTCTGAGACTGAACAGTTCCTTATGTCACAAGCCCTTACCATTGCGTTGTAAACACGAGCTCTAACTGTGTCGCCAAATCTGGTAGCAAATTGTGAGTTTACAGACGGGATTGGGATTCTGAAATTACGTTTATTTAAAAGTATCTTGTAGTTATCGGAAGTGATAAGCCGTTTGTGCGCTTTCAGACAGGATTTTAGTATAAATAGTTGGCGAATCGTCAAAACTTGAGCTTCCTTATAAAGTTCTGCTGTTGGGTGTCTATAAGGTTTCTTCAACATGATTTTGAGCAGAAATCTGTTTGCTCTTTCGGCCTGTAGTAAAGTCGTTTTGGCGGCACCACCCCAGACCGAGACGCAGTACCCAGTAATAGATTGACACAGAACTTTATAAATCGCAATAAGCAGCTCTTTGTTAGCAGATTCTCTAAGTTTTCTGAAAACGCCGGATATTTTTCTAATACGTTTTGAGAGACACTGGATGTGACTTTTGAAAGAGAGATGTTCGTCGATCATAATACCCAGATATTTGGTAACGTCGGTACGATAGATGGAATCGCAGCTGCAGTGCAGAGGGGAAACCAAGTCACAAGAATGAATTTTAATATTGCCTCCAACCGGTGGTCCGGAAATAGACGATTTGTGAAAACATACATAATTTGTTTTTGTAGAATTTAGTGTGAGTAGATTCTTCCTGAGCCAGCTGTTGATGGATGACAGTCCAGCCTCGGCTACATGAAATGCATTTATCCAGTTGTTACCGTTAAAGAGGATAGCAGTATCATCAGCATAACATATCACATCGGCATTCGCCAACGACAGATCTTGGATGTCATTCATGTAAATAATGAATAGAGTAGGGCCGAGGATGCTCCCCTGGGGGACACCAAAGTTGATTGGAAACTGATCACTTCTTTCTGACTTTACCTTTATAAGCTGATGTCTGTCAGAGAGATAACTCTTAAACCAGTCAAGCGCAACACCTCTCACACCCAGGCATTCTAACTCGTGGCACAGTATTTTGGAAGATACAGTGTCGAAGGCCTTGGCCAGGTCCAGGAACACCCCTACACATTTCTTCCCTTTGTCCAGGTACCCAGACACAAGCTCCGTCAAAAGCGCCACAGCATCCTCAGTGGACTTTTGGCGTCTAAAACCAAATTGTCTGGGAGACAGTATACCATTCAACTCAAGAAACTTAGTTAGCCGACTGTTCACAATTTTTTCCATTATTTTGGAAAAAACACTGAGGAGTAAAATCGGTCTATAGTTTCCCGGCTCTTCTTTAGGTCCATCTTTATAAACTGGGGTAACAAGGGCAATTTTCCAGGTTCTGGGGAAGCAGCCGGAGCCGAGACTCAAGTTATATAGGTGCACTAACGGTTCACAAAGCACGAGTCTTGCATATTTTACAAAGGACGTACTGACACCATCAAGGCCAGGTGCACTATCGCTTTTAAGTTGGCTTATTATGCTGAGAACCTCTTCCCGATCAGTAGGTATCATGAAAAACGAGTCAAAGGGAGAATTATTAAGAACTACTGAGGAAGCTAATTCGTTCTCTGATTTATTAATTTGACCTAGTATGTTGCTGGCGAGACTTTGACCCACTGCTGAGAAATACGCGTTACAATTGTTTAAAGAAACCCTGGAGCTGTTAGAAGTTGATATTAACTCAGTGGGTTGATCGTGTTTGCCTTCGCGTTACAAATGTTCTTTGTTGTTTTCCAGAGTTGTTTTGAGTCTTTACTGTTTCTATGTAGTTCCTCTCTTTCATAAGTCTGTCTAATCTTTCTTATCAAATCAATGTAAAAATTTCTATATCTGCGATACGAAACCTGTAATATTTCATTGTTAGGATTTTGTTTTGACTTAGCATGAAGTCTATCTTTATGGCGAGAGCACCTCAGCAAACCAGGCGTCGTCCACGGTTAGATAACATATTTTGATCTACTGATTCTTACTGTTTTGGTGTGAGTCTTTATAGATGTATTAATGATATTCATAAAAGCCTCCACCGCACCATCAACAGAAGACAACGATGTGACCACGTTCCAGTCCACAGACGCAAGTTCGTTGCAAACACCCTTATAGTCCACGGTGGTTTTATTTTTAATACGAGTTTCAGTGTGATGCTTCTTGTTAGTTGTTAGTCCAACCATAGCGACACTGTGGTCTGTGATATCATAGTCACATACTACACCAAACGCCGGATTCTTTGTTTTTATAAATATGTGGTCCAAACAGGCATTTAAGCGAGTGGGTTTGGTAATAGCAGGCACGAGGCCGTGCGCTGCTGTCAAGCAAAGATACTCTGTTGCCCCGAGGTCAAGAATATCGATATTAATATCGCCAGCTATATAAATGCACTGCTTTTCACCGAGAGTTTGGAGATTTTCGTCCAATGAAGTAAGAAAATTATCTAAGTTTCTGAAAGACGGGGATCTGTAAATACCCAATATTGAAACATGATCAAGAATGTTAATTTTCAAGCAGCAGGCTTCGTTGAAATTAGGTTCCGACGCCACCACTGGCCATGACGATTTTACATAAGCAACAACACCGCCATTTTGATTTAGATTTCGCTTGGTTGAGTATACATTGTAGCCGGTAATGTTTTCTATGATAATTGAGTCGTTAAGTCTACACTCCGTTAGAATAAGAATGTCAAAGTTTATGCGTAGCCTGCGCAGATATACAAGTAGAGCATCGAGATTTTTACTGATACTTCTAATGTTTACAGTAAGTATTTTAAAATCATAGGTTGGCGTGAACAATGTTTTACACGTGTCAAGATTATCTGTTTTGTAACAAGTAATGTCCCGCATGAAGTCAATGTCCGAGATAAGGTCTAAATCACCCATATTAATAAATTAAAATTAGCAAATTCAAGAGCTAGAAACACGAGATTAAAAATGCTTAGCCGGATTAAACACGAGTACCTGTAAGGTTTAATTAACTTCGGGAAGCAGTCTAGAAAAATCTGTGAACGTTGTGCAAACTTGAGTCGATATTTCGCAGTTTTACAGTAAATATATAAGCAATGAGTGACATATACAATAAATGTTTTAAAGCTTAAAGCGGAATCTAAGTCCAACTTTTGAGTTGCAAATAATAAACTACAATACAAAACTTTGCAAAGAAGTAAAAAGCTACAATAAAAATATTTTAAAAACTCGAGCTGGTCCCTAAAGAATGGATTAACATGTACTTTTATTTGAGGCCAACTAAACAACAGTTCAGATTTATATTGGTTATTAAAATAACTACAACACACGTTATAAAAAATCAAATAGAAAAAAACAAATGACCAAAAAGATAATTTAAAAGCAAAAAAATTACTTACTCTAGAGTTAAAACCGTTAGGGACAATTCAGGGGCTTTAGAGGTACTGTCTGGAGACCGCCCTGGGCCTTCAGTCTCTCAAGTGTCGTTTCCGAGGTAACTTGAAGAACAGAGCTCGTCTCAGTACGCCTCATGAAAACGATACCATTTGATGTCCAGACGAACTTAAAACTAAGATCGTTTCCAAGCTTTCTAGCCTTACTAAACAGAATTCTGTTCTCCTTCGTCAAATGTTCATTGATGTAAACACGGCGTGAGTTACCTGGTAGGTTCAACTTATCCGTCGTTAAGCCACGCCGCGATCGTGCGGCTCGCAGCAGCAGTGCGGTCGCGTGGTGCACGACGCGTCATTGTGACTACAATTGGACGGGGTCGCTCAGTTGCGCCGGAGGAGTTGGCGCGGGCCCCCACTCGCCTCACATCGTCTACGTCTCGCGGGTCCAATTCAACACCTAGAGTTGAAGATATTACACTCAAAAGATGAGGGAGGTTTTCGGTGTTATTTTCATGGACACCAGTGATCTCAATATCCTTAAGGAAGCGACGCTGCTCGTTCTTGGCGATGTTTTGGCGAAGCTCAGCTATCTCGGCCCGCAAACCAACCACTTTAGCTTTGCACCTATCTAGTTCCTTCATTTGGGCCTTTACTTCACGCAATTCTTGTCGGAACCCTGACATGTCAAGTCAAGTCAAAATATATTTATTCAATAAACTCAAGTAATAAGTACTTTGAATCGTCCAAATCTTTTTTAACCTACCACCCATTCAGGACATAATTTTTTAACTGTGGCAAAGAATGGGCGCAAGAAACCACAGCGCACAAAAGCAACGACATTTACAAAACAAAAAAAAGAGTATGTCGTTACCAGGTCAATACAAAATATGAATTTAAAAATAAAAAAAAACGTCAGTTAACTGACGGATCTTCATTACTGCATAAGCCGCAGAGCTAAGTCTATTCGACAATTTAGCTATATGTGGGCCCCACTGAAGCTTGACATCTAACGTGATGCCTAGAAACACAGTGGTGTCCACAGGATTCACATTCTTATCTTTAATTTGTACACTAGTTGTTACTTGCTTTACATTAGGCAATACAAATCTTACACATTTGGTTTTTCCCTCGTTTAATAGCAAGTTATTTACACTAAACCAGTGAACAATCTTTGAGATCGCATTATTCACATCGTCATAATTTGGGTGTCGTCGTTTCACTTTGAATAAAAGTGAAGTATCATCAGCAAAAAATACTATCTCATGACTGTCTTTTACAAAATAAGGTAAGTCATTAATATAAACCAAAAACAAGAATGGACCTAGTATTGAACCCTGCGGAACTCCCATTGTAACCACTGATCCCGGAGATCTTTTACCGTTAATGTCGACCTTCTGAATCCTGTTACTCAAGTATGAGATTAGAAGGCTCAAAGAAGCATCCCTAATTCCATAGTGGTTAAGCTTCCTGACCAAAGTTTCATGTAAAACACAATCGAAAGCCTTGGATAAATCACAAAATACCCCTAGGGCATCCTGTGATTCCTCCCAGGTATCAAATATTTGGATTAAAAGCTCAACACCGGCGTCAGTTGTTGCATGTCCATGCAATTCAATGTTGCATGGTGTTGCATGTCCTCTGTGATGCCGCTGAGCGCCTCAGTGAACTCCGACATTTCCTTTTTCATTGAGATGAAGACGACTTGCAAATCCTCCACCGCCTTAGTAAAGGAAGTCATTGCCTGAGTAGGAACTTCTTTCCCAGCCAGCTGATGCGCAGACGACAGAAGATCACAGCCCGATTGTTCTTGGTCAGACAGTTGCTGCTTTGTTCTTATTGGGGTGTTGTAATTTTTAGTTGTTTTGGTTTTCAATTTGCAGGAAGGACAGATATACTGACTCTGCTTTGATCTCAGCGCCTTAAAATCGATGCGGCTTAGGTTTAAACAAAGGGCATGATAGGTGTTATGACACTTTGAACACGCCACAGTATTCGCAACATCCTCCTTATTGTTGCTATCTTTAGTCGTTTTGTTACAAGCGGCGCACTCCATTTTCTTTAGGTGTTATTAGGTGTTATTTTAATAAGTAAACACCAATGTAAGTAACGCCAGCGCCCTCTAGAAGTTCTTTATGGAGCAACTTGACACGTTCTTATGGAAAGCAGATAGCGCACAATAAAGCAAGCCGAACAGCACTCGTCAAGGCGTCGGTCGATAGCAGGCGACGACGCATAAGCCGCCGCGCAACAGTTTAGTAGTATATCCAATCGACGCGCGGTGGCACTAGTAGTATCAAATCGCTGTTCTGTTCGGCGCTCGATGACTCACTGGTTGAGGTTATGAATTAAGTGCTTTTAAACAATGGACAGTTACAGGTTCAATATTTCACTCCAAAACACTCTGAAACACACTGCACTGCGACCGCGCAAAGATTTTTGCTGAGCAACACTGTAAGCAGTAAAGTACCTTGAAATCAAAGCCAAGCACAAATCACTTATTTCTTGCAGATTACTTCCTTTTGCTCTGAGACTAACACCAAAGCGGGTTTACAGTACGGAATTCAATCACTATAGCAGAAAAACAGGGTACAAGCTATGTGAATTAATTTTAGAACTGAATTTTATTGAAGCGCGTCTAATAAGCAATGTTTCTCAGTAAGCGCCACCTTGCGGAAAAAGTAATTTTACCTTTATTAATAGCATTCTATTTTAGCCACTGCCTGAAAGTGAGTTTTGAATAAATTATTCACCATTTATAGAACTAAAGGTTAATATTCTAATAAGACAAAAGGACAGTCAGTTAGAATGTTACTTAACTTTATAATAAACACAAAGGTCAGAGAAATAAGCGAGGTTCTGAATGAGAAAGATATTTGGATGTTAGCAAGCCTTGAGATAAACTCTATTGATTTTATGAGGAATAATAAAAACGTAAATGCTGACACATAGTTTTCATAATGTAAGATGAAATTAAGTTGAAAAGTTATGTAGACTCTCTATAAATAATAAATTAAAGTCAATTGGACGGGGCCATAATTAAACAATGTGATGTATTGGCACGCTATGGAGCGGCGGTTGGAGCTCATAAACTTCCACAAAACTCTTTATGTATAATGCTATCGATTATAAATGATAATAATACCTGCAAGCTAAGCTATCATCTGATTATCTTTGAGTGGTTAACATCCCTTTCCTGCAGCTGCTGTGAGAGATTTAGGTCACAGTTCAGACGAAGTCACTGATGGGCTACACATATCTAGGACATTAGGTATTGACGGATAGGTAATTAGGTCAGGAGTAAATAATTTAACACAGGGATAAGCCAATTACTAAACTTTCACGAAAAGGACTTGAGTTACTTAGATGCGGTTAACAACGGAGGGTTCACTAGACGATCTGGCCAAAATAGTATTTTATTATAATATTACATCGCTTGACTGGAGTATATTGCTAATAGAATTAAGTTAAGTTAGGCCTAGGTTAAGGTTCCATTATCATACAAACACTACGCACTCTACAAAACATCAAAGACACAAACATTAGATTGTAGTTAACCTAGTCTTTAGTTAAAATAAGAGTTAGCATAATATAAGTTAAGTTGAGAAGTAGGGAAGGCGTAATTGATGGTAATCTAGAATGGAGGTATATAGTAGGTTAACTAGTTTAAGAATTAGATTAGTCAGTTAAGCTAAGGTAAAGGCGGCGATGTGTGTGTATGTATTAGGTGTGAGGAAGGTGCAAAACAATGGAGGAGCGTCTGTTCAAAAGGTTATATTTACACTTCTGGAAAAAATCAATTTTTTTTTTGTATCTGAATCTTTAGATAAAAATATATCAACTCATACAGGTAATCTTGTCCAAAACGCTATAATTGTTCTTAAAAACGTCTCTAAAAATCGTAGTCCCAATCAAAAAGTTATATTTACATTACATCTACACACACAGGGTTCTGGTCAACGCTGTTGTAAACAAAAGGTTATATTTTTTATACAGCAACGCTTTATGAAAAAAAGTTTCATTCAAAAGGCTATATTTGTTATATTTCACTGAATGGAAAGATATCATGTTATAAAAATGTTATTACATTCCATGGTTAAATTAATGTAGGTACTCTATATGGCGATCGATGACTCAACGATTACTCTGTCGGAATGCACCCAGTTTTTTTAGCTGTGGTAGCTGTCAACGTCAAACGTCATTTTTGACCGTAACGATGTGACTTTTAAATTTTCAACATTGCTGATTTTAAAATTGTTTTAAAACAGCTATATTTTTTATATTTTGCGTTGAATACAGAACTGCGAATAATGGATACTACTGTAAAAAATATTAATAGTAGTAGTCGAAGTTTATCAAGGAAAGATCGAGCAGTCTACAAGAAGTGAGTGAACTACTTTACTTATCTACTTTGTAGTATTAAACTGAATAGAAAAGTATCTTCTTTGCCTTTTGTTCTAAAATAAACCTTTTGCAGTGAGAGTAATCTATGTTCCTTTTATTTTGTTACAGAGAATATAAGGATAATGACCCTTTGGCTAAGAACTTTCGTCAAACGTGTCGGCATAAAAGTACGAAGACTTTTCAATGTTCCAAATTGGCAATACAACATATCGTTGAAAATCGCAAACGGTTCTATAAAAGTACTCAATATGTTCAACAAGACATTTACCTAACTAGGTTGATTGCACCTTAGGAACCACAACGACGATTAAAAAAGAGTTCACCTGTTAAAAAGAATAGAAACGCATCATGTACCTACTTATTTCATTATAAAAAAATGAAAAGGGTTGCAAGTCTGTAAAACTTTCTTCATGAAAACAATCACCTAATTCTGACTTATGGTTGGCTTACTTATGTATGATAAGTAGGATAGAGAGTTGTTATTTTTAATAATAATAAAAATTTCAATATATCCAAAGTGTTTTATTCAAAACGCTATATTTGCAGCACTGTCTGATCAAAAGGTTATATTTTCCAAGTGACTGACCAAAAGGTTACATTTACAAATTTATTTTTTTAATATAATTTTTGTATTACCTTTTAAAATTAAAAATCTACGCTAGTTATAACCTAAGTTAGTTTATGCTACTTTAGGAAAACAAAACTAACAAAAATCTCCTACATAAAAATTTAAAACCGTTTTTTCCAGTTTCCCTAAATTTATTTAGAGTGTAATTATAACCTTTTGAACAGACGCTCCTCAATTTATGATAGGTTACACGGTCAAATACTTCCCTACAAAGAATTTAAAAAAAATCTTTACGAATGTAAGATTTGAAATGGCTCTTTTTGAAAATGAAGGAGATCGTGGGCGTTACTTGTCTCAGGCATATTACCATATTTTAAGACTCCGCTAACTAGTGTTAAACCGGAAAGAGTATTCTCTTCGGCTGGTTTAAGGTTGCTCCACACATATCAGTGAAGTCACAGTTCCGAGACAGTACCGGAACAGTGAAAAATATTATTTCGTACATTCTCTATTAATTTTGTCAAAACGAATACGTCCGCGGCACTGATATGATAAATATTGATATAATGTAACTACTTTTGATATAATATACATTATTCATGTAATAAGCAAGCAGCATGCAAGCAGCATTTAAGCAAGCAAGCAGCATGCAAGCAAGCAAGCAGCATGCAAGCAAGCATGCAGCACTTAAGCATGAATGCAGCATGCAAGCAGGCATGCAGGATGCAGGCAGTCATGCAGGCAGGCATGCAACATGCAAACAGGCATGCAGCATGCAGGCAGACATGCAGCATGCAAGCGGGCATCAAGCATGCAGCAGGCATGGTTTCTGTCACGGCTCCAGCGCTGCGGGACTCCGGCGGTCCCACGCGAGCTTATCGTCGCAGATGGCTTTCGCTCACCACCGCAGTTTCGGCTTGCTGGCCGGCTCAGCCGGCCAGCCTCAGCCGCGGCGGCGACCTTTAAACCCACCTGCTCCTCAGCTCGCGGGCCGCATCGCGCCTACGCGGGCTTAAATTACACTCTAGCTTAGGGCAGACAAGTCTACGTGGAGTCTGTTTTACTGCGATTCGTTTCTGTCACAAAATGTTTGCTCAACCTCAACGAAAACCCAACATGTTAACTTTTTAAGACAATATTTGAAATCGACTTAGTGCTCGGCCAGACTGCACGCACGGGCGCGGGCGCGACGTACAAACATATGCCCCGCGCCGCGTGCCCACTATGGACACTCAAATAAGAATACTTAAGAGGAAACACTACGTCGAAGTGGCATGCAAAATTCTCATACAAAACACAGATAAACGACGTTTCGTAGTCCCCGGTTTCCTCCTTCAGAACTAGACCAATTTTTATTACTTTTTTAGCATCGGTTAAAGAAAGAGATTTTCTATGTCTGTATGTTTGATTTTTTTTTAAACCAGCCACATTATGTTTCTGAAGACGCCTTAAAGCGGAGTGATTTCGCTAAATTTTGAAGGCTCCTGGTTATTAAATAAATGACTTAATGCAAAAAAATCAAACATATAGACATAGAAAATCTCTTTCTTTAACCGATCCTGTAAAAGTAATTAAAATTGGTCCAGTTCAGGTTACCAGGCCAATCGATCGATCGTCGATCGACGGCATCGATCGATGGTAGAATAGATTAGTCGACGTCGATCGATAGTGTCTAACAGACGTATCGATCGATCGTCGATCGACGACATCAATCGATGGTAAAATGGATTAGTCGATGTCGATCGATAGTTTCTACCAAACCAATCGATGGATGTCGATCGACAATCGACCGGTAGAATGGATTGGGTGTTATATCGAGCTGTTTGATTAGACGCGCCGGTCGCTTCACTTTTTTTATTTATTAATTTCGTGCCCATGGATACTAGTCGTAATAATAGCGTTCATTTATTAGCTTAAAGTTGATGATAATGAGTGATGATAATATGAACGTTTAAATGCTAAATGATATTCCCCCAAACCCCTTGGAAAGCACTTTACATTAAGCAACACCGAAAAAGGCGGAAGGGGAGGTGGAGGGGGAGACAAAGTGCGGAAATGCATAGTTTTTAGGATATTTTTATTTTGAGGTTATGTTCGGTTATTTATTTATTTAGGTTATTTTTAGGAAAAAAAACAAATATTCTACTAAGTTACCATTACCGTACCCCCTCCATCCCCGTCCCTTCCTCCCACAAGATATTTTTGAATGGAGCTAGTTTTCTTTTAAAAAATAATCTCGAAATTCATGACAATCGCTACGCAAAAAAAAAACCGCTGCTAAAATGTCATTTGGATAAATAAAGCGATCTTTGGCTTTAAAAAACGGCCGCATCCAGATTCTTCTGCGTTTAATAGTACGAGCAACATCGTACTGGCCAAGAACAACGAGTCCTTTTCTGAATACATTTCGAAAGAAACTGATGTAATATAGCCGGGTTAATCGATCAACGTCGACCGACCGTCGATCGATGGGTTAGACGAACGGTATACGTCGATCAATTAAAGCTACCACACCTATCGATCAACAATGACCGACCGTCGTCGATCGATTGGTTAGTCTTGGTTAGGTCTGGTAACACCCTCATTTCTCGGAAATATTATTGAAGTCAATGTTGGTGATAGTGCGAGAAAACGCATTAAAATTACTCTTTTGCTTTCGAAGCATTTTATCTAATCTGCTACTAGTGCTGCTACTCTTTGTTTCCTGATGATAACCCTGCAGTGTTCTTAGTTGAGGCACTGGCATCGAAGGGGCATCAACATAGAAATCGGCGGCGGCTGAAGTGGCGATGGCTGCGGGTGGCAGCGGCGGCGAGATTGCACCTCGGACGCTTGACGCTAGCGATGGTCTTAACTTAAATGTTTCAAGCAACCTGCCAAGCTGCGGCCTTTCAGGCTTTGTATGTCCGGAAGGATCCTCAGTCAGTATACGAATAGTAGAGCTGTAAATATTCAACAAGCTCTTGATAGTAATCTTTAGTTTTCTGATAATGATTGAGCTTGAAATAATCATGTTCGACGCTTTAATAGTCAATAAGCTGCATATGATTAATGTTGAACTCCTTAAAATATGCTTCCAATGTTGATATCCGCCTACGGATGTTAGAGTAGGTCTTGCGTTCCGGTCCATCTTTCTTGAAGTTGGTATAAACGCCTTCAATGCTTTGCATAAGCTGATATTGCGTAGCAACGACGTCTTCCATTCTTAAAATGTTGATTGATAGAACAAGAATAGAAGAATGACAGAAGTTTTGTAGTTATGATATTCACTGCTAAACACTGATTGCTGCTAGTAATGCTGATGATGTGAACGTCACTGTAAGTTCCACGTGTCACTGATTGTTCCTACACCTCACACTGCGATTTAAAACGATTTCACTCGTAATCAAAACACACTCGCGAGGTCCGTAGCTCGAAGGACCATAAAGATGTACGGTGTTCCGTACAAACTTGAAATGATAGTAGACTTGATTGATAACAGTTTATTGATACTAAAGTTAAATGATAAATTACAATAATGAGTACACGCGACGAGTGCTAGTCGGTAACTAAAAATATTGCTTACAAAGAAAATTAAATAATTATAAAATAAATGCTAATAATGTGAAATGCTGTTAAGACGGAATGTGCGGTCATTCACCGTACAATACCAGTTGTTATTTGGTGAAACGTCGACTATGAAAGAGGAGGACTGATTTCGTCGTCCTCTTACTTAGTCTGACTAACCCTTACGGATAAAAGTCAGTCATTCATTCATAGTCATAAAGTGCTCATGAGAGCAGTTTATGAGTATATGTGTGTGAGAACACGATACGGTTATGCTGTGTGGTGGCGGTTCATTAATAACCCATATCTTCTCCTGGGGGTTGTGAAAGGCGACTTTTGTTATTATTCTTAGGATGTAAATCTAAGAACATGATTTAAGGCTGGCCTCACACAGCCGGAATGGCTTATTTATTTAGATTATGAATTCCGGCACCTTGCCTCACACATTCTTAAAAATTCAGATTGATCAAAATGATCAATCTGAATTGATCATTTTGATCAATGAAAAAAAAAAAAATCTGTAGTCTTGTGCTTCCCGGCACATGCTAACGTCTCCGAGACGTTAACCGCTTGCAGTGTCAACCAGGGTTGCCTTTTTTTGCTGTCTCTACCAATATATAGAGTAAATCCTGCTTAACCTGCCAAGCGTTGTTTTTAAAATGCACCAAAACTGCTATATTTACCTTTACAATTTTTAAGAATTAAAGTACCTACATTTTAAAAGAAATTCATGGGTTGTTAGAAAGGAAAAGTAAACACTATTATAGCAAGATATCAATAAGATTAATATTTTAATACATACAAACTAAATAGCTTAAAACTCTAAAAAATGCTAATAAAAAAGCAGGACCCTGCTAATAATGGCAACACTGGCTGTCAACTGAAATAATTCACCTCTCGTCTGTTTTGTATGCGCCCCCCACCAACCCCTAGACACAGTATAAATCTAAGCTATCTAATTTATACTGTGCCCTAGATGTATGGCTCAATTGCACCACCATCACAGACAGGGGTTGTTTTAGTCAAACTCAAACTCAAAATATATTTATTCAATAAACTCAATTAATAAGTACTTTGAATCGTCCAAATTTTTAACCTACCACCCATTCAGGACGTCATTTTCAAGCAACGACATTTACAAAAAAAAGATATGTCGTTACCAGGTCATAAAATACAAAATAATAATTTGAATGTAAAATATACGGTACTATAAATTAAATATATACAATTAGAAATAGCTTTTGGAGTACTTGGAGCATTTCAGTTCAGAACCAAGCTGTTTTGTCTTCTGTGTAATCTGACACTTTATTATAAGCTTTTTTATAAAGCTTTTCTTTGATATGGATTTTAAATTTATCAAGATCTAATTTCTGAATATCAATTGGTACTTTGTTGTAAAATCGTACACACAGACCCTTAAAAGAATTATTTATTTTATGAAGCCTAGTATAAGGTACTGCTAATTTGTTCTTACTTCTCGTAGCTATTAAAATTGTGAATATCACTGATTTTTGAAAACATCTCAATATTTTTATGAACATACATGAGTTTTTCATAAATGTATTGTGATGCAACTGTCATTATACTTATATCCTTAAATCTCTCTCTGAGAGAGTCACCAGCCTTTAGGTTATATATTTATCAAATAGCCCTCTTCTGCATCACAAAGATAGTTTGAATGTCGGCAGCATTTCCCCACAGTAAAATGCCGTACGACATTACACTATGAAAGTAACTGAAATAAACTAATCTAGCTGTATCAACGTCAGTTAATTGACGGATCTTCATTACTGCATAAGCTGTAGCTAAGTCGACAATTTAGCTATATGTTGGCCCCACTGAAGCTTGGCATCCAACGTGAAGCCTAGAAACACAGTGGGGTCCACAGGATTCACATTCCTATCTTTAATTTGTACACTAGTTATTACCTTCTTAACATTAGGTCATACAAATACAAAACAGTGTAACATCACTTTTCAAATTCTCTCAAGAAGTCCGCGTGAGACCTCAGTAAAGTCCCACATCTTTACTGAGGACTCAAGGGGTTTGGGGAACATCATTTATCATTCATCATCTAAATCGCCACTCATTATTATCAAGGGAAAAAATAAATTAAAAAACCGATGACTAGGCAGTATGGTCTCTGATCTTAGCCTGTTCCTTCACAGAACAAATATTAAAAAAAAAATTAGTCTGACTTTGACATTTATTTCCTAAACCACCTCAATTAAACTTTAATTATCCAATTAAACATAATATGTAGACGTTATAATAAATAAATAACAATATCGTCTTCTAAGTACTTTTGAACGTATCAAACTTAAACGAAGTCTAATAATTTTAAAATAAGGTTATGTAAACAATGTTGAAAAGTTTCAAAAAAGCTTCGGTCATCACTAACTATCAAAATATTAAGTTTCCTGAAAGGTTTAAAGGTACTATACTAGAAAAATGGGCTAATTATTGGAAAAATTTGGTTATTGACTATCGCCAAATGCTTCAAGACTTGAGGACGGATATTCAAGACAACCCTATCAAGGCTTTTAAATGGACGACTGGATTGATCAGTGTGGTTGCTCTAGCACGCAATAATCCCAATGAACTTGATTTCAAAGACAGTCTTAAAAGAACAGCAAATGAAGTAGTTCTTGTCAGTGAAGAATGTCAAAACCCAAGAGCTGTAGAACATTTACGTTACCTGGATATGTGTTACAATGAAGATGTGATTCATTACAGGAGTCTCGGCATTGCTTCGATAATGTACACCTCAAGCTTGAATGATGCATGTGACTTGTACAAGTCTCAATGCTCATATTTGAAACCTTCAATTTTAAGTTTCCCATCTAAAATAGTTGATGTGGGCATCATGGGAAGATGGTGGAATATTTACAGAAAGACAAATAACTATGATATTAACTACTAGGTCATACATACATAATAATTATTAAATTATTTTGAAGTACCTACTTACTTATTATACAAAACAAAATACTTATTGATTTTATAAAAAAAAGTGAAATAATCCTAATGTAACACACAGATTGTGAATTCTATTTTGATGAAAATTGGTTTTCTATGTATTTCTCATTGAGTTAATATGTATCTCAATGGTATTTCTACATATTTGTAAATAAAATGTTTGACACAAGTACACAACCCAGACCAAGTCCGGCTACATATGTTTGGAATATCTATAGCAGTTGCATTCTTTGGGACTCTTTTTTAATACAAATATGAAACCAATAATTAAAAATAATGTTTTTTTGTAACCAAACTTGATGTATTGGTATTCTTTGTTTTGTTTGGAAACAGTTGTTGGCAATTTTATTTTATATAAGTTGTAGCAGATAAATGATTTATTAGTTTATTAATATGTTTTATTTTTAATTTTAAGACCCATTCATTTCATACAAAATTAAACTCAAATAATGTCCCCACGTAAGTACATACATATCCACAGATCAACATCAGAAATGAAACAAGATAATAATTTAGATAAACATTTTATGTAGGTAAACCATAAATAAGCTTTAGACAGCACAAATTCTTAAAAATATGGAAGTGTCTAGCCTACCACCAGTGGTTATTACTTAGAATAATTTCGCTATAGAAAGATAGTCTTCATACAAGCGCTCTGTCAAAAATGAAGCAATAAACCGATGACGCTGCGCGCATGGCTGTGATCTGCTGTCTCTTTCCAATCTATGAATATGAAAGAGACAGAGTCAATCCTCGTGCTGCGGCAGCCGCTGCTACCGAGACTATAGCAGAGAATCACACTGCGTACGTTTATATTTTGACAGAGACGAGACACGTTCGGCGCGCATTGACATTGAACACTACGGAGCGGTCCGGCGTTTGGAGCCATTTCTGGCTCCGATTAAGGTGCTTCAAACACGCGCGGACTTGGTTTCTATAGCGTTATTATTCTAAGGGTTATTAATTAAAACTGTAAGTACTGCTACTAGTGGTAAGGTAAGTTAAGAAATAATGTTATTCTGCCGTAAGTTATTAGGTATTATAATATGTTCCTTATCGCAAGCTAATAAAGTTTAATTTTCAATATACATTATTTTATTAGTCGTATAATATATAATTATAGTCATTGATGTCCAAAAATAATTTGGTCCCTCGTGTCGTGGGGTATGCGAATGTATGTTCCATGATTTTTTTTCGAAGTTCTGAGATTTTTCGACCTGTCCAATTTAAAAAAAAAGTAGAAGTTGCATTGAGTTAAACTCAATGGAAGACTGTCGAGACTTTTTTATTACAACTGAATCTTCATGAGTAGTACTTTTATGGATAAACTAATTAGATTCGTAACTATATGATGAAAGTTATGAAAATGTTGGTCGACAGTGAAAAATTTACGTTTGGTCAATGTTTTTAAGTAATATCATTGCGTTTGGTGAATTATGACTTAAATTTTCAACTTTAAATAAAAATTTTGAACAGGTGACTTTATGAATCCTAAGTAGGCTTTAAGATGCGCCAGACTCTCAGCTTAGATTATCATTTAAAAAATGTAGTCCATAATAGGGTGAAAAATTCTTAAAATTAGCCAATATGGCCAGTACTCGCGGCCGACCTGTATGCTCTATGCATGCCGTCACAATAACAGTCACCACATAATAGTCCGATGTAAAATCGAATTGTTAAGACTAACTTAGGTAGATGAATAATAAGAATACTTAGAGTAGAGTTACTCTTGCCTTAGTCAACGTTTATTAATAAGATAGTTTGATAAGATTAATAAGATAGTCAGTAAACACGAGTATCAACTCGTGTTGCTATTTTGTCTTTACACACACTCGCTTTGCCCACGGACCCCGCTGCTTTCTTATTCGACTACTTTGCTCGTTTATTGGACTTTGTTTACTTGGAAGTGTAAGAGATGAGTTACACGATAAGTGAATATGCAGAAATGCATTATTTTTATGGAGTTGCACGAGGAAACGGCCGAGCAGCAGCGACGACTGTATCGCGCACAACGTCAACGTCGTGGTGGGCCACAACCTGAGCGATATCCTGACCATCGTGTTTTTGTGAACACGCACAACAGATTAATGGCAGGCCTAGAGCTGACCCGGATCGCAGAGAAACGGTGCTGGAAGAAATTCAGCAAAATCCGTCTACAAGTAGGTACAAGAGTTTTAGCTCGTAATCTGGGCATCCCAAGTAGACATGGGCGCCGCCGTGGCTCGCCACCGCCGTTTAAGTAGGTATAGCGCGCCGCCGCCGCCGCCGCCGACTGTTATAAATTTCACGCCGACTAGACTGTTCCAATGTGTAGGCTCTTGTAAAATAATCTCAGTTTATTCTTTACTCATGTGGGCCGTGCAGGCACCGCGCGGGGGCGTCAGCTCAGTTGCTCGATGAGGACGAAGACGACCCTATTTCCGATCAAGAGGGAGAAGAGAATCAGAAGAACGGCCTTTGTTCGGAGACTTCGCGAACGTGCCTAGCGTTAAGACGTCCACACCAACGCGTTGGCATAGTATCTTAGAAATGATGGGGCGTATGGCACACTGCTGTAACTGTTAGCGAAACCTCGTCAGCTTTTCTAGCCTGGGCTGATGCTAGAGCGCGCAAATCGTCGGGTACTCAGACCAGAAAGCCTCAGTTAAAGAACATTACGTACGGCACGATTCAATCACATCGGCCCCATCGGTGTTAAACATGCTTCGCACCCACTTGGAACCTTTATTTCCACGTAGAGCTTTGAGTACCTACCTCTCCGACGCGGACATGAAGCTCCCCCATAGAGGGGTCGGCTATAGGTTATACAAAGTGCGAAACATTTTGTAATACCTTTATTACCATAAAGCCTGACGGCTCACTTGCCCACACTGCATCTGAGAAGGTAAACTTGTTTGCCACTCTTTTTGCAAAGAACTCACGTCTGGAAGTCGCTAGCAAAGTTCCACCTAAGCTGCCTATAGCCGACCTCTCCATGGGAGAACCTCACATCCGCAGTAAAGAGGTACTCAAAACTCTCCGTACTCTAACGTGAATAAGGCTAGTGGTCCTGATAGAATCCCGGCCATTGTCCTACGTAACTGTGCACCTAACTTGTCTACTGTTCTAACAAGCCTGTATCGCCTCTCACTTGAGACTGGTTTAGTTCCTCAGTCGTGGAAGCTGGCTAATGTGCAGCCTGTGCCCAAAAAAGGTAGCTATGCCAATCCATCTTACTGTAAGACGATTTCAGTCAAGTCCATACTCTGCAAGACTATGCAGCGTGTACTGAACTCTCGTCTGCTGGCATATCTTGAGACCAATGATCTCCTCAGTGACTGCCAGTTCGGATTTCGCCTATTACAGATCTGGGAAGTTGGAACTCACTGGTCTTCTCGATCTTTTATACGGCGCTGAGACTTGAACACTAAAAGCAGCAGACCACAAACGCATTGACGTTTTTGAGATGTGGTGCTGGAGAAAGATGCTCCGTATTCCTTGGACAGCATTTCGGACTAACGTCTCTATTTTGCGAGAACTCAAAAGGGTCTCTATCGGATCGCCTAATTTTTTGTACGCCTAATTTGCAATGGCACCCAAACGAAAAGCCTAAAATTTTTTCGCCTAATTTCACTCTTCAGAATCGTGTTTGCCCTAATTTCACTTCGCCTAACTTTTTATCGCCACATTGTCATTTACCAAATGCGTCATTTGGCAGAACAATTCGTAATCCCTAAAGTTTACAATTCCTAAATATTAATTCGCACAAAATTAAAAATCATAAAGTACAAAACGCAAACATGTTGACAAAGAGAAGCGGCTCAGCAATGTCCTCAAAAATACGAGTAAATCAATCAATAAGAGAGACCATTTGAGAAATATTGCAATAAATATAAAATTACTGTAAATCATAATAATGTTGATTATGCATGTTCAGTTTTGTTTTTGTAGTAAAAATAAAAAACTTGATACATGATATTGTGTTTTTTTTTCATTTATGTATTAATATTTATTAATCTTAACATAGCAAGCAAACATGCAGCATGCATGCAGACATGCAGCATGCAAGCAGAAACACAGCACGCGTGCAGCATGCATGCAGATATACAGCATGCGTGCAGGCATGCAGCATGTAAGCATGCAAGCACGCATGCAGCATGCGTGCAGGCATGCAGCATGTAAGCGTGCAAGCAGGCATGCAGCATGCAAGCAGGCATGCAGCATGCATGCAGGCATGCAGCATGCATGTAGGCATGCAGCATGCATAGTTTCCGTCATGGCTTCGGCGCTGCGGGGCTCCGGCGGTCCCACGCGAGCTTTTCGTCGCAGATGGTTTTCGCTCACCACCGAGGCTTCGGCTTGCTGGCTCAGCCCCGGCGGCGAGCTCAACCCGCCTGCTCCTTAGCTCGCGGGCCGCCTCGCCCCTCCGCGCCTACGCGGGCTTATATTGCACTCTAGGGTAGGGTAGACAAGACTACGTGGAGTCGGGTTTGCAGCGATTCGCTTCTGTCAATTTATTTTCTCAATAAAATTCTATGCTTTTATTCCAATACATTATTGGCACATTTAATTTTAGATATGCTAAAATTAGAGCTTTTATAAATTTTGCGAAATAATCGTTATGCCAAAATAAAGTTATGCCAATATAGTTTAGGCTATTTTACATTAGACATTCTAAAATTAGGCCTTTCAATTCTTAGGCCAAACTATAATGGTGGCAAAACAATTTTTAGGCGAAACAATAATTGTACGTTTTAAGTTTAGGCCAAAACGGTTTGGCCAAACCATATTAGGACAAACAATTTTAGGCGAACCGAAGGGCACCCAACTCAAAATCTCCTCGCGGCTGTCATCCTCGGATGTCTACGCAGAATTCTCGAATATTTCGGTCACATTGCAAGGAAAGACGGTGACAACCTCGAGAAGCTAATCGCGACCGGCAAAGTAGACGGGAGACGGCCTCTAGGACGCAGTCCAATACGTTGGTCTGACCAGATCCGCATTACTCTTAACTCTTCAGTTCACAGCGCCATCACCATAAGAAAGAAAGTAATGCAGAAGGGATGTCACGACCCTCAGCATTGAGGAACACGACGCAAGGAGGAACTCTATTATCAATTTTAATTACTTAGTGACTTTTCGCTCTACGGCGACGATATAATGTTTTGTTGTTGAAATCTTTGGGAAGTGTTGGTTTTATTTATCACTCTTATTTCTACCTTTAACTACATAACCAAAAACGACTTCAAAAATCCCACGCGCCGCCGGCTTCACGCCGCCGCCGATATTTTTAAGGCGCGCCGCCGCTGGTTTTTTTTTACTTGGCGCCCATGTCTAATCCCAAGGACTTCTATCCAAAACATATTACTCCGCGATGAAGAGGCCTATTACATCTCGAATGTGATTTTTGCGTAAAATGCCTTTTCGCATTGTGTAGTAATTTTGCAGTTGTATTTATCGTTTTTATCGAAATAGGATAATAAATTCATTATAAAATCTTTATTCCTCATGAAGTAACAATTACTCTGGTAGAAATTTTGCTCAATAATATTATCGTAGATAGGAGATATTCACAGTTAACTTAAAGCGATTTTCGAAGTTTTTTGGTTTGGAATAAGATTTTTTTCCTTTAAAAAATCAATGACATCTAAAAATTCCGAAGCCGCTAGCACTATTCGACTATATAAGAGATAACATTATAATTTTTTTATTTCACTTGTTTAGAACAGTAGTTCAATCGATGATCTCAAAAAAGTGCCTTCGCGCACTTTATGAAAATCTTTCTCTGCAATTTTGGGTTTAATTAAAAAGTTAGCAAAATTTACAAAAAGCGAGGCCGCTATGCACTGTTCCAATAGCTATTCTACACTATTCAATAAGTCATAATTGTTAAATTTTTTTTTGTGTCTGAGATCCATAACGCCAAAATTGGCCATTTTACGCAAAAATCACAGTCGAGATGTAATAGGCCTCTGAAGGATACCATGCGTTCCACATCCAACGAGTCCAAGCTTTACTACAGACAGCGATATACTGGATAGGCCCTTCCGAACACCCACTATGTTCCACTCATCTGCGGAGTCGACTCGGCACCTTGCTTTAGTGTGGCTTTGACATTCGCGCGTGCAGAGCGGCGAAAATAATTCTTTATTTCTTTTCAAAGTGTACACCTAGACGTTTACTACAATTCAGTTGTCAAGTAAGTGAAATTAATTGTTATTCAAGTCATTATTTACTGCCTCCGTGGTCCAGTGGTTAAGGCTTTTTGTCTTATGACCCGGAGGTCGCGGGTTCGAATCCCGCGGGAAACATACCTACTTTGTTTAGTTTTTTCCAGTTTGGTCAGGATATTGCAGGCTTGAATCACCTGATTATCCGAAAAGAAAGATGATTCCGTGCTTCGGAAGGCACGAAAAACTGTGGGTCCCGGTCGCCATCTGGTGGCCGTTATATAAACCACGTCAGAGGCCGTAAGGCGGTTTACTTAGAAACTTTGACACTAGGTTGTGCAAGGTCGATTGACCTTGTAAGCCACTCGATAAGAAAAGAAGAAGTCATTATTATGTAGTTTTATCGTATTATTAGATAATTTTTCAATTATTGTTATTGACAATCTATTTGGGACGCCATCTTGATACACACAACGTTGTCTTTGACCGATCTGGCGCTGCGGCGCTGCGATGTCTGTCTGGTTGATTAGACGACATTTAAATGTTTAAGCGCTGCAGCGAACTTTAGGTCTCTCATTCCAGAATTTGAACAAATGGTTTGTATGGACCTCAGAACAATAAATAAAGCATAGAAACCACGCTAAAAGACGAGCTAGACAACAGCTATCTTACTCATATGACTTCATTTAATTTTGTAATGAGAGTGAATGAAACCTATAATCCACATTCGTTTCTATTTTTTCTAGGTTGTCACAAGGTAAATGTCAAACGGATGTAATTGGATGTCTTTATAACACCATCAGATTAAATGTGTCGTTATTTTCTTTTTGTTGCTGTGTAAATAAGTGGCAACCTAAGTCTACGCTAAGTTGTAGCTCCTGTCAGATAAATTTAATTATTTGCAAGGTATTCTTCCGAAGAAACTTATAATCTAGCCATAGCATTGTTAGTGATATTTATGCGTTACGTGTGACAAAATGTCTTGTGTGATTGAGGGCTGTAAATCCCTTATAATAAGAAAAGAAAATAATCAAGAGATAATTATCGGTAAGCTCAGACTGTTTTCGTTTTACCTAAACATAACTAATGGCATGAATCTATTAAAACACACTAATAGTTTGTCTAAATAGTCATCGTGTCCAGTTCTGTGCTGATATAAGGCATTTATCAATGACTTGTACTTCGACGTTGCATCCTCGAGATTTATATTCACAAGGTAGTCCACTCTTCAATGTACCAGGCATCCAACACATATTAAGAGCTATCTAAAAGAAATTTTATTTAAAAAACATAAAACGTTACCCATAGTACAGACACAGGCGCCATCTAGTGAATACCAACCGAGTGCACGAGTTTGTCACCCGCGCTGTCATCGTCATTCGCTTTTCGTGTTCGGGCATCGGCACATCGTTACCCTAAAAGTGTTTTGTGTAGCAAAAAACTATGTGCAAAAGGAAGCATGGATAATCATTATATATGCATGTGGAAAAACTGCGTAAACGACGATCGCCAAGTAAATCAGGTCAGTCAGTGTTTTAAATATTACATTTTGTCGATGTTATGATTAAATTACAAAGACAAACGATTTTATAAAAACTACATGTGATTCGTTAGCGAATATACGACTCAGAACCTCTTAGTGAGACATTCAAAGTAGAAACGTTATTGAAATATATTTCATAGTACGTTTCCTTCTTAATTTCGATTAATACTTTCGCTAGTGCCTTTGTGGTTACCCACATTTTTTGACTTTTTCACTATTTATCGATTTTCAAGAATACATAAGACGTTTAGCTTTTTTAAATAATAATAAAAAATAAAAAACACGTAAGTAGTACCGTGAAGTGTTTACGGTCAGTGCTAGTATGAAATCTAGTATCGTGACGAGATTACGATCGATATTAGGGGTACCTACCCTATGCTGTAATTCTATTCTTCGGTCATTCCTTCCAAATTACTCTTTGTTTGCGCGAGGCAGTAGTTACCTACATTCTATTTTTTTTTTTACTAATCTTTTTATTGGAGCGTTTTTTCGTATGCAAGTGTTTTCTACAAAATCCTACAGTGTCGCCTTACATACTGCACACTTTTGTATTACCGTGATGTGATTACGGTCAGTGCTAATATGAAATATAGTATCGTGACGAGATTACGATCGATATTACGGGTACCTACCCTATGCTGTGACGCGAGTACGGCAATTATATTCCTCGGTCATTCCTTCCAAATGACGCTTCGTTTGCGCGAGGCAGTACCTACATTCTATTTTATTTTTTACTAATCTTTTTATTGGAGCGTTTTTTTTGTGTGCGAGTGATTTCTACAAAATCTTACAATTCCGCCTTACATACTGCACACTTATGTAGTACCGTGACGTGATTACGGTCAGTGCTAATATGAAATCTAGTATCGTGACGCGATTACGATCGATATTACGGATACCTACCCTTATGTAGTACCGTGACGTGATTACGGTCAGGGCTAATATGAAATCTAGTATCGTGACGCAATTACGATCGATATTACGGGTACCTACCCTATGCTGTGACGCGATTGCGCGAGGCCTCTCGCCTACCACAAGGCTTAGTGAATCCGATTTTAATAAAGAACCGAAAATAACGGACGTATATAAATCTAATATTGAAAAAGACTTACGATCTGTCATGACCGTAGCACAAGTACACAGTCCGGATCTTACCCAGACCATCCAGGACGCTAGGGATAGTCGTATAATCCAAGCGCAGCAAAGGAGTTGCCAGTTGTAAATCCAATATCGTAGGATTTTCTTGAGGTTCTTGGAGTTTCTAAAGTGAAGGAGTTACCATTGAGACCCAAAATACCAGAAGAGGTCTCTAAACGCTAGGGAAATCCTCATAGATGGTATGAACAAAGATAATAAAAAAGAACTGTTAGCAACAACTTTGATACCTGTTTGAAGCTGGCCAAAGTATGCTGCATTTACATTATGAAAATACCATGAATAGAAAAATGCTTACACTACCTGCCTACTATTGATAAAAAGTTCTTGTCAATGACACAAGATGTTAAAAGAGACGCACACTCTTTTGGAGAAAAGGAGACCTTTCCATTTCGGCTCAAAATATACCGAGGTACACTTTATTTTAAAATATCCTCTTAATTATGCAGAAACACCTGATGATATCATTTTTCTATAAAACACGCCGAATCTAGTATTTTTTTGGAAAATTGAAAAATCATTCATATGGTTTTAGAAATCGTAAACATGAAAAGAAACGTGCAAATAGAGGGCGAAAATATGACAGTGACAACTGTTATACTCTTAAATAGGCAAAGCCTCAGAGTAATAATGCTTTAGTTATTGTTTTGAGACTAAAGCATAGAAGGCTCGGACCAAATATTGGTCCGAGATAGAAGGAGTCCAAATGTGACTCGTATAGTTGTCCTATTTTTTCAAATGGGCCATAAACATTGAAACAAAAGAGACAAAATAAGTTGACAAAAACGTCAAAAGTCCAGCGAAAAAAAGAACCGGTCACCGAAAAACCGAAACGACTTAGATGTAATTGGAATGGTGACCAAACGTAGTGCTCACTCAAATGTCATAGCACTCCTTCTATGCTTTAGTTAGTATTCTGAGGTTATACTGGTTTTTTGTCATTATTTAGAGTTTTTTTGTGGTGGTGATCTTGTTTGTGGATCTCGCTATAGCAGATTGTTCTGTTCTGTGGTTTCGAGATGTTTGACATTATGTTATGTTTGACAGTCTTTTAATTCGTTTTACATGGCCTTGGAATGTTGCAATTTAGCAATTTCCCTAGGCTGATAAAATAATTAAACGCCCAAAATAATTCGTAACAGTTATAAACACTTATTTTTGTTACCATTTTGTTTTTATATCAAGTTTTTGCTAAAAGCAATTATGTTTATGTAAAAATAAATTACTTTAGGACTTTTATCTATTAATTAGTTGGCCTTTAAAGTAAGCTAACGAAACGCACCCGACAGCGAGAGAGTTTTGCTTGCCAGTTAAATTAATCCAATGTTGCAAGCCATCAAACCTTTCTAATGATATTTTTAGGTGATACAAATGAATTAAAAAATAAAATACATATATTTCTGGAATCTACGATTTTTTTCCTACATTTTGGTACCTTTAAATCTTAGGTACATGCGTGGCCGTAGTTATATGGGAAGAGGAAAGGTCTACTTTGGGAGAAAAGATAGAAGCTGCTAAGGCCGCTGAAAAATCTGGTTTGCAAATACGGAATACTAACAACATTGGACCGTCAACTTCACTAAGAACTACGTCGCCCAGCAGGGAAAGTGGCAAGACCCATCCAAGCAATAAGGTCATGGGTTGCCAGGCCGGGTGGGAGCAAGCAAAGATTCCCGTATCCACCTCCGAGGAGATCAGCGCAAGCACCGACGTCCGCCTGCTATCACACCACAACAGCAGTGAGACCGTCATACAGACCGATGTTGCGTAAATAACAACCAAGGTAACCTTACACGCTGGTCGTATAATTTTTTTTTGTTGACACATGGTGTTCAATCGCAAATGACCCGGTAGTCTTACAGTACGTTACGGGTCACAAAATACCATTTAATAATACTGTAAAGCAAGCTACTGAACCTATCACTCCTAACTTTTCTTCGGCTGAAATAAGTAAGTTAATCACAGCTATATCTGACTTGAGCCAGTCAGCAGTAATATGCATATGAGAGGATGTCAAAGACCAATTTATTTCTCCCATATTCTTAACACCTAAAAGTGATGGATCGTCCAGATTTATCTTGAACCTAAAATTATATAATAAAGCTGTCGCCTCATACCACTTTAAAATGGAGGACATACGGACAGCAAGCAAATTATTGTTCCAAGACAGTTATATGGCAAATGTTGATATCAAAGAGGCGTATTTTTTTCTTTAGTTCCTATTGATGAAAACTACAAAAAATATTTAAGGTTCAAATTTTTGGGACACAAAAACAAAAGTAATACGTATGAATTTCAGTGCCTACCGTTTGGACTTAGTTCAGCACCTTATTATGTCTTTACGAAACTCATGAAACTGATCTATCTACCGCATTTATCTTAGAAACAAAGGTTTTTTAATTCTAATATATTTAGATCTTGTGCCTTGGCCATTCTTATGAAGAATGTAAAAGTTTTGTTCTCGAAACTGTTTGTTTATTACAAAATCTAGGCTTTGATAAAAACTTCAAAAAGAGTAGAGTGGAACCACAAAAGACTAGAAAATTTCTCGGTTTTGAATTAAATTCAGAAAATATGTGTTTGCAATTGCCAATAGGAAAACGAAAACGCATTCTTGAACAAATATCCTATATCAATAGAATGGGTGGAGTACAATAAGTTCCTTTAAATAATATCACTTGTCGTCTATGGCAATGGTGCAAGAAACGCTAAATATTTGTCTTTGCATCCTACATAAAATCTAAAGATAACTTCGAGGCGGCTAAGGAGTCATGGCGTATGAATATCGATACAGAATGGCAAATGTCGGCACCTGTGTTCGAAAAAATTGTTCAATCGTTTGATTTTCTTTGCTACTTACTAAAAGTATAAATTCGATAAATACGTCTCATGGCAACGAGACATAGATGCATTCACCTTAAATTGGAATATATATTTTTTTTATGCTTTTCCCCCTTTCTCGCTCATATTAAAATGCTTCAGGAAAATAATTAACGACGAAGCCACTGGTGTACTAGTCGTATCGTATTGGCCGAGTCAACTCTGTTATCCCCTACTTAGCTCAGTAGCTCATCACCAATATACTTCGGCCCAAGTGACGATATGTTATTATCACCTTTCAGGACTCAGCACCCCCTTTGAAAGAAACTTATCCTGGTAGCATACAAATTATCAGGAAAGCATTTCAAAGACAATCGTTATGTAATGAAACCATCGAGGTGAATGATTTCCTCATTGTCTACATCCTCACTAAAACAATACAATGTCGCTTTTACGAAATGGTGGAGTTATTGTGATATTTATAAAGTTGGTATCTATAACTGCCCACTTTCAATTCTATCAAAATTCCTTACGGTCAACTGTTAACAGCAAAAATTGGTTGTAGTTCATTAAATATGCATCGTTCTGCTCTAGCTATTTAGGGCAACCGTTATAGTGAAGCTGGTTTAGTTGTTAGATTTTTTAAAGGTATTTACAGGACTAAACCTAGTCATCCGAAATATTCGGAGACGTGAGATCCAAAGATTGTAATCGATTACCTTAGTAATTTATATCCAAATAAGAAACTTGCTCTGGAGTTTATTACTAAAAAATTAGTAACTCTGCTCGCATTGTCAACCGCACAACGAGTACAGACGTTTTTTTCGAATTTCTAATTTAAAAATAAATAATAACTATGTCGAAACCATTGTGGATGATTTAATTAAAACATCTGCTCCAGGGCGACGACCGCCTTGTTTATTTATACCATTTTTTCTAAATAAGATTGAGATCTGCCCTGCAAAAACATTCCTGTCCTACTTAGATATGACTAAAGTTCACAGAGATAAACCTAGAACGGAAAGGTTATTGCTCACCTGAAGCCTATTCATAATGCAACTAGTTCTACATTAAGTCGTTAGTTTAAAAACACCCTTTAACAGCGGTATTGACACTTCTTTATTCTCAGCACACACGTGTAAGACACGCGTCCACGTCCACCTCGGCAGCAAACAGAAAAGGCCTTTCAATAACTGCAGGATGGACTGGTAATTCTCTGGTGTTTGCACGGTTTGACCCCTTACCATTGACAATGACGATAATGCCTTTGCAGCGGCTATTTACATTGATTAATTTCTTGCTTATCATTCATTATAATATATAATACTGGTTTGTACTAATATGGTACCTAATTATATTTAATCGGTTATACTCGTAAATACTCAATTATAATAGTTGA
Organism: Scoparia ambigualis; assembly: GCA_963921215.1. Classification (NCBI taxonomy): domain Eukaryota; kingdom Metazoa; phylum Arthropoda; class Insecta; order Lepidoptera; family Crambidae; genus Scoparia; species Scoparia ambigualis. Next base: position 10,171,209 of record OY992521.1, on the reverse strand, counting down.
ATGAAATCATATAGGTACTTAAATTATTTCGCAAAATTTGTGTTCTAAACATCTATCTATATATAAATCTCGATGATGCAACGTCGAAGTACAATTGATGGTTAAACAAACTTACCTGAAGTGAAGTTTGACCGTAATTGTACGAGACGTTGCATCCGAAGAGATTTATATTCACAAGGTAGTCCACTCTTCAATGTACCAGGCATCCAACACATATTAAGAGCTATCTAAAAGAAATTTTATTTAAAATGCTTGCTTTTTACTGCCTAATCATTAGTTTTTTTATTTCTTTTTTTTTCCTTGATTATAATGGTGATTAAGATGATGAATGATAAATGATGTTCCCCAAACCCCTGGAGTCCTCACTGAGGACTCCTCGGTAAAGATGTGGGACTTTACTGAGGTCTCACGCGGACTTCTTGAGAGAATTTGAAAAGTGATGTTGCACTATGCTTTAATTATTGTTCTGAGGTATGGACGTTCTTGTCTATACTTCTAGGTCAATGCCTACAGATCATCAATTACGCGTTGATTTTTGCCAAACCATGTTACGAAAGGAGGAAGAGGATCCTGGATTTTTTAATAAAGTTTTTTGGTCAGATGAGTCACGATTTGAGCGATTTGGATTGTTCAATGTTCATAATTATCACACGTGGGCGATTGAAAATCCACACCAAGTAAGAGCTTCAACGTTTCAACATCGTTTCAGCGTTAACTTGTGTTCTGGTATCCTCAATGGCGAAGTAATGGTCCGTTTGAACTGCCGTCCAGACAGAATGGAGAAATCTACAAAACTTTTTAGAAATTGAACTTCCAATGTTGCTGTTAGATTAAGGTGACCATACGTCCCGTTTTGAACGGGACTGTCCCTTTTTCTGGTTATCTGTCCCGTTGTCCCCAAACCAAGCTCCGGGACGCAAAATAGTCCCGTTTTCCGAGACCGTGCAATTTTTTTATAATATGGAGCTTGTCTGCGATAGCACTGTGGTTTTATGGTACAGTGGAGATTTGGTTTCGTGGTATTTTTGGGCAAATTTAAGAAAAGTACCTATCTATCGTAATTGACAGCTCGGATTGCGGAGGACGTGGGTTCGATTCCCACCTGACCCTGAGGTAGTCATTATTTTCAACGTTTCGTTATCGTCAAGTTATAAATTTTTATTTTTACCTACAATAAAAATAATTATAATTAATTAAAATAAAGGAAATACTAATTGTATTGTAACACTTTTTCTAAATTATCATTGTTAACCTGCTAACTGGCGTATATAGACATGTCCCGTTTTGAGTTAAAAAATAAATGGTCAGTTTATGTTAGATGTAAATCTCGAACTTAGACGAACCATGGTGTTACAAAATGACGGCGCCCCATGTCACTACGCTACGGAAGTTCGAAATTACCTAAATGAAACATACCCATACATAAACATACAGATGGATCGACGCAACGACGGACCAATTAGCTGGCCTCCACCACGCTCACCTGATCTCAACCCCATAGATTTCTTCATTTCGGGCTATTACAAGGAAAAAGCATACGCTCGAGAGCGTTCAAGTGAGCAAGAGATGAGGCAGAAGATTACAGAAGTCGAACGTGTCGTGAGAGATAACAGAGAGGCTTTTAGACGATTGAAAGACAATTTTTTACGTAGGTGTAGAATGTGTATTGCTGCTAGAGGAGGCCAGTTTGAAAACTTTTTGTAAATTTAAAAATAAATACTTTTACTATATCATCTGTGTTTTATTAACAAAACACTTCGTACTTACAACTTACGGTTAAAGAATTTATTTCTCTTAAGAATTTTACAATAATTCACTTATAGAGAAAAACAACATTTAAACTTACAGTTAACTGCTGGCAAGCATAGTTTTTGCACATACACACATAACACAAACAAACAAATATTAAACTTCACATCACACAACACAATCTATTACGTAATTTTACAATTTTAATGTACTTCCTATAAAATGTAGCAATTTACGATCTATCCAAGTTAATACAAAAAAAAAATAGTGGGTAGATAACACACATTGACGCTTTGCACCGCTGTACGCGCGGAGGTCGCTAACGTAGTGTTTGTTTAATGTAAGGTCTATAACACAGTGCTTCAATCAGCGGTAACTAGCGGGATACTAAGTTAAGCGATAATAGTTTTATGAATTTAACAGAATTTGATAAAGAATGTATTCAATTTACTAGTAATGAAAAATCCTTTAGAATGTGATGTTTAAGTAATTTCTTGAAAGTGCGCAAAGAGTTTACTTCTTTTATATCTTTTGGTAATTTGTTGTAAAGGTTTGCTCCTTCAAACATAATATTTCTTTTTCCGTAATTAGTCCTAGGTAATGTCAAGCATATGTTATTAGCCTGTCTAGTGATGCGTTTTTGAATTTGAACTTTTTTTGAAAAAGTAATTTTTGTATGAATGTCTTTAGTAAGTATTTTTCTAATTAAGATACATGTGTTATATTTATAAGTTTGTGCCAGATTCATGATTTTAATTTCTTTATATACTTTAGAGGTGGATGCTAAAAAATTATAATGAAAAAGGGTTTTAATTATTTTATTTTGCGCTGTTTGCAGTTTTTTCAAATTTGTCTTGGCCGCAGATCCCCAAACCTCAATCAGATAGTCTATATGTGGTTTGACCATTGAGTTATATATGGTTAACCTCCGTTGAGAGATATAAGTTTAGCCCTAATGTTTTCTATGTGTGGAGTCCATGTGAGTTTATGGTCTAACTAAAGTAAGTCCCAAATATTTTTCGATTTGTATATTTTGAATCTCTTCTCCATTGATAGTCAGGCTGTTGTACGTACCAATTGGTTTATTTTTAGCAGCAAAAATAATATACTTTGTTTTAGATGTATTTATACTGAGCAAATTTGATTGTAACCATATGTGTAAGAGATCCAAATCATATTGTGCATCTTCTGTTATAGACTCCATAGAATGCCCTGAATAAAATAGACTGGTATCATCGGCATATAATGTTATATCTCCCTTTAGTCCAATTTCATGTATGCTATTTATGTATATAAGAAATAACAAAGGACCCAGGATAGATCCTTGAGGAACGCCGCAAGTTATTTTTCGAGGATTGCTCTGATACTCGTTTAGTTTTACTATTTGGAATCTATTTTGCAAATAAGATTTAAAAAGATTGCAAGCAGTACCAGAAATACCTATACTTTTTAATTTCATTACCAGTAAGTCGTGGCTAACGGTATCGGTAACTTGTCTTAAGTAACCTCTGAAGCTATTTGTTGGTTAGTAAACTTAGGAAGGCTTCTTTTCTGAGAGCTTTGAGGAGTAGTAGCAGGGTTGGCTTTGATTTTATAATCGTATTGAGCCGCCCGTGCCAACCTTCTAGTCTAGAGCATTGTTTGTGCGAAAATTATAATTGCTATGACTTATGTGCCTGGGTATCCAGACATTTTGAGAATATGACGATTTGCGAAATAGACGTTCTGCTATACAGACTATCTGAGAGTTGGACGTTTTGCTACATGGACCTTTTCCTAATAATCCATAAGTCGCTGGTTCAAATCCGGCTCGAAGGACCAAAAAATGTGCGGTGTAGTGCCGGTGATAATTGATACGTATAATTAAAACACTGAGTCCAAAGATGATAAAATATACTATTGATTTCCACAAATTACAAATATGATATGCGCGTTGCGCTCGGTGATTGATTTCGGTCTGAATCATGCAGTACATGTCTAAGCGACTTGACCTAAAACTAATAAATTGCTGACAAAGGTGTTAAGAGTGCGTTGCACCGAACAGGCTTACTGCTTATTAGACGTTTCGCGCTGTTGGACGTTTTGCTGCTTAGACCTTCTGATCGTAATCGCTACGCTGCGCTTCGCGATTGTCCTAAATTTCTAGGTTATTTTTTTATTAGACAACAGAAATACTAGCTGCCCTACTCCTGTAGGTCACATTTTTCTTTTTGTCATTTCACGGAACCAGTTCCGGTATTTGTTTAAATCCCTTTGTTTAGGGAAATGATAAAATCGTGTTGTTTTTAACATCCTCCGTGATTTGATCAAATCACTTATAGTAGAGGATCCGAGTATACAACGACCTTCACCGAGCCGGTTAATGGATGAAAAGTATTTTATATTAAAGGATAATGGCCAAAAAAACCCAGGCCCGGCGGAAACAAAATGTATCTCAGATTTTTACTAAAAATGTGTGATTAAATACTGCTGCTACTACTTTAATAATATTTTAAAAAAAGTAAGTAAGTAGTGGTGGTATTATTTATACTGTAGTCATTTTGGATTATATCCCCTATTACTCCTTCCTAAACACCCATTTTAGCAATTTAATAATCCTTTTACTAAAACATTAATATGACCTCTGCAAAACTTTCAATAGCAATTTTATACATTTAAAAAAATATTTCGGCAGTGTCCCATATAAAGTAATTAATTACTCAACATTACCAGTATTTTGACGTACATTTCATTTGCGCCGGGCCTGGGTTTAAATTTCATACTACGTGACCATTGTCCTAAAAAATATATTGCTGAATTTCAGTCCAGTATATGATTAATTAAATATTTAAAATATTTTTTTTTATATATTGCACTTGTTTCGATAATAGATAGCGAAAATATTACACACGGATTGGTCTGAATTTGTTGCCTTACGCCAGAATTAGTCACTTCAATAAAGGGAAATATCTCAGATTTGGCGATGAAATGAAATGAAATGAGTATTCTTTATTGTACACAGATAATATACATGTTATCATTTTTTTAAAGAAGTCGTACAACGGGCGGCCTTATCACTAACAGCGATATCTTCCAGGCAACCTAGGGATGGAGAAGCTTGGTATCAGGATAGCAGCAGCATAACAGCTAGGCGATGGTGTCAGGATGAGCCACACCCAGTCAGGAGGCGAATTAACCTTAAAGAATCAATAAAAAGGCAGTTGCTGTTGAAGAGAATGTTTTATTTTATGTCTTACTATTAATGTTAAAACAATTATAAAAACTAAGACCCTTTCACAAATTATCTCATGCATGGAGTTATCATGACAATGCAAATTATTTAAAACATAAATCACTACTACGTGAACTGCGAAATTATTAGTCTTCTACATATCCTTGAACACTTTCTCCAACATATCATGATACTACACAAATGCAAACGAAAACAAACAAACAAACAAATCCCCTAGAACTCAATATTGATGGTATGGAAGTGAACATTTACAGCTCACAAACTTTGTGTCTATTTTGTTGCAAACAGTTCAACAATCAACATAATTAGCTAGCTAACGCCTTTCAATTTTAACAAAAATATACAGCATTTTTTTCATTTTCTTCACTTTCATTTTGATTTCTAAGCTTTTGCTCAATAAAACATGCTGCAAAATGCAAAAAAAAAAACTAAATACAAAAGCTATTGCACTATTATATTATGCTGCTGTGTATAATTTTAATGCTGTAAATTATTTATTGATAACTAAGTTCTCACAATCAACAAAATGGTTTCTTCTCACTCAAGAAATCAAGTTTATCATTTGTATTTTAAAAATCCTTAAAAAATATAAAGTCATTGATTTTTAGGATAAAACAAAATCATCCTTCAGTAAAATTAAATAAAAATCACCACTTTGATTACAATGCATTATTTCTTAAAAAAGGAAATATAATAAAGATACAGTATTGTAATAAAAATTGCAGAAAAAGGATTCTAAACTAAAAAAAGTTCTTGTCTAAATTACAAATTGTGAAATTAATCTATATTCCAGTCAACAGTATCAACTGAATTTTAACAAATAAACTGAATAACGGCAACTGAATGTACATTTCACGTAAATAAATCAACATGGGTAAACGTTAACATCTTGTCGTTAATGCTAATGAATGATTGCTTATAAACAGCTATTGAGGCCTGGTTTATTGCACTACCATATAGCAAGTCGTCGTATCGGCTAGCAGCCATGAACCAGCTCAACTAACTCAGGATATTATCATATTGTAGAACATGTATATTTTCTTGTGTCAGCTATAAAAATACAATTGAAGTACTAAACAAGTAATAATGATATTTAAAAATCAACATTCGGTGTATAATTATATGGGCAACTTTTGTATAACTTACATTATTATCTATTCGGGTTTCTGCGAGGAACTTATGTATTCCAGAGCTTACTTGAAACTATCAACACATAAGAAGTGCACTTTAATTTGTTTGCAGCATTACGCTGTGAGGTAGAGATTAGTGTTGATACACCAAGTATTACACATAGTAGTAAATTTGCCAATTTCTTATAAGCATTAAATCTACATACATCAATTAAAGCTAACCTTATTTATGAAAAAGCGCAACATTCGTATATAATCAGAACAGCACGTATTATGAAATGGGGCAGTAGAGCTATTGCAATCATCTCCAGTTGTACCATCCGGTTACTTAACAAAACATAATATATGTTCACATAACTATTAAAATAATAATTGGCTGTTATTGCAATCACAACATTGAAAATTTACACAAGTGAGTGTTACATAAGAGATGGGTTATTCTAGAACTTTAATCAATTTCACATGTACAAAATAACACAGAAAAAAGTTAGTTACATAAATAATTTATTTCTATCACAATATATCAGACTTTACTTATAGTTACAAAACACATGAGATATTTTTATACACGAAGCAGTTAACTACAATAAGATCGAGTTTGGACATTGCAAGTCATATATTGCTGCATCACAGATAAATACGTCTCATACACGAAGATCCTAATAATATCGGACAATAATACATTAATGAATGTTAAAAACGATAATTTAAAATGGGAATCTTACTCGAACGTTAGCACGAATAACAAGATAACTTATAAATTTGTCCAGTTTTATTTTAAAACATTCTCTATTGAAATCGGTCTACCATGCACGAAACGGGAGGAGTAAAAACTCGGTACAGACTCGATCTTTAAAACATAAAAACATGAATCAATGAAAACAAATTAATTCCTTCTAAATAATGCGTAACGATGAATTAAGTATAAAGTAGTAGCATAGTGCCACAGGGCACATTACATTTAAAAGACAAGCTCCATCTAAGACCTAAACGCTTTCACCTCACGAGTTACTGTACCATTGTAGCCGTGTGCTGAGGCAGACATTTTCATCATTCGAACAAGTAAAATTAACAACCAATTTGAATGGGATCGAAGCAGCGCCACCTAGCAGACAAACTTTGCATAAAGGACTTGTAACTGCTACAAATAAGAAAATCTTGTCTATGCTAACATTTGTCGAATGGTTGAATAAAACTAACTGAGCGATTTTTACTAATACCGAATTAGCGTAAACAAGAATATGTGATGCATCAAAGCCGTTACAAATCCGTCACTAGATGCTCATACAAATCGCAGTCATCTTCACTCGTTCGAATGTTGAAGAAAAGCTCTCACTAGACACTCTCTGAAATTATCCTCACATCGCAAGACAGCGGAGAGATAGACGTAGAGCGAGTCTAATACGAGGTGTATTCACCATTTTAACGAAAACGACAATTTTCACAACATCAAAAACAGCGCAGTCACCAAACAAAGTCTCATGTTTGTGTTCCAATGGTGCATTCATCGCTAACACAACACTTTACGTCCGAGTTGTATTCACCATTCGGTCGACGAGAATTCGTATGGTGTCAACATTGAGGTATCATAACTAGAGAGATGACACCGCGAAGCAATTTTTTGCGCACTACTTCGCGGCCGCAAGGTCCACAATCACTTGTGTCACAGCGCACAAAGACTTCGCGATCTCTAATTATAATACCTCAACGGGTATCAAAGGAGCGCATTCAAACAGTGTATAGTTGCAATAAGTCCATACAAATAGTCGTTGTTGCGTTGGAATGGTGAATGTGCCCGCCGCCGCTACAGCAGGATGATGTCCGCCGCGTGGATGCCGTACGCGTACAGGTTCATGTCGTCGTCGTGGTCCAGGAGCATTTCGTCATCTGTTGGGTGATATGGAGAAAATATAATAATAATAATAATGGTAACCTAGGTTAAGTTTTTTATAATATTTTATATTGTAAATATGTTTTTTTTATATAAAATATTGTAAAAAAAAATTATTAACAAAGAAGAAAATACAGGTAAATATTCATTTTGTATCACAAAAACCTTGACAGTTTGTCCGGATACAAATCACACTTGAGTGTCGCATAACAACACTAACAAAGAAAAGTTGTATAAAATAGTATAATATAAAAGACAATAAAGACAAAGAAGACAAATTTTGCAACTTAGCCTAAATATAATAATAATAAGTATATTTATTTGCCAAAAAAACATAGACAAAAAGGTCTGTGGCTCAGTGTTGGCAGGAGACCCACAAACCCTGTTATTCTGCCACAGCCATAAATGTATACATGGATTAAAACAGATATTGTAGCTACTAAACTTACAATATTCTATATATTATTTACCTATATTTTGTTATTAAAAAACCTGTAATTAGCTAGTGCCAGCGACTGCTCATGGAGCAGCCAGTTGTGACAACTCCCGCGAAACGTTGGTAGCGAGAGATTAATATTTACCTTTGTAACACTAGATCTCTAGAGGGAAGCGGACGGCATCTTACTATTATTATGACAGCGTAGATTATGCTATTTTTAAACGTCTGCACTCTGTTAAGGCGGGTCTCCTGCGACACTGTTTTGTGTTTTTTAACACCTTAACATACACGCAAGCATGCACGCACGCACAGATACACTCACGCACGCACACATGCACGCATGCATTCACTCACGCTCGCTTTTACGCATGCAAAGTTTAATTAAGATTTCTTTAGTTATAGCTCACTATAACATTTTTTTTCGTATCACCCCCATTAAGTAATTGTAAAATACTCTTATAGGATATTAATAATATAACAAGTACATAAAACTATCGACTATTTACTAGACACAAATTCGATGAAGAATGTATATATTCAAATTATTAGCAGTAAAAATCAGATTGACACTAGGGCTGCGTTCCGTCGCTTCACTCGAGTGCACTCGAGCGCACTCCGGCGCGCGCTCTAACCGTTCCGTGGCTTGGTGACATTTAACTCTGATGGCTGTCAGAGCGTAGTTTCATCCGTTCTGTGGCTCAGAGCGCAGCAACCAAACAACCATCAAATCGGATGGTTACTTTTCACTCTGACAGCTATTTGATGTTTATATCATTGTTAAAAAGTGTCAGAGTTTGCAATTTATGTCAAAACGACTCGAAAAATTCCGCCTGTTGTTTCGTATTGTTTTACTTTTTAATTATTTTGTTAAATATAGTATAAAAGTGGAAAAATGGAGACAAGAAGATCTTTCTCTCGTTTTGGACAGGTATACTTCAGAATAGGTTATAAAAACAAGTCGATCGTTCCGTGGCTCGGTTGCAACTCAAACGAGTTAAACTTTAACCAAAAAACTACACCGAAAACGACGGAACGCACTCCAAGTATAAATCTGTTTATAAACATTCATCGAATTCGGCCCCGGTATAAATAAATAAAATATTGCAAACTCACCCGGCCCCAAAAAGTCGTCGAAGTCGTCGTACAGGTCGGGGTCGTAGAGGTCGTCGAGCGAGTCGTCCGAGCTGTAGTCGAACATCAGGTCCACGAAGTCGGGCCGCAGGTTGGGGTTGCTCAGGTCCTCGTGCATGTTCACGGTCAACAGCTTGTGCGTGGGGCATTCCTGTACACAACAATTCACGTCACGACTATTATACTTGACAGTTTTCGGAAAAGTATTTTAAAAATTACAAACGCTTATTTTGTACCCCGGACAATAATTTTTTTCTCGAAAAAGGTAAAAATTTAACATTTAAAAAAATTTTTCTTCATTAATTTCAGTTTTCGTGAGAAAAAGGGTTGGTCACGCACGTGATATTTAGCGCTGTGTGACGTCACACCACAATAAACAAACAAATTTATCTTGAAGCCTGACAGATAGTTTTTGTTTATTTAGTGAAATGTGTCGTCACACAAACAGTTTACTATTGTTAAATTTTATTTTAAGACATTATTCATATTTTATTGTTACAACTGTCAAATAGCCAATTATCCCCGAAGGGTTAGTCTAGACACCAGGCAATGAGGATCGCAAAAGCAGTCCACTGCCACAGTCCATGTTTCACCAAACAATGACTAAAACTAAATAAATAAATAAACTTTCCCACACTAAATGACATCAAAAGTCCAAATCTCTTTACTCAATCATCAGCACCTACCGCACTATTCTTCCAAACCACGCTATGGATTTTTATGCGGTTTTCACTAAAAGATAGAGCGTTAACTGATGATGGTTTCTGTTTATTATTTAAGATTTCCATTTTTAGCTGTGGAGAAAAATGGACGCAAGAAACTGCATAGCCTTTTACAGAAAAATCATCCTTATACATCAACAGCATCGTCAGCATACAAACGTCCCACTGCTGGGCACAGGCCTTGTTACATGCTGTTTTTTTTTTTTTTTTTTTTTTTTTTAAATCGGTTTGATACTCAGGGCTATATTGAGGCAAATGTTTCCTTTAAGAGGTACAGTATGGAACTTAGGTATTTTTCTAACATAATCAGAACTATGACAATTTAGGCGATATTTTTCTAACATAATCAGAACTACACTCGGCGTCAAAAAAATCGCACCTTTTAAAAATCATCTTTAAAAATTCTTAAACCTTATGTAGAGGATAGTGTTGGGTATCATTAGAAAGGTAACAAAAAGGAGTATCAAAAAACAATTAAATTTAACTTTCTGTTTAATTATAATTATACAAACAACATTAAAATTAATAAAATAATAAAAATCCTTAATTAAGTCCTAATTAACAACAGATAATTTACAAAGAAAAATGTACAAAAAGTGTCTTAAAATTAACTTAAAATCTAGTGTTACCCCCCCTTGCCCTGATCACGGCTTCCATACGGTCCCTCATGGACCTCACCAACTTCAGGAGCTCTTCTTGAGGGATAAGCCCCCATTCTTCAATCACCGCGTCTTGGAGCTCCTGTAGAGTCGAAGGAGCTGGATCCCGAGATCGAACCTTACGTTTAAGATGGTCCCAGAGGTGCTCTATAGGATTCAGATCCGGACTTCGCGCTGGCCACTGCATCACAGAGATTTGGGACCTCTGCAAGAAGTCGCTCACGATGCCTGCAGTGTGAGCGCGAGCGTTGTCGTGCATTAATGTGAACCCCTCGCCAAAAGATTCGGCAAAGGGGACCACATGCACTTCCAGGACCTCAGTGACATAGCGGCGAGCAGTCAGCGACCCTTGTCCGCGAGCACCTCCAGTCCGGGAGACGCAGACAAGGTCGGTTTTGCCGGCAGCAGACATACCGCCCCAGAACATGCAGGATCCGCCACCATATTCCACCGTCTCCTGGATGCAGGCTTGGGCGAAACGTTCACCCTGCCTCCGGTATACTCTTCTCCGTCGGTCGTTGCAGAAAAGACACACTCGCGTCTCGTCTGAGAAGAGAACAGCTCTCCACTGCTCAAGGGTCCAATCGACGTGGTCACGAGCAAACTGCAAGCGGGCTCGCCGATGCGCTGCAGTCAATTTTGGACCCGTAGCAGCTCTGTGGGCCGCTATCTTCTTCTCCTTCAATCTTCTTCTAACCGTAGATACGCTTACGGTGCGTCTGCGAACTGCCTGGAGCTGCTGTTGCAACTCAACAGCGTTGGAGAAACGATTTCTCAAAGAGTTCGACACAACGAACCGGTCGTCTCTTTCCGAAGTGCAGCGACGTCTACCCGAACCGTGTCTGCGGATATAGCCACCGGTCTCTATGAAGCGCTGGTACACTCTTCGAACGGAATAACGGCTCAGGTTCAGTTGCCGGGCGACATCACACTGCCGCACCCCTGATTGCAGTAGTGCAACCACTTGAGCGGCTTTATCAGCTGTGGTATCCATCAAAATCTGTGCGTGTGTCCTCTTCAACGGTTGAATAGCGAATGACCCACATTGAACCCGTGTTGACCGTTTTATACCCACAAAGGAAGCGCAACTAGCAACTCTCACGGGTAGCAAAATTTGCATCGAATTTTTGTGACACTTTATTTGTTGCATTAGGTTTTATTTGATAATGAAAAGTAATGTTTTTTATTAAGTTAATTAAGTAACCTTGTAAATAAAATCATAATTAATGCGACTGCATGTGCATATCAAGAGTAAATGACATTTGAAAGTGATTTTCTAAGAGGTGCGATTTTTTTGACGCCGAGTGTATAACGAAATGGGAATTTTAAGGATCAATTTTGGATAAGGGAATTTTTTGGGGATATTGGGACATTTTAAGGAACATTTAGGGAAAAACGGAAAATTTTGAAATGTAATGCTAAAAAGTTTTGAGTGGACTTGAAGTCCTATTATATATGTTACATGCTGTTAAGTCCGCCTGGCTAGCTACCACCGTCTTATCTAAGTCTGTCGCCATAACAACGATGTTTATAGCATTGTTGTGTTCCGACAGTTGGAGATAAGATAGCCAGTTCCTCAGTGGTTGAGGATTCCGGGTGAAGCGCGCTTCCACCTTCGGCCTTATCGTCACTTACCATCAGGTGAGATGAAGGCCAAGCGCTTACCAGTTAAAGAATAAAAAATAAAAAAATTATAAAACATGAACAATGGCTTATGGGAAGATTCCTGTACACTTTGGTTCGATTAAGTGATTAAACGAGCAAACGGTTCGGCCGTTACTAAGGTGATTCGGAAGGCACGCTATTTGATCCAAATGGTTCCGTGGCAGTCCTTAACACCTACTGAAGCCACCGTTGTGGGTTTATGTATAATCATATTAACATTAGGTTACACGCTACATTTAAATCACAAAATGTAGTAAATTGGTCCTTCGAGCCGCAGCGCCAGCTCGGTGTGTGTATCACGTGTGTGCTAGGACTGATCTCGGTTGCGGGCGCAGCGCGAGTGCTGCGTGTGTATCACGTGTTTGTATCACGTGTCAGGCCAGGCGCACTCCGCGCTTAAGGTATAAAGCTACAAGTAGCCGGCGGGTCCATCCGGACGGACCAATTTCAGAGGGCAATTTTCACGTGCCGGCCGAGTCGCACGTTAGCAACATTAGTTCGATTTCTCACTTAGTTCGACTCACTCATGCGCGGCGAACACCCTGCCCTGCAGTCCTTAGAAGAAATAAGAGCTACGCCATAGAAAGAGAGGCACCTTCTAGGTGAACATAACGCAGGGAAGGGAGCGGTGTGCAAGCTGAATTACACTTTATTGTGTCTAGCAAGAGTCGCTATTTATTTATATGACTTTGCAGAGTTCTTCTTCTGGACTTGTCCTATTATGCATTCTGTGCGTGTGTGCTAGGGCTGACCTCTGTGGCGGGCGCGTGCGCGAGTGCTGTGTAAGTACCATGCGCGTGTATAATGCGTGTGTGTCACGTGTGTATCATGCGTGTGTATCACGTGTGTGTATCATGCGTGTGAATCACGTGTGTGTGTATCATGCGTGTTAATCACGTGTGTGTGTCATGCGTGTGTATCATGCGTGTGTATCATGTGTGTATCATGCGTGTGTATCATGTGTGTATCATGCCTGTGTATAATGCGTGTGTATCATGCGCGTGAATCACGTGTGTATCATGCGTGTGTATCACGTGTGTATCATGCATGTGTATCACGTGTGTATCATGCGCGTGAATCACTCGTGTGTGTATTATGTGTGTGTATCGTGTGTATTATGTGTGTGTATCGTGTGCGCTAGGGCTGACCTCTGCGGCGGGCGCGTGCGCGGCGGCGGTGCCCCCCAGCCGCAGCAGCAGCGGCCGCGGGCGCAGCGCCAGTGCTGCGGCGGCGGCGGTCACCACGCCCTCGGACACGCTGTCGCAGCCGCATACGTCTACCTCCTGGGGAAACGCAGTTACAATTCGTTTAAAGATATATTTTTATTTATTTATGGCCCGGTCTTGACTGCGGGGCGTCAAGCGGATTTCTGGTTTGTTACAAGTTATACTTATCAGCAGTCTTAGTCAACGGCAATAGAAAGAACGCACCCAACGGGCGATCTACTCGCCGCGCCACAAGACATCCACAGCGGTCGTGGTCAGGCTTTTGCATTATAACTTAATGCCTGAGCAGTATGTATTATTAAAACATAGATAGGTACATAAATAAATAAAATAAATACCTAATTTCGCAAGCGGGTCTTCAGCTAGAGCTCCATTGCCGCGCGCCACTAGTTGCCTACGGGCAGTCGCGCGGCTTGATAAATAAATGATTCGTCTTTGTTTTACAGCTATATATAAGTATCTGTAACTGATGGCACGCCTTCAGTATGTTAGCGAGCGGGTCCTCAGCTAGAGCTCCGTTGCCGTTTGAGCGCGGGATATCGCGCGCCGTGATAATCTCAAGTCGCGATTTGTCTTCTGTTTACACCCTTAATTTTTATTCGTTTGTATGAAATTAAGGGCGAGTTCCACCCATGAAACTAAACAACTTTCCCCAAGAAACCTACGTGCAAAAATGACACAAAAAATCGACTCCCATAGTTAGAGCGCTTTCACATATAGGCGTTTTAGTCGCGCGACTGCAGCGCTGCAGTAGCGCGACTGGGTATCCATACATATTTAAGCCGCGCGACAGAAGCGCTCTGTAGCAAGTTGCAAATTACCTACGTCATAATGTTAAGCATGTTTGATACCGAAATAATAAACGAAGTAGGAGTTTCTCCCGTGTTCTTTAAGCAACAACACGTGTTGAGAGACTCCATTTTATTTCAATCTACCGTACAATACTAAATTTATTTTAAAAATATAAGTATATCACTTGAAATTGGCTTAATGCTAAACGCGAAGCCATTAATTAAGAATATAATAGAATAAACGAAGTAGAATGAGGAAATACCGTTGGAATCCATATTGGAAATGAGCTAGTCACCCCCACGTTCAACGCGCGTCTGTAGCGCGACTGTGAAGCGCGGCTGTCGCTAACGACGGCGTCGTGACTTAGCCGCGCTACAGCCGCTGTGGTGTGAAGGGGTTCGACGCGCAGCGCTGCAGCCGCGCGACTTAGTGCCTTCGCACACGGCGTCGTACCGTAATCGTATCATCATCATCATCATCATCAGCCAGAAGACGTCCACTGCTGGACAAAGGCCTCCCCCAAGGATCTCCAACACGACCGGTCTTGTGCTGCTTGCATCCAGCGGCTACCCGCGACCTTCACCAGATCGTCGGACCACCTTGTTGGAGGCCTGCCCACACTGCGTGTTCCGGTGCGCAGTCGCCACTCGAGAACCGTTATGCCCCAATGGCCATCGGTTCTACGATTGCCACTTGAGCTTGGCGACTCTTTGGGCTATGTCGGTTACTTTAGTTCGTCTAAGAAATCTCCTCATTTCTGATTCGATCACGTAGAGAAACCCCGAGCATAGCCCTTTCCATTGCTCTTTGCGTGAATTTGAGCCTGCTAATAAGGTAGTGAGCGACCACGTTTCGGTACCGTATGTCATCACTGGCAACACACACTGGTCGAAGACTTTCGTCTTGTGACACTGCGGTATTTTGGACGGGAAGATATTTCGTAGCTTACCGAACGCTGCCCAGCCGAGTTGGATTCGACGATTGACCTCTTTCTTAAAGCTGGACCTACCTAACTGGACTGTTTGTCCCAAGTATACATATTCGTCAACAACTTCAAAAGCAGAGTCTCCAACCTTCAGAATCGTATCGTAAGCGTATCGTAATACGCGCGTAGGACGAGAGCAATACGAGCACGTACATGTTCAAACACGTCCGCACACGAAGCGTTGCTGCAGCGAATCGTAGGAGACACCTCTACGCTTACGATACGCCGCCGTGTGCGAAGGCACATAAACGCCTATATGTGAAAACGCTCTTACTATTGTCGTCAGCTGATCGGACAGTTTCGTATGGGAGGACGAATTTTTTTGTGTGCAAAAATGACAGAAAAAAAATCGTTGTTCTTGGGGAAAGTTGTTTAGTTTCATGGATAGAACTCGCCCTAAATTTCTTTTAAACGAATAAAAATTAAGGGTGTATAGTATAAGTACCTGTAATTGATGGCACGCCTGCAGTATGTTCGCGAGTGGGTCCTCGGCCAGAGCTTTATTGCCGCGTGCCACTAGCCGTGTACCTACGCCTGGCGTACTCACCATGGAATTCTGTTATTTCAAGAATGCCAAAAAACTGTACCCAAATAGTACCAAATAGTGCCCAAAGGAAATAAATAGTACCCTTATGGTTCAAAAGTTATAGACATAGTTTGGTGAGTACGCTAGGCGTAGGTTCTACGCCTAGCGTACTCACCTCGTTGCGCGAAAACAGAACCAGCAATGGCTCTCATTTCTATCTCAATAAATAGTACCGGAAATAGTACCCTCTAAGAGTGTAATTGTTATTTGACTTTTACACTAGAAATTCAATAAATTTGATAGCAAACTTCTACATACAAAAATTACGTGTGGTACAGTCGAGCACAGTGAATGGTAAAATATTATTTTTATTACCAAAGGAATTGAGATTGTAATAACTATGGAGTTCACTAATAGACGACGACCTAAAATAAAATAGGTACATATTTAATAACAGTAAACCAAGGCTGGCCAAAAAAGGGGGGTCCTGAGGTTGGCGTGTCTGTCTTTGGCACCGTTGCTCCTAAATATCCTAGATTTGGATGCGGATTTTTTTTATATGAAGGCTGGTTTTTAGCGGTGATTCTTACTTCGACTATAAATCTAGTGATAACTGTTATAAATCACAAAATTTGTAGTCGAGGGTGAATGAGACCCACTCCAACTTATATCTATGTATCAAGCATTGCTTATTTATGATTTGTTGATCGTGAATGACCGCCCGCCCGCGACTTTGTCCGCGTGAACCCCTTAACCCGTGACGAATTTCCAAAAATGTTAATTTTTATACAAACCTTGTCCCGACAATTACAAATACAACAAAAAAGAATTAGCCAATTTGGTGCAGCCGTTCTGAAGTGATGCGCGTACAAACATTTTGGAAATTGATTTTTATTAATATAGATACATACCTATATAAATAGCGACTGCACATGTGCTCAGCATGACAGGTGGTGAGCCCATCACCGTTCTAAGCTGTTGGATGTATGTGCAGTCTTTTGTCCGTTAGTCGCCTATTACGACACCCAAGGGAAGAGGGGGGTAGTAGTATTCTTTCACCGGTAAGTACGCGACACAGTTAACACTTTATACAGTCCAGAAAACTAAGAATATGATTTAATTTATTATTCTACGATTAATAAAAACAATAACGTATTTCTGTAGGTAAGTATATATAATATATTCAAACTGAGTAGGTACCTACCTAGCTAATGAAATATCAACTGCAAATCGACATGAACATAAAATGCTATTACAGATGAAATATACATAGGTACTTACTCATTTAAAGATTACTCACATCACAATGAAACAAAATTTACAAGTTTTTTCATTAATTGTTTCACAAATTAACTATTCGCAAACCTTTGCGGTTGCGGTGGCAAGGCAAAGTAAACGACTAAATACATCGGTTCCCGAAAACTATGCGTTCCCACCGCGGCGTCAAGCAAATTGTTGTGAATTACAATATTGATCTTTAGCACTTTCATAATACAGGTCAGTTTGTAAGTAATTAAAGTAAGAAGTGTGATAAGCGCCATCTATTGTAACTTGTTCATACTAAGATGCATCGTTGTCGCGCGTCGATAAGTTGCACTATGATCAACAAAAGTAACAGATTGTTCTCGCACAATATTGAACTTTCAATTTCAGACATAAGGCAAATAGTTCCTTATATAGAAGGTGCTTTTACTTTATGAAATCCGGCAAAAAATACGATAGTCAATATTTTGGAAAACATTAATAATGATAACATGAAAATTATATAACTGATATTAAACTTCCTCGTTACGTATATACACCTATTTATTTCAACAAAACTAAAAGTAATATGTAGTAGGTACATAATATGAAACTTAATAATATTAAAATTAATTATGAGTTCGCCTGTACCTCATGTCAATGTATGTAGAAGTTTGCTATCAAATTTAATGACTTTCTAGAGTAAAAGTCAAATAACAATTACACTCTTAGAGGGTACTATTTCCGGTACTATTTATTGAGATAGAAATGAGAGCCATTGCTGGTTCTGTTTTCGCGCAACGAGGTGAGTACGCTAGGCGTAGAACCTACGCCTAGCGTACTCACCAAACTATGTCTATAACTTTTTAACTATAAAGGTACTAATTATTTCCTTTGGGCACTATTTGGTACTATTTGGGAACAGTTTTTTTGGCATTCAGAAATGAGAGCCATTGCTGGTTCTGTTTTCGCGCAACGAGGTGAGTACGCTAGGCGTAGAACCTACGCCTAGCGTACTCACCAAACTATGTCTATAACTTTTTAACTATAAAGGTACTAATTATTTCCTTTGGGCACTATTTGGTACTATTTGGGAACAGTTTTTTTGGCACTCTTGAAATAACAGAATTCCATGGTGAGTACGCCAGGCGTAGGTACACCACTAGCCGCCTTAGCGCGGGCAGTCGCGCGGCGTGATAATTTAAAGTCGCGATTCGTCTTTGTTTTACAGCTATATAAGTACCTGCAGCTGATGGCACGCCTGCAGTATGTGCGCGAGCGGGTCCTCGGCCAGAGCTCCATTGCCGCGCGCCACTAGCCGCCTTAGCGAGGGCAGCCGCGCGGCGTGGCGCAGGCCGGCGCCGCTGAGCGCCGCTAGGTACGACAGGTCGAGCAGCTGCAGCGCCGGGCAGCCGCCGCACACTAGGCGGACGCCCTCGTCGCCCACGCCTGTACGAACAACAAGGTGTTGCTCGTGAACAACTGTTTTGCGTAACTCGCCGTTAACCGCTGTGGCGGCCGTAGGGTGCAAAAATACAACCACGTTCTAGTTTGCAATCGGGCAGCTACTAAGATAAGGCTTGCATACGGAATAGGGACACCGGGTTAGGGCACTATTTCCTTTCTAATCTAATCTAATGATAAAATTGTTTTTTATAGTTTATTTTATAAAAAAACATGATTTTATTATTTTTATTGATTTTTAGTTCCTATACATACAAAATATTTTTTGAGACTGCTAATTCTTTGACAGTATTTTATTGTTAGTACTAAGTATACTTACTTATTGTTATTTTTATTAAAGATGATAATAATAACATTTTAAATTAATATAAATAAATGATTTTTATTAAATAAAATCACCTGATCTAAATTAGTGATTTAAATCAGCCAACCCTGAGTTTAACTAGCATTATAAAAAAATATTATTTTTTTTGGGTGACCGCAGTCTTCACATCTTGGTGCAGTATGTTCACCACAGAGAGGTTTACGGCCCATACCACAGAAAACCTTCGTTTTACGGTCCTTCCCCTTCGGGCAGACAGCACATCTTTTTTTGCCATGGGAGCTGAACCTGCGTCGACTTAAGGCCGCTTTTTTTTGTAACATTCCTCTTAGGAGGTCTTGGAGATTTGTGGGCAAAGAAGGCCATGTTAATCTTTCTTCCATTTGAGGGGTGATCAAGTCTTTTTTTTAAAGTCGTTTTTTATATGGTTTTTTTGTGGTAATTTTTAGCAGCACTTAAGAGTTAACATCCACTATATTTTTAAGGCCAAAAAACTGCCACTGGCTATCTTTTTGTTCTCTTAAACACACTGTACTTGTGACTTATCTGGTCCATCAAATCACGTTTTTTCTATGTGAAGTTATACTATTACTATAGTTACAAACATCAACAAGTCTAACTAACCTTCTCATTTTTTCATCAAAAACAACAGCATATATTAATGTACAAACAGCAGCAGAAATGAAAAAAATATACTTAATTCCTACCCTGGGGTCTGATGGACCCCAAAACAGCGATAATTACGACTACAGTGCACCAATACTAACGCACTACTGGTGACAAGATAGCCACCCGCGTCATCAAGGATTAGCTTGAGTCACGTGTCCGTGCATTTCGTTTCAGCAAAAATATTGCAAAAAAATAAAACGCTGGGGTTTACTCACGGAGCAAAAACAAAGAGGAGGTGTTGCAATCAATGTAGTCCAGCAACTATCAATGTAGTCCTGACGTCACACCGTAGTTGAACTACTTACGACCAGGTGTCGCTTTCGTCAGTACAACTCTCGTTGGCTGGCGAATAGGTTGTTCGTGGCTTATTCAGTCTTTTAAAGAATTATAAAAAATTCTCGACCCGAACTTTTTGTTAGCATGAAGTGCTGTGTTGTATCGTGTAGTAGTTACATGGATAAAACGAGATTAAACGGAATAAACATATCTTTCCACTCGTAAGTAATATTTAAATTAAATTTATACTTCATCAAATAAAGTTACGACATACACGACATCTAGTGAAATATAGCAGAACTTTTATGACAACTCTGCTAATCTCGTAAATAAGGTAGGTACTTGCTTTAGCTACTGGCCACTAGATGGTTTTCTCCTATTTGGACTCCCCCCGCAACCCGCGCAGCTGAGACACTATTATTATATGAAAAAAGTTGTTACAACACCTCCTCTTTGTTTTTGCTCCGTGGGTTTACTGGACCCCCGGGTAGGGTTTAAGAGTTAATGAAGAACAACATGTTTTTTTCTTTTAAAGAATAAAAAGAAATTGTAAGAGGTGTAAAATAAGTGTTTGTAATTTTTTTAATATTTTTCCTAGAACTGTCAAGTAGCCAATTGAATAACATTTTACATCCATACGAATTTTATAGGTGCCCTAAGTAATGTTTAAATTTAAGTAACATTCATAAGTAAATACATCCATGACAATTATCCCCTAATGCCCGCCTTCCACTAAGAGCGGAGTGGGCTCAATACGGATTCCGTTTAAGAGGCCTATTACATCTCGAATGTGATTTTTGCGTAAAATGACCATTTTCGCATTTTGTAGTAATTTTGCAGTTGTATTTATCGTTTTTATCGAAATAGGATAATAAATTTGTGCATAATATTACAAATCTCCATTCTGTGAGCATAAGTTGAATTCGGACGGCCGGCGGATCGCATTTTGTAGTAATTTTGCAGTTGTATTTATCGTTTTTATCGAAATAGGATAATAAATTAATTATAAAATCTTTATTCCTCATGTAGTAACAATTACTCTGGTATAAATTTTGCTCAATAATATATTCGTAGATAGGAGATATTCACAGATAACTTATAGCAATTTTCGAAGTTTTTTGGTTTAGAATATGATTTTTTTCCTATATAAAATCAATGATATCTAAAATTTCCGAGGCCGCTACGCACTATTTGACTATATAAAGAGATAACATTATAAGTTTTTTATTTCACTTGTTTAGAACAGCAGTTCAATCGATGAGCTCAAAAAAGTGCCATCGCGCACTTTATGAAAATCTTTCTCTGCAATTTTGGGTTTAATTAAAATGTTAAGCAAAATTTACAAAAAGCGAGGCCGCTACGCACTATTCCAATAGCTATTCTACACTATTCAAGGAGTCATAATTGTTAATGTATTTTTGTTTCTGAGATCCATAACGCCAAAATTGGCCATTTTACGCAAAAATCACAGTCGAGATTTAATAGGCCTCTTAACTCGCAACGGCAATCTTCATAGAAGTGCTTTCACTGGGAACTGGGACACTTCTATGAAGATTGCTGTTGCGAGTTAAACGGAATTTGTAAGGAACCCGCTCCGCTCTTAGTGGAAGGCGGGCATAAGGGTTAGTCAGAGACTAGGCAATGAGGAATACAAAATCAGTCCTCTTGTACGGTTTACTTTGCACATACCTACCTAACGCTTGATCAGCCGTTTGAGTGCGTTGCACTGCATAATAACACTACTTACTTTACGAAATTGTTTGTTTATAAATAGTATGACTAACACCAATATTTTTAAGTGTCTTACTAACTCGACTACTGTAAACTACTACTAAATAAAGTGAAAATCCTATACCGTGGGTTTTTTTTTCGACACTGCCAAGGTCGCCACCACACAGCTCGTTTATAAAATAATGGGGCGACAGACTGACCCACCAACTGAGCTACAAACTAATAAATTATAGTTACCTGGATGTGGGAAGGTTCTAATTGAATTACAACTTGATATGTTCAGCGACTCCAGCTTCGTGCAACTCTGACTAATCTGCTTGAGCACCGCATTGTTGATATAGATATTTCTGCTGAGATTAAGCCTTTTCAGTTCTGTCATTTGCGCCAGCGCTTCACAGAAGGCTTCGTTGCTCTGCGGCGACAGACATATCTCTGCGGACGTGTATTCACTGAGTGAGAGCTCTTCTAACTTGGGCACTTTCTTTAGTATCAGCGGTATGATTTTCCACATGGCAACTGGACATACGTCTAACTTCAGAGTAGTCAAATTGGGTAGTGTATCAATGGCCGCGCAAAGCACGGTGCCTTGCAAGCTATAGCAGTTGTAGAAAGCTAGCGAGTGGAGCTTCAATGTGTTCGATCCGGTGAGGAAGAGGCCGGTCACGTGAGTGTTGTTTGCCACAGTCAACACCTCGATACACGAGTCGTTCTTCACTAGATGCACTAGACTCGAATCTGTGAGCTGCAAAAAACACATTACGGCTCACATATTCTTCGCTCATACTCTCGCACAAACTTTTTAAAAAATTCATGGGTTTTTGACACTACTGTCAAAGTAGCAAATGGCAGAGTCCTTTAAAGGGTTAATAAAAATAACACTAATAAATACAATGTTTATGTATACTGGAAAATGCTTACTTTGTTGCACGAGACGAAGGAGAGGTTCTTTAACTGCTTGCAGCCATATAGCAATGGATTCCAATTTTTCGTATACATACCAACCACCTGTAAAAATAATCTATATTAACAAGCATATAATTTATATTTCTTAACGTATATGACATATCAAATTAATAGTCTATACACTGTCCTCTATGAGGAGCTCGATGGCGCAGCGGCTAGCGCGTTCGGCTTGCGATCTTGTCCACTAAGCAACTTTAGCAATACCGGGTCGCCTGATGGGTGAACAATTAAAACATCTCGAGCTCCTCCGTGCTTCGGAAGGCACGTTAAGCCGTTGGTCCCGGTTGTTGTCGTAAGATGGCAGTCGTTAAAAACCCACCAACCCCGCATTGGGTCAGCGTGGGAGGTTATGGCCCAATATCCATCCCCACGTGCTATTGTTCACGTGGGGAGGCATATGCCCAGCAGTGGGACGTTTATAGGCTGATAATGATGACGATGACACTGTCCTACGGCTGAAATAAAATTCCTGTAGTACGGAGAGCTGGTGGTATATAATTTCTTGTCAAACGATGAGAAATTACCTTGTGCTCAAAGTTTTATTTTTATTCTACAACGGAAAAGCGCTTGGCCTCCATGTGTTACTTGCCATCAAGTGAGATGTCACTTGATGGTAAGTGACGATAAGGCCGAAGGTGGAAGCGCGTGTTCCAGAGTTTTGGAGGGATCAGCCCCGACTCTGGTTCGCTCAACTGGAAGCAATAGTCGCGTCTCAAAAACAAAGTGATGAATTCAAATACAACACGGTCGTCGCTAAGCTAATCAAAGAAGAGATCATCCTGGTTACGACATAATAACGGCCCCTCTGGCGACAGGAAAGTACGCAACTATCAAAGAGCGCCTAATTAGCTGCCTAGAAGAATCTGAACAACAATGTCTTTAGAAACTTTTGTCCGAGGTACATCTAGAAGATCAGAAGCCATCACACCTTTTGCGCTGAATGCGAGAACTAGGACGCGAAATAATCGGCGACGAGACCGTTCGGGTTCTGTGACTCAGGCTACTTCCGGTTTCCGTTAAATCTGTGTTAGCCGCCTTTAGAAACGTTGAACCTAGATAAAATGGGCCAAGTTGCAGACAGGATAATGGAAAATATTTAAATAAACGAAGAATCCTCAGTCGACGCAAAGAAAGTACAGACCAGCGCAATAAAAAACATTACTAGAGCAGTTAAAGGAAATGCAACTAGAAATGTGCGCTATGAAGCACATACGCGAAAACTTTCCAGCCAAGGCAAGGTGGCTACGCGACCTTGCCTTGGCTGGAAAATACAGACAGAGACAGACTTTGTTTTTATCATCGGAAATTCCGAAAATATGCGCAAAGATGCATTAAGAGCGGGCTCCCTAAAATAAATCCAGCGCTAGCTCCGCCCAGCCGCCCCGCCACCCGCATGCCACACTCGTTACACTAGCGATACAATATCAACCAATTCAAAATTCGCGCGCGCGCAGGTCATCCGAGTTCATGCAAGAACATAGAATGAATAGAGCATTTTCGACAAATTTTTTTCAACTTTATTCAGTAATTTTAAAGACAGATTATTATGTAAGTTAACTTTATCATTATGAAACTACTTCGGGAAAAGTAGTGTAAATTATATTTGTCAAGCCGGATTGCAATGTAAATAATTGTAATATTATAATGTTATTGTTCTTTTTATTTGTTTTATTATAATGCACAAAGACACACTTCAATTTTAACATTTTATTAACCCCCGACGCAAAATTAAGGGTGTTGCAAGTTTAACCCCTCAAGCCCCAAGCGGCCATATTTGGCCGCACCTAAAAACTCGCTATTCCGTCGGACCCCAAGCGGCCAAAATATGGCCGCGCTAGCCGCGCTCTCCACTTGACTTTGTACCGTGTTTAGATACACTTAGAGACTACTTTAGTATGAACACGGTTGATTATTTCGGTTTTGTGGTACATTTTATGTATCGTGAACGCAAAAGGACATCAGGCAAATTTCTTTGACAATAGACCCAAAAATGTATAGAATTTCTGTTTGTACCACAATGTAGGTATGTAAATAGTAAATCGTGGAAACTATTCAGAGTTTAATAAAGATTTTTATTAGAAGAGATATTCACGTTTGAAATATTTTTCTTTGGTAACACTGGCACTAGTATAGCCACACTTGTAACTCAAATGAAACGTTTCGTTATGTGCTAAATAAACAGTGTTTTTAAAAAAAAATACTAAAAGTGGGTGTACTGATTCAAATTAAAATTATTTATTATGTTTTCTTGTTGTACACAAACATTTTAAATATCAAACACGATACGGATGGAGCGTGTGGAATTCTGTTCTGTTTTTTAAATTAAGTGGTTGTAACTAAACGCTTAAGTTGACAGTGATTGACAATGTCAGTGACAGACGATAGGCTGGCTGACAGATCGAAAATGGCATGGCATTCAAATCAAAGCGTTACCCATTTTCAAGTATTCGCCTATGCTATAATAACAATAAAAATCTAAAAGTGTAGATTTCTCTAACTTCAGAATTATTTCTCCGAGAAATCCAATCCAGCCAACTTCTGTCAATGTCATTGTCATCTGATGCATAGCGCCTTGTTCTTACCCAAAAAGATAGTGATGGCGGCCACAAAATGACCGTTTCATAGTCGTAGTTTTGTTTTCTAATTAATTAATTTCGGCCAAATAAAGGAGTTTAAAAATAAAGTTGATACTGATTTAGGTATATAATGACACATAGTGCATAAAGATAATAGAAATAACTTTATACATTTTCGGGTCAAATGTGCCTGATGTCCTTTAACATGAATTGCGTTTGATTTTTTTTCTATTCCGCAAATTTAAATTGACAGCACCCGCTGTCAACATTTTTAGACATTTCAATGCCAAGACTGAGAGGTTAACGTGTGTATTTGAGTAAATTGTTTATCTGTACGAATTATCGTATCTCCCGAACGGATGCACCGATTTTGATTTTGTTTTTTTTTATTTGAGGTGTGTTGATCGTGAGTGATTTTGAGCCAGAATCTATCAATCAATAAAAATGTTTTTACTTTTTCTAAGAAGAATTGTGTTTTAAGAAAATCTGTTTAGCCTTTTTAAGATCATTATCTCTACTGTAGTCGAGAAAAGGATTTGAGCAACTTTCATAAGTCTGATCGATTCAAAATTTGATACCCTGTTACTTAAATGATATTGAAAGAACATGGTAACTTTGACCTGATGCTGCAGCATCTGCAAGAATAACTAATTCCTTACCAACTTACAACATAGGTATCGTGTTTAGGCTCATTGGAATGGTCTCTACAAATAGGTTGTAGCTAGGTGATGATCAAAATCTGATAACGGAGCAGGAAAGAAAAAATGGGAATAAGTTGGTGAGGGATTCTAAGCTTCTTTTACTTTTAATGTTTTTTATATATTTTATCGTTTTATTAACGCTTAAATATACCTAAGTAAACACTTTTACTTGTTCTATCGATATGAAATTATTGGATAATTAAAAATAAATTACCTATTGGAAAAAAAAAATCCAACCAGTCAATCAAAGTAAATGTATTTTGATATGGAGGTAGAATTATAATTCCGTAAAACCTAATTAACGTCACTCTACTGCTGGAGCCTTGCAACTCGTGACCTCCGACGAGTCTTCATTACTGTTACGTATAGCTATAATGTCAGTAGGAGTGATTGTTTTAGCCGTCACTTATTCTGTATATCTTTCGGCTTGATAATACCAATCCGATTTTTTATTTACAGTAACCTGAAAATATAAAAAGAGACGAGATACTTATACGAAATATTTGACATATCTAATTATTGTGTTCAACTGATATAATATATTATAACTGATATAATATAGTATAAATTAGTATTATATTTGTTTAAATTAATACTCACTTCGCCATTCCTGTCAAGTTTCCAGAAATGAACTTTATATAAAAAAGCAATAAAATTTTGAGTGGCTCTGTAGAATTTAAACTTTCAACCTAATACCTAAGTATATCGAAGCTCAAGAAACAACACGATAACTGACACCGAAACATTTAGCTAGACCACTCACAACTACGGGTATAGAAAATAGACCGAAACGTCAATGATAGGTAAGTGACGGTTTAGTGTATGTTATTTGTTCTTGCGTTATCCCGTACAAATCAAACTTGTTCAATTAGAAACGCTGAAATGTATCTTATGTTTGAAAACAATAAATAAAAAACGTACTTAAGTTAGATCTTCACATATAGACAGTAATGGAATGCGAATAACGCTTTGAGCATTAGCGTTATTTTTGCCAGTTCCTAGGCTTAGGAACGTTAATCTAAAAAATATCAATTCAGGTTATTTGAAACAAACACTAATACAGTATTTAAAATTAAATATCGAAATAAATTATAAAAGTCCTAATAATCAAATTAATAAAGAGTTTTTTCATTAAAGATTGGATTTGTATTAATAAAACTAACATTGCTGAAATGATCTAATAAGATACTATTTGATTTGAATAACACTTACCTTTCCTCTAAACAAATTGGAATCGGTAATAAATGTATTAGTTTATTTGGCGACTCCACGCGTTGTCTTTGTTCCGAAGTACAAATTGTTCCTTTAGTTAGAGAAAGCGTAATATTTTGTTTATGCAAAGCGCTTAGTATCATTTTTATTATTGTATGTACTTACGTATTGATTAATAATTTTGAAGGACTACATCACCATTATCATCGTGGCGATGGTCTAACAGCCTTAGTCAAATAATTTTTTAAATAAGTCAAAAATCCTTAACAAATCTGCTTATAGTTTTAGAGCTGATCGCAGATTAGCACAAAAAAAATAGGTCAGTAATATTATGTGATAGACTACGGCAAGACTTACGATAGGTACCCAAAATCTACGTACTGAAATGGATTCAAAATTATACTTATACTCATACATTACGCATTAAATACTTCGAATCTCCTTCTTTTTTCTCGAAACATATTTTTTATTTTTCTTGTTGCCCATTATTTGGGTAGCACAAACGACTTGCTAAACAATTAGTCGTACGTAATAAAATAATAACGTAATCAGCATCTCTGTCATTTGCGCTAGCGAGTTGCACAGGTCCACCGTTCATGACGCGCATTGCGGGACTGGGAGTGCGCTCGCGTAGATTTTAGAATAGTTCTATTTGTGCAGTCGTACGGTTGAATATTGCGTGCGCCGCTTCAACACGCTTAGCGCAGAAGTAAATGACGTAAGTCACAAAACTGTTTTCATTTATAATTCGATTATTAAGTACTCAATTGAAAAATTGTCTTACCAGTCCCTAACTAACTATCTTAGTAATATATTCGTTGTATTTTTATACGTAAGGCTCTATAACGTAAAAAGATATACGTAATAATATTTCAAAAACTCATCATTTTCGATAAATAAAAGTATCGTACATAAACCAATATTTTTTGTTTTTGCTTTGCTCAAGCCTTAGTCAACTATACAAAGAAATATATACTTAAATTTGATATGTCTAGTATGCTGTTCACATATGATAATTTATCTTCGAAATCGCTACTCGTTTAGGCAGCCGCCTCTTAAGCTATGTGACTGGAATGAGAACGGTATCCCTCAGGACCAGGGAAACTAACATACGCACAGACTTCGGCGGGTCTCTGTGCTATCACCCGTCTAACCACCTCATTGTTACCAACTGCAAAAGTGATATGAGGTTTTTGATTGATACGCGAGCAAATATTTCAGTAATATGTATTAACATCATATCTGCTGTTCATTTTCACTCTCTGTTCCCCGGTATATTTGGTATCGTATCATATCGTATCGTATCACTACTGATCAATGCCGCCAATTTGAATCAGCAACCATTGGAGCACTTAAATTTTTAGGAATACACAAAATCGGAACCACTATTTATCATCATCAAGCGAATGGAATGGTAGAAAGATTTCACAGAACGCTAAAAGCAGCTCTTATGGCAAGAAACGAAAAATTCAAAATTCAACATATATTTATTCAATAAACTCAATTAATAAGCACTTTGAATCGTCCCAATCTTTTTAACCTACCACCCCTTCAGGACGTCATTTTTTAACTGTGGCAAAGAACGGGCGCAAGAAACCACAGCGCACAGAAGCAACGACATTTACAAAAAAAAAAAAGAATATGTCGTTACCAGGTCATAAAATACAAAATATGAATTTAAAAAATAATAAATTAAGCAATACAAAACTACAATACAATTTAAGTATCAATTAATAATAGACAATTAGAAATAGCTGTTGGAGTAATTGGAGCATTTTAGATCCAAGCTGCTTTGTCTTCTGTGTAATCTGACACTTTATAATAAGCTTTTTTAAAAAGCTTTTCTTTGATTTTGATTTTAAATTTATTAAGATCTAATTTCTGAATATCATTTGGTACTTTGTTGTAAAATCTTACACACAGACACTTAAAAGAATTATTTATTTTATGGAGCCTAGTATAAGGTACTGCTAATTTGTTCTTACTTCTAGTGTTCACATTGTGAATATCACTGTTTTTTGAAAACATTTCAATATTTTTATAAACATAAATCAAATTTTCATATATGTATTGTGATGCAACAGTCATTATATTTATATCCTTAAATCTCTCTCTGAGAGAGTCACCAGCCTTTAGGTTATAGATTGCTCGAATAGCCCTCTTCTGCAGCACAAAGATAGTTTGAATGTCGGCAGCATTTCCCCACAGTAAAATGCCGTACGACATTACACTATGAAAGTAACTGAAATAAACTAATCTAGATGTATCAACGTCAGTTAACTGACGGATCTTCATTACTGCATAAGCCGCAGAGCTAAGTCTATTCGATAATTTAGCTATGTGGGCCCCACTGAAGCTTGGCATCTAACGTTAAGCCTAGAAACACAGTGGTGTCCACAGGATTCACACTGTTATCTTTAATTTGTACACTAGTTGTTACTTGCTTAACATTAGGCAATACAAATCTTACACATTTGGTTTTTCCCTCGTTTAATAGCAAGTTATTTATACTAAACCAGTGAACAATCTTTGAGATCGCATTATTCACATCGTCATAATTTGTGTGTCGTCGTTTCACTTTGAATAAAAGTGAAGTATCATCAGCAAATAATACTATCTCATGACTGTCTTTTACAAAATAAGGTAAGTCATTAATATAAACCAAAAACAAGAATGGACCAAGTATTGAACCCTGCGGAACTCCCATTGTAACCACTGATCCCGGAGATCTTTTACCGTTAATGTCGACCTTCTGAATCCTGTTACTCAAGTATGAGATTAGAAGGCTCAAAGAAGCATCCCTAATTCCATAGTGGTTAAGCTTCCTGACCAAAGTTTCATGTAAAACACAATCGAAAGCCTTGGATAAATCACAAAATACCCCTAGGGCATCCTGTGATTCCTCCCAGGTATCAAATATTTGGATTAAAAGCTCAACACCGGCGTCTGTTGTTGAGCGACCCCTACTAAAACCATACTGTTTACAATGTAAAAGTTTATTTCTGGGTAAAGGATATACCTTCAGTCCTCTTTGGGTTATGGAGCTGTTTAAGCGACGACACAGGGTATAGCGCGGCCGAAATGGTATATTATTATGGCACTTCGTTAGGGTTTCCATGCGAATTTTTTGAGCATACCAGCAAATACGAAGAAATACCTACGAAGAATTTATGAGAAGTATTCAAGAAAGTATTACAAAAATGACCTCATTACCGAAACGACGAAAACACAGCCAGTCAATATTAATATATATCCAGGACTTAATGAATGTTCTTATGTCTTTGTTCGCTGCGATAGACTACGAAAAAGTTTACCTTATAAAGGACCGTTCCCAGTTATTAAGCGAATGGAAGAAGCTTTTTAATTAGAATTATTTTAAACATATTGAAATATTTTGCGCGTACCTTCATTTACGTAAGACTTCTTTAGAATGCACAGAGAGCCCGCAAAAATATTTCAATAAGTTTAAAATAATTTAATACGTTATCTTCCTCAAAGATTAAGTCAAATCGTCTTTCATTTTAATAAGTATTGCGTACATATTTGACAATTTGATGACATGCAGCAGTAACCAACGTTTAACCAAAGTCGTTTCAATAAGTTTAAAATAATTTAATATGTTATCTTCCTCAAAGATTTAAGTCAAATCGTCTTTCATTTTAATAAGTATTACGTACATATTTGACAATTTGATGACATATGAAGCAGTAACCAACGTTTAACCGAAGTCGCCTTCCATCTCAAGTAACAAAGTTCTCCTGTAGTGCACAGTTTACAGGCTTACAGCACTAGTACCTCTTTTTTAGTGATTCCAGTTTTTACTACAAAGCTTATAACAGGTTACACGGAGTTCGTTTAGGTTTATAGTACAGTCACGAGCAAAAATATGTAAACAATTGTAACTCTTAATACAATGGAATAAGAGTCAAGTGTATACATTTTGGTGCTCGTGACTGTACAACTGTTCTTATAAGTTGACTTATAGTCGTGTATAGAACGAAATTATAGGTGCAGTACAAGATAAGATAGCCTATAAAAGTGTTGCATAGGTGTAAATACACTGGAGAAAACTTGCTCCAGTAAGTTACACTTATAATCGTCTACAAGAAGTAATTATAAATCCGCTATAAGTGTCATACGCCAGTAATAGTAATTTATAGACTTAAAACCATTTGCACTTGTTACTTGACCTTATAGGGGTGTATAAGTCAACTTTATGTGCCAATTATAAGTGAATAGTTCTACAGTTGAGTCTTCTAAGAGTAAGTGTACTAGGTACTATTGTGGACTCTTGAATGCTGTTATTGTCATAAGTTCTATATAAAGGTTTCTTGTAAAACTATTAGTGTCCAAAGATATCTCCGTGAAGTCCATTTAAGAAGACAATTGCTTTTAATATTTATCGCATCTTTATGGCCATTTTGACTTCTTTTAAGTCATTGGGTTTTTATTAAATAATTACAAAAATGTATATAAACAAATGGAAATATGACCATGATATTTCGATTAAAGTCACAACTAAAACATAAAAATAATAAACTCTTCGTTATTAAAATTAAGCATAAGACATTTGTATGCGGAACTCTAATTCGTCACAATATGGCGCGACAATGCTGTTAGGACTAATATTATTTTTAAACACAACTTAGTAAATACGCCGTGTTCAAAAGGCGAACAAAAATTGAGATGTAAAACACAATCTACGTCACCGAAAATACTTACGCGTTTGCCGTGCAAACATGTATGCAAGTATAATATTACGTGCGAAATACTTGTTAATACATTTTATATAAAATAGATGAATTACCTTTTTTTTATTTCAGTCGCACATTCTATTAATTGCTCATAGTGAGCTTCGCGGGAGCCAATGGTTCTCCGGAGTCCAACTATAAGTGTATTATGGGCTTAGTTCGTGGTGTCTGGTTCTATTAGATGCTCATAGTTGGCTTCGCGGGAGCAGATAGTTCTGCGTAGTCTAACTATAAGTGTATTATTGGTCTAAGTGGTGCTCGCAAAGTCTACTATGAGTGTTTTATTAGCAAAAGTACGCGTATAAAATGGGCCCTTTTCCGTGGTTATAAACTTTTACTAACCTGTTATAGACCTGGCTCCGGAACCAATACAAGACCACATTTTGTTACTTGGGATGTTTAAGCTAAACAGCCGATTACTGTTCTTAAACATTGTTTAAGGCTTGGTGAACCGCAAAGTATTGTTAACAGCCGATTATGATGTAATCAGCTGTTTAAAACTTAAACATCTATTGGTAAACTTAGGTCTAACTAAACGAACTAGTGTGTGTGCCAATAGGGCGCGCGATCCTGCTGTTAAACGCTGATTGTCTATGTGCAGGCGGTACAGCAAAAAACCGGTCTGGTTTAGGTCTTCATTAGTTGAGGAGTAACGCGTTTATTCGCTTCAGCCTTCTTATTTTCAGAAATGCCTGTTAAAAACTATGGGGAATTGCTGTTTAAAAACAATGAGCACATACCTTGAGCTCTTCCAAATCGGGGCAGAACTTGCCAATAGTGTGTGCAGTCCTGTCGTTGAGTGCTGACAGCTGATGGTCTATATGCAGACGGCACAGGGAGGAGCCAAGCCGCTGCAGTACGCGTCTCAACACGGCCGTGGTGAGGAGCGAGGGCGAGTACTCCCACCACGAGGTCTTGAATGTGCGAATGCCTACAACACGTATTAACACAACAATTACATTCCGATTCCCATTATTAAATATCCCATTCTCCCCCACTTAAAAAATTATACGGCAACATCTCAAGTGGGGGAGACTAGGACATCTAAATATTAAAATCCCAATTGTCTCCCAAGGGGGAAAGGATAGAGGGGACTACTGGGATACACTGCGCTACTGTGACGCGACTTGTGACTAAACTCACAACCGCCATTCTATTTGAATAGGACTGTACTGCACCGCCCTCCCCGCGCTGTAACGCCCCGCTGACACCTACAATTCGCTACTACGACGCGACTTGTGACTAAACTCACAACCGCCATTCTATTTGAATAGGACTGTACTGCACCGCCCTCCCCGCGCTGTAACGCCCCGCTGACACCTACAATTCGCTACTACGACGCGACTTGTGACTAAACTCACAACCGCCATTCTATTTGAATCGGACTGTACTGCACCGCCCTCCCCGCGCTGTAACGCCCCGCTGACACCTACAATTCGCTACTATGACGCGACTTGTGACTAAACTCACAACCGCCATTCTATTTGAATCGGACTGTACTACAAACATTATATCACGTCCGTTTCCTAGAAAGATAGGCCGAGACCACAGCATGCCAGTTGTTATTATCCAAGTTTTAAATACAAATAAATAACTTTCTTGGTAAACATGAGGAGCTCGAAGGTGGTGCGGCTAAGGTAGGGCTTCCAATACCGGTATAGCGAGATCCCGCACAATTTTGACTAGTGCGGGATCCCGTGGATTTTCGGGATTGAAGCCGAGCGGGCATTCTCCGCTGCTGTATATCTAGCCAATAAGATAAGGAAAAGTTTGGCCGGTAATACATTAGGAATGTTGTGTTTATTGATAAAACACTTATGTTAAATAAAATTTGTAACGATTTTTTTCTTCTTTGTTTAATAAATATCTATCTAAATTAAATTACGCTATGTTTTTCTTCTTGTTTTCATCCACTTTTTATTTTACTGCGGGATCCCGTTATACCGAGATCCCAAATCGCAGAAAATTTTCATCCCGCCAATACCGAGATCCCGCTAGGCGTGCGGGATTGGTAGCTTTAGGCTAAGGCATTCGATTTGGAATACTGCTAGTTAAGT
Organism: Scoparia ambigualis; assembly: GCA_963921215.1. Taxonomy (NCBI): domain Eukaryota; kingdom Metazoa; phylum Arthropoda; class Insecta; order Lepidoptera; family Crambidae; genus Scoparia; species Scoparia ambigualis. The sequence goes on along the minus strand of OY992521.1, from coordinate 10,137,098 downwards.
AACTTTCGCAATGACGGAACACTGGATGGGTGACGAATTTAATAACATCACATGCTCTTCCATGCTTTGCCATGTAAAGCCGATGGTCCCGGTTGTTGTAGTATGGTACTCGTTAAAACTTTGTGTGAATGAGAATTAAAGAAACAGATTTGAATTCTTTGCCAAATGTCTTGGCGAATGATAGGGAAAGAGTCTATACTCGATACAAGGTTTCTATTTACCCCACAGTGACTCCTGCAGTGCGAGCACGGATGTTTTATCGACCGATAAAGTGACATTAGACGTCGACGATTTTATTGCCTTATGTCACTTTATCGGTCGATAAAAGATCCGTGCTCAGGGGGCTAGCGTGTTAATAATAGAAATGGCCAAATGTCACACCTCGGTTTAAAGTGACGCTGTCTCGTTTTTGTTAAAGGATAGGACAGATAGAGACAGCGTCAATATAATCCTAAGTTTAACTTAATCAACGTTTATTAATAACATGGTTAGAGTAGATTTTTACATACAAAAATACTAAAGTAAAATTTTAAACACTGAAAAAAGACGACAACCTCAGGCGGGAATCGAACCACGCACCTGTAATGACTATTACTTGTGACATCTTCTCTTAATAAGTCATCCCAAGAAGATGAATTGAGAAAAATTGAGAGAAGATGCTGAAGGAGACAATTCGTTTCTTTATAGAGAAGCGGTAGGAGCCCTAGCATATCTGATGGTAGGCACAGTTGTAGCTGTCAGCGAAACTGCACGAGAAATAATATGGCTAAAACGATTGATTAAAGACATAGAACAATCAACGATAACTCCTGTTCTCCATGCTGATAATAAATCTGCAATCAAGCTTGCACTGAATCCGCCATATGAGTTCCACAACACTACCAAGCGTATCAAGCTACGACTTTTCTTTATACGAGAAGCCATAGCTGATGGGACTATGATGATTGCAAAGATTGGTACAGAAAACCACGCTCTGCTACCATATTAAAGTTAAATTAATAGAGGCATAAATCTCATAGTATAGGTTTAATTATATTTGTGACATTTACAAGCAAGTAATATTTTTATAGAAGAAGTGACACCATCATACTCACAAGGGGTACTTATGGGTTCTATTTATTGATAATGTGCCATTCTCTCTGTACAACGTAAACTTTGTAATGAGAAAACACAAAAAATGTCATATAATTCTGAAATGTTAAATGATGAGTATGTAACAACGACACTTACAAATGACTATTACTTTTGCCACCTTGTTTTTGTCAGTTACTTTTGATGCTGACTGTACATACATTAAAAAATTGTTAGGTATAAAATATTATACATATGCATAAGAAACTTACTTTGAAGGTACTCTTGCACCATATTATGCCATGTTTTACTGACTCTCTCAGATCGAATCAAGTCTTTGATAGGAACATATGTCAGAATGTGTGTCATACAATCCCTGTTCAAAATATCCAGGATGTTGTAGCAATTTCCAGTATCTTGTGCCTCTTCTTCTGCCTAAAACATAATTATTTATTGTTACATTCCATTCAAGAAGCTGCAAATAACAGAGTGGCGTTGTCTCCTGTCTGAGGCCAAGATCCACTTCGGGTCTCTGAGCCAGTGGAGTAAGTAAGTAAGTACAATATGCTTTAAAAAAACTTCTTTACAAATATAATATTTGTTATTTTATTATTGTCTTACATTAAACATAGCATGAACTCACCGTTGTAACTTTTTCTTCTGATACATTTGCTTCTCCACTATCTGAGGAAGACTCTGCTGAAGGGCCACCTGCCAGAATTGAAATACATTTTTACTATAATGTCTATTAATAAAACAATATTTAAATTGCAATAAAAGGTCCAGACTCTTTGATAGAAGATGCATTATTCTAACCTTGAGGGTCGGTGCTATTGGAAGCAGGGGAAGTGTCTTCATCAGCACGTCGCTGGCCACGTGGCTTCCAGCGAACTCTGCCGTCCGTATCTTCAGCGGGCTGGTGCCAACTGTCTGCCGGCGATATCCTCAAGTTGCGACCACGAAGCACCTTTTCATGACTTGGTGCCAGGAGTGCACTTAAAAATCAAATATTTTTAAATTTTATTCTTCCTTGGAGGGCTGGTATCTACTTTGACCAACGAATTAGCTTAGCCATACAAAAGGGCAACGCTGCCAGCCATTTGGGGACTTTGCCGCACGGCAAAGTCCCTAAATGATGTCAAATGATAGTCGCCCAAACAATAAAGTAAAAATAAATTAGTTTTATGCTTTTATGCCAAGTGCTCCGCTCTGTCCAGTGGAAGAACAAAGGCTCATAATAACTTAGCATTAATGTTTTTAGATTAATTCCTGTCTAAAAATATTCAACTAATTTTATTAAAATTATTTGTTTTGTTTTGTTTTACATCTGCCACTTACATTATTAACAGGCTACTTTTATCATTGCAGGTTCTACCAAATTGCGATAGTGATGTGCAATAGATAACGTTTTCAAACACAATACAGAACAAATACAAATAAGACAGTATTTCATCTTTTTTTTTTATTCTATAATTTATTTAATTGTGACAGTCATGTTTTTTCTTTCTTTATTTCTTTTTTTAATCCTGTTATTAATTAGGTATGTACAGTCACCAGCATTAAGATGTGATGATGCAAAAATATCTGATTATTGGGGGAAGGCATATTATAGTCATATACAGTCGTGGTCAACTAATTAGGGACAATCTCTAGTTAAGCCAAATTGTGAATTTATTTTTTATTTTCCAACGAGTCTTAACAATATTCCATATCTTTTACACGTAAGTATAATTAGTCATTGATGTGCCCGATTATACAAACAATAACAACTTCTTAAACATTAAACCTCTTTACAGTATAGCTGATAGATTATCAGTGTGCTATTTGTTCAAAGAATGCTGGCTGGCCATTTAATTAGGGACACTGAGATATTGCGTTCTATTTTCAAAATTTGAATCTCAATACTTTTTTATTTCTTCTTTTATTGTTTTGTGGTAGTTTTGGCGGCAATCCAGATTTTTAATTTTAAGTTTTGAGAATTATTTTGAAGAAATATGGGCAAAAATAAAAGTTGCGATCCAACACTACGAACAATTATCATGAAGTTTGTCGAGCGTGGTTGGTCATACCGAGGGATAGCAGAACATTTAAATTGTTCAAAAACTATGGTATGCAATGCAGTGCAACATTTCAGGCGCAATAACACAGCTTTAAATGTGCCCAGGACAAAAAGATCGAGAAAAACAACTCCGCAAGAAGATAGAATGATAACCAGGTTAGCTAAGAAAGATCCGTTTCTAGGCTCTATTTTAATTAAACACGAAGTGTTTGGGGCAGACGAAAGAGCCGGTGTATCAGCGAGGACCGTTCGACGACGTCTGGTAGAAGCAGGGTTGTTCGGAAGAGTGGCTCGCAAAGTACCGTTGTTGAAGAAAGAACATAGAAATGCTCGTTTGGCGTTTGCACGTAAATATGGACATTGGACCTACGCCCAATGGCAACATGTATTATTCTCTGACGAGACCAAGATTAATTTAATTTCTTCAGATGGAAGGCAATACGTACGGCGTCCTGTAAAAGCGGAAATGAATCCAAGATTCACAAAAAAGCAGGTGAAACATGGCGGTGGAAACATTAAAATTTGGGGTTCATTTTCTGGACGTGGAGTGGGACCTGTGAGAAAAGTTCAGGGTAACTTAGACCAACATCAATACAAAACAATATTGGAGGAAACTATGCTTCCCTATGCTGAGGAGCATCTCCCTATTATATGGACGTTTCAGCATGATAACGACCCGAAACATACCGCCCGTTCAGTCAGGTCGTTTCTTACCAGTCAGTCAGTATCGGTGCTAGATTGGCCAGCAAATAGCCCGGACCTCAACCCAATTGAGCACCTTTGGCACGAAATTAAGAAAAAAGTTTCAACTTATCGTACCACAACTTTAGATCAACTTAATCAAGCTTTTTGTGAGGCATGGGCAAACATTCCTATCGAAACATGTCAGAAACTGATAATGTCTATGCCACATCGGTATCAAGCGGTAATTACTAACAAAGGTTTTGCTACTGGGTACTGATTTTACACGTAATAAAATGGAGCTTTTAAAAATATTATAATACTGGAGATTATTCGTTTTGTTTAACTCTATTCATCATTATACTTTACTGTCCTTAATTAAATGTCCAGCTACATAATTATACCTTAAAATTTAATACATGTTCAACCTTTGATATTAAATACTTTTTTCTATTTAATTATTCTCTTATTTACAGCCATTTATAGTATAGTAATCGGACCAAATTATGCAAATAATAGGTGCTGAAAAATCAATAGGGTTTTATATTTATATGTACATAACCGGTTATTGCTCTTCACTATCTTGAATGTCCCTAATTAGTTGACCACGACTGTATATGCCTTCCACCAATAATCAGATATTTTTGCAGGCTGTCAATAGTCACATCTTAATGCTGGTGACTGTACCATCAATACCTACAATCTATTATAAATTTATGAGGCAGGCAATTGAAACTACTGCCTGTAACTTCCATTTAATCCCTTCTCTGTCATAAAGACTCCTAGAGGTTTCTTACAATTGAATTGCTATTGTGTCCGGTTTAACAACAGTCTACCGCATTAGGTATTTTGAATAGTATTACTTACCTGCGGGCATCAGCTGGGCTGCTGTATGTGACAAAGGCATAAGTCGGTGTTGGTGTTTTGTTGGGGCCCTTGTCACCCATTCTCAACCAACAACTCTTGATGAAACCATATTGAGCAAACACATTGAATAATTCTGTCCTCGTAGTCTGCAAGAGTTTTTAAATAAATGGATCTCTTTGTTTATTATAAAGAAAAACAATACCTTATAATAATACAAGATTTTAACAAAACAATGATTAAATTTGTGTAACATTAATGGTGTAATAAAAAAGTGGGTTGGACTGAATTGCAAAAATCTCACCCACAATGGATTTATTGTTGACTCTTTCTCAATTTATTAGATTGAGGTATTTTATAAATATTTTACATATTGGGTGGGTAGCCGAACTAATATACTTACTTTAGGTGGTAGGTTGGACACATACAACTTTCTGATCGGTATTCCATCTTCTGTATGAGTGGGTACATTTCTCAAACCGTATGGCGCAATTTCCAAATTCGAAGTAATTGCATCTAAAAGTAACATAGTGTTAAAGTTTACGAATTATTTGAAATATATATAAACGCAATACATCTAAATACGTACAGAGTTCGCGATGCACGACGTGAAGAATATTAGGATTCAGAAATCTCTCATCTTCATCGTCGAAAAACATGGCGCAGATATTAATTCAACAAGAATTAAAACACTCTTTATAATAATTAACATTCGAATATGTTACTACTTAAATACAATTAAATACAGAAAATTTAGAGCAAATACTCAAAATAAAATAAATAGATTAGGTTTCGCAAACGCAGTCAACATTCATTCAACCAACGGCCGTGTTATTTTTTTATTATTTCGATGTTACCACTTCATAATTTAATATTCTACCAAAACAAAAGAAAAAATTCATAGGTGGGATTTTAAAAAGTCTCAAAGAAGGTATGAAGTTATTAAGTAGATAAGTAATGATTGTTGTACCTAATTCTTGAAGTCAGGCGCAGACTTTCTAAGTATGTAAATCTTAATGGAAATAAAGTGTTTTAATTAATCTTTCCTTCATTTTGAGCACATGAGTAAAGAAACTCATGTGATTGATTTTGAGTTAGCGAGCTTCGTTCACTTGAAAACTTAATGGAACGTTAAAATAATGAGAATTACAACGCTACCCTGGACCTGTCAATGTCAATTGGACAAGTTTTGAATTTGATTGATTGATTATTAATGTTTTTTGTGGACTTCTTGGCGGGAAAGTGAAGCGTCATGTCTGCAGTTTTGTTTTATTTACTAAAATTTGTGTTTTTTCGAACATTAATATGAAATAATAGTGGATTATTAACCGTTAAGTGTTTGTGAACGTGCATGAGTGTTGGCAAATGAAACAAAACAGTGCAACATCACTTTTCAAATTCTCTCAAGAAGTATATGTGTTCTGTGTCCGTGTGAGACCTCAGTAAAGTCCCACATCTTTACTGAGGGCTCAAGGGGTTTCGGGAACATCATTTATCATTCATCATCTTAATCACCACTCATTATCATCAAGGGGGAAAAAAAGAAATAAAAATACTAATGACTAGGCAGTATGGTCTCTGATCTTAGCCTGTTCCTTCACGGAACAAATATTTAAAAAAAAAATGTTTTTGTTTGGAAATAAATCAATAGAGTAGGTACCTACGGAAAGTAAAAGAAAACACTAAATAAGTGTAAAAACTCAACCAAAAATAATATCAGTAACTATGTCTGAATTAAGAATACGAAAGAAAGATAATTCCTTGAAATCTTCCACAAACCTAAATAGTGAAACTGAAAAAAAACCTGACAAAACTCCGTAAGTGTACTGAAATATGCGATTACTAACAATGCTAAGACGACTGTATTATAAACATTCAATTTACATTTTAATAGATTTTATAAATTCATCTTTCTAAATAAACTAAATATACTTACTTACTTACATATTTTTTACACAATATGGAGGAAAGTGATTAAGAATATTGGTTAGAATAGTGTATGCATAAATGTATCCTAATTCTATATATTTTTAATACTTATATGATATGTTAGTTTTGTAATTACTGACCGAGCGAAGTCATGGTTATGATACCTAGGTGTTTTTCATTCAAATAGATAGGTATTTAAAATACACTTTGGTTTTAGAACACCTAATCAGGGCATTCCACTAAGGGTAATTTCACGTGTGGTGGTTATCACTTCATTGCTGATTGTTGTATACTTTTCTTCCAAAGACGAAAGAATTAAAATTTTGGCAAGGCAAAATGAAATTTTGGTTGGAAAAGGTCAAGTGGTTGAATGCTCCCAAGAGTATCTAAATGAGATTGATAAATATGAAGAATGTTACCCAAAAGAATGTAAAAGATTTGTAACAGATCAAGTGATCTCAGCAAAAGAAGCAGATGATATGCTTGCTATAGCAAAAAAAGGCTTTGAACTTGGTGGCTCAGATGGTGGGGCCTCTATACTAGATTTATATAGTGGAGCCCTATCGAAAGGACAGCACTTCATAAATTTCAACAAAATGGAAGCATCTAAAAATCTGTTTACTGAGAATGACTTCAATACACTTAGGGTAATAAATAATAAAATACTAATTTATCTACTTAATAATTAAAAATTATTTAAGTTTAAATGATTAATCATTCTTTATTTTAGGTGGTCAAAGATAAAATTAAGTATGCTGTAGCACACCATTTTAGTGTTAATCCAAATAAGATTTACTTGACATCACCAACATTTTTCTCTGAACTAACTTCAAAGAAAGCTATGACCATTCATGATGAGTATTGGCATCCACATGTTGATAAAGTAAGTGATATATATCAAAGGTCTTTTAAAATAATTATGCCTAACTAGCGGCCCGCCCACACTGGTCCACTTTAGCAAAATATGGGACATTCACATCAAAGTCAATATTGTATGCGTACTCCTCTTTGGATTTCAAATCACTTTTACTGATTACAATTTTTCAAATAAACTTTTAATTTTCGAGATAAAAAAATTGGTTGCCTGTAAAGTCGGTATACGGGCGAAAGTTTTACGTGACAACGACTTTGAGTGGTAAAATAATTTTAATGTGAATATTCATTCGTATAGTAGGAAGAAGGATGAAATAATAGTAACAATTTAAAACATTTATTTATACAAAGAATTATATTTAAAACATTAATTTATACAAAGAATCTCGCACTGAATTTCATATTAACAAAATTTTATTTTTACCTTTACACATACATACGTATTTATATACAAATATACATACAATAACTTGCAATACATTTGCGTACAATGAAACAGCGTTTACTGCTCTTAGGCGGGCTAACCATGCCCGAGTGGAAGGGACGCGTGCCTCTCACTCGCTCTCATTGTGAGCGCATAACGTGAGCGGAGCGTAACGCAGTTTCTTGAAGTGTCACCCGGCAAACCAATTTATAAGACGTTGTCACGTCAAAATATCGATAATTTTTTTGTATGGATGAAAAATGATTAACTCATAGAACTCCATAACAAGCTGGAGATTCTATGATAAATGTTAGCAACTTATTTTGTATTCTTGCAATCTTCGAAGCTTTACTAATAATAATTATTATTAGTAAATAATTATTATTATTATTCTCTTTATTAAATTACATCTTAAGAATTTTTTTTTACAATATTTTATATAAAAACATATTTACAATGTAACATATTATAAAAAACTTAACCTAGGTTGCCACCGGCCCAAGCTATCGGTGGTTAGGGCTGCAGAGTGAGGAACCTCCTGACAATACGTGCCGTGTCAAGGAGTACTGCCTTCTGTATCTGACCCTTGACCCAACCTTTTAGCGAGAACCTCTCTAGATGTTGATCGAGGCTCTTAGCTATAAGGCCGTGTGCCGAAACGACTACTGGTACAATAATGGTTGAATCCACATGCCACATGGCTTCAACTTCGTGAGCCAAGTCAAGGTACTTACTGAGCTTGTCCTTCTTGGCGTTCACGAGGTTCTCGTCATGAGGTATGGTGATATCAACCAATATTGCTCAGCGCTCAGATCGGTCGATCACCACGATATCAGCTTATTAGCGACAATAGTCCTATCTGTGATGATAGAGCGATCCCAGTAGAGCGTTGCATGACCATTTTCGAGAACTAGCGCAGGTGCGTACTTATAGTACGGCACCTCTGATTCAACAAGGCCATATCGAAGAGCAAGTTGCTAGTGAATTATTTTGGCTATTTGGTTGTGTCTGTGCAAATACTCTCCGTTAGCAAGATGAGAACAACCGGAAATAATATGTCGGAGTGATTCTCCTGGACGGCGGTATGCCCGACAGATGTCGACTGTACCGTCCTTCATAATATAATTTCCGCTAGTTATTCGTCTTGATAACTTCATCTTCAATGTCACAGACAAAACCTTCGGTTTCCCCAAACAGGTCATCGAAACGTAGCCAGTTCACCGAGGCAGGCAAATCTACATCAGGCCCAGTTAAAGCCCGATAGTAGAGCCCATGTAGCACCTTGCTCTTCCATATGTCCTTGCGGTCGAGAGTGCTTAGCACCACTGGTTTGCGCCAGTTTTCAGTTGCCAAGGAGAGCAGCGTAAAGTGTCTATCAACTGCCACGACATCCAAATGCATCCCGAACTCACTGTTAAGGAAATAATCTCTGAGTCTGCACATCTCACGGTTATGTAGGTCCTTGGCATTTAAAAAACCGCGACCCCCACATCTCCGCGGGATGTACAGCCTCATAACAGATAAGCGCGGGTGTAACATTCTGGAAGTCGTGAGCATTTGACGAACTCTTCTATCTAAGGCGTCCAGTTCGGTCTGAGTCCATCTTAGTATGCCAAAGGAGTATGTGAGCAGAGGCATAACCCAGCCATTAAAAGCACGCGTCTTAGTGCCACCCGATAAAAGACTGTTAAGTACTTTTCTTAGGCGGCAAAAAAATCGCTCCCGTAATGACTGTTTTATGTCCCCATCCTCAACACCCAAAGACTGTGACATACCAAGATATTTATATGTTTCAACTTCGGAGAGAGATCTGAAGTTTATCGTTTCGGAGAGTTGTAAATTGGTTGAATTTACTACTCTCCCACGCTGTACATGCATAACCGCACACTTATCCACACCAAACTCCATCTTGATGGCACTGCTGAGAGTCTCAGTAATTTTCAGCAGTTTCACCAAGTCTTGGCGGTTTGGTGCGAACAACTTAAGGTCATCCATGTACAACAAATGCGACATAACTTCACCCCCTCTCCGCAGTCGACAGCCTAACCTTGAATTTCTCAACAAAGTACTGAGAGAATTCAAAGCTATGCAAAACCATAAAGGAGTCAGACTGTCGCGCTGGAATATGCCACGATCTATCCTTATAAAATCCTGCGTGGCAGAAACACTATCTCGACATCCTGGTTGACACAAGACCGTGGTCCACTGCCGCATACATGACATCAAAAAGGATTTTAAACTCATATCAATTTTATATAACTCTAAAATCCTCACCAACCATGAATGTGACACCGAATCATAGGTCTTCTTATTGTCAATCCATGCTGTGGAGAGAGTCCCTCTGCCACGCCGAACCTTCTGGCATATGGTCATGTCAATGAGGAGAAGCTCTTTAGTACCACGGGGCCCAATCCTACATCCATTCTGAGTCATGTCAAAAATATTGTTTGCAATAATGTGCGAGTTAATTTTTGTTCTCAGAATGGATGTAAGGAGCTTGTATAAAGTAGGTAAGCACGTGATGGGTCTATAATTTTTCGGTTCCGTGGTACTACCTGATTTATGGAGCAGAAAAGTGACACCAGTAGTCAACAAACTTGGGAGTGAGCCGAGCTCTATGGCTTCTTGGAATTACGTTGCCAGTAACTCGTGTGAACATCGAAACCATTTGATCCAGAAGTTGTGCAATCCGTCCGGTCCTGGGCATTTCCAATTTTGGGCCGTACGGATTGCAAAACTTACGTCAGCTGTACTTATATTTATAGGCTGCATGGTCTCGATAGGTTCACACGCTTCCCTGACAACACTCATCCATTCACCTTCCGTGTGCTCGACGGGCACCGACCAAAAGCTGCGCCAGAAATTAGTCATGGCATCAACATCTGGTAGCTGCCCGTCGCTCACACGTTGATCAGCTCCTTCCCAACGTCCGTATACTTTTCTTTGGTCACTTTGAAAGAGGCGATTTTGTTGGTATCGGTCCACACGCACTCTGTAGCGACGTATACGGTTTGCCCACGCATAGACTTTTTGCTTCATAAAGTCAATACGTTCTGTCACACAAACCATATAGTTTTCCGGACGAACGTCAGTCCCAACAAAGGCTTGTGTGACGAATCGCATGACGCGAGGCCGATTATTGCCATTTCTGAAGCAAATTAGCTTTGCAATGAGTGTCCTGAACCTATTAATACGCCCCTCGATCCTCAATTGCCAAGCAGTGGCAGTCCCGATTCGCCGCGGTACACGGTCAGAATCCTGGAAATTGACACGAGCAACGCGACACACCGCGATGGCCTCACAATAAAGGATCGAGTGGGTATCAAATAAATTTTAACTGGTTCCAAGATAAGGAACCAGTAAATCGTTCAAGGCACTCATTTACGCCAAATTATGCCTATTCGTGGGCAAATAAGGTATACGCGGCCTAGAGTTACGCGTGTCACGATACTATAGAATGGCTTCGTTCAAAGCGCTCCTCATTTGCTCATTCGCCTGTGTACTTACATTCGTATTTATGGAATCTTCCTCGTCGGGTACCGGATCTACTCGCGCCATTAAAACCGGCGTCACGGCTCCAGGCGTAGCCGATCAAGTGCTGACTGATCCAGCAAGTTGTTACGCTGGATCACCCGCACTTGGTCCGATAATCGTTGGGCAGACACGTCTATGGTCAGTTCAAGGGCGTGAAACAAAGACAGCAGCCTAACACGATACGCAGTAAGGTTAGTTCCTCCCTCTGTTGCCCTGTAGTAGGCGCGCATGCAGTTCTCGTTTATTTGGTGAGTCCATCGCATGCGGCGCACTACACCACCGGTAGCGGAGGTCGTACGCAGGGCAGATTGCCCCACTGATCCCAAGCGTGCCGGCAGCGGTGGTCGTCCACGTCGCGCAGGTCATTGTGGCGGCGGAGACGGCGATCGCCCGTTCGCGCTGCGCGACTCGTCTCTGGTGAAATCATCAGACGAGGAGCTTGACGTCGGCGGAGCAGGCGATGGTGGAGGACGTGCGCTTCGTTTTGCTCTTCTTAATATCATGCTTTCATTTTTATTTTAGTACATTATGTTTATTGTAAGGTTTAATGTAAAGGTATTGGACTTATTGGATCAATCTTTGTATGACATATTGTGTTGACATTGTACGTCACCATTGTTCAACTTCGATAATGCTGTTTGGTCATTTTAAAACTATTGTGGTACGTATATTTATATGTTTTTGATATAATTCCAGCTGGATTTTTCGATAAATATGTTCATAAACTGTTGTAATTTGTCAAAAGACTTGTTACAAAATTAAATAAAATACTTGAACTAAAAATGATGTGACAGGCACGGACAGGTCCGTAGTGACAGGTGACAAGAGCTTTTTTCTATTATTATTATTATTCTCGTATTTATTTGTTTTCTTAAGTCTAGGTTTTTTATAATATTCCATATAAAAATAATGAACAAAACTACTATAAAACATTTAACATTATAAAAAACCTTAACCTAAGGTGCCGCCGGCAGCGGGGCAGCGCGTCCTTCTCAGCCTTCACGAGGTTCTCATCATGTGGGACGGTGATGTCGACTAGCACTGCCCGCCGCTGGGACCGATCGACTATCACGATGTCAGGCTTATTGGCAACAAATAGTCCTGTCCGTGATAACCGATCGGTCACAATAGAGCAAAGCACGACCATTTTCGAGAACTGACTCAGGTGTGTACTTATAGTACGGCACCTCAGTCTCAACAAGACCGTTTTGAAGAGCAAGTTGCTGGTGAATCATCCTGGCTACAAGATTGTGTCTGTGCAAGTACGCGCCGTTAGCAAGATGAGAACAACCGGAAATAATATGCCTGAGTGACTCTCCGGGACGGCGGCATGCTCGACATATGTCGACCGTACCGTCCTTCATGATATACTTCCGGTAGTTATTCGTCTTGATAACTTCGTCCGCAATTGCACAGACAAAACCTTCGGTTTCCCCAAAGAGGTCCCCGAATCGTAGCCAGTTCACCGACGCGAGCAGGTCCACATCGGGCCCTCGATAGAACCGGCCGTGCAGCTCCTTGCTCTTCCATACGTCCATGCGGTCCTCGGTGCTCAGCACCTGAGGCTTGCGCCAGTTCTCTTTGCCTAAGGAGAGAGGCGTAAAGGTCCTGTCAACCGACACCACATCGCGATGCATCCCACACTCGTTGTTGAGGAAATATTCTCGAAGACTGCACACCTCACGGTTGTGGAGGGTCTTGGCATTTAAAAAGCCTCGACCACCCCATTTCCGCGGGATGTACAGTCTCATAACAGACGAGCGTGGGTGGAGCATGCGATGTAATGTCAGTTGCTGTCGAACCTTTCTGTCCAGGGCGTCTAACTCGGTCTGAGTCCACCTTAGTATGCCAAAGGTGTATACCAGTAAGGGCATAACCCAGCCGTTGAAAGCGCGCACCCTGTTGCCTCCTGACAAAAGACTGTTAAGTACCTTTGTCAGGCGACCAAAGAAGCGTTCCTTCACCGACTGTTTTATACCCCCACTATCTATACACAATGACTGTGACATACCAAGGTATTTGTAGGTGTCGGCTTTGGAGAGAGATCTGAAAGTCATTGTCTCAGAGAGTTGCAAATTCGTAGAATTTACAACTTTCCCCCGCTGTACGTGCGTGACCGCGCACTTGTCTACACCTTACCCCATGTTGATGGCGCTGCTAAAAGTCTCAGTGACTTTCAGCAACGCCACCAATTCATGACGTTTCGGTGCAAACAGTTTGAGGTCATCCATGTACAGCAAGTGCGAAATAACTTCACCCTGTCTCCTAAGCCGATAGCCCAGCCTGAATCAGACAGAACCACAACGGACTCAGACTATCACCCTGGAAGATGCCTCGCTCAATCCTTACGAAGTCCTGCGGACCAGAGGGGCTGTCTCCACCACCCGATTGACGAAGGACTGTGGTCCACTGTCTCATACAAGAACCTAGAAAAGATCTCAGAGTTGTATTAATTTTATACAACTCTAAGATCCTCTCCAACCAGGTATGAGGCACCGAATCATAGGCCTTCTTATAGTCAATCCAGGCGGTGGAGAGAGCCCCTCTGTTCCGCCGGACTTGTTGGCAAATGGTCGTGTCGATGAGGAGGATCTCCTTAGTACCACGGGACCCAACCTTACATCCATTCTGAGTGGGAGCCAAAATATTTTGCGCTACAATGTGCGAATTAATTTTAATTCTCAGAATGGATGTAAGTAGCTTGTAAAGCGTCGGCAAGCATGTGATGGGTCTATAGTTCTTCGGTTCCGTGGTACTACCGGACTTGTGGAGCAGGAAGGTGACACCGGTTGTCATAAATGTTGGCAAGGAACAGACCTCGACGGCTTCTTGGAATTGCGTCGCTAAGCAGTCGTGTGAGCATCTAATCCACTTTATCCAAAAGTTATGCAACCCGTCCGGCCCAGGACTTTTCCAGTTCTAAGCCGTACGGATTGCACAACTGACGTCTTCGGGGCTAATAGTCACAGGCCCCATGGATTCGATAGGCTCACACGCACGCTTAACGACGCTAATCCAATCACTCTCAGTGTGTTCGACGGGTACCGACCAGATACTACGCCAAAAGTTATTCATGGTAGTAGCATCCGGACACTGCCCGTCGTTTACACGTTGGTCGGTTCCTTCCCAACTCCGGTACACCTTCCTTTGGTCATTTTGGAAGAGGCGATTTTGACAATATCGATCCACACGCGCTCTATAGCGACGAATACGGCTTGCCAGCGCATAAACTTTCTGCTTCAGAAAGTCAATGCGTTCCGTGACACAAGCTATGTAGTCCCGGGGTCTAATCCCGGTCCCAGCAAAGGCCTGGTTCACGAAACGCATAACTCGGGGACGATGGTTGCCCCCTCTGAAGCATATTAATTTTGCAATGAGAGTCCTAAACGAGTTGATACGACACTCGATTCTTCTTTGCCACGCGGGGACAGCGGGCTGTCGCGGCGCTCGGTCAGTATCCGGAAACTTAACACGAGCGACGCGACATGCCGCTATGGCAGCGCAGTATAAAATCGAGTGTGTATCAACTAATGTTTCGCTAGTCCGCATATACGGGACTAGCAAAACGTTTAGGGCTCCCATTAATGCCAGATTGCGTTTATTCGTTGGCAAGCGTGGTAGTCTCGGCCTAGAGTCGGTGGAACGATATTCCAAAATCGCGTCTTCCAAAGCCCTCCTCAATTGCTCATTAGTCTGGGTACTTACGTTCGTATACATACAATCATCTATGTCCAGCGCGGGATCCGCCAGGGCAGGCGACGAAGCCGAGCATCTCGGCCCCTGCGTCAACAACGCAACATGCGAGTCCCGCGCTAAAGTAGAAGTGGTACGAATTGGTAACGCCTCCAGACGCAGTCGATCAAGCGTAGAGTCGTCCAACAGCTTGAGCCGCTGGATGGCCCGCACCTGATCCGACAGTCGTTGTGCAGAGACGACGGCGGCTGGTTCAAGAGCCTGAAACAGAGGCAGTATCCTATTGCGGTACGCGGTCAGGTTCGTTCCTCCCTCTGTAGCCCCGTAGTAGGCGCGCATGCAGTTCTCATTTATAGGCTGAGTCCATCGCATGCGGCGCACTACACCACCGGTAGCGGGGGTCGTACGCGGGGCAGATGGCCCCACTGATCCCAAGCGTGCCGGCAGCGGTGGTTGTCCTCGTCGCGCAGGTCGTTGTGGCGGCGGGGACGGCGATCGCCCGCTTGCGCTGCTCGAGTCGTCCCTGGTGAGATCTTCATCAGACGAGGAGCTTAAGGTCGGCGGAGCGGGCGATGGTGGAGGGCGTGCGCTTCGTCTCGCTCTATTTCGACTTCTCGTCAACATTTTTCATGGTTTAGATAAATTGGTTTTGATTTTGTGATTGACGTACAATGTGTTGACATTGCACGTCAACATGTCGCTATTGTTGATTTTTCATTTTGTATCAGGCAAATATTGGTTTGGTATTTTCTTGACTCTTTGTAGGTAATCAGTAGTAAGTAAGTAGCACAAAATAACTTGTATATACTGAGTAAGTAGTAATGTTATGTTACTGATATTAAAAATTAGTATGAATAGCAAAATAAAATAAAATAGGTCTAAGAAAAAATGTATTATTGTTATTGTCAGCCTATTCTGTCCCGCTGCAGGGCAATGGTCTCCCCTCCTTTTTTCCACTTTTTTCTGTCTACCGCCACAGTAGTCCAAACTGATATGCGTCCAGCTCGTCACGCCATCTTCGCCTCGGTCTGCCGCTTCGCCTTCTAGCATTGGGAGGTACCCAAACGGTAGTGGCTTTGGCCCAAAGTTCCTCTGGCATGCGGAAAACCAATTCCATTTGAGTTGGGCAGATTTGAGAGACGTCCTGAATTTTGGTCCTTAAGCGCAGAATTGAGTTATAGGGTCCGTTAGGCGGGCACCCAATATACTGCGTACCATTGCCCGCTGGCACACCTCGAGTCTAGACCTCTGCTGAGCCGTCAAAGGCCATGTTTGAGCACCGTAAGTAAGGATGGGGAGAATGCACACCTCCATGAGTTTGCGCTTTAGGCACAGCGGCAAATTGTAATTCATCAGATGTTTCATCGACCAATAGCTCCTCCAGGCGTTTTCAGTGCGACGAGTAACCTCTTTATCATGTCGCGTCTGAAACAAGACTATTTGACCGAGTTATACATACTCATGGACATATTCAATTTCCACCCCATCAACGTATCGTTTGGTCTGTGTGTTGTTGGTCATCAATTTGGTCATCGACATATTCAGGTCATCTAGCATGCAGCACATTTCTGTGGCTGAGGAGGAGAACAGAACGATGTCATCAACGAAGCGGAGATTTGTCAACCGCCGCTCGCCCTAGACGAACCCTTTTTCTTCTTTTTTTTTCTTTTTTTATTATTAATTATTATTATTAGCTTTTAATATCGCCCGGAATGAATTTAAAATAATGAGTATGTTACAACAACCAACATTTATTGAAATTATTACTAATATAGGTAGCGTTGTTTGGAGTCCGTATAAAGCCGGACATAGATAGGCATTTTGATTGCCTGTTCGGCCAAATTAAACTGTGTCCAAATTTTCCGGCTAATGTTTGGCTTTTTAATTTTTGCAAACGAGCGAGCGTCGACCGTGGCTGAGCGCAGGCGAGTTGACTGTCAGTCGGTCCTGCTCTCGAAAATGTAGGGGATCCGGCCTTTTTACCCAAATGCCCGGCCAAACTGGCTGGTCTGTCCGGCAACCTGGCAACCCTAAATATAGGTAGTAGCAATTTCTAAATTCCTAGGCTAAACTTAAATAAAATACCGGTTTCCGAACAATAGTCTTTGTTATGCGCGCCCGGCGCGCTGCATTTGTCATAAGTTGTCCTTTTCTCTCATTCACTATCTCTTTTTTTTTATAATAGATGGGATTGCTCTTGGCCACATTCTTATCCGTAGGATTAAGAAGTGGCCGACGATGAAGCGAGCTTGCCCAGAAGCAGCCTATTCACTCGGGTTTTAAAGATGTTGGGGCTATATGCACTCGGGAACACAGATGCCGGCAGGAAATTCCATACCTTGGCTGCACGCACTATGAATGAAGACGAATAACGCTTGTTGCGTATGAGTGGAATATCAACCAAGTAAGGCTGCTAACCCACCGTACGTCTGGACTCACGATAGTAGAAAAGGAACGGTGGAATGAGCTCGTGCAGCTCAACAGCACACTCTCCGAAGTACAACCTGTAAAATATCGACAAACAAGCAACTGAACGTCGGTGACCGAGACTGTGAAGCTTGGTTTTCACAAGCTTATCGTCACCTATAAGTTTTCTGTCTTTGCGTTCCACCGAATCGAGCGCGGCAAGTTGATATTTTGCTGAGCCGTCCCAAAGGTGGAAGCAATACTCCATGCACGACCGGACTTGTGCTTTATATATAGAAGCTGTCTCGGCGTGAAATATCGCTTAACCTTATAGAACACCCAGCTTTTTGGCCGCAATTTGAGCCTTGATTTCGATGTTGTCGCCGAAGTTAAGATTGGAGGTCATCTTCATGCCGAGGAGATCGAGGTTATCGGTAATTGGTACATCTACACCCCGGAAAGTAACCAGGTTAAAATGAATCCTTTTAGCCGAGAACAAACACGCCTGCGTTTTGGTGGCGTTAAAACTGACCAAATTGTTGTCACCCCATTGGGAGGCAAGACTTAAAAGTCAAGTTTGTCAGCTCAACCATGGCCTCTCTTATAACTTCCTCTCCACCGACCCTTGCGCTAGACAGATACCTTTCTGTGACCGTGCTGTCGTCTGCATACCCAACAATTCCCGGCTTGAGCAGATTGTTAATATGCAACTCTCGCTTGAACACAGGCAACGATATACCAAGCCACAGCTTACAGTCTCAGACAGTTTGGGCTTACTGTCTGCGACTGTTTGTTTGTTCACTCTAAATTTGGTTGCCATGCTTTCTATAATGCGATTGCGCTAGCTAAAATATCCTACTTCCTACTAATATTATAAACGCGAAACTTTGTTAGTATGGATGGATATTTGTTACTCTTTCACGTAAAAACTACTGAATGGATTTGAATGAAATTCGGCATACAGATAGTTTTTAACCTGGATTAACACATAGAATACTTTTTATCCCGATATTCCCACGATAACTGGAACCACGCGGGTGAAACCGCGAGCGGCCGCTAGTCTTTCATATTTGTTGATTTTTTCGTAGAATTTTATTTTTTATTATTTTTTGTGTTTCTTTTGATTGTCTTGAAGTTGCTAAAAGAGAGAGGAAATAAACAGCTTGCAAAAGTAATTTATTGTTTATCTACCGATGCGGTTAAAGTAGAGACGTAGTTGCAGAATAGAAAGCACGTTAACACTGGAGCACAAACTGACTTAGACTGTAAGGTAAGCTGTGTCTTGAAATATCGTTGCCTGTGTGCAAGCGAGATGGTGAATGAGAGGAAAGGACAACTTACGACAAACGCAGCGTGCATAACAAAGCCTATAGTTCGGAAACCAGTTTGCTTACTTACCTAAGTTTAGCCTAGGAATTAAGAGATTACCACTACCTGTATAAGTAATTATTTCAATAAATGTTGGGTGCTGCAACGTACTTATTATTTTAAATTTAATTCATTCCTGGCGATATTAAAAGAATTTTTATATCTAAAAAATATTGTTTTATTTTAAAT
This sequence comes from Scoparia ambigualis, assembly GCA_963921215.1. Classification (NCBI taxonomy): domain Eukaryota; kingdom Metazoa; phylum Arthropoda; class Insecta; order Lepidoptera; family Crambidae; genus Scoparia; species Scoparia ambigualis. Next base: position 10,118,007 of record OY992521.1, on the reverse strand, counting down.
GTTAAAGCGCCTGTAGCTTCAAAGACTGCAAGGATAATAAAAAGTGTTAACATTTATCAAAGAAATGATAAGATCTTTAAACCCACCAAGATTCATCGCAAATCCCTAGCTCATTACGGAGTTATATGGGTCAATCACTTTTCCTCCATTCAAAAACATAATTCGATATATTTTTCTCAAAATTTATAAGTTTAATTGAAAAATTGTTATCAGGAAAAGTGATTTGCAATCAAAAGAGGAGTACGCATAAAAAATATAAACTTAAAATATTGACTTTGATGCAAATGTCCCGTATTTTAACAAAGTGGACCAGTGCGCCTGCGACTTCGTCCGCGTGAACCTGTATCCCGTGACAAATATCCAAAAATTTGTTTTACACAAACCCTGCCCTAACAATTATTATTACGAACACAACAAAAAAAAAATCCGCAAAATCAGTCGAGCCGTTCTGAGGTGAAGCGCATACAAACATTTCGGGAATTGATTTTAATTAATATACACGCGAGAGCCGAGTCACTTATAGAAACCTATAAATCTCGGAAACTAAGAATGCCAGCATTGATATAATTTTGTTTAATAGACAATTAAATACTCCTTAAATGAAGGTATTAAAACTTCGTAGTTATTATAAAGTTATGTCATAAAAAAATCAAATTTGAAAAAGGAAGACTTTTGAAGATGGAACTACGACATTTCTACATTTGTTTTTGCAATTGTTTCTAACCTGTCATTTAAGTATGTATATAAACCATGTTGATAGTGTTCAATATATATTATTCAAGCTGTAATCATGTCGCTTACACCTGCAAAATGCACCAGTAGGCCTAGCATGCGCTACACGAGAAATTTTCCTCTCTATACACGATATGTCAAAAATAGACTTATTAGTAGTTTTTGCGCGTCTGTGGTATTTTTGTCTACAAACCCTAACAAGCAACATAATTTTATCAAGTTTTAACAACTGTAACCGAGATAGTTTGTCGTTCCCGCCATCGAAAGAAGAGAGAATATCTTCCGCGACATATCTCGTGTTGCGCATGAATTTTCACAATGCTGGAAACGGGCCTAGCCTGCGCAACAGTCCCTATCTACTGACCTCTATAGATAAGGTATCGCAACTGGAACTACGGGTCCGGCTGTGTTTTCAGATGTACTACGGGGTTCCGGTTCAAGCCCCCCGCTGGTTGTGCCTTGACCGGCGCCTCCGGCGGGATCCGGACGTGGGTTGGACTCGTAGTGGCTCGTGGTTAGCTGTAGAGCTTGGGAATGTTCGTTTGTCCTGGTATTGTGTGCCGGGACTTCCAAACTCGCGCACAGCGAGCGGGGCCTAGTAGCGGTCTCTGAGGGGCCAGAATCGAAAAGTCCTGCGGGGAACGTGAGTTTCCCTTATAGTTGGCAGCTTTGTCCGGTGGTTCTCATTGGACATTGGTGTTGACATCTCCGGTACTAGTCTGGATAACTAGTAGAGGCGGCCCCCTAGATACCGTAGCCTCCGGTCCAGTCAGCCGCGTAGGACGTGGGAACTGGCTAGGCGCCTGGATGGGTTCCGAGAAGTGAGTGTGCTTACTACTCTGCTACCAAGGTGGACACCTGGTAGTCGACTTTAGAGTCGACGACCAAGCAGTGACAATTGACTGCGAGTGCGTGCCCTTCGTGCAACGAGAAGTGAGCGAGCTTGACAGCTCCGGTTACCTATCTGGACAATAGGCAGTGAACTACACGTGTTCACGGGGAGACTCTCCCGAGACACTAGTCTTATGAGTACCGAATGAAGAGCGCGCTTCGGCGGGCACTGATTTGGCGTCAAGACCTAACGCAGATGGTCTCCTGCGCGAGTGTTCTACTGGCGCAGGGACGTCTGGCACTTCTCGCATAACCTAACGGTTGGTCTCGAGGTGCCAGTACAAATAAAACTTAGTGATGTAAGGAGAGGGGATGGTATTGTGTGCCAGGGCTTCCAAACTCGTGCACAGCGAGCGGAGCTTAGTAGCGCTCTCTGTGGGGCCAGAAGCGAAAAGTCCTGCGGGGAATGTGAGTTTCCCTTAAAGTCGGCAGCTTTGTCCGGTGGTTCTCATTGGACATTGTTGTCGGCATCTCCGGTACTAGTCTGGAGAACTAGTAGAGGCGGCCCCCTAGATGCCGTAGCCTCTGGTCCAGCCAGCCGCGTAGCGTTTTCATACGCTCAGAATGCCAACTTCGCAAAATGCCAACCGCTCGCAAATAGCCAACTTCTCATAATGCCAAATTCTTGAAATGCCAACTTCGCTAAACGCCAACTTCGCGAAATGCCAACTTCGCGAAACGCCAACTTCGCGAAATGCCAATTTACAATTATACACTTGGGAGTTGACTTTAGAGTTGACGATCCGAGCAGTGGCAACTGCGAGTTGTGCCCTTTGTGCAACGAGAAGTGAGCGAGCTTGACAGCTCCGGTTACCTATCTGGACAATAGGCAGTGAACTACACGTGTTCACGGGGAAACTCTCCCGAGACACTAGTCTTATGAGTACCGAATTAGCACGAAAGAGCACGTTTCGGCGGGCACTGATTTGGCGTCAAGACCTAACGCAGATGGTCTCTTGCGCGAGTAAGTTTACTGCCGCAGGGGCGTCTGGCACTTCTTGTATAACCTAACGGTTGGTCTTGAGGTGCCAGTACAAATAAAATTTAGTGAAGTAAGGAGAGGGGATATCGTGTAGATACCTACACGAGAAAATTTTCTCGTGTTGCGCATGCTAGGCCCGCAGGACTGTCGGTGTGTCGCTGTCAATATTACAGAGTTCTCCGACGTTACGAGGAAACTGGCTCTAACCTACGCAGACCAGGAACAGGCAGAACCAGGTGTACCACAGCACGAGAATATCGATACTTGGTGAACACCATGCTTCGTAATCGCTTTCTCACAGGAAGTGAACTTACAAATCAGTTTCGACGCCACCGGTGGAAGTAACCTAAGCGCATGGACAGTAAGACGACGACTTGCTCAAGCTAACTTGAAACCACTTAGACCTGAAAAAGAAAAAGAGCCTACAGTGGTGGGTCTGTACTTGTGTGGGCCGGAATTTCTTCTGAGAGTTGCACAGAACTGGTGTTCATAGAAAACGGCTCTTTAACTAGCGTAAGATGTGGAAAAAATCCTTAATGAGCACGTTGGTCCATATATGGTCAATTTGGGTGAGGATGCTATTTTTATGCATGACAATGCCCGACCTCATACAGATTGGATTGTGAATACCTTCAAGAGATGAACATTACTCGTATGGAGTGGCCAGCACGCAGCCTGGATATCAACCCGATCGAGCATGCTTGGGACGAGCTTGGGAGATGCGTAAAACAACGGATCCCTCCCAATCAGATCACGCTTCGTGAGCTCAAAGCTCTCACTGGGATGGGATAATATTCCACAAAATCGTATAAGGAACTTGGTGTACAGCATGCCAAACCGAGTAAACGCAGTAATGGAAACACGAGGAGGTAATACGAAGTATTAAAATTCAAGGAAATCATAATGTTGTTCAAAAATGTCATGTTCCCTATTTTTGTTTTAAGGCGGGATGAGCAGTTTTTTTTCTTTATGTATTTTTTTGTAAATAAAATATAGTGACTCATAAATTTTATTACTTTCATTTAATTGTCTATTAAGCATTATTAATTAAGCTAGCTTTCCTAGTTCCCGAGATTTATAGGTTTCTATAGGTGCCCCGGATTCAGTGCTCTCGCTCGAGTGTAGATTGATAAAATAAATATGAATAACATTGTTTTTCATTTAATAGTTTACTTAATTTTGTTTACAGGAAACTTACAAGTCATTTCATTATACAACATTACTATATCTTGGAGACTATGGAATTGACTTTAAAGGCGGCAGATTTGTATTTATAGATAATAAGTACAATAGAACAGTAGAACCTAGAAAAGGTCGTGTCAGTATGTTTACCAGCGGAAAGGAAAATTTCCATTATGTTGAGAAGGTATCATCAGGTGTCAGATATGCTATAACAGTTGCTTTTACCTGTGATAAACAATTTGAAATTAAAAATATAAAAGTATAATTTGTGATTTTCTTATTTAACCTTTTAATGGCTTGGCTATAAATCAGTTGGCGTGCTCGCAGCGCCCATTGCAGTATCAGGTTATTAAAAAATAAAAACCTACTACAAAGAGTACAGTGGTACGTACAGTCACGAGCATCAATATATTATTATATACATTTTCACATTTTGTAAAAATATGTAAACTAATAGTATTTTAAAAATATTTACTCAACAATGTGTTAAAAATTATGTAACCATCAAATTGTGCTAAAATTACGTATAGGTTGGATTCACATTAGGGCATGCTCCCGGGAAATCCCGATCTCGAAAATAGCGGGAAATCATGGGAATTTTAAAAAAACAAGGTACCGGGTCTTCAGCGAACGAATCCCGGTTCTTTCGATACTTTCGGTACTTCATACGTGCATTTTCTCACTATCTGTCTTTCAATATACTATAAAATCATTTAAATAAACGATTTTTTTATGTAATCATCAATTCAAAAAGAACATTTACTTTTACTTTAAAAAGAATAACTTTTGTTATTAAAATATTAATTGTAACTCTAATTTTGTTGATTTTTAATTTTTTCACTTGATTTGATCTCGAAGAGGCTTTCCTCAATTTGTATATGTAGTGATGTATAGTGGAATGTATAGCGAAGTATAGTCTGTGCACTGTGCACAAAACGATAGAGGGGCTAACAGACTTTTGTAAACAAGCCTTTCCCACCAGGTCACCCTGGCGGGAGGCTCGTTTACAACTTGTTGTAAACGAGCTTCCACTTGGTTCACAACCGCCGTTGATGTTTTCCGTCACAAGCAATGTTGCCATTTTTAGCAGAATCCTGCTTTTTAGTATTTTTAAGAGTAAAATTTAGGCTACAGTAGGATTTTTAGCATTATCGTAAAATTTAGCTTAATTGACATATTTCTGTAAAACTGATTTATGTCTACACAATGTGGTTGCTTAGTTAAAAGTTATGTCGAATCGAGTAGTAGTAGCGGTAGTAGAAGTCTGACCAACGAAACGTGACGCGGTCTATTTTCAAAAGTTTTATTATAGCAATAATTTTAAACTAAAGAAAGGTATGTTTTGTGTACTTAAATTTATCATTTTGATACTTAACTTATCTTCTTTTATTGTTCTCGTTTATTATTTTACATTTTACTGTGAAAAACTAATTGTTCCCGCCAAAGTCGGGACGCCCATTCGAATCATGCCGCCATCTGTGAGGCGGTTGACTCAGCGGTTGTTGACGACCGCGTCCGTCTATCTGCCGCGGCGCCACCGCTGCGCGACCCGCGGCCGCTCGCTTCGTGAGCAGACCGCCTCTCTCGTCAGCTAGCTACCGCGCGCGCACGCAACGGCCTGACCGTGAAAGTTGATAGTGACCCTGAACCTTAAGTGAAGAGAACGCCTGAATGCCTATTGTTTAGTGTAGTGACTGTGCGCCAGGAAACCAACCTACCTCGCCGCCCGTGGTCAGCTCGTCTCCCGGTTCCTGTGACTCATCATCCCTGTAAGTATTTCACTATCCATACCTACCCAGCCCACCACCTTCTTTACTCTGCTGTATTTGGCGGTGTCTTCTGACCCGCGAATACATTTTTGGTCCAATCGAGCGCGGAATAACCGCTAAGGTTCAGCCCTAATCACAACCTAACTTTATTTTAATTTTCAATTTTAATACAGTCCGCTAAAAATAATTGTTTCCGCCCATAATCTTATTCTATTTCTAAATCTTATATCGAATTCGTGCCATCATTTCTAAATTCATTTGTTCACGTAACTTTACCCTGCCCCAATAAAAATTTCGTCAGGTAGTCGTGAATCATTTGTGTGAGGATTACGACTACGCAGCATACAAAATTATGTTAACGCAATTATTTCTGCACGTTGCTTTAATGTTGATTTCGTGTATGCATCCGATTGTCTGATCACAGATCTATGTGTAGGGACCTATACGATCGTTGTCTAATGATACATTGTTCGGTAACTTAGTAGTTAAATTATTACGTTACGTATGGTATTATAACGAGAGATGGTATTGTTATTTTTCCCGTTTTAGTTTTTAATGAATTTATCGGCTCAGATCTCGTGCATGCTCACCACGCGTGCCAAGTAGCGTGCTTTATTTTTTCGCTCGTGTTAATTTTATATTTTTTTATAGTTTTTAATTTTTGCCTTTGCAATCGGCTCATTTTTGTGCGTGCTCACCACATGAGCATAGTGCTTCTACACACGTTTGCCCACTTGTGGGACACAGACAGAGTGTCCCAATTTTTTTAATTAAGTTTTTATATTTGTTTATTTTTATTTTTTTTGCGACCAACTCATTCTTCGCGCTAGTGTCCGCTACAGGTCTGCCCGACTGTGAGCGCCTTGCCCAATAGTGGGCTACGGATAACGTGATTTTTTTTTGTTGTTTTGTTTGTTTTTTGTTTTGCGGTCGGCTAACATTACGTACGCGCGTTCAATAAACACAGACATACACATCCACATGCGTTTGCCCACCCGTGGGCCATATACAAGGCGTCCCAACTTAGTTTTGCTTTCTTTATTGTTGCGTTAATTTTGGCCCATTTGCCATTACCTTAGTAAACTAATACGTCCAGCCCAACTATAGAATATATACAGGGTGTTGTCCTTTTTACTGCCTTTAAATTTGTTTATTTTTTTAAATTATTTTTTTGTCTACTTTCATTCATCGCGATGCCGACCAAGTCACAAGCCGCTATTTTTAGGGAGGCAGTTAAGGCCATATTTTAGCTCCTTGAGATAGGGTCACAAATTATTGCTGGCGGCACCACACATTCCATATTGGAGTTTAACGTGCGTTTCGCACAGATACAAGGCGTGAAAGACAGGATGGACGCAGTGTATTATAGCATTCTTGACGAGGAGGACCTGGACGAGAAGACCGAGAAGGCATACACTGAGAACCACACAAAGGCCTCCGGGGCGTACCTGGGGATACGCTACGTCAATACGCCTACAGCCGTCCTCCCCAAGATAGCGCTGCCCAGGTTAGCTCACAAATGGAGGACTGGCCCTCCTTTATTGCACTATTCAGGAGTTTGACTGACGACATGGCGACCTTGTCGGAAGCAGTCAAGCTCCACTATCTCTTCTCAAGCCTCAGCGGTGAGGCATTAAGCATGGTGTCCCACCTAAAGGTCACCAATGAAAATTTTGCCGTGGCCATGGACATCCTTACCAAGCGGTACGAGAACCGCCGGGTTCTCATTGATAGTTTTGCAGACATCATCCTGGGGCTGCCAAGCATCCATACGCGCTCGAGCATCCGCACACTGTTCCTCACGCCGCTCGTATCGGCTCAGTGTGCCCTCAACAATTTAGATTTGCCCATAGGAGACGATTACGTGTTTGTGTCAATAGTGGTGCGGAAGCTCAAGGGCGAGCTCCGCACGCTATTTGAACGCAGGCACGGGTCTAGTAACACCCTGCCCACGTTAAGGGACCTTATCTCCTACCTCGAGGAGCACGCGCGCTGTGTGGAGACAGAGTTCTCCAACATAGCCATGGCTCAACCCATTCAGCCCCAGCCCGGCCCTTCTCGTAGCCGCGCGCCTCCTCAGTTGCCCCATCGCACTTATGCTCAGATGGCTCAGCAACAACCCGACCATTACCGTGGCCGTTCCTCAGCTCCATCGCCTCACCGCGCCTATGATCAGCCTACTCACCAACCGTTCCGCCCAGCGCAGCAAATGCGTCACCGCCCATCCACCTCCCCGGCTCGCAGTCAGCCCTTCCCCGTCTACTCGGCCTTCCAGCAAAGCTGCTCCTCATCATCGTCCTCGTCCTCTTCCTCACGCTCGACGTCCTACTGTCCCTATTGTGCCACTAGGGGACATAGGCTCATGACTTGCAGATGGTACAATGCCCAGCCAACGCAGGGCCGTTGGGACTTTGTACAGGCACGCGAGCGCTGCCAGCGTTGTCTCGGCCCTCACTACGAGAGCGAGTGCAGGTCAAGGGGGGCATGCAAGGACTGTGGGAGCTCCAACCACCACACGTCCCTGCATCGACCAGACGACCCAACGCACTCAGCTCATTCTCTGTACATATACCCCCACCACAGCTGAGGGAGCACTCGAGGGAGCGCCCCAGAAACAGCAGGTGGCACGAACCCGCACATGCCAAACAGGCGCAACCCAGCTCTGCTCACAGAGCCAGTTCGCCCAGGTCCAGTTCGCCAGGTAAGCCCCGCGAACGCCGCCAGCAATTATGACTCCCAACTATCACGGAGCACCCTAGCGAAGAAGTAAATTCAGACCATGCCCTTTTAGCCCATGCCCCTTTAGCCCATGCCCAGTCAACCCATGCCCACACAGCTGATGCATACTCAGCTCATACAATTTCGGCTGATACTCAATCAGCTCACTCACCTTCTGTGCCCACTGGCACACCGATTTTGTTGCCAACCGTCTCACTAAGAGTCGCGGACGTACATGGCCATCTTCACACAGCCAGAGCTTTATTGGACTGTGGCAGTATGCTGACATTAATAACGTCACGCATGGCACGACTTTTGAACCTGCCATCAAAACCCACTTCTTTAAAAATTACAGGAGTTGGGAATCAGCACAAACATGAGTCAAAGGCGGCAATAACAATAGTATGCCGACCCACTCACAATGATACTCCTACAATCACTGCCACAGCTCACATTTTAAAAAACGTCACTGGCTACCTTCCCTTAGAGAAGGTACCAAACATTTCCCACGTACTAGGCCAGCCACCCGTGCCATTGGCTGACCAGCTTTACCACACACCAGCCCCGATCGACCTCTTATTGGGGTCGGACGTTCTTGGCCAAGTGTTGGACGGGACTAAGGTCTCGTTGGGCCCGGGCAAGCCCATAGCCTTCGGCACGATTTTCGACTTCGCGTTGATAGGACCCATTGAGGACTTGTATGCGCAGCCGGCGCAGCAGGTCAACTCAGCTCACGTCGTTAGCTCACAACCAGACTCAGCTGAATCAGCCCAGGACATACGTCAGAGTCTGGAAAGGTTCTGGGAGTCTGAGGAGCCCCTCCCTCAATCTCACACTCATAATGATCCCCTGTAGGAACAATGCGAGGAAATCTTCCGCTCTACCACTACACGCGAACCCTCAGGCAGATATACGGTCGCTCTGCCCTTTCTAAAGGACGCCCCTCAACTAGGTAAAACTCACCCTATCGCATTGCGCAGATTCCTCAATATTGAGAAGAAGCTAATGGCGAACCCGTCTCTGCGTTCTAAATACGTCGACTTTATGGCCGAATACATCGACTTAGGGCACATGGCTCCCTGTCACCCAAATACATTCGCCCATAAACCTCACTTCTACATCCCTCACCATGGCGTATTTAAGTCAGGGTCGGACAAGCTGCGCATTGTTTTTGATGGTAGCTGCAAAAGCTCCAATGGTGTCAGCATAAATGAATGCCTACACACAGGCCCCGCCCTTCAACAGGACATTGTGGACATCATCATGTCCTTCAGAACGCATCCAGTCGTTTTCAGCACTGACATTCAGAGGATGTTCAGAAATGTGCTGGTTGCCCCAGACCAGAGACGGTATCAGCTGATACTATGGCGGTCCTCACCAGATCACCCTCTGCTCACTTACGCCCTCAATACAGTCACGTACGGCTTAAGATCAAGCCCATACCAATCCGCACTCTGCTTCAGCTGGCTGATGATGAAGGCCATCGCTACCCTGGAGCGGCTCAGGTTCTTCGCAAGTCTATCTTCGTTGATGACATCTTGTGTGGTCATGACACAGTTGAATCCGCCCAAGCACTCCAGGACGAGTTGATAAGTCTGCTAGACCTAGGCGGCTTTCAGCTCAGTAAGTGGACATCTAACTCGCCTAAGCTGCTCGAGAGATTTCCCGACAACCAATGCGACATGCCCAAGGACTTCGACATGAACCCAGAGTCCACGTCCATTAAGGTCTTGGGTATACAGTGGAGCCCTCAGTCAGACGAGTTCACCTACCGCATCTCTCTGCCCCCCATCACACATGTCACAAAGCGGTCTATTTTAAGCACCGTAGCCTCACTTTATGACCCAAACGGCTAGGTTTCTCCCGTTATCTTCCGCGCAAAGCTGCTGCTTCAGCAATTGTGGCTACTGAAGCTGGAATGGGATGAGCCCACTCCCTCTGAAGTACAAACGGAGTGGCACCGCATCTCAGAGGATCTGCCGCTGTTGTCTAGCATTCGCTTCCCTCGGCACGTTTGTGCAAACAAAGGCTCAGCTGCATACTCGCTTCACGGGTTTGCAGATGCCTCTGAAGCCGGGTTTGCCGCCGTTGTTTACCTCCATGAGCTCGATGCCTCCGGAGATACTTTGGTATACTTGATTGTCGCCAAGTCGCGAGTCGCACCAATCAAGAATCGCCTCACAATCCCCAAGTTAGAGTTGTCGGCCGCCACTCTACTCTCCCAGCTCATGATCCGTGTGTCAGTTCAGTTATCGGCCCATATCAGTATACAACAACACATATGTTGGTCAGACAGTACGATAGTCCTGGCCTGGCTCAATACACCGCCTCACCGTCTTCAACCCTTTGAAGCCAACAGGGTAGTCAAAATCAGCTCAGGCTCACCAGAATGTACCTGGCGACACGTACCTTCCGAGCTCAACCCGGCAGATTGCGCAAGCAGAGGGATGTCTGCGCAATCCCTGTCAGCCCACGACCTATGGTGGTCTCCCACGTGGCTTGGACAGCCTTGTGAGTCTTGGCCTGCGATGCCCTTAGCTCTGGGCCATCACGCCCTGCCCGGCCTTAAGCCCAAACACGTCCCGTCACTGGTCACAGTGCCCGGTCTTGACTTTGACCTGCTCACTCGGTTCAGTTCACTAGACAAGCTCGTCGGAGTGACAGCTTGTCTAAAACGCTTTCTGCACAACTGCAGACACCACCCAGATTCGCGACGCTCAGGCCCCTTGTACGTCAGTGAACGAAGAGAGGCCCTACTTTACTGGGTGCGCAGTGTTCAGCACAATGAGTTTGCAGAGGACATCCACCGCCTTCAAACTGGCAAAACTGCTCCGTCAGACTCCAGCGGCTGTCACCTCTCATTAAAGATGAGCTCCTTAGAGTTGGTGGACGACTGTCCCATGCGTCTATCCGATATGACGCGCAGCATCCGCTCATACTTCCCAGCTCTAGCCCACTTGTAGACCTTATCATTGACCACTACCACAAAATACACTGCCACCCTGGCGCTGACACTTTACACGCTATCCTACGCCAACAATTTTGGATATTGTCCGCGCGCCGTATTATTAGACACCGAGTCTTTAAATGCATTAGATGCTTTCGATGCCGGGCCCAGCCGCAAGCGCCCTTCATGGCCGACCTGCCAGCCGATAGAGTTACGCCTCAGCCAGTATTTAGTCAAAACACGACCGATTTTGCCGGACCATTCCTCGTTAAATCTAGTACCCTACGTAATGTTAAACTCTTAAAAGCGTACTTTTGTATATTCATGTGCCTCTCCACTAATGCGGTTCATTTGAAACCGGTCTCGGACCTCAGCACGGAAGCGTTCCTCGCGGCGTTACAGCGTTTTATAGCACGCCGCGGTGCCCCGGTTCTCATCCGCTCGGACTGCGGTACAAATTATGTAGGCGCTCGAAATCAGCTCATTGAAGTACAAAACTTTCTTGCCTTGAATAATGACACGATTGCGCACAAGCTCGCTGGTCAGCACATTACTTGGTTGTTGAACGTCCCTAAGGGACCATGGTTCGGTGCGTTACATGAGATCAACGTAAAATCAACAAAGCAACTTTTATATCGCGTAATTGGCGAACAACACCTCACATTCGAGGAATTCTCCACACTTTTAGCTCGAATCGAAGCGGTCCTTAACTCTAGACCTCTCTGCCCACTTTCGTCTGATCCTTCAGACTTTGAGCCGCTTACAGCCGGATATTTCATTATAGGCCGCCCACTAACGGCCCTTCCCGAACTATCCGTGGAAGATAGGCCGATCTCCACACGTAGGCGATTCCAGATGGTACAGGCCCTTTCCCAGCGCTTCTGGACGCTGTGGACCCAGTCCTACCTTCATACCCTCCAAACCCGCTCCAAATGGTTGTCCCCATCCTCCCCTCCCCGAGTTGGCGAGCTCGTCTTCATCAAGGAGGACAACCTGCCTGCCCTCCAATGGAGACTGGGGCGCATTGCTCGCACCCTGCCTGGGAAGGATGGCGTCGTGCGGGTGGTAGACCTGGACACCGCGAATGGACATCTTCGGAGGCCTGTATTCCGGATCGCCAGGCTCCCATTGGATGAGCCCACCCTGGGCCCCGGAGGATGTTCCCGCCAAAGCCGGGACGCCCATTCGAATCATGCCGCTATCTGTGAGGCGGTTGACTCAGCGGTTGTTGACGATCGCGTCCGCCTATCTGCCGCGGCGCCACCGCTGCGCGACCCGCGGCCGCTCGCTTCGTGAGCAGACCGCCTCTCTCGTCAGCTAGCTACCGCGCGCGCACGCAACGGCCTGACCGTGAAAGTTGATAGTGACCCTGAACCTTAAGTGAAGAGAACGCCTGAATGCCTATTGTTTAGTGTAATGGCTGTGCGCCAGGAAACTAACCTACCTCGCCGCCCGTGGTCAGCTCGTCTTCCGGTTCCTGTGACTCATCATCCCTGTAAGTACTTCACTATCCATACCTACCCAGCCCACCACCTTCTTTACTCTGCTGTATTTGGCGGTGTCTTCTAACCCGCGAATACACTAATACAATCGTAAATAATTCTAGGTTAATTCTGTATACTTACTTTTTCCTTTCATAAAAATTAACTCATTGAGTTATAATGTACTACATACTAGAGGAGCTATCCCAAGCAAAATACTTGTTCTATTTTTTCAAAAGTTAAAACAAAAGTGCGCTGCGGCGCTAAAATAATAATTTATCGTCTTTCTGAACAATCCATAGGTACATACAGCGCTAGACCGCTTCTTTTCTCGCGACCAAAAGGTCTAAAGCGCCGAAACATGGCCGCCGCTCATGTCTGGGCGATTTCATAAAATAATTAGTCAAATGCATGTTATATCGATAATTTAGTGCATATTTACAAGTAAAAAATGATTCGTTGTCTTTGTATTTTCTGAATTCTTTAAAAAGTAGTAAGTTTAACACACATGAAGGCATATTTAAAATAGAACACAGAATATACAAGTATTGTTGCGTCTAGCGCCTGCCACAGACTAATATAGTTGGAGCGAGCTGGCTCTAACGCGTGTAGCAAACAATCTAGTTTTGACGTCTTCTCTAGTACGTAGTACATTATACTCCTACAGAAATTTCAAATACTAGTGAGACAAAACTAAAATATTGTCAAGAATACTACATCACTTGAACAAAAGGAAGTTTTATCTATTGAAATGCAATATTTGAAAACAATATCGTCAATGACAGACCCATTTTCTAACAAATAAAATTCTTCTATCCTACTTTGTAAGGTGGTTTATATTAATTATGGTATTTTCATTATCACAAATGCTTCTTCAATTATTCTTAAGATTTATTCTTATTTATTGATACTACAAATTATGTTTGGTTGATCTACAGTTTAATAAAAAAAATACAAATATCAATGTCGTTTTTTTAGAGTATATAGGGTTCAATTAAATTAGTGGCGTTCCTTTAAAGTATAGGTAGTTTACGCCAAAATAAAAATATTTTGCCCAAAAAACATTAGAATTAATACGCTAGTTTTAGAGTAATTGATGATTAATAGTTATAAACAGAAATACGTAAAACATCATACTGTACTCAGCTGATCACTACTACATGCGCACGCGTACGGTTAATGAACTCTGTTTACATACGACACGCCCCTACCGCCTACGTCACGAGGTGCCATTGCACACTCACTCATACATTGATGAAAGTGAATATGTGTGCTCTGCTCACTTTTAAGTGAGCGTCAAGTTGGCAGGCACACCACGGAATAAGACGGTTTTGACTATGTCAAAAAATTGTGTATAAATAGTGATAAATAGTGACGTATAGCATATAAATAATGATACTATGGTTCAAAAGATATTTGAGTATCTTGGTGTGCCTGCTAACTTGACGTCAAGATAGCAGGCACCATAAGAAATACAGTTCATATCAAAGTGATTTATATGTCAAAAAACTGTGTATAAATAGTGAATCGTATACGCAAAATTTCAACAATTTTACTTTAATACAAACCGAGATATTACGGTCTCTAAGTGGGCTGCCAACTTGACGATTCTTGCGATGGCGATTCCAGAGTAGGGAATGCAAATCCGTCTACTTTGGTAAATCCGGATTTGAAAAAACGGATTTGCATGGTAAATCCGGATAGCCGTATTTTCCGGATTTTTCGGATTTAGAATAAAAAAATTGTAATAATTAACAAAAATTGTTTATTTTGTTTTCTATATATTATTTCCCTTTACAACTTAAATGAAATGTTTATTTTATATGTTATAATCGAAATAAATAAAAAGCACGCAATTTAATCAAATAAATATTGTGATATAGTGAATTACACTATCAGCACGTACTCAATAGTACGTGATAATTAAGGTCTTCCTGATTGACAAGGCGTCCTTCCTCTAGTCACGTATAGATGTGATGTTGATTAGTATTTAAGATGATACACTAGAGGATAAAGATTATTGATTCAACGCAAGACATTGTTTCATTTCGGGTCTCCGTCCCAACGCCATTACATGGCGACCGTGACAGGACTGTCACAAGTCCGCGCCGCGAAATCGCTAGTTGAAGTCTACAAAATATCAGGAAAATAGTGCTACACGGGCCTACAAGAAGGACGAAGGAAATAAGAAGAAAAACTGTAAGCCAAAATTGTTTAACTATGGGAAACCCACAATCTAAAGACAATATTATTGTCAGTCAATCACCAACTCAATCGGCGGCAGCATCAACTCCCTTGGCCGTTGGGATGCAACTTTCAGAGATCTTTTTACTGACCATCGTCGTTGTACTAGCGGGCTATATAGTACTTAGGCTGCTACGTTACTTCAACGCACGACTATTAGAAGAGGTAGAACGCAGAGCGGTTCGACGGGCAATTGGACCAGCACAGAACGTGTAAGCCAGCACGAATTAATATAACTATGCTACCAAGAATCTATGTGTGTGTGTGAGTGATTTTTTTTTTTCTAAAGTGTGTTCATGGCAAACCTGTCAGAACTCTTGAGTGAGCTTAAGGCTATTAGAGACTCTATTATTAAATTAAGTAAGGACAAACGTTATTCCGCTCAGGGGCAGAATAAGTTTTTAAGAGCAAAGGAAATTAAAAATATTTTTGAACAAATATCTGCAGACTTATGTAAAAAAGGGATAGATGCTGTAGAATTACAAATAACAAAAGCAATATCGTCAAAGTTTTTATGTAATTTTGAGGAAATCGAGTCACTCGTTAACCCGCATCATTCAGAAACGATCACAACCATGGCCACGTTCGATCTAAAAGTCGCGCTCACGCTCCTCCCAGTAGTAGATTGCGACGAAACGAAAATTAACCAACTAATAGACGGAATAGAGTATTATAGTAGTACCCTTAGAAACGAGGACCAGCCTCTGTTAATCAATTTTGTTTTAAAAACTCGTCTTTCTAGCAGTGCTAAAACAAAAATTAATAAGTCTTATGTGTCTGTGGCAGACCTAATAAAAGATATAAAAAATGTTTTAATTCCGATTAAATCATACACAGCCATTTTAGACCGAATGCTACGATGTAGGCAAGGAAACAAGACCATAGAAGTGTTTGGTAGTGAAATCGAAAAAATGTCCAACGATTTAAGTACAGCACAGGCTAATGGAGACGAGTCGGCATATAATTTATTAAAGCCGATTAATGAAAAAATGGCTATCAAGCGTTTCGCTGACGGCCTAAACAATGCTCGTACAAGCATTATAGTTACGTCTAGGTCCGTAAGCACAGTTAGGCAGGCAATAACTATAGCCTTAGAACAAGAAGACTCGGTAGTGAAACCACCAATAAACAATTATGTTAACTATGTTTCGAACCAGCGATTTGAAAAGATAAATAAAAACTATCATCAACAATATAATAAGTCACGTAACAACAACGCGACGAGTCAGCAAGGTCGGGGTCGTGCCTACTATAACTCGAATAGGTTTCAGGGTCAGCGCAACACCAGGTTTACGTCACCTCATAATAAACGTAGGAATGTACATTTCTTAGTTGCCTCAGCAGAACAGTCTAATGACGAGAACGAAAGTGAACGTCAGAGTATACGTCAGAACGAACATCATAGCGATGATTTTTTTCGTTCTGAATAGCGCTGAGGTAGATATTTGTAGTTATGGTAGTGGTAATTACGTTTGTTTTACTTGTAGTCAAACTCAAATTTCTCTATTAGTAGACACAGGAGCAAGCATTTCAATTTTAAAGTTAGATTGGTTAAATAAACTCCGTAGCGTGTCCCGCGACGCAAAGCTAGTAAGGGATGAAATTAAGATTAAAGGAGTATGTGGGGATTTAGTATCAATAGGTTATGTTTATCTAGACTTATGTGTTAACAATTATAATTTTAGGCATAAGTTTTATGTGTTTAGCAACTTCCACTGTAAAAATGATGGAATTTTAGGAGAAGATTTTTTATTAAAATATAGTTGTAAAATTAACTATGAAAATAAGCTGGTTACATTACAGGATAAGATAAGTCTAGAATTAGGCTTAGGTAAAAACATAATAACGACTATTCCAGGGAGATGTGAGGTCGTAAAATATGTTTCGTCAGAGATAAAGGGCGAATGTGTCATTTTAGGGGAGGAAGTTATTGCAGGCGTATTTGTAGCAGGCGCCGTGGTAGTAGGAGACGGGAAAAAGATTCCGGTGCGATTTTTAAACACACGGGAAGAAGATGTAAAATTAAATAACTTTAGCCCGAAAATTAGAAAATACTCGGATTATTTCGTATGCTCTTTTGATACGGAAAACGGAAAATCTGTCGAGAGGGTTAAACAACTATTCGATTTTCTTAAATTAAAAACATATCTTGGTGATGAAGAGAGACGGTCTATTGAGAAAATATGTGCAAAATATGCAGATATCTTTCATATGCCGGGTGATAAGCTATCCGTTACAAACTTATACGAGTACAACATTAAACTGCAAAATGACGCGTCTCCTGTTTATGTCAAACCGTATAGAATACCGCACGCTCAGAAGGCTGAGTTAATAAAACAGGTAGGTAAATTGTTAGAAGAAGATATTATCGAAGAGTGTACCAGCGAATGGTCTTCTCCATTATTATTACTTCCGAAAAAAGCTGACAGTAGCGGTGAAAAAAAGTGGAGAATCGTAATAGATTATAGACTTTTAAATAAAAAAAATAGTAGACGAAAAGTTCCCGTTACCAAATATACAAGAAATTATTGACTCACTTTCGGGATGCTTATACTATTCTCATTTAGACCTCAGTTCTAGTTATTACCAGCTAGGGTTATCACCAGAATGTAGGAAATTCACTTCTTTTACAGCTGATAAGCAATATCAACTGAAAAGATTACCTATGGGTCTCAAAACGAGTCCTAGCGTATTTTCTAAACTTATGTCTATGGCTCTATCGGGTTTAAATTACGAGATATGTTTTCTATATCTCGATGACGTAATAGTTTTCGGGAAAAGCCTATCGCAGCATAATACAAATTTAATGAGTGTATTTGAGAGGTTTAGGTCAGTTAATTTAAAACTAAACCCTTGTAAGTGCGAATTTTTGAGGAAAGAAATTAATTATTTAGGGCATGTTATTACGCCAAACGGGGTGTTGCCAGACAACAGTAAAATCGAGGTCTTGGAAAAGTTCCCAGTACCTAAAAATGTAAATGAGATTCGTCGTTTTGTGGCTTTTGCGAACTTTTATAGAAAATTCATAAAAAACTTTGCCACAATAGTGTACCCACTAAACCGTCTTTGTAAGAAACATGTCGAGTTTTAGTGGACGGAAGAATGTGACGTGGCATTTCAGACCTTAAAAAAGTCACTTAGTTCATTTCCTGTCTTAGATTATCCAGATTTTGGAAAAGATAATGTTTTCCGGTTGCAAACCGATGCGTCAGGGGTAGCCTTGGGGGCTGTATTATCAAATGGAAATAATAAGCCCGTAGCTTATGCAAGCAGACAATTAAACAGTTCAGAAATAAACTACCCAACCATTCATAAAGAGTTATTAGGGGTAGTGTGGGCTATAAAACATTTTCGACCATATTTATACGGACGAAAATTTAAAATATTAACAGATCATAGACCATTGGTTCATTTATTTAGCATAAAAGATCCTAGTAGCCGTTTAACTAAGTTTAGACTTTGTTTAGAAGAATATGATTTCGATATTGAATACATAAAAGGTTCCGAAAATGTAACGGCAGATGCCTTATCGAGAGTCATTATAACATCAGACGAGTTAAAAAATCTAAATTCAAATTTTTTGGGAGTATTAACCCGTTCAATGAAAAGAACCATGGAGCAAAATAATGAACCCGCTACCTCTGGAAGTAGCAGGGTTGAGCCCCCTGTTGATCATAGGCAACCAAGAGTGGTAGATATTATGCAGAAATCACAAAATGATGTAAGGTTAGATATTTGTTCGTATGAAAACTTCGTGAAGTTGAGGAAAAAGAAAAGATACGTCTCACAGACGGGTGATATGTTATTTAGTGACTCTACTATTTACATAAATCAGGAATCTCTACTAACGGAGGCGCGCCGAGACGCAACGATAGGAGAACTGAGTGCATTATGTAAAAAATATAATATTGTAGAAGTCGTTGTGATTAAAAATGGGTTTAATAAAAAGTTTATTAAAATTTTGACCCAAACTTTCATGAAACATAAAGAATTACCGCGGTTATGTATTATTAATAACCAAGTTGAACATGTTACAAATAAAGACTTGATACGTGTTATACTAAATGATTATCATTTATTGCCGACAAGTGGTCATGTAGGCATAAATAAAATGACTAAGAATATTCGAAAAAAATATTTTTGGAGTAATATGCAAAAAGACATAACTGAATATGTGACTCGCTGTAAAGATTGCCAAAAGCAGAAATTTTGTAATTAAAATAATAAAGAGAAAATGGTAATAACCACTACAGCATCTACTTCTTTTGAAAAATTATATTTAGATATTGTGGGGCCGTTGGAGGTCGATAATTTGGGTAATAAATACATATTAACAATACAATGCGAATTGACAAAGTTTGTAGAAGCTTACCCAATACTTGATAAGTCAGCTGAAACTGTTGCTAGGGTTTTTACTGAAAATTTTATTTTACGATATGGTACTCCCAGGGTTATTGCGACTGACTGTGGAACGGAATTTATTAATTCCACGTTAGAAACAGTATGTAAATTGCTAAATATTGATAAGTTAAATTCAACACCCTATCATCATGAGAGTATAGGTTCGCTAGAAAACTGGCACAAACATCTCGGATGTTACTTGAGAATACAAACACAGAATCAGTCGGCAAATTGGAGTACCTGGATACCATATTGGTGCTTTGCTTATAATAATTCTGTAAATACTAGTACCAAATACTCCCCTTATGAACTAGTTTTTGGGAAAACATGTAACGTACCTAGTAATTTAGTTAGTAAAGTTGATCCCTTATATGTATACGACAATTATCCATCGGAGTTAAAATTTAGATTGCAAAAAGCTCATAATGATGCCAGGAACAACTTATTAATATCAAAACAAAGTAGAAAAACTAATTATGATTTAGATTGTAAGGAAGTACACTACAAAAAAGGTGATCTACTCTTGTATAAGAATGAAAATTATAATAAATTGAATGACTTGTATTTAGGTCCATTTGAAGTTTTAGAAGAGCTAGGTACTAATGTAAAAATATTAAAGAATAATAAAGAATATATAGTTCATAAGAATAGGACTAAGATATTTAGAAAATAAGAGTTTACTTTTCAGGGAAGGGATGCCTAGCCTTTTCAGGGGAGGTGTGATATAGTGAATTACACTATCAGCACGTACTCAATAGTACGTGATAATTAAGGTCTTCCTGATTGACAAGGCGTCCTTCCTCTAGTCACGTATAGATGTGATGTTGATTAGTATTTAAGATGATACACTAGAGGATAAAGATTATTGATTCAACGCAAGACATTGTTTCATTTCGGGTCTCCGTCCCAACGCCATTACAATATATTACAACTCAAACAAGATCTACAGTACAGTACTTTCTCTTATACAGTATAGTATAAGAGAAACAGTTACATTAAATCAAAAACTAAAATGATAAGGAACTTCTCCTAACAAAAATAAAAATAAAATATAAGAACTTAAAATATAAAAAAATTTAGACTTTGTGTATCCAACTAGTGCCAACCACATTATAGAATAATATAAAATTAATAAGAAATGCAGATCGTGGATTAACTGAAACTCCTCATTAGTGAAGCTAACAAAGACTTTTGGATACAAGTTCGGAGTTTTGTGAATCTTTTAAGCATGGTTGCCATACTACTGGAGTAGTATGTATTACAATGGCGGACTCCGTCGCTTTACCAGTCTAAAGGTCAAAATCCCTTGCACACCGCGTCGTCTATTTGGTAAGGGCTCGTACCCGAACCACAGAGTTACTCATGTGCCCGGACGGCCGGTGCGCTTCATACGAAAATCGCTGCAAAGTGGTAAAGCGACGGTGACCCCCACCGTACACGCTGGAGCGTGTTTTGCAATCCAGTAAGAGCACAAGTTCTTTTCCAAATTCATCTTTGACGTGTTTTTGCAAGATAGAGACGTTTTAAGTAGGTGAGTTTTTGAAGAGTTTTACTACTGTTCTGACTTTTTTATAATGCTTCGAATCGAAAGTCCACTTCGTCTGTTGAATAACGCTGATCGATAGCTGATTCCCCGATGGTAAGTGATTGTTTCTGTCATATAACACATCACAGATGGCTAAATCAATCCCATGAGCATGACATACATACATATCTGATGACATATATAAGCAAAAGGCGTCCTACTCTGCACATGACGCTTGCTCCATCAGTACCTAGTCATGCATGGCAAGCACATCATTTTCGCAGTCATTTAAAGTGAGATTATACAAAGCCAATCTAGCCTGGATCAAAGAAATGCAAACTTCAGCTGGCATAGACTCTTGGATAATAATCAAACCTAGGTTGTGAGACAAGATCCCATTTTTAAAGGATTTGCTGTGTAGGTATGTCGATATTTATAAAGCGATGATTGGTAGCCGTCCACTCATCGAATGTCAGTGCAAATTTTATATTTCTTAACTTTAATTGGTGTATGTATTTACATTCATTACAAGTTTTCGCAGTGTTTGCCCCGCGCCGCGCGGCACTCCGCTCTGCTAGGGTTCTAACCTTGCCGTTAAGTCTAACAGAGCCATGTAAATGTTTTCTGTAGTTTTCTGTGTATTGTGTGTAGTTATATAAATATTTTTTTATTTCATTTCATTTTTAATTACAAGTTCAAAAAATCCGGATTCGAATTTTCAAATCCGGATTTAACAGCCCAGTATAAATACATGTAAATCCGGATATAACGGATTTCGGATTATCCGGATTGCGTTCGCTGTTCCAGAGAAACGTGTTGAAGTTTTAAACAAATAAATACATGGAAAAATTGTGTGTGAAATTGTGAATCTTTCAATATCAATAAAAAAAGAATTCTTCTTTGCTATTTTCCGAAAATCTTATGTAAACTTCTACCATACATTCGATTTTAAGTACAATCGTGCACAATTTTATTTATTGACTTTTAAGATACTGACATAAAGTCTAATTATGTTTAATTCAAGTCATAAAATTACACTTAAATCTACCGTTGTAATGTCAGTTATTTCTATGGAAACTTATGTCAAGCAATTAATAATTTTAGTGACTCGAATTAAAAGTCTCGGATAGTGATGGACGAGCGAGTGTCGCGAACGACCGAGAGATGGCGTGATTTTGTTTACGTGCGGTGAGCCGATGATACGAGAATGGTGCGCGAAAAGTTTTATTTGTTTGTGTTGAAATTTGTAAGCAGTGAGTACATTTGCATCAGAAGTGAAAGTGTTTAAATCGTTTAATAACAACCTACATTTTTATAGGTACGCAGCTTATTTTCTATCATGGTATTTACAAAAAAGATATACCTAGGTACGGTCGAGTGTCGCCGTCGCTTTACCACTTTGCAGCGATTTTCGTGTGAAGCGCACCGACCGCCCGGGTACCTACGTGCCCGTACCAAATAGACGACGCGGTGTGCAAGGGATTTTGACCTTTAGACTGGTAAAGCGACGGAGTCCGCCATTGTACCTAGTGTGAGCTAGATATTTTCTCAGTCATTCAAAACTTTTTATAGTTACTACTCGACCAACATAATTAATCGCATTGAAGCTAGACGTTTATCATAATTGTTCAATGATTAACAATCTAAATATATTGCACTTCAATTAGTTTGCACATCTGAGTGGTCAGATTTTAAAATGGAATATCGTAGAAGATACGTTTAGTTTGTAAATTATTGATCAACTGTGATAAACGTCTAGCTGATATGCATCTAATTGTGTTGGTCAAGTAATACGTATAACTTCATAAGTAGGTACTAACCTAGCTAATCTTTCGTAAAGTTAACTAGGGTTAAGTATATTCCTAGTGCTAATGTTATCTGCCTAGTCTTTTATGACTAATAAACAAAGAATGAGCTACGAATAGTTACTCCGTGTTTTGTCTCTTTTACTCTAATTAAAAATTACGTTTAAATGACAGGAACAAAACACGGAATAACTATTCGTAGCTTATTCTTTGTTTATTAGTCATACAAGACTAGGCAGGTAACTGTAACATTTAATGCACTAGGAATATACTTGACCCTAGATAACTTTACGAAAGATTAGCTTGGTAAGTACCTACTATGAAGTAATACGTATTAGTCGACCAACATAATTACGCCCATGTCAGCTAGACGTTTATCACAGTTGATCAATAATTTACAAACTAAACTTATCTTCTTCGATATTCCATTTTAAAATCTGACCACTCAGCATGTGCAAACTAATTGAAGTGCAATATATTTAGATTGTTAATCATTGAACAATTATGATAAACGTCTAGCTTCAATGTGATTAATTATGTTGGTCGAGTAGTAACTATAAAAAGTTTTGAATGACTGAGAAAATATCTACCTCACATTAGGTACAATGGCGGACTCCGTCGCTTTACCAGTCTAAAGGTCAAAATCCCTTGCACACCGCGTCGTCTATTTGGTACGGGCACGTAGGTACCCGGGCGGTCGGTGCGCTTTACACGAAAATCGCTGCAAAGTGGTAAAGCGACGGCGACACTCGACCGTACCTAGGTATATCTTTTTTGTAAATACCATGATAGAAAATAAGCTGCGTACCTTTAAAAATGTAGGTTGTTATTAAACGATTTAAACACTTTCAC
Source organism: Scoparia ambigualis (assembly GCA_963921215.1). Taxonomy (NCBI): domain Eukaryota; kingdom Metazoa; phylum Arthropoda; class Insecta; order Lepidoptera; family Crambidae; genus Scoparia; species Scoparia ambigualis. The sequence goes on along the minus strand of OY992521.1, from coordinate 10,094,478 downwards.
TTCTGATGCAAATGTACTCACTGCTTACAAATTTCAACACAAACAAATAAAACTTTTCGCGCACCATTCTCGTATCACCGGCTCACCGCACGTAAACAAAATCACGCCATCTCTCGGTTGTTCGCGACACTCGCTCGTCCATCACTATCCGAGACTTTTAATTCGAGTCACTAAAATTACCAAATTGCTTGACATAAGTTTCAATAGAAATAACGTGAAACTGACATTACAACGGTAGATTTAAGTGTAATTTTATGACTTGAATTAAACATAATTAGACTTTATATCAGTATCTTAAAAGTCAATAAATAAAATTGTGCACGATTGTACTTAAAATCGAAAGTATGGTAGAAGTTTACCTTAGATTTTTGGAAAATAGCAAAGAAGAATTCTTTTTTTATTGATACTGAAAGATTCACAATTTCACACACAATTTTTTCATGTATTTATTTGTTTCAATCTTCAACCCGTTTCCCTGGAATCGCCTTCGCAAGAATCGTCAAGTTGGCAGCCCACTTAGGGACCGTAATATCTTGGTTTGTATTAAAGTACAATTGTTGAAATTTTGCGTATACGATTCACTATTTATACACAGTTTTTTGACATATAAATCACATTGATACGAACTGTATTTCTTAAGGTGCCTGCTATCTTGACGTCAAGTTAGCAGGCACACCAAGATACTCAAATATCTTTTGAACCATAGTATCACTATTTATATGCTATACGTCACTATACACAATTTTTTGACATAGTCAAAATTTCTTTTTACGTAGGTTATGCGTATGGCGCGCGCTAAAAACTCTGTGCTCGTGATAGATAGTAGATAGTTAAGTTATTTTTTATGAATTACTTTTACAGAGAAATATAAGTTAAATAAATGTTTAATAACATAAGTACTTGAAGTTTACCCATCAGGCAGATCAGAACTATTAGAAATAAAATACTGGTATTCATCATCAGCCTATAAAAGTCCCACTGCTGGGCACATGCTTTCCCACATAGACCACATCACATGAGGAGATAGGGCCATGCATGTGACCTACCACGCTGGCCTAATGCAGGTTGGTAGACGGATTGCGTAGTAGGATAATAAAATACACTTTATTTAAAATAGTTTATTAAAATTACAATGACATGCACATTTTTATCACAATGACAAACTAACGTGTTGCGAGGTAAAGTTTAAAATCGATTAAAGAAGTTTGACAGTTTTGTATAGGATGATGTGGGCTGACTGTACAAAATAAAATTATTTACAAAGTTTTATTATTTTACAAATCAAATAAAAAAAACTGCTGAAGTGGCCGCCTAGTTGTTGGACGCAAAGGGCGGCCCTCATAAAAACGTTCCTACTAACACGCACTAGAGTATCACTGTCACTGCGCATTGTTTCAAAAGCACTCACTACCTACGTAACTGTTCGGCACTGGTGATAGTATGGCCATGTCGTGACCACACACTAAGTCCTTCGCACGACCCCACACGTGAAAGTCCAGCGGCGTTAAGTCCGGTGAGCGTGCTGGCCATGCGATCGGTCCACCGCGACCAATCTAACGATCTTCATAGATCACTGTGAGATGCGCACGGATGTTGCGGTCGTAGTGCGCCGGCGCTCCATCGTGCTGGTAATGCAGCCTCCGACGTAGTCCGATAGGCACGTCGACGAGCATCTCCACCAGGTTCACTTGTAAAAAGCTCATGTATGTAGCTCCGTTGAGTCGGTTTAGAAAAACTGGACCGAGAAATTGGTTACCTAATAGCCCCGCCCACACATTAACACCTAAACCTATGTTGAAAATGGTCCGGGCGCGCCAATCTTGGGTTTTCTTCAGTCTAGTAGTAGGCATTGTGGATGTTGAATATGCCCACTCTTGTGAATGTGCTTTCATCAGTCCATAAAATATTGCACCGCCTATTTCGCCGGAGCCATTGACAAAATGCCATTCGTGGTGCAAAGTCCTGTTGCATGAGCTCCTGGACTCGCGTGAAGTGGAACGGACGCAGCTCTTCCCGTTTTAACACCTTTTACGATAAGTCTTTGAACAAAGACAGCCGCTGCATCGCATGTACTGGCGGTTGGATAGCGCGCGAAGAAATCCAAAATGTTTTTTTCCAGCTGTGGCGAATAGCGAGGTCTTTCAGCATCACCACGAGGCATAAAACTCCCTGACTTCCGGAATCGCTGCTCAGCTCCCAAGATAAAGCCTCACCGCTTTAGCGAGGCTGTAGTTCGCGTCTCGATAACATGTGACTATGTTAAAATAATCTACATTAGAATATCGGTACGGCATTTTCGCAATATTCGTTCACGCACAGAAGTTCTCAGACTGGCCCATAGATAAAGGTAATACTGTCGGAACGACTGGCCACTCAAAAAAGATGCACATGACAGTGTTTCCAGTTTAATGATTTCCTTTCCCCTCGCTACAATTGAGATTTCTCCTTCTCAGGACTTTTTCCCCTTAAAAATTATTCTGCTATGTTTTTCAGAAGGTTAAAATTACTATCTAAAAAAAAAGGTCTTCGCAAGGTGGGTAGAAATAAACTATAATTTTTTTTTTTACGTTCCGTTACATGCAGTGTTCATAATATCATTTTTGGCGGCGGCGGCGTTACACATGACACTTATTGGAGGTTAAAAAGGTACGTCAAATATGTAAAAAATTAATTATTTTTTTGGTAGGGCTTATTTCTCCTCGATTTCCCCTATTCATCTCTTTCCCCTTTTTCTTCCCCTCTGGACTGTAATTTCCCCTCAAAAGGAGAATTTCCCCTCATTGTGGAAGCACTGCACACGATTGCACTCTCTCTCAAGCTAGCACGTGTAACTTCTCTGTCACTCAAGCCGGCACGTGTAACTAGGGACGGGCGAAATGTTGTAATGTTTATTGATCTCGTACGATAGTTCGTTTTAAATGTTTAAGAATGTATTTATTTTACATTAAAATAACAAAGAATGTTACTCTGATCTGAGGCTTACATAAAAGGGTAGTTGGAAAGTAGCTAGCCCGGTGGACTAAGAAAACCTATCAGCTGTAGGTAATTTTGACATCAGTTATCCGAAACCGGTAATCTTTTCAATTGACTTGAGTAGTTAAAACATATCTTCCGCTTTAAAACAAACCTTCCCACCAATTAAATGTAACTGAATAATTTGCTCTAGCTGGGAATCGAACTTGGGACATTTAGGCTTTGGGACGGTAGTCTTACTACAAGACCACTGGAACTTAAACACGTCAGCTTCCACATAAAAAATCCTACCACCAAAGAATTTACAAAATAATCTGACCTAGCTGGTAATTGAACCCAGGACATCTTGGCCTGAGACCAGTGAACCTGGTCTAGTGATTAGTTAGAATAGACCATAGTGACAGTAGATGATTCGCGATTCACGATTCACGCACGACACGTACAATAATTGATGGTTAAACAAACTTACCTGAAGTGAAGTTTGACCGTAATTGTACGAGACGTTGCATCCGAAGAGATTTATATTCACAAGGTAGTCCACTCTTCAATGTACCAGGCATCCAACACATATTAAGAGCTATCTAAAAGAAATTTTATTTAAAACAACATAAAACGTTACCCATAGTATAGACACAGGCGCCATCTAGTGGATACCAACCGAGTGCACGAGTTTGTCACCCGCGCTGTCATCGTCATTCACTTTTAGAGCTTTTTGGCAAAATTAATTTATATGGGGCCAGCATGTAAGGGAAGGGAGGGATCTTTATATGAATCTCTTCGGATGCAACGTCTCGTACAATTACGGTCAAACTTCACTTCAGGTAAGTTTGTTTAACCATCAATTGTACTTCGACGTTGCATCCTCGAGATCTATATTCACAAGGTAGATGTTTAGAACACAAATTTTGCGAAATAATTTAAGTGCCTATATGATTTAATTCAACTATTATAATTGAGTATTTACGAGTATAACCGATTAAATATAATTAGGTACCATATTAGTACAAACCAGTATGATATATTATAATGAATGATAAGCTAGAAATTAATCAATGTAAATAGCCGCTGCAAAGCATTATCGTCATTCTCAATGGTAAGGGGTCGATTGTAAAGCAGTGCAAACACCAGAGAATTACCAGTCCATCTTGCAGTTATTGAAAGGCCTTTTCTGTTTGCTGCCGAGGTGGACGTGGACGCGTGTCTTACACGTGTGTGCTGAGAATAAAGAAGTGTCAATGCCGCTGTTAAATAGGGTGTTTATAAACTAACGACTTAATGTAGAACTAGTTACATTATGAATAGGCTTCAGGTGAGCAATAACCTTTCCGTTCTAGGTTTATCTCTGTAAACTTTAGTCATATCTAAGTAGGACAGTAATGTTTTTGCAGGGCAGATCTCAATCTTATTTAGAAAAAATGGTATAAATAAACAAGGCGGTCGTCGCCCTGGAGCAGTTTAATTAAATCATCCACAATTTTTTCGACATAGTTATTATTTATTTTTAAATTAGAAATTCGAAGATAACGTCTGTACTCGTTGTGCGGTTGACAATGCGAGCAGTTACTAATTTTTTAGTAATAAACTCCAGAGCAAGTTCCTCATTTGGATATAAATTAATAAGGTGATCGATTACAATCTTTGGATCTCACGTCTCCGAATATTTCGGATGACTAGGTTTAGTCCTGTAAATACCTTTAAAAAATCGAACAACTAAATCAGCTTCACTATAACGTTTGCCCTAAATAGCTAGAGCAGAACGATGCATATTTAATGAACTACAACCAATTTTTGCTGTTAACAGTTAACCGTAAGGAATTTTGATAGAATTGGAAGTGGGGAGTTATAGAAATCAACTTTATAAATATCACAAGTTTCTTGCAAAGGGGGTGCTGGGTCCTAAAAGGTAACAATAACATATCGTCACTTGGGCCGAAGTATATTGGTGGTAAGCTACTGAGGTAAGTAGGGGATACCAGGGTTGACTCGGCCAGTACGATACGACTAGTACACCAGTGGCTGCGTCGTTAATTATTTTCCTAAAGCATTTTAATATGAGCGAGAAAGGGGGAAAAGCATAAAAATAAAATATATTCCAATTTAAGGTGAATGCATCTATGTCAAAGGCGTAGGGGTCTCGTTGCCATGAGACGTATTTATTGCATTTATAATTTTGGTAAGTAGCAAAGAGATCTTTAAGAGGTGTCCCAAACGATTGAACAATTTTTTCGAACACAGGTGCCGACATTTGCCATTCTGTATCGATATTCATACACCGTGACTCCTTATCCGCCTCGAAGTTATCTTTAGATTTTATGTAGGATGCAAAGACAAATATTTTGCGTGTTCCCGCCAAAACCGGGACGCCCATTCAAATCATACCGCCAGCTGTAAGGTGGTTGACTCAGCGGTTGTTGACGACCGCGTCCGCCTATCTGCCGCGGCGCCACCGCTGCGCGACCCGCGGCCGCTCGCTTCGTGAGCAGACCGCGCCACTCGGCTAGCTAGCTACCGCGCACGCAACAGCCTGACCGAAAAGGTTTATAGTGACTCCTGAACCTTAAGTGAAGAGAACGCCTGAATGCCTATTGTGTAGTGTAGTGACTGTGCGCCATGAAACCAACCTACCTCGCCGCCCGTGGTCAGCTCGTCTCCCGGTTCCAGCGACCTCGTCAAGCCTGCTCCCGGTAAGTTCCTTTCTACCTCCCGCCTAACCTTCTTTACTCTGCTGTATTTGGCGGTGTCTTCTGACCCGCGAATACATTTTGGTCATTCGACCCGTTAATAATCGGCGACCTAACCCGTAGCCCGTATTTTCACCATAATTTGGTAACCCATTCCATCTGCTCGTACAATAGATTACAGTCCGCTAAAAATAATATTTCCTCATATCTCGTAGTTATCACGTAACTTAATTTTAATTTCTTATTTTTAATTTCATCTCGTAACATTCCTAATTTCATTACCTTACATGACCCTTTCTGCACGATAGACGTTGCAAAGTGCATTGCGAAATATTATTAACCTACCTACAAAAATAAAATAAGAACGTGTTCCAAGAACAGTGTTCGATTCGTGTTAATTTTTTACTTACTAATTAAGTTGCACATTGTTTATGTTGGTTTGATGCATTAGCACACACTGACCAATTTTGTCCTGACTAAGCGCGCTTGTGTAAATGATTGTTGCCTAATATTACTTTGAGTCTGTAGTTAAATTATTACGTTACGTATGGTATTATGACGAGAGATTGCATTGTTATTTTTCCCGTTTTATTTTTTAAGGAATTTTTTATGTTCTTGTCGTGTTAAATCGGCTCAGATCTCGTGCATGCTCACCACGCGTGCCAAGTAGCGTGCTTTATTTTTTCGCTCGTGTTAATTTTATATATATTTTTTTGTTTTTAATTTTTGCCTTGGCAATCGGCTCATTCTTGTGCGTGCTCACCACAAGAGCATAGTACTTCTACACACGTTTGCCCACTTGTGGGACACAGACAGAGTGTCCCAATTTTTTTAATTAAGTTTTTATTATTCGTTCATTTTTATTTTTTTTGCGGCCGACTCATTCTTCGCGCTAGTGTCCGCTACAGGTCTGTCCGACTGTGAGCGCCTTGCCCAATAGTAGGCTACGGATAACGTAATTTTTTTTATTTTTTTTTTTGTTTTGTTTGTTTTTTGTTTTGCGGTTGGCTAATATTACGTACGCGCGTTCAATAAACACAGACATACACATCCACATGCGTTTGCCCACCCGTGGGCCATATACAAGGCGTCCCAACTTAGTTTTGCTTTCTTTATTGTTGCGTTAATTTTGGCCCATTTGCCATTACATTAGTAAACAAATACGTCCAGCCCAACTATAGAATATATACAGGGTGTTGTCCTTTTTACTGCCTTTAAATTTGTTTATTTTTTTTATTAGTTTTTTGTCTCCTTTCATTCATCGCGATGCCGACCAAGTCACAAGCCGCGATATTTAGGGAGGCCGCCAAAGCTATACACCAGCTCCTAGAGGTGGGATCAAGGATCATTGCTGGCGACACCAAACATTCCAGAAAGGAATTCAACGTGCGTTTTGCACAGATACAGGGCGTGAAGGACAAGATGGACTCAGTGTACTACAGCATTCTCGACGAGGAGAACTTGGACGAGGGGGTTGAGAGGACATACACTGAGAACCACACAAAGGCCTCCGGGGCGTACCTGGGGATACTTATGGCTAGGGAGGAAATCTCACCCTCTTCCACGTCATCCCCAACCCATAGCGCTCAGCCCAGTTTCGGCGTCAATACGCCTACAGCCGTCCTCCCCAAGATAGCGCTGCCCAGGTTCAGCTCAAAAGTGGAGGACTGGCCCTCCTTTATTGCACTATTCAGGAGTTTGACTGACGACATGGCGACCTTGTCGGAAGCAGTCAAGCTCCACTATCTCTTCTCAAGCCTCAGCGGTGAGGCATTAAGCATGGTGTCCCACCTAAAGGTCACCAATGAAAATTTTGCCGTGGCCATGGACATCCTCACCAAGCGGTACGAGAACCGCCGGGTTCTCATTGATAGTTTTGTGGACATCATCCTGGGGCTGCCAAGCATCCATACGCGCTCGAACATCCGCACACTGTTCCTCACGCCGCTCATATCGGCTCAGTGTGCCCTCAACAATTTAGATTTGCCCATAGGAGACGATTACGTGTTTGTGTCAATAGTGGTGCGGAAGCTCAAGGGCGAGCTCCGCACGCTATTTGAACGCAGGCACGGGTCTAGTAACACCCTGCCCACGTTAAGGGACCTTATCTCCTACCTCGAGGAGCACGCGCGCTGTGTGGAGACATGGCTCAACCCATTCAGCCCCAGCCCGGCCCTTCTCGTAGCCGCGCGCCTCCTCAGTTGCCCCATCGCACTTATGCTCAGATGGCTTAGCAACAACCCGACCATTACCGTGGCCGTTCCTCAGCTCCATCGCCTCACCGCGCCTATGATCAGCCTACTCACCAACCGTCACGCCCAGCGCAGCAATAGCGTCACCGCCCATCCACCTCCCCGGCTCGCAGTCAGCCCTTCCCCGTCTACTCGGCCTTCCAGCAAAGCTGCTCCTCATCATCGTCCTCGTCCTCTTCCTCACGCTCGACGTCCTACTGTCCCTATTGTGCCACTAGGGGACATAGGCTCATGACGTGCAGATGGTACAATGCCCAGCCAACGCAGGGCCGTTGGGACTTTGTACAGGCACGCGAGCGCTGCCAGCGTTGTCTCGGCCCTCACTACGAGAGCGAGTGCAGGTCAAGGGGGGCATGCAAGGACTGTGGGAGCTCCAACCACCACACGTCCCTACATCGACCAGACGACCCAACGCACTCAGCTCATTCGTCTGTACATATAGCCCCACCACAGCTAAGAGAGCACTCGAGGGAGCGTCCCAGAAACAGCAGGCGGCACGAACCCGCACATGCTAAACAGGTGCAACCCAGCTCTGCTCACAGAGCCAGCCCGCCCAGGTCCGGTTCGCCAGGTAGGCCCCGCGAACGCCGCCAGCAATTATGACTCCCAACTATCACGGAGCACCCTAGCGAAGAGGCAGAACAAGACCATGCCCATTCAGACCATGCCCATTTAGCCCATGTCCCTTTAGCCCATGCCCAGTCAACCCATGCCCACACAGCTGATACATACTCAGCTCATACAATTTCATGTGATACTCAATCAGCTCACTCACCTTCTGTGCCCACTGGCACACCCATTTTGTTACCAACCGTCTCACTAAGAGTCGCGGACGTACATGGCCATCTTCACACAGCAAGAGCTTTATTGGACTGTGGCAGTATGCTGACATTAATAACGTCACGCATGGCACGACTTTTGAACCTGCCATCTGTAACGTCAATGAAACAAAGAGGTTGGCGACTGACTGCTTTATTGAATAAATGTGTTTCCCAACCCACATAACAATTACAACAATACCCGACACCTTTCCCCTCTTAAATAAGTTATTAACTAGTAGTTAATTTATTATACCGACATAAACTAACACAGTTTGTAATCTTATAACATAAAGCAATAATTAACTAACCATAATCGGTGACCGGTAAACTGTACTGTATAAGGCTATAGTTTGCATAACAAACTATATATATATACCACATACCTCTTCCCTATCAAAATTTTTTTTTTTGTTTTTATATATATATTTTTTTTTACAACTTATATACTTACTTTCTTATTTATACTTAATGTTAACCAAATACATAAGTCTTACAGTTATAGGTACGTATCTATACCTATAAGACCTTTTTATCTTACAGCACTAAACCAACTTAATGCTCTTTTGTTATAAGTACAGCATAAAAAACTTTGTATTTCTTAAAATGATTTGCTCGATTGTAAGCACGAAGAGCTCGTTCCGAAGCTCCCTCCGGCGGCGGCGGCGGCGTCTGCGAGCGAGGCGAGGCAAGCGGCGAGTCCGCGTTCGTTTCGGTCGTTGACGCCCCGCCGCCGGCATCGGAGGCATCCTCAAACTCATCTTCTACCTCACTATTCTGGGTGATACTTTGGGTACCGATATTAGCACGCGACAACGACAACCTCGATTTATCACCGACCGGTAAGATTTGATCGAGATGTCTTCGCCACTCGACCCCGTTTCCCAAACTAACGCGATAAGATACCGGCCCTGTCCTTTTTGTGACGGTTCCAGCAGCCCACTTGTTTGCGCGCGAGGAGTAGTCGCGCGCGAGTACCGGGTCCCCTACCTGCACCGCGGCCCTGGGCGTGCCTCCCGCATTGCCGGCCTGACGCTGCTGCGCAGCTTGTGCTATCTGACTGACGTCCGGTCGCAAAGCATCCAATCGCGTGCGCATACGACGTCCTGTTAGCAGCACTGCGGGCGGCACTCCCGTTGTCGCGTGATCACAATTTCTATAGTAGAATAAAAACTTGCATAAGGCCTGTGACACATTTTCACCTAATATAGTAGCCCTTTTAAATGCCTTTTTAATTGTTTTCACCGCATTTTCGGCTGCCCCGTTTCCCTGTGGTCTATATGGGGCAGTTGTTACATGTTTAATACAATTATATGCGCAATAATCTTTAAACTCTTGCGAAAGGAACGGTGGGCCATTGTCAGTGACGAGTTGTGATGGTAACCCGAACCTACTGAAAATTGTTAAAAAGGCCGAAATTGTGGATTTCGCGTCGGTACGATTCATGTTTAGCACTTCAATCCATTTCGAATGGGCGTCTACCAAAACTAGGTATTTTCTGTCATTGTATTCTGCGAAATCCGCATGCAAGCGTTGCCATGGATACAAAGGAAACTCCCACGGGTGCAGTTGCGCGCGCGGCGGCGCATCGCGGACGGCGCGGCACGCCTGGCAAGCGTGGCAAACAGCCTCCAAATCCCGATCTAAAGGAGAATGAGCAAAATGGTCTATGAGCGGCCAACAACGAAATAGGTATTAAATGAAAGTACTATTACTAAGTACTAACTTTTACTATGAACGTAACATTGCAGCTCATTTAGAAAAAAAATACATATAGGTTAAAATACTTAAATAATAAATGTAAGAAAATGTGCAAACTCATTTTTATAAAATACATTAAAAAGTATTTCTAAACGTCAGCATACCGGTTACAAGACTCAACCCAAAAACGAGTTTACTACCTGAGTTCGAACGGACCAATCAGTGTTGAGTGGAAACAAAAGAGCCGAGGCGTGGGGTGCGCTTGCGCTACTCCGTGCAGTCCTTCGCTTACCCTTGTGACGTTGTGTACTGTGCGATCATCTACGGATTCTTTTTCAAACATTTTGACCTTGGCTACCTTATGGACACTGTTTCTTCTTAACCTGATAACCTGGCTATTAACTCTGAACTTCTGTTCATTTGTGCTTGTGTACTTGGACTCTGGACTGGTGTACGCCAACGGAACATTGATTGAAAAATGGCAGAAAATCGACCTATATGTGTTTTGTGCAATCGATCAGTGGTTAACAGAAGAAGATTAGAAATAACCCATGCTCTTTTTGAGGAAAATGCTGCCAATGCTCAATATATTATTGAAGCTATAGCTCCACAGCAAGTAAGTATTTTTAGACTTTATTTTTTGGTTGTTTTTACCCATGTGTGCCCACCTTATAGGGGTGATGGCCTAATCATCTGTCACGATGAGCACATGGGTTCTTTTCTAAGAATAGTTAAGTCATAATCAAAACAGATCTTCTCTCTCTTTCTCACACATGGCGCTTATGAAAACAAAGCCAGCGTTATCTAGCTTCGAGACATAATAGAGGCCAAACTCACTAACAATGCGTATGAGCATGACTCATGACTTGACGACCGCTTGGTTCAGTGGTTCGCAACGCGCTTCTGAACCAAAAGGTCGCGGGCTCGATCCCCGCACGGTACAAATATTTGTGTGCATGAACATGTCTATTCGTACTGGTCTGGGTGTTTTCTATGTATAATAAGTATTTATTTACAAAAAAAAAGTATATAAGTATGTTTATCGGTAGTCTAGTACCCATAGTACAAGCTTCGAGCTTAGTTTGGGACTAGATAACTCTGTGTGGCCCAGAGTGACATGTCTGAAATATTATTATTATTATTACTCATTTGTCACGTGGAAAAAGAGCTCGGCATGTTCTTCACTATACAAAACATGATTAGACCGAAACTACTATGTTATAAACTATTTTCCTTTTCAGGTTGAATACAACGGCCGAGAATACATTTGTCGACCATGTTGGCAACGAGCTCAACGGGCTGTGCAGCCAAACAATTACCCTGCCCCGCACGACTGTGTTCTTCAAGTGGAAGAATATTCACGAGTGCCTAGCACCTCAGCGAATTGTGTGTTTGACAGATGCCGTAGTGTGTCACGTCGTCGAATGCCTGAGAATGTAAGGATTACTCTTCTGTTACATTCTAACTTATTCATACCAGACAGTGCCAGAATATGCGATGCACATTTAACATCGAATGATTGGGAGGAGCTCATTGATAGTCCAAATCTCAGACATGATTTTAACAGCACTCATTTTGTGCAAATACTAGAGCTTTTGAAAACAGCTGTTTTAAAAAAAAATATTCTGGACTTTGAAGATATCGAAAATATGGATACTAATGAGATTCATATTCGATTGGGCGTTAGCAGAGATCAATTCCATTCAATCTTGGAACAAACGCCTTCTTTGTCTGAGTCAAACGCCAAAACGAAACTAGCCATTTATTTAATGAAGTTGCGAACTGGTGATAGCAACGAGAGATTAGCCACGCTCTTTAACATAAGTAGAAGGACTCTAGAAAGGCATTTAAAAACCGCACGTGATGCTATATCTCTGGATTTTAAGCCAAGACACCTTGGACTTGACCATTTAAATAGAAGAACGGTCGCTGACCGCAATCTTATTGTACCAAACGCGTTATTTGGAAATCCCGAGTCGTCTCCAGAAGATAGGAAGGCAATAACAATCATGGATGGAACATATATTTACATTCAGAAGAGCTCCAACTTTTCGTTCCAGCGAGAGACCTACAGTCTACACAAATACGAGAATCTATTGAAACCGTTTTTAATGGTGTGTTCCGATGGGCACATAATTGATGTTTGTGGGCCCTATGCTGCTACCGACTCAGATGCCAGTATTTTGGAAAGAATAATAAATGACGAAGAAGGCACATTTCACTGGTTTTACCGGGCTGGCGATATATTCATTTTAGATCGTGGGTTCAGAGACGTCTGTGGCGATTTGCAGCGATTCAACTACAGTGCCTATATGCCCGAAACCAAAGACCGCGGTGCAGACCAGCTTACTACTGAACAGGCCAATAGAACTAGGCTGGTCACTCTATGCCGCTGGGTAGTGGAAGTTATAAATGGCAAGTTCAAGCGAGACTTTAAACTGTTTAGGCAAGAATATTTTAATCGCGCCTTAAGTCACATGTTCCAGGACTTCCAAAACGCAGCGGCACTCATCAATGCATTTCAGACACCAATACAAGATAGTATTTATGCATCGTCGTTCGTGAATATAATTAATGAACGCATTGAAATACCAAACCTTTTAGCGGATTATGTTATCCGTCATAACATAAATAGACAGAGGGCATCATTTGAAAGACTCAGCAGTGATCAACCTATTTTTGAAGACTTCCCGGTTTTTTCTGAAGAAGACCTAATTCTGTTTGCACTTGGCACATACCAAATCAAGTTGGCTCGCAGCTACTACGCTGAACACTTAGTTGAAGGCTTGTACAATATTAAAGTATACCGAGAGCGTCAAATAAGTCAGCTCAGAGATTTTATTGAAGAAGAAGACATTTGGTTATTACGTGTTCGAATACAATCTAGACATGTGAGGTCCAGAATATATTATTCTTATATTGTAATTAACCGAGAAAGACAAAATAGAGAAGCAATTGCTCATTATTATTGCAGTTGTATAAGTGGAAGGCGCACAATCGGTTGCTGTGCACACGTTATGTGTATAGTGTGGTATCTGGCATGGGCTAGACATCAAGACGAGGATATTTTATTACCGGCATCAGAACTCAGTGCTATTATTGTACATTAAATGTATTAATGTACAGTGTGTCCTGATAACGGCATCCTTGTCTTGATGTCTAGCCCATGTACATGAAATGTGTTAATGTTTAATAATAGCACTGAGTTCTGATGACGTTATCATTATTATTATTATTGGCGATGTTTTATCATAGTAGTAAATGTATTTTTAATGAAGTCTACAAGCCATTTTATTTTATTTCCTTATTTTTAAGGCTAAACCTTAGTTATAATACGCTAAATCACAGACTGACATATCTAAAATAAAAATGTATTTAATTCTATTAATAATTACACCACAGATACAAAACATCTTGAGGGTGATTGTAGGGTGATAATACACCAAAAAAAATTAAAATTGTTCCTGGCCGCTGATAGACCAAGCGCCATACGATTTTGCCCATTCTCCTTTGGCCAATAAACATAATTCCGTGACAAATTTTTCATTTTGTTAACACCCAAATGTCCATTATGTAGTTCTTCTAAGACCCTGCGTTGTAAAGTTACTGGTATAATAATACGATATTTATAAATTAAACAGCCGAAATCCACAGTTATATCATTCCTTCGCATAAAGTAGATTTTCTCGTCATCACAACTAGCCACTGAAGGCCACCCAAACTTTACAAAACCAATTATTCTACTTAACAACGTATCTTTCATTGTTTCCTTAGCTACGTCACGAAAGTTAACAGGCATACATTCTTGAACTAAGTGAATATAGGTCATCATTGAGTGGGCGGCGCCTCCCTCCCGCGTTATCGGCAGTCGCGACAGCGCGTCGGCCGGTCCGTTTTCTTTTGAATTGACGAATTTAATAGTATAATCATAAGCGGCTAACCGTGCGGCCCACCGTTGTAGGCGACTAGCAGCTGTTTGGGGTATACCCATATTCTTTCCGAAAATATAACTCAATGGCTTATGGTCGGTTCGTAACTCAAACTGTCTTCCAAAGAGGTACTGGTGATGCCTAGTAACTCCGTAAAATATAGCCAGCGCCTCCTTATCAATCTGGCCATAGTTACGTTCCGCGTCATTGAGCGTGCGCGACACACAGCTGACCGGTGTCGTGAAGCGACATTTAAAAAAGAAAAGATGATAAGAAATTTACAAATATTTATAAGTCAAAATAAAATTACAAACAAAGTTAAAATAAAAAGGTGAGTGAGGATGGTGAGTATGGAGGTGATGATGGTTAAAATGAAATTTAATGATATAAAAAGTGAAGGGGTAGGTGCAGCTGACGTGGAGGCAGGCGAAGGTGTGGAGGCAAGCGCTGAACTTGGCAGACGTCGAAGGGCGCAGGCAAGTGAAGACAGGCAGGCGCCGGTAGGCAGGCGCCGGTAGGCAGGCGCCGGTAGGCAGGCGCCGGTAGGCGAAGGCAAGCGAAGGCAAGCAGGCGCCGACAGGCAGGCGCCGACAGGCAGACGCCGGTAGGCGCAGGCAGGCGCAGGTAGGCGCAGGCAGGCGCAGGCAGCAGGCGCCAGCAGGCACAGGCTGGCGAAGGTGCAGGCAGGCAGGCGCCACCAGGCGCAGGCAGGCGAAGGTGCAGGCTGACAGGCGAGACAGGCACAGGCAGGCGTAGGCGCGCGCGATGTCTGGAGGCCGTAGTCTTCCAATTCGGAAGCTGGTGTTTGTATTTGAAGACTAGTCCTTCCAATTTGGAAGAGGCAAGTAAGGAGGCTTGACCTTCCAATTCGGAAGCTGGTGATCGTCTCAGTAGAGTAAACCTTTTGAATCCAAAGCTAGAGATGTAATGATTAGTCGTCGGCTGAACTTTATAATGAAACCTCGGTTTCTGAGTTCTGCATAAATTTCAAAATAATATTTTTAATACGAGAAATCTAGATGGCCAAATGTATAAATAAGAAAGTCAAAAAGTTTTGATTGGATTATGTTGATAAGTTGCATAGCAACGAAGCAAAAATAAGTTGTCAGATACTTCAAAACGTAACCAAAATACAATATTTAGTAAATAGAAAACAATTAAAGTGAGATACATTTAAATATTACAAGGAAAAACGCATAATAAGATTATCGAAGTGATCCGAAACTTGTGGGATACGTAAAAGTGTCGAAAAATAGTGTCCGAAGTTTCGTGATTTAGAACACGTAAGTAAATGTGTTTAGATAAAGGAATTGCGATGTGTGTAGTGTAGTGTGTAGCTACTAAAACATTATGTATCGTTGCAGAAGCGAGGAAAAATAAAAGCAAATATATAAGACGAAGTTAAAATATGAGATGATTACATGAAATAATACCTAGGAAGTGGAAAAGGTAAGTGGTTTCACCACATTTCCCCCACGACCCCAGAAAATTTTTGACTCAGAGAAAATTTTTAAAGCATATTTCTAAAGAAACCGTAAAACACAACTTCACACAGACATACATCGCCTAACAAACAGACATACGTTCTCTTACATACTATCATCTGCATTCAATAAGGGTGGAGTTCACATTCAATGACTACCACTCTAGAAGGGTGTTTTAAAATGACGATTAGGGCTTATTTTAAGAGTTGTCGACCGCTCTATAAGTGGAAAGTTAGACCTAAGGCTTTTTTTAGGGAGTAGTCAGCCGCTCCTAACAAAAAAAAGGAAAAAAAAGAAATAAAGAAATGAAAATAAAAATGAAGTAAATTAAGATATGCTGAGAGCGGTAGGGCTCAAAGCATAATATTTTAAGTAGCTACGAGCGGTAGGGCTCGAAGCAATAAAGTAGCTAAGAACGGTAGGGTTCAAAGCTTGATAACTAAAGTAGTTAGGTACTAAAGTTATAGAGAAGATCAATAGATAGATCTTGAGTAACGTTATAGAACGTTAAAGTGTGCTTAAGAGCACAGACTAAGTAAAAAAAAAAAAAAAAAAAGAAACAAAAACGTTAATGAGTTAATGGAATGAAAATGTGAATGTGATTAAAACATATATACCATATTAAATTTGGAAGATGATGAAGAAGTTAAGATTGAGCGGAATGTAAAGTGCCATCTGCCAGTCGAACAAATAGGGTCTCCAAAAAAAAAGTACACAAAGATAAGTTAAAGATTATAAAGATATAAAAAGTTAGAGATATAAAAAAAATATAAAGATTTAAAAAAAAAAATATACAGGTAAGAGTTAAATTTTTTTTAAAGATTTGAAAAGATGAAGGTTTGGAATAGTTTGAGGAGGTACCTGACAGTAAGGTTGGAGAGGAAGGGCAGCAGGAGTCGTAAGAGCAGGTTCTGGAACGGCTGCTGCGGGATGTTGAAGAGGAGAAATATTTTCAGCTTTAGTAAAACTGAAAATAAAAATATTAAATGAAAAGAGTTTAAGTAGGTGAATGTGTAAGGAACTGTAGAATCACTAGACAAAGTGTTGTTTTAGAATTTAGAGAAAAAAAAAAATGCATAGATGGTGAAGAAAAAGAAAGCAAACACAAAAAAGAAAATCTCTAGGGAGTGGGTAAAAAGAAAGAAGAGATTAAAATCTAAAAGCTAGTTGGGCGCCAAAATGTCGTGAAGCGACATTTAAAAAAGAAAAGATGATAAGAAATTTACAAATATTTATAAGTCAAAATAAAATTACAAACAAAGTTAAAATAAAAAGGTGAGTGAGGATGGTGAGTATGGAGGTGATGATGGTTAAAATGAAATTTAATGATATAAAAAGTGAAGGGGTAGGTGCAGCTGACGTGGAGGCAGGCGAAGGTGTGGAGGCAAGCGCTGAACTTGGCAGACGTCGAAGGGCGCAGGCAAGTGAAGACAGGCAGGCGCCGGTAGGCAGGCGCCGGTAGGCAGGCGCCGGTAGGCAGGCGCCGGTAGGCGAAGGCAAGCGAAGGCAAGCAGGCGCCGACAGGCAGGCGCCGACAGGCAGACGCCGGTAGGCGCAGGCAGGCGCAGGTAGGCGCAGGCAGGCGCAGGCAGCAGGCGCCAGCAGGCACAGGCTGGCGAAGGTGCAGGCAGGCAGGCGCCACCAGGCGCAGGCAGGCGAAGGTGCAGGCTGACAGGCGAGACAGGCACAGGCAGGCGTAGGCGCGCGCGATGTCTGGAGGCCGTAGTCTTCCAATTCGGAAGCTGGTGTTTGTATTTGAAGACTAGTCCTTCCAATTTGGAAGAGGCAAGTAAGGAGGCTTGACCTTCCAATTCGGAAGCTGGTGATCGTCTCAGTAGAGTAAACCTTTTGAATCCAAAGCTAGAGATGTAATGATTAGTCGTCGGCTGAACTTTATAATGAAACCTCGGTTTCTGAGTTCTGCATAAATTTCAAAATAATATTTTTAATACGAGAAATCTAGATGGCCAAATGTATAAATAAGAAAGTCAAAAAGTTTTGATTGGATTATGTTGATAAGTTGCATAGCAACGAAGCAAAAATAAGTTGTCAGATACTTCAAAACGTAACCAAAATACAATATTTAGTAAATAGAAAACAATTAAAGTGAGATACATTTAAATATTACAAGGAAAAACGCATAATAAGATTATCGAAGTGATCCGAAACTTGTGGGATACGTAAAAGTGTCGAAAAATAGTGTCCGAAGTTTCGTGATTTAGAACACGTAAGTAAATGTGTTTAGATAAAGGAATTGCGATGTGTGTAGTGTAGTGTGTAGCTACTAAAACATTATGTATCGTTGCAGAAGCAAGGAAAAATAAAAGCAAATATATAAGACGAAGTTAAAATATGAGATGATTACATGAAATAATACCTAGGAAGTGGAAAAGGTAAGTGGTTTCACCACACCGGGCGCTCGCTGCCGTCGGCAAAGCGATGCGCCAAGACCGCGCCTAGCCCGTACGCGCTGCTGTCTACCGACAGCACCAAGGGCCGTCCCTCTTCGTAGTGCGCTAACACATTGTCACACAATAAACTTTCTTTAGCCGCCCGGAAAGCTTGGGTACACGCAGTAGTCCAGTTCCACGTCATTCCCTTTTTTAAAAGTTCATGTAATGGTTGTAAAATCATGCTAAGTCGAGGGATGAATTTACCGTAATAATTTAATAGGCCCAAAAAACTCCTTAGTTGAGTAGTATCTTTTGGAGTGGGGGCGTTTACAATAGCTTCTACTTTATTCGGATCAGGATGCAAACCCTTCTGATCTATAATAAAACCTACATATTTTACACTTTCCTGTAGAAAGCTACACTTACTTAACTTTACCGTTAGACCCATTTCTTTCAATCTCGTCAGAACGTGCCTCAAATTAGTCAAGTGCGTTAGTCGATCACTACCCGTTGTACAAATATCGTCCAAGAAGACCACAGTAGACGGAATTCCTCTCAACGTCTCCTCCATCAATTTCTGGAATTTTTCTGGTATACATAAAAGGCCAAAGGGGGTACGGCGATATACGAACGTGCCAACGTGTGTAGTTATCGCGGTACACGGCTGGGACTCTTCTGTTAGAATTGTTTGTTGGTATGCGTGTGACAAATCAATTTTAGTAAATTCCTTACCCCCACTTAAAGTCGCAAATAATTCCTCAATACGTGGCAATGGATAATAGTCGCGCTTTAACTTACGATTAATAGTCACTTTGTAATCACCGCATATTCGTATATCGCCATTCCCCTTAATAACCGGCACGATAGGCGTTCCATACTCGGGATGGTCAACCCTATAGATGGTCCCTTCGGACTCGAGGCGCTCGAGTTCGCGCTCCACCCGCGAGCGCAGGGTGAGCGGCACGGGCCGCGCACGCACGTACACCGGTTCATTATCCGACAGTTGCAGCTGTAGCAACTTCTTACACTGACCTAATTGATCAGTAAACACTTTGGGAAACTCAGCCGCTAAGCGGCTCACAAATGGGTCATCATGCAATTGATTAAAGTTAATTTGTTTGATATTAAGTGCCCTTATCCAATCTCGCCCTAAAAGGGGGCGCCCTCCACTTTTAATGATGTAACAATTCAAATCCTTTGCAAATACATCTCCAAGTCTCACATTAACAACTATATATCCCAATGATTCGATTCGCGTACCCGAATAACAACGTAACATAATATTGTCGGAGTGAATATTTTTGTGTGAAAACATCTGTTTGTAAAATTGTTCACTAATGGCAGAAATCCGGCTTCCTGTATCAATCTCACACTCAATTGTATAGCTGTCAATATTAACATTAATAAAAAATGGTTTGTTACCTTTCGTTGCTAATTCTATACTAAACATGTCCTCGTCTTCGGAATGGTTTTCACTCACGTAGTTATGCCTGCCGTTCCGAAAATTTCCCCGCCCTCGGCACATCACTTTCAAGTGTCCCCTTTGATTGCACTCGTCACAATTATAATTGGCATACCGACACTTGTCTGGCCGATGCGCCTTGCCGCATCGCCAGCAACGCTGCGCCCCAGCCGCCGCTGCCGCCTGCTGCGGCCCCGGCGGCGCTCCGCCGTAGGCGCGCGGCGCTCGCTGGCCTGACGCCCCGCCGCCGGTGCCGCTCGGGGGCGCGCGCCTTGCGCTCGTACTGTGCAGGCCTTCGCCTGACTCGCCGCCTGCACCCGAGGTCGTAGCCGCGGACGTCGTCGCGCTCACCTCCGCGTGCCTTTCTGCAGCCTCCAGCGCCAGAGCCAGTTCGACCGCCTCTTTGTACTTTATGTTTCTCTCGGCAAAAATTCTTGATCGCATCGCGGGGTTGGATAGCCCCGATACAAATTGGTCGCGTATGTTTTCTTCGAGCATGGTACCGAAGTTGCACGTAGTCGCGAGGTGTTTTAAATCTTGGAGGTACTCTGTCATAGATTCTCCCACCCTTTGTCTCCGTAAGCGGAACACATGGCGCTCGGCGATCTCTGAACGTTGAGGTTCTAAATGTTCCGTCACTACACGCACTAGCTCCTCAAACGTTTTATTTTCTGGATTGGCCGGAGCGCATAGGTCGCACATTAACAAATACGTAGCTTCACCTACGACCGTAATCAACAATGGTACCCGTAACTCACTTTTCACTTCATTAAGCACCATATATTGTCTCACTCGACGAATATACGATGGCCACTGTTTAGTTTGCACATCAAACGGTTCTAAGTGTCCAATCGGCATTATGATTAGGCTAAAATAATAGCCGTAAGTAAGTAATTATAGTTCGCAATAATCCTCGTCGCCAGTGTAACGTCAATGAAACAAAGAGGTTGGCGACTGACTGCTTTATTGAATAAATGTGTTTCCTACCCACATAACAATTACAACAATACCCGACACCATCAAAACCCACTTCTTTAAAAATTACAGGAGTTGGGAATCAGCACAAACATGAGTCAAAGGCGGCAATAACAATAGTATGCCGACCCACTCACAATGATACTCCTACAATCACTGCCACAGCTCACATTTTAAAAAACGTCACTGGCTACCTTCCCTTAGAGAAGGTACCAAACATTTCCCCACGTACTAGGCCAGCCACCCGTGCCATTGGCTGACCAGCTTTACCACACACCAGCCCCGATCGACCTCTTATTGGGGTCGGACGTTCTTGGCCAGGTGTTGGGCGGGACTAAGGTCTCGTTGGGCCCGGGCAAGCCCATAGCCTTCGGCACGATTTTCGACTTCGCGTTGATAGGACCCATTGAGGACTTGTATCTCAGCTCACGTCGTCAGCTCACAACCAGACTCAGCTGAATCAGCCCAGGACATACGTCAGAGTCTGGAAAGGTTCTGGGAGTCTGAGGAGCCCCTCCCTCAATCTCACACTCATAATGATCCCCTGGAGGAACAATGCGAGGAAATCTTCCGCTCTACCACTACACGCGATCCCTCAGGCAGATATACGGTCGCTCTGCCCTTTCTAAAGGACGCCCCTCAACTAGGTAAAACTCACCCTATCGCATTACGCAGATTCCTCAATATTGAGAAGAAGCTAATGGCGAACCCGTCTCTGCGTTCTAAATACGTCGACTTTATGGCCGAATACATCGACTTAGGGCACATGGCTCCCTGTCACCCAAATACATTCGCCCATAAACCTCACTTCTACATCCCTCACCATGGCGTATTTAAGTCAGGGTCGGACAAGCTGCGCATTGTTTTTGATGGTAGCTGCAAAAGCTCCAATGGTGTCAGCATAAATGAATGCCTACACACAGGCCCCGCCCTTCAACAGGACATTGTGGACATCATCATGTCCTTCAGAACGCATCCAGTCGTTTCCAGCACTGACATTCAGAGGATGTTCAGAAATGTGCTGGTTGCCCCAGACCAGAGACGGTATCAGCTGATACTATGGCGGTCCTCACCAGATCACCCTCTGCTCACCTACGCCCTCAATACAGTCACCTACGGCTTAACCACTCAACCGTCCACGGTAGTTTTACTCACCCGGAAAAAATAAGTGCGAAACGTCCACGGTAGGTTTACTCACTGAGCATTTAAACCTCCAACCGTCCATGGTAACTAAACCTACCCGTTTTAATAGGTCAAAGCACGTAGTACGTGGGTCCGTGAAAAAATTTGAGGTGGTTCTGTGGTTACTAATTCATCATACAAGTAAAAGAAATCTATATATTGCCACAGAAAATTTCACAGAAAAAAATAATGAAATTGACGAAATTGACAGTTCGCCAAAACGGAATTTTGCAGCATAAGCGTCTTTAAAAATGTCGAAATACTCTTCTACTCACCATATTTCCTAAATAAGTGCACATCAAAACAATCGCAAACTAATTATCGTTAAAGATTGGATAAGTTTGTTTACATTCGTAGACAGTGACATTGCAACTAAATTTTTTTTCTGACCAAGCGCCATAAACACGGCAACGTTTTTTGATAAGGTTGTTGCCCACTGCACCTAGTTCGTAGTTCCGCAAGAAAATTTGAGGTGGCTGTATGGATATCAATTGATCCGTAGAGCAATTGAAACTATGGCATAGTGTACGAGAACCTTTAGTAAAAAAATGAAATTGTTGACAATTTTGACGGTTCGCCATTTTTTTTGCATAGGATTTTTTTGGTGCTAAAAATGTTGTTATTACTCTTCGTAATCATCCTTCTTCCTAATAATGTGCACATCAAAACAATCGTTATGGTTTTAGCTATCGAACATGGTATGATTCTTTATAGTTTCAAACAGTGACTTCCAAGTAATAATAATTTCTACATGTCGATATATTTTTACGTATTTTTTTTTGTCTTGGAATGTTTATTTTTGTAATTTTAGTAATAGATTTTCGTAATTAACTGTTAATTTATTAAAATACTGCGTTTTCTAAGCATTCCGTACGTATATAAAGTTTTGATATAGCCTGAGTAGTTGTTTAGTTCTAATTTTTTTTGTCAGCTCAGTCAGGGTTCGTATTCTTCTGTACACTCTTCTAGCAGCTCTGTAAACAGCTGGACGCTGGGCGCCATGTTGTATATAGGGGCATCAAGCCCATACCATGCAATCCGCACTCTGCTTCAGCTGGCTGATGATGAAGGCCATCGCTACCCTGGAGCCGCTCAGGTTCTTCGCAAGTCTATCTTCGTTGATGACATCTTGTGTGGTCATGACACAGTTGAATCCGCCCAAGCACTTCAGGACGAGTTGATAAGTCTGCTAGACCTAGGCGGCTTTCAGCTCAGTAAGTGGACATCTAACTCGCCTAAGCTGCTCCAGAGATTTCCCGACAACCAATGCGACATGCCCAAGGACTTCGACATGAACCCAGAGTCCACGTCCATTAAGGTCTTGGGTATACAGTGGAGCCCTCAGTCAGACGAGTTCACCTACCGCATCTCTCTGCCCCCCATCACACATGTCACAAAGCGGTTTATTTTAAGCACCGTAGCCTCACTTTATGACCCAAACGGCTGGGTTTCTCCCGTTATCTTCCGCGCAAAGCTGCTGCTTCAGCAATTGTGGCTACTGAAGCTGGAATGGGATGAGCCCACTCCCTCTGAAGTACAAACGGAGTGGCACCACATCTCAGAGGATCTGCCGCTGTTGTCTAGCATTCGCTTCCCTCGGCACATTTGTGCAAACAAAGGCTCAGCTGCATACTCGCTTCACGGGTTTGCAGATGCCTCTGAAGCCGGGTTTGCCGCCGTTGTTTACCTCCATGAGCTCGATGCCTCCGGAGATACTTTGGTACACTTGATTGTCGCCAAGTCGCGAGTCGCACCAATCAAGAATCGCCTCACAATCCCCAAGTTAGAGTTGTCGGCCGCCACTCTACTCTCCCAGCTCATGATCCGTGTGTCAGTTCAGTTATCGGCCCATATCAGTATACAACAACACATATGTTGGTCAGACAGTACGATAGTCCTGGCCTGGCTCAATACACCGCCTCACCGTCTTCAACCCTTTGAAGCCAACAGGGTAGTCAAAATCAGCTCAGGCTCACCAGAATGTACCTGGCGACACGTACCTTCCGAGCTCAACCCGGCAGATTGCGCAAGCAGAGGGATGTCTGCGCAATCCCTGTCAGCCCACGACCTATGGTGGTCTCGCACGTGGCTTGGACAGCCTTGTGAGTCTTGGCCTGCGATGCCCTTAGCTCTGGGCCATCACGCCCTGCCCGGCCTTAAGCCCAAACACGTCCCGTTACTGGTCACAGTGCCCGGTCTTGACTTTGACCTGCTCACTCGGTTCAGTTCACTAGACAAGCTCGTCGGAGTGACAGCTTGTCTAAAACGCTTTCTGCACAACTGCAGACACCACCCAGATTCGCGACGCTCAGGCCCCTTGTACGTCAGTGAATGAAGAGAGGCCCTACTTTACTGGGTGCGCAGTGTTCAGCACAATGAGTTTGCAGAGGACATCCACCGCCTTCAAACTGGCAAAATCTGCTCCGTCAGACTCCAGCGGCTGTCACCTCTCATTAAAGATGAGCTCCTTAGAGTTGGTGGACGACTGTCCCATGCGTCTATCCGATATGACGCGCAGCATCCGCTCATACTTCCCAGCTCTAGCCCACTTGTAGACCTTATCATTGACCACTACCACAAAATACACTGCCACCCTGGCGCTGACACTTTACACGCTATCCTACACCAACAATTTTGGATATTGTCCGCGCGCCGTATTATTAGATACCGAGTTTTTAAATGCATTAGATGCTTTCGATGCCGGGCCCAGCCGCAAGCGCCCTTCATGGCCGACCTGCCAGCCGATAGAGTTACGCCTCAGCCAGTATTTAGTCAAGTCACGACCGATTTTGCCGGACCATTCCTCGTTAAATCTAGTACCCTACGTAATGTTAAACTCTTAAAAGCGTACTTTTGTATATTCGTGTGCCTCTCGACTAAGGCGGTTCATTTGGAAGCGGTCTCGGACCTCAGCACGGAAGCGTTCCTCGCGGCATTACAGCGTTTTATAGCACGCCGCGGTGCCCCGGTTCTCATCCGCTCGGACTGCGGTACAAATTATGTAGGCGCTAGAAATCCGCTCATCGAAGTACAAAACTTTCTTGCCTTGAATAATGACACGATTGCGCACAAGCTCGCTGGTCAGCACATTACTTGGTTGTTGAACGTCCCTAAGGGACCATGGTTCGGTGCGTTACATGAGATCAACGTAAAATCAACAAAGCAACTTTTATATCGCGTAATTGGCGAACAACACCTCACATTCGAGGAATTCTCCACACTTTTAGCTCGAATCGAAGCGGTCCTTAACTCTAGACCTCTCTGCCCACTTTCGTCTGATCCTTCAGACTTTGAGCCGCTTACAGCCGGACATTTCCTTATAGGCCGCCCACTAACGGCCCTTCCCGAACTATCCGTGGAAGATAGGCCGATCTCCACACGTAGGCGATTCCAGATGGTACAGGCCCTTTCCCAGCGCTTCTGGACGCTGTGGACCCAGTCCTACCTTCATACCCTCCAAACCCGCTCCAAATGGTTGTCCCCATCCTCCCCTCCCCGAGTTGGCGAGCTCGTCCTCATCAAGGAGGACAACCTGCCTGCCCTCCAATGGAGACTGGGGCGCATTGCTCGCACCCTGCCTGGGAAGGATGGCGTCGTGCGGGTGGTAGACCTGGACACCGCGAATGGACATCTTCGGAGGCCTGTATTCCGGATCGCCAGGCTCCCATTGGATGAGCCCACCCTGGGCCCCGGAGGATGTTCCCGCCAAAGCCGGGACGCCCATTCAAATCATACCGCCAGCTGTAAGGTTGTTGACTTAGCGGTTGTTGACGACCGCGTCCGCCTATCTGCCGCGGCGCCACCGCTGCGCGACCCGCGGCCGCTCGCTTCGTGAGCAGACCGCGCCACTCGGCTAGCTAGCTACCGCGCACGCAACAGCCTGACCGAAAAGGTTTATAGTGACTCCTGAACCTTAAGTGAAGAGAACGCCTGAATGCCTATTGTGTAGTGTAGTGACTGTGCGCCAGGAAACCAACCTACCTCGCCGCCCGTGGTCAGCTCGTCTCCCGGTTCCAGCGACCTCGTCAAGCCTGCTCCCGGTAAGTTCCTTTCTACCTCCCGCCTAACCTTCTTTACTCTGCTGTATTTGGCGGTGTCTTCTGACCCGCGAATACATTGCGTTTCTCGCACCATTACCATAGACGACAAGTAATATTATTTAAAGGAACTTATTGTACTCCACCCATTCTATTGATATTTATTTGTTCAAGAATGCGTTTTCTTTTTCCTATTGGCAATTGCAAACACATATTTTCTGAATTTATGTCAAAACCGAGCAATTTTCTAGTCTTTTGTGGTTCCAAGTTACTCTTATTGAAGTTTTTATCAAAGCCTAGATTTTGTAATAAACAAACAGTTTCGAGAACAAAACTTTTCCATTCTTCATAAGAATGGCCAAGGCACAAGATCTAAATATATTAGAATTAAAAAACCTCTGTTTCTAAGATAAATCCGGTAGATAGACCGGTTTCATGAGTTTCGTAAAGACATAATAAGGTACTGAACTAAGTCCAAACGGTAGGCACTAAAATTCATACGTATTACTTTTGTGTCCCAAAAATTTTAACCTTATACTTTTTGTAGTTTTCATTAATAGGAATTAAAGAAAAAATACGCGTCTTTGATATCAATATTGGCCATATAACTGTCTTGGAACAATAATTTGCTTGCTGTCCGTATGTCCTCCATTTTAAAGTGGTATGAGGCGACAGCTTTATTCTATGATTTTAGGTTCAAGATAAATCTGGACGATCCATCACTTTTAGGTGTTAAGAATATGGGAGAAATAAATTGGTCTTTGACATCCTCTCATATGCATATTACTTCTGACTGGCACAAGTCAGATATAGCTGTGATTAACTTACTTATTTCAGCCGAGGAAAAGTTAGGAGTGATAGGTTCAGTAGCTTGCTTTACAGTATTATTAAATGGTATTTTGTAACCCGTACCGTACTGTCAGACTACCGGGTCATTTGCGATTGAACACCATGTGTCAACAAAAAAAAAATTTATACGTACAGCGTGTAAGGTTACCTTGGTTGTTATTTACGCAACATCGGTCTGTATGACGGTCTCACTGCTGTCAATAGTCAATAGTCAATAGTCAAAATATATTTATTTAATAAACTCAATTAAAAGTACTTTGAAACGTCCAAATATTTTTTAACCTACCACCCATTCAGGACATCATTTTTTAACTGTGGCAAAGAACGGGCGCAAGAAACCACAGCGCACAGAAGCAACGACATTTACAAAATATATATATATTATATGTCGTTACCAGATCACAAAATACAAAATATGAATTTGAATGTAAATAGTTTAATTAAATATGGTGCTCTATATAAATTAATTATAGGCAATTAGAAATAGCTGTTGGACTACTCCAACAGCTATTTCTAATTGCCATGCTCCAAGTACCTACGTACTTGGAGCATGTCAGACCCAAGCTGTTTTGTCTTCTGTATAATCCGACACTTTATAATAAGCTTTTTTATAAAGCTTTTCTTTGATTTTGATTTTAAATTTATCAAGATCTAAATTCTGAATATCATTTGGTACTTTGTTGTATAATCGTACACACAGACCCTTAAAAGAATTATTTATTTTATGGAGCCTAGTATAAGGCACTGCTAATTTGTTCTTACTTCTAGTATTTAATTTGTGAATATCACTGTTTTTTGAAAACATTTCAATATTTTTATGAACATACACAAGATTTTCATAAATATATTGTGATGCAACTGTCATTATACTTATATCCTTAAATCTCTCTCTGAGAGAGTCACCAGCCTGTAGGTTATATATTGCTCGAATAGCCCTCTTCTGCAGCACAAACATAGTTTGAATGTCGGCAGCATTTCCCCACAGTAAAATGGCGTACGACATTACACTATGAAAGTAACTGAAATAAACTAATCTCGCTGTATCAACGTCAGTTAACTGACGGATCTTCATTACTGCATAAGCCGCAGAGCTAAGTCTATTCGACAATTTAGCTATATGTGGGCCCCACTGAAGCTTGGCATCCAACGTGATGCCTAGAAACACAGTGGTGTCCACAGGATTCACATTCTTATCTTTAATTTGTACACTAGTTATTACCTGCTTAACATTAGGCAATACAAATCTTACACATTTGGTTTTTCCCTCGTTTAATAGCAAGTTATTAACACTAAACCAGTGAACAATCTTTGAGACCGCATTATTCACATCGTCATAATTTGGGTGTCGTCGTTTCACTTTGAATAAAAGTGAAGTATCATCAGCAAACAATACTATCTCATGACTGTCTTTTACAAAATAAGGTAAGTCATTAATATAAACCAAAAACAAGAATGGACCAAGTATTGAACCCTGCGGAACTCCCATTTTAACCACTGATCCCGGAGATCTTTTACCGTTAATGTCGACCTTTTGAATCCTGTTACTCAAGTATGAGATTAGAAGGCTCAAAGAAGCATCCCTAATTCCATAGTGGTTAAGCTTCCTGACCAAAGTTTCATGTAAAACACAATCAAAAGCCTTGGATAAATCACAAAATACCCCTAGGGCATCCTGTGATTCCTCCCAGGTATCAAATATTTGGATTAAAAGCTCAACACCGGCGTCAGTTGTAGAGCGACCCCTAGTAAAACCATATTGTTTACAATGTAAAAGTTTATTTTTATAAAAATGAATTTGCATTTGATCTAGTATTAACTTTTCAAAAATTTTACTAAATGTGGGTAGCACAGAAATAGGTCTAAAGTTAGAGGGGTCAGAAGTGCTACCCGATTTAAATAATGGAATTATTTTACTATATTTCATGAGGTCAGGAAAAACACCACAGTCAATGCATTCATTAAATATGCAAGCTAAAACTGGAGCTATTGTCATAATTACAGATTTAGCGACGTCCACGGAATTACCCCACAGATCAGCAGTTTTCTTTTTATTGAGAGTGTTAAATGTTTTTATTATATCTATAACACAAATTTTTTGAAAACTGAAATTATTTTCACAATCTTTAACATTCTCCTTCAAAACAGATTCAGCTACAGTGGGGGAGGAAATCAAGGCGTTTGTAGTTGAAACTGGAATGTCAGTAAAAAACCTCTCAAATGCTGCAGCAACATCAGCATCAGAAGTCAAGGTTTTATTATCACAATTTAAATTGTACTCATTATTACGACTTTTGACCTTTCCTGTTTCACTATTTATAATATTCCATGTCATTTTTATTTTGTCATTACTATTCTTAATCTTAGAACTCAGATAGTTTGCCTTGGCTAATCGACATACTCTTTTGAATAACTTTGAATAACTTTTAACATATAATTTGAAGTCATCGCTGGTGTTATAGTTGCGTTCACCATAAAGTTCATAAAGGCGTTTCCTACTTCTGTGAATACCAATTGTAGCCCATTCATTAAAAGTTACAGTACCACTAACTGAGATCTTTTTTGGAATAAAAGTTTTATTATATTCTGAACAATAAATGTTAAAAAAATTATTATAAAAGACATTAGGGTTGTCATTGTATTCTAAATAATTTAATTTTGTATCTAGATTGCTTTTAAAGCGTTCCAGCCGACCTGCAGTTTTTGGTACAACAGTGATATTCTTTTTCGTCACTTGTTTACGCTGGTGTGGAAAGCTGACCATTTGGCCACAATGATCAGAGTCCAGGTTATTAATAATTTGCTTAGGCAGTGGTTTTACATTTGTATATATGTTATCAATACAGGTGGCCGAAGTGGCAGTTATTCTTGTCGGCTCCAAAAATAAATGATTCAAGTTGTATGATAGAAATAGGTTTTTAATTTTAGTTGACATCGTGGAATTTTCTAACAAATTAATATTAAAATCCCCGCAAACAATTATTGTTTTACCTACATTACGGACTTTATGTAATGCCTCTTCCATAACTTTTTCGAAAAAATCATATGATGCTGAAGGAGGTCTGTACACACTTAATACAACAAACTGCTCCAACTCCACACAAGCTATTTCTATTGTTCGCTCAACCGAGAGGCTCACTATGTCTTTGCGTTCCTTTAATTTAAACTTTTTACTAACAATAATTAAGGAGCCACCATGTATTGCATTTCCTCGACTGAACGAACTTCCTACCAAATGATTCTTAAAATTGAACATGAACTGATGGTCTTTAAGCCAGTGTTCTGTTATGCAAAGAATATCAATTTTATTACAGTTCACGAACAATTCAATCTCCAAATCTTTGCCCATCATTCCTTGGATGTTCTGGTGGACAATGTTTAAAGATTGTACATTTTTTAAATTTAATGATTGACATGGGCTTTTGCTAAAGCTATTTTTACATTCATTTAATTTCATTTTATTAACAAACATTTCGCAAGAGTTTTCCTCTTTTGTCATATAATTTAATTTAAATAATTAATTGGAATGTCAGTAGAAACACTACTGACGTCTATGTCAAATATACATTGCTCAATAGAAGCAACTTGTTTAGCCAAGTTTTTGGCTGACGTTTGAATACAATAGGATAGCGATAAAGCTATTTGTCGCTTAAAATAATTTGGCAGATAATAACTATCTCTTGTCAAATAAAAATTAGTAACATAATTGTTAGTGTCAATTAAATGCATTATGTCATTTTTGCAAAATAAATGTAATGTCAGGTTAAGCTTATGTCTAATAGAATTTTCCTCCTGTGGCAAACTACTACAATAAGGTAATGTAAACAATATAATTTTCTTTACAATTAACTTATTCAAACATTCTAAACATTTTAGAAGGCTTGTTTTGTTCAGATTACCTCTATTACCAACAAATAATAATAAGGTGCTATTGGGTTTATATTTATGTTCTACAGCTTTTTTCAAAATATGTTGATAAGAAGCACCCGGTATACAATAATTGATAACTGAATGTCCCAAGTCAGATAACAACCGACCCATGTTTTTACCAAATTCATCACTAAATATTACCAAGTCACTATTACAATCTGTCTTACATGGAATCTGGTTGGTTGGTATAAGTTGTGGTACATTTTTAATTGTGCACTGAGTAAGGGAACCTTTGGAAGAAACATCAATCAATTCGACAGAGGAAGAAGTGTCGTGGTGTGATAGGCGGGCGGACGTCGGTGCTTGCGCTGATCGCCTCCGAGGTGGATACGGGAATCTTTGCTTGCTCCCACCCGGCCTGGCAACCCATGACCTTGTTGCTTGGATGGGTCTTGCCACTTTCCCTGCTGGGCGACGTAGTTCTTAGTGAAGTTGACGGTCCAATGTTGTTAGTATTCCGTATTTGCAAACCAGATTTTTGCGGCCTTAGCAGCTTCTATCTTTTCTCCCAAATTTTCTCCAAAAGAGTGTGCGTCTCTTTAACATCTTGTATCATTGACAAGAATTTTTTATCAAGAGTAGGCAGGTAGTGTAAGCATTTTCCTATTCATGGTATTTTCATAATGTAAATGCAGTATAATTTGGCCAACTTCAAACAGGTATCAAAGTTGTTGCTAACAGTTCTTTTTTATTATCTTTGTTCATACCATCTATGAGGATTTCCCTAGCGTTTAGAGACCTCTTCTGGTATTTTGGGTACCAATGGTACCTCCTTCACTTTAGAAACTCCAAGAACGTCAAGAAAATCCGACGATATTGGATTGTGTCCATGTCTACAGCTTCCTCATTCGATATAGAGAAATTCTAAGCATGCCATATTTTTGTGCATATTATGTGCAATCAAACGTTTCAGTCCTAATTTTTGTGCCACCACAACTTCGTTACTATGAGTTGTTTTATGTGTGTAAGCTGGAGACACGTGTCACCAGCTCGCACACGCCCGTTAAGACAAACCAGTGAGGTTAGGGTTTTGGACTATAGCTAGAAATTTTGTGCATAATTTGTGCACTAGGAACAAAAAAAACTAACCATCACACTCAAATACTGTTGAAACTACGATCATAAAACTGTGTGCGAGCTGGAGACACGGGTCTCCAGCTCGCACAGCTGTATCTTCGTAATTGTTCAAGCTACGGTTATGAATTATACCTCAAAATTTTGTGCAGAATTTGTGCATAAGGCACAAAAATTTTCAAAACTTTAACTCAAAAGGTTTTTGAGCTACGAACCGATAAGTATGTGTAAGCTGGTGACACGTAACACGGGCTAACACATGGTGAATTATTGTAACTGTATAAGATAGCGCTTCGTTTTAAAGATCAAATAATACGTTATAATTTGTGCACACACGAGGCAAAATTTCAAATCTCTGGGCCTCTTACTTTATAAATTATAAGCCAAAAACTGTTTTCCCGCCAAAAAATTCAAAATAATGGCTCGGAAGCGGCTAAGCGCGCCGTTGCCGTTCCGTGCGCTACACTATTGCAATCGAGTTTGAACTTGAGAGCTAGCTTTAATTTGCGCTCTCGATCGTTTCGTTTCTATACCGAGAATAGACTATAGGAGACTGCTGATATAGGAAATTGATTAATTTAAAATAAAAGCAGACTGCTTTTATTTTATTTATGAATGTTCATAAAATATCGCTATGCTTAGTTTTAAGTATTTACAATAACCTCATTAATATGATAAGTACTCGTAGTGATAAAATTAGTCTGCCTGTATGTTTTTATTACCACGTTTTTATTAGGTAGCTTTCTCGTTTATTTGTTTATTTATTTGTCGACAAATGCAAACGATTTTATACTAGCAAACTTTTTAACTTGTAAATAGAAAAAGTAAGAATTACTTACTACTGGTAAAATAAAAATTTGAAATAGCTTTATTAAAAATAATAAAAGTATCTTTTTTTTCGTTATCTGTGGATTGGGTTTGAAATAGGTACATATAAAATTTAACATCTACCTACTTACTAGCATTTGAAAATAACTTTAGGTAATTACTCATAAGATAACAAAGGTACGCCTACTATTGAATCTAGGTGATCTGCGGATGGACAACATCTACATAAAGAAGCCATAACTGGAGGTTAGTATAGGTAAGCAGCAGAACGATTAGATAGAACACAATTAAATTAATTTTTATTATAGTTCTTTTTCTATAGAATTTACAATAATGACGAAAAAGGCCGGCGCACAGGAAGATGCGCGTAATAAAATTCCCGCTTGCAAAGTGTTAAACTATATCTATATAAATTTAATATCGGTGATAACAGTATCGACCATATCTACGGACTATTAAAAATTCATGCAATATCGTGTTTTTTTCCACTATATAGTTTCAGAACGCATCGAACGTTTATAATAATTTTATTTTATTAAACTTTTACAAGCACATTTGTTTGTTAAAACTACAGATTAATGATAACTCAATAAATATCAGGGATACGGTACAATAGTCTTGAATTCGATCACGTACAATATAGTGATCTCAACGCACACCGCATTCCTGACGCGATATAGTGTTTTCCAAAATAGGTATAGTTTCAGAACGCATCGATATCGTATTTGACGATATTGATGCAATAAATACGTTTCAGTAACCTTAGACGATTTGTATCGCCTACTCCTAATTTTATCGGAAAAAATGGAAGAGGTGATTGCTCTTTATTTCATGTCGGCAAATAATTACTATTTATTGCATCTTTATTATTTTTATTAATTATTAATTCGTAATATTGTATTACTTTTAATACTTGAAATGAAACACTTTTTACGGATTAACTCGCGTTTAATTTACTATTTACATAGTTTTTATATTATCCTGACGTTTCGAACCCTTTACAGGGTCCGTGGTCACAGGGAGACTGAGGTGTTGGTCGTCTCATTGTCAGAAGTTATTTGCCTACCGTCAATAATTTTTATATTTTACCGGGTGCGTTCAAGTTTACACAATACGAGCTAACAATATTTTTAGGTCTGGCAATGTGTTGCTGTTGGGGCTGGGATTTGATGACCTGTATGATGGGGTCCCAGGCAGGTGGTAAATTCCAACCATCCTCTCTATTGAAATTACGATGTTTTTTAATTTCAATAGCCTCGCGTATCATCCTAGGGATGAATCGTTCCCATGCTCTCGAGGGACCCAACCATTACATCAGATTTGACAAACCTCAAATACTCGCCAAGGAACAACGATTCATCCCTAGGATGATACGCGAGGCTATTGAAATTAAAAAACATCGTAATTTCAATAGAGAGGATGGTTGGAATTTACCACCTGCCTGGGACCCCATCATACAGGTCATCAAATCCCAGCCCCAACAGCAACACATTGCCAGACCTAAAAATATTGTTAGCTCGTATTGTGTAAACTTGAACGCACCCGGTAAAATATAAAAATTATTGACGGTAGGCAAATAACTTCTGACAATGAGACGACCAACACCTCAGTCTCCCTGTGACCACGGACCCTGTAAAGGGTTCGAAACGTCAGGATAATATAAAAACTATGTAAATAGTAAATTAAACGCGAGTTAATCCGTAAAAAGTGTTTCATTTCAATGTGTAGTGCTCGCTTAAACCTCAGAAAACATTACTTTTAATACTTTATCGTTACTCCAATCCATAATTATCGAAACAGAATAATATCGATAGTCGTATTTGCAACACGTTCACACCTCTAGTTGTCTAGCAGTCAACTAAAGTGTGCGAAGGAAATGTGGCCGCACGAACATTATCGAACAAAATCCTTGATGTGCGGCAATTTACCAACAGCGCGGCGCGTCAACGCCATGATACAACGCGCTAACGCGAAGTGTTTGGCCAGACGTGTCGCGAAAACGCAAATCTTCGCGCTAGCGCGATAATGTGGCCCTAGCATTACATTGGGATGCCCCAGCAGACTAATCGCAAAGTCATCGATCACCATAGAGTACATTTATTTTTATTTATTTATTTACATTTAACCATGGGAAGTAATACAATCTAATATTAAAATATATTACTTTCAATGGTTAAAATTTATTCTGTGACGGTCGACAGCGATTAGTTTGCTGGAAAGCATCCGTTCTTTATCGAATTAGGCTCAAGTATTCAACCATTTTGTCGTTCTGCACTCCTCCATAATGTTTATCATTATGCCAAATCTAATTATTTAATTGTCTCAACGACAAAAAATAACTAAGACATTCGTGTGTGAGATATCTAAAATAAAAAGTAGGGTAGGTTATTAGGTACCTGCCTATAGTAAAACTAAATTAATCGCGTCGCGCATCGCTTTAACAGACGGCTCCTAGTCTAAAAGTGGCAATAGTGTAGCGCACGGAACGGCAACGGCGCGCTTAACCGCTTCCGAGCCATTATTTTGAATTTTTTGGCGGGAAAACAGTTTTTGGCTTATAATTTAAAAAGTAAGAGGCCCAGAGATTTGAAATTTTGCCTCGTATGTGCACAAATTATAACGTATTATTTGATCTTTAAAACGAAGCACTATCTTATACAGTTACAATAATTCACCATGTGTTAGCCCGTGTTACGTGTCACCAGCTTACACATACTTATCGGTTCGTAGCTCAAAAACCTTTTGAGTTAAAGTTTTAAAAAAATTTGAGGCTTATGCACAAATTCTGCACAAAATTTTGAGGTATAATTCATAACCGTAGCTTGAACAATTACGAAGATACAGCTGTGCGAGCTGGAGACCCGTGTCTCCAGCTCGCACACAGTTTTATGATCGTAGTTTCAACGGTATTTGTGTGTGATGGTTAGTTTTTTTTGTTCCTAGTGCACAAATTATGCACAAAATTTCTAGCTATAGTCCAAAACCCTAACCTCACTGGTTTGTCTTAACGGGCGTGTGCGAGCTGGTGACACGTGTCTCCAGCTTACACACATAAAACAACTCATAGTAACGAAGTTGTGGTGGCACAAAAATTAGGACTGAAACGTTTGATTGCACATAATATGCACAAAAATATGGCATGCTTAGAATTTCTCTATGTCGAATGAGGAAGCTGTAGACATGGACACTATTGGATTTACAACTGGCAACTCCTCTGCTGCGCTTGGATTATTACGACTAGGTATCCCTAGCGTCCTGGATGGTCTGGGTAAGATCCGGACTGTGTACTTGTGCTACGGTCATGACAGATCGTAAGTCTTTTTCAATATTAGATTTATATAAGTACGTCCGTTATTTACGGTTCTTTATTGAAATCGGAGTCACTAAGCCTTGTGGTAGGCGAGAGGCCTCGCGCAAACGAAGTCATTTGAAAAGAATGATCAAAGAATAGAATTGCCGTAATCGCGTCACAGCATAGGGTAGGTACCCGTAATATCGATCGTAATCGCGTCACGATACTAGATTGCATATTAGCACTGACCGTAATCACGTCACGGTACTACATAAAGGTAGGTACCCGTAATATCGATCGTAATCGCGTCACGGTACTAGATTTCATATTAGCACTGACCGTAATCACGTCACGGTACTACATAAGTGTGCAGTATGTAAGGCGGAACTGTAAGATTTTGTAGAAATCACTTGCACACAAAAAAACACTCCAATAAAAAGATTAGTAAAAAATTAAATAGAATGTAGGTACTGCCTCGAGCAAACGAAGCGTCATTTGGAAGGAATGACCGAGGAATATAATTGCCGTAATCGCGTCACAGCATAGGGTAGGTACCCGTTATATCGATCGTAATCTCGTCACGATACTATATTTCATATTGGCACTGACCGTAATCACATCACGGTAATACATAAATATGCAGTATGTAAGGCGACACTGTAGGATTTTGTACAAAACACTTGCATACTAAAAAACGCTCCAATAAAAGATTAGTAAATAAATAAAATAGAATGTAGGTAACTACTGCCTCGCGCAAACAAAGAGTCATTTGGAAGGAATGACCGAAGAATAGAATTACCCTAATCGCGTCACAGCTAGGGATGGGTAAACGCCCGGATTAAAATCCACTGCTGGATTAAAACCCATTTCTGCCCAATAAACGCCGGGCGTTTTTAATAAACGCCAGGCAGAAATTAAATTAATTTGTTCCCTATACTCAGTGTTTAATCAGTGACAAAAGAAGCTACAGCAAGGTGAAATACGAATTTAATTTAAATGCTTGTACATAAAAAAACCGATTCCAAAAAATTTGACTGAAATAAATGCACTAAAACGTAAAAAATTATTGCATGGTTTAGTTTGTTCAATTTACTTGCAATATTAACCTTTATTCTACTCAATCTTATAATCTTAAAAATTATTTCTGGAGTCGGTGCCAGCCAAGGTAAATTTAACATTAACATTGAACGACATACTATATTATTATTATATTAGCCCATATTGTCCCATTGCTGGGCAAAGGCCTCCCTCTCTCCATTATTCCAGTATTCGCGGTCTTTTGCTTGTGTTGGCCAATCCTTCGCGTAAGCATCAAGCTCATCTCTTCACGTCCGTCTAGGTCGGCCTCGCTGCCGTTTAACCCAATTGTCGTTTTTATTTGTAAATATGTTTAATTAGCCTTTAGTAGTTGTCGTGTTCATTTGTAGATAGATTTTATTAGGTATTGCTACATCGTCGTATTAGGCTGGCACCGACTCCAAAAATATTTTTTAAGATTATAAGATTGAGTAGAATAAAGGTAAATATTGCAAGTAAATTGAACAAATTATACTATGCAATTATTTTTTACGTTTTAGTGCATTTATTTCAGTCAAATTTTTTGGAGTCGGTTTTTACTTTTGTTATTTATTTCTCCTTTTTAGTGAATTGTTCCGATCTATTTATCGAAAGCGAATATTGGTAAACCTTCAAAGCGCGGTGCTCGTATGAGACAGCGCCGTTTAAATGCGACAAGCGAAGAAAACGAGAAACGCCTATCACGTAGGAAATCTACTTCCAAAACAGACGGCAAGTTACCCAGATTTACTCGTGAACGCTGTATAGAGCCCCCAACGATGATGACTTGCGAGTTACTAGGGTTCACCGTTAGACAAACTACAGGGACGTTTTTGACTTGCTCCAGTCGTAGATCGTAGCCAAGTCACTAATGATCTGCTCAATCGCGTCTGAGAGGTTCTCAGCCGAAGCCTGAGAGTAAATTTATAAGTCATCGGCATAAAGATGTTAAGAAGAATTTAGATAAGAAGTGACAGAATTAATAGTGTGAATAGTGTATTTTTAAATCCTTATAGAAATGTTTCAGAAGCAGTGATAAAAAGTGGCATATGTTACTAATTGTCCTTCAGCTATCTATGTGCAAAATCAGGTCGATACGCAAGTGAGAGACGGTCAAACAAACACACACGCTTTCGCATTTACAACATTAGTTATGAAGGATTTATTGCCGAAGTGGGCCTCATTTGACTAAGGACTGAAAATACCTAAATCGCTATAGGTATGCCTACAATATTTGTGGAGTTCTCTCAATTCCTCAAGGATCCCTCCATTAGAACTGAAATCCGGTACCTGCCTTCTTTTGCTTCGTCATAGTCGCATAACTATCTTAATCGAGATATCTTATCGCCACCCGTGAAATACTTATCATTGAGGAGTTCCAATGGCATTCTGTGGTCTTCTTCATCAGTTCTACTTCATCAAATGACATTTTTTGAATGCAAATGCGTGACTTATTGCTGAAAATACCAAAATCGCTATAGGTATGCCTACAATATTTGAAGAGTTCCCTCAATTCCTTGAGGATTCCATTATCAGAACAGGATTTTGATAAAAATGGGACCAATCTGGAAGTATATCCTGTCAAATAAAAAAAGAATTTTCTAAATCGGTGTATAAATGACGGAGTTCTGAGGTAACAAACATAAAAAAACATACAACCGAATTGAGAACCTCCTCCTTTTTTTGAAGTCGGTTAAAAAATCATGTAGGGATTATAAAACGATATGCTTTCAAAGATATGGCTACAAACATCATAAAAATTACTATTCCACAAGTCAAGCCCTAACATCCTTACTGGGCAAAATCATGAAAGAAAAAAATGTTGGCGAAAGTTTGAAATTACCCTGCGATACCTGTTGGGGTAGTCATTGTTTATGTTTTCAAAGTATGGAAAACAGTGGCCCTTTAAACCTTGGCTGTCCGCGAAAAAGCTACAAACTTACCACCGGAAGATAAATCAGCATTACTAGATGAAGATCTTTGGACAATGTTGGAGCAATGCCGCCTGATATCGGAATCCATTACAGAGGCTATAATACGTCTAGAATCCAATGACAACTCCATGCCCAAACTTTTTTAACTTTAAAAAACATGAAATCTAAGTTACTTTTCTGTTTGCCAGAAGTAACAATAGTTGAAAACGACGTCAAAGAAAAGATTCTAGACAATGTCGATCAGTGAATTCAAATGTGCCCCAAGCTCAGACATACTTACTAGACCCTTTTATTTTTTTTTATACTGGAGGAAATTCTTTACGAATACCCGGGGCATGGGGACACCCCGAGTTATGTGGGACTCTCCCCCCAACTCCCGCCTCCCCGTCCAGGCCCTGCGGCCTCGACGGGGACTCGGGACTTTTGGAGCCGTAGATTTTTATGGGAAAATGTAGAGGAAATAAAACCAACAACTTGGAGCAGTTTATGCGGGCACACTGCATTAAGCAAAGTGGCTGTGCGAATCCTCATAGCACCTTGCACTACTGCTACAGTTGAACGGTCATTCTCTACACACAGCCACATTCAGAATAAAAAAAGAAACCGGTTGACGACTGAGAGAGCAGCCAAAGTTGCTTACATATCCTTCAAATGGAATTTGCTCAATAAGAGCGGAAACATTTCCGCAAAAATTGGGACTATAAGGAGTGCGTGTGTGTTACACCTCCGACTATAGACATACAGAACTATAGACATAAGTCAGAAATTAAGAAGGAAACGTACTATGAAATATATTTCAATAACGTTTCTACTTTGAATGTCTCACTAAGAGGTTCTGAGTCGTATATTCGCTAACGAATCACATAGTTTTTAAAAAAATCGCTTGTCTTTGTAATTTAATCATAACATCGACAAAATGTAATATTTAAAACACTGACTGACCTGATTTACTTGGCGATCGTCGTTTACGCAGTTTTTCCACATGCGTATATAATGATTATCCATGCTTCATTTTGCACATAGTTTTTTGCTACACAAAACACTTTTAGGGTAACGATGTGCGGATGCCCGAACACGAAAAGCGAATGACGATGACAGCGCGGGTGACAAACTCGTGCACTCGGTTGGTATCCACTAGATGGCGCCTGTGTCTATACTATGGGTAACGTTTTATGTTTTGTAATGGCGTTGGGACGGAGACCCGAAATGAAACAATGTCTTGCGTTGAATCAATCTCCTTTATCCTCTAGTGTATCATCTTAAATACTAATTAACATCACATCTATACGTGACTAGAGGAAGGACGCCTTGTCAATCAGGAAGACCTTAATTATCACGTACTATTGAGTACGTGCTGATAGTGTAATTCACTATATCACACCTCCCCTGAAAAGGCTAGGCATCCCTTCCCTGAAAAGTAAACTCTTATTTTCTAAATATCTTAGTCCTATTCTTATGAACTATATATTCTTTATTATTCTTTAATATTTTTACATTAGTACCTAGCTCTTCTAAAACTTCAAATGGACCTAAATACAAGTCATTCAATTTATTATAATTTTCATTCTTATACAAGAGTAGATCACCTTTTTTGTAGTGTACTTCCTTACAATCTAAATCATAATTAGTTTTTCTACTTTGTTTTGATATTAATAAGTTGTTCCTGGCATCATTATGAGCTTTTTGCAATCTAAATTTTAACTCCGATGGATAATTGTCGTATACATATAAGGGATCAACTTTACTAACTAAATTACTAGGTACGTTATATGTTTTCCCAAAAACTAGTTCATAAGGGGAGTATTTGGTACTAGTATTTACAGAATTATTATAAGCAAAGCACCAATATGGTATCCAGGTACTCCAATTTGCCGACTGATTCTGTGTTTGTATTCTCAAGTAACATCCGAGATGTTTGTGCCAGTTTTCTAGCGAACCTATACTCTCATGATGATAGGGTGTTGAATTTAACTTATCAATATTTAGCAATTTTTGTTTTAGCACTGCTAGAAAGACGAGTTTTTAAAACAAAATTGATTAACAGAGGCTGGTCCTCGTTTCTAAGGGTACTACTATAATACTCTATTCCGTCTATTAGTTGGTTAATTTGCGTTTCGTCGCAATCTACTACTGGGAGGAGCGTGAGCGCGACTTTTAGATCGAACGTGGCCATGGTTGTGATCGTTTCTGAATGATGCGGGTTAACGAGTGACTCGATTTCCTCAAAATTACATAAAAACTTTGACGATATTGCTTTTGTTATTTGTAATTCTACAGCATCTATCCCTTTTTTACATAAGTCTGCAGATATTTGTTCAAAAATATTTTTAATTTCCTTTGCTCTTAAAAACTTATTCTGCCCCTGAGCGGAATAACGTTTGTCCTTACTTAATTTAATAATAGAGTCTCTAATAGCCTTAAGCTCACTCAAGAGTTCTGACAGGTTTGCCATGAACACACTTTAGAGAAAAAAAAAATCACTCACACACACACATAGATTCTTGGTAGCATAGTTATATTAATTCGTGCTGGCTTACACGTTCTGTGCTGGTCCAATTGCCCGTCGAACCGCTCTGCGTTCTACCTCTTCTAATAGTTGTGCGTTGAAGTAACGTAGCAGCCTAAGTACTATATAGCCCGCTAGTACAACGACGATGGTCAGTAAAAAGATCTCTGAAAGTTGCATCCCAACGGCCAAGGGAGTTGATGCTGCCGCCGATTGAGTTGGTGATTGACTGACAATAATATTGTCTTTAGATTGTGGGTTTCCCATAGTTAAACAATTTTGGCTTACAGTTTTTCTTCTTATTTCCTTCGTCCTTCTTGTAGGCCCGTGTAGCACTATTTTCCTGATATTTTGTAGACTTCAACTAGCGATTTCGCGGCGCGGACTTGTGACACCATGTCACGGTCGCCATGTAATGGCGTTGGGACGGAGACCCGAAATGAAACAATGTCTTGCGTTGAATCAATCTCCTTTATCCTCTAGTGTATCATCTTAAATACTAATTAACATCACATCTATACGTGACTAGAGGAAGGACGCCTTGTCAATCAGGAAGACCTTAATTATCACGTACTATTGAGTACGTGCTGATAGTGTAATTCACTATATCACAGTTTTTTTTAATAAAATTTCTTTTAGATAGCTCTTAATATGTGTTGGATGCCTGGTACATTGAAGAGTGGACTACCTTGACCTTGTGAATATAAATCTCGAGGATGCAACGTCGAAGTACAATTCGATATGTTATGTCATCGATCTTCCCATCATTATCTAATACCTCCAGAAAAATGTCAATAGTGCCGCCAAAGTCGCCGCGTGCCGAAAAGGCGCAGCGCTGTGCAGTTCAGCATCGTTTGACTAATAGGGTTGATAAAAATTAAATATGCACCTGATGTAACGTTTAGTCACTTGTCTACACTACTGTCTACTGTCTACGTCTAAGGGTGGATTCGACCGAACTGGAATAAGACTTACTCCGAGATTAGTCTATACAAATTCGGCGTTTAATCTAGGTATAAGACCTTATTCCAGTTTGGTCGAATCCACCCTAAGTTAAGTAACTCTTACTTATGACTTTGATCGAATAATTAACGTTTGCGAAAAAATAAAATGATTGTTAGGGTTGGTAATGTTGGTAAGTAGCGGGTAAGCGGGAAACTGCATATCTTGAAAACGGCTGCTCTCACTTTATAACTTTATTTATAACGTTATTTACATAACTTTAATCACTATCCCAAGAACTCCGAATGGAAATTTAAAAACTACGACGACACAAGTAA
This sequence comes from Scoparia ambigualis, assembly GCA_963921215.1. NCBI lineage: Eukaryota > Metazoa > Arthropoda > Insecta > Lepidoptera > Crambidae > Scoparia > Scoparia ambigualis. The sequence goes on along the minus strand of OY992521.1, from coordinate 10,051,845 downwards.
TTTACGTTATTTTATTATTAATTTAAGTCAGATGGAACCGCCATTGAATAAAATTAGATTAGTACCTACTTAATTGGTTTAAATTGCAATGACACAGACAAACAGACGGTTTCAAACTAGAAGCTTCTTTCTTTTCGTCGGGGTTAAAAACTACAAGTGTGTAAGTGTTAAGCCCCTAGAATGGCTTAAAAGAAAATAGTAAGTAGTCTAGGTGGCGACAATTAAAAAACTCTGTTTTTATTTTTATGTTGCTCATGTTTTTCATCCGTTGAGTGTCGGTTTTTCGTTCACGATCACGAGTCAAAGAGAATGTGGCGCAAGCCGCAAACAGCTCACATGTTCGCGAGCGTAGCGTCATGAAGTAACGAGGAAATACTTAGGTTTATTGATTTTTATCACAATGAGCCCATTAATAAGGAACTCAAAACATGAGTAACATAAAAATAAAAAATTTTGTATGTACAGTCACGAGCAAAAATATGTAAACATTTGTAACTCTTAATCCAATGGAATAAGAGTCAAAGTGTATACATATTGGTGCTCGTGACTGTACATACAAACTAAAAGCACTGTACAAGTAAATTGCAGCAGCCGGAATTAATTTCCTCCACGTCCATCTTCACGGCCAACGCTACAGAAAATGAAACACCGTGTGACGTGTGAACAAACACCGTCATTAAAATAGGACGAGCGCGCTCGGCCAACGTGTGCTAGGGGCTTAAGATATGATACGTGTAAGTAACCTCAAGATTAATCTGGTTTTTATGTTTTTAAAACCGCCATAAAGCTTCTAACATGGCTTGCATTTCAAGCGCTACCTTCTGATAGCGGCCGTCACCAACGGCAACCACAAAGAAATATTTTTTATTTGGTCTTAAAGCACGATCACAATCACTACACGAAAAGCGTAAGCTGCTGCACCATTGCGCTCATCGTTATGTTATTTAGCAACAAAGCATTGAGTAGTTGTGGAAAAGAAGATTTATACTGTCTTAAAAAATATTTTTTTTAAATTTCAAATTAACAAGTGACAACCATTGGCCATCATAACCATACCTATTTTGTGCGCTTGGCGCGTGCGAGCGAGTGCGATGCGATGCACTGCGCATGCGCAGTTGCGCACTTTAGGCAGCAGCAGTGTTGCCAACATAGTGGATTTTCCACTAAAACTGGTGGTTTCGACCACCCTCTTAGTGGCGAAATATTGCTTTTAGTGGCTAGTGATTTTTATAGTGAATTTATAGAATTTTATTTTCAGTAGAGTTTCATTTTCAGTGGGCGGAATCACTCAACCACTCGGTAGATTTTTTTTAATTACTTACTTGTTTTAATAAGGGAAACCTATTTTCATTGCACCTCTGTTAAAATATTATGCAAACATAACAATCTCCTCTAATAAACTTATTGCACATCAGAAACATGAATTTTCTATAAGTATATAAACTATCTGCTCATCAAAACATGTTCCCTAAAAAACTTTAAAAGTATATTATGTATACCAAAACCAACTATCTTTTTAAATCTATTTACAACTAAAATCTAGTTCATACAACCGATTTATTTTTCTTAAAACAAAAATGCTATACCCTACCCTTGTAGGTCACGTGATAGGTTAGAAAATTATATGACTTGTCTTGAATTTTGAGGTTATTTTTACCAGAAAACTGATGCCCAGTTTGAATTACATAGCACTCTATGTAATTCTCTCATCTCATTCTTCATCTCATCAGTCTGAATTCGATGATGATGGTAACGACAAAAACGATTAATCTGAAGAAGACGATTTAATTTATGTAAATTATAATTATAACTAAGTGGTATTATTTTCTAAATTATTAATATAAACAATTGTTAAAATATTGTTATCTTTCGTAATACCCAATAATTTTTAGTGGAAAATTTAGTGTTTTTATGTAAAGGGTCAGCTCTTGTTAGTGGTTTTCTGGTGGTTTCAGAAGTCGAATCTGGTGGATAGCAAGCTTAACCGTTGGCAACACTGGGCAGCAGGCAGCAGTGCATGAGTGCAGTAGTCTAGTGACTATCCAGCTAGTTAGACGTTAGTCCACTCTACGTCAGTCGTACCGTACGTAAAGTAGGTACTATGTACGAGAACTAAACCACCCTATGAGGCTTGTACATTGCGATTGTCATAGTAGCGGCTTTTGGCGATTTTATTTATTTATTTATTCGTTTATTATCAGGCAACGCAGGCCCATAGATAAATATTACAGACTAACATACATACAATAATAAAATTTTGTTAGTAAATATGAAAACTTATAGTTACTATGTTAGTAAATTAATATTAGGACATTTTCTGTGTCGTATCGGTGGCACTTTTAGGTATTTTTCCACGAAAACGTCTATAAACCACTCCCTTCGGCCAGAAGTCCTCCTTCATGAAGGCATCTAACTTTGCTGATGGGACTCGCACCACAAATGCTTTGAAGCTGGTGTTGTGGCGCGACTCCAACTGCTCCACCCGCAAAAGGAAGTTGGTCTTCGTTTGGATGTAGTCTGCAATCTCCTGCGCGGTAGTAGTGTAGTGCAGGCGAGACAGATACATGGCCGTGGTCGGCGTCGCAGCACGCAGCAGGAAGTTGGGCCCTGTCGGTGCGGTGCCGCGACGGTTCTGGCTCACACGACGCGCCTTCTTGCGCCGGACCACAGTGAAATCATCTTCAATATGGTCCGGGACAACGGCTCGCGGAGCCACGGCTGTAGCTGCAACTACGGTAGCATAATCCCTGCGACAGCTGGCAGGCGCACACGCCGGCGCCACAGGCACGCGCGGCGCCGCAGTAGGCGGCGCGGGCGGCGGCGTCAGCGTGACACCGGCAGCGGCGAGGGGCGCGGGGGGCGCCGCCTGCGCTCGGCTCCGTTCGGGTCGTGGCGTATACGGCAACGTCGAAACTGCAGACTTGCAACTCGATGTTGGTGTGTTCGTATCGAGGCAAGCCCCACGTCGAATGTTGACATTTGAGCCCGCGATCGATGACCTACTTACCGCGAGTGATTCGCGTAAATCATTGACTTCTTTACGCAATTCACACACGGTATTTTCTGATGCCTGGAATTTTCGCATTACCTCCGCCAAGCCCGCTTTCAGGATCACAATATCCTTAAGAAGACTCGTAACGTCGACATGGTCGAAGGTCACGGGAGGCAACTTGTTGAGGTCCCTCGCCACGAACGTCGGCATGTCATCGGGGTCGGTCTGTTTCAGCAGGTCGATGATCTCCTGCAAGCTCTTCGGAGTCCCGTCTCGTCTACGGGACACCATCTGGTCGCTCTTGTTGAGTGACTGGTACAGCAGTCTCTTAGCGTCAGCCACGTCGTCCTCGCTGAAGCTGGACTTGCATATCTGCAAAGCGCTCACCTCATCCATGACGTCCAGCTTTTGTTGCAAGAACGCAAGGAGTTCGTTCGCCACAAGTTTGGTTTCACTCATGGCGGAAATCAAGCAGCGGCTTGCGCCGCGCTGCGCGTGTTTTAATAAAAGTATTTATTAATCCGATACGTAGGTATGCACCGAACCGCACACTGCACACGACTATTTACTTTCTTTACGATTTACTTTCTGCCTCCTGTCCAATGATTACACCCTCCAGAAGTCCAGATGCATTCCGCACTCCTGCTTCCTCTCCGCCAGAGACGTTGAAGCATAAATTGAAAATTTTGTACATCAGCAGGCACCAACCACCACACACCACACGGCCTAACGCGAGAGTAGCTAGTAGCGAGGGCTAAAACGCGAAAGAAACAGACTATCGACATCAATACTTATGACTGATGTGGATGTCCAGTTCAGGAGCTGATGCCGCAGAACTATTCTTCACCTGAGCTCATGCTCAGGCCAAGGCCAGTAATCATCAATTGATCGCAGTCGCATCGCAGTCTGGCTGCTCAGCGCGCCCGCCGGAGTAGGTGATCGATTCAGTTTTCTTCAACCGCCTGGGACATCGGCAGCTTTTATTTCCACTGTGATTGTGTTCTTGTGCCTGACTGTGTGAACTGTTTTTGAGCACCTATCTGCGTGATGACTTATTTTACCAGTGCCTATAGTGTTTTGTTTGTTGCGTTGCATGTGTTATCCTATGAAACTAGATTTATTGAATGCCCAAGGTAATGTTAACTGTTTCTCAATGTCGTGTAAATTAATAATTGAAAATTATTACCGTACTACCATTGAGTTAAACTAAAGTACTACACGGTAACTTTAATACCTACCAACATAATTAACTTAAGCACTACTTTCGTAGTCTTAAAAAAACTAATTATTGTTATTGTCCTTTTGTGATTAGAAATTATTATAAATCGGTACTTCCAACGTGATAAGGTACCTATTAAAATAAACAAATGTATTGATTTCATAAATGTGTTTTATGTTACAACTATTTTGTTGGGGATATTGTAAGCTAATTATTGCAACATAAATAAGGGTTTAAATAAAACACTTTTAAACAGATATTACTCGCGTTTAATTTTACTTTTACATATTGCAAAGTGTAATCATAAGTGTAGTGTTCGCGTAAACTTTAGGAAACAATATGAAAGGGTTATTTTTATTGGTCATTACGTAATTTAACAACTTATAGCCATAAATAATTACAATTTGTGTTTTTAATGGTTTTTCAATAAAAATACGAACTACAATAAACTGTATTTCTTATTTTAACTTGTCCAGTATGATAAGATAAGACCGAAGCGATAAGCTGATCTGCAACTCTCTCATTCCAGGTAAATGATTTTGTCGTCATTTTCCAACAAATTTGATGAAAACTAAGAACCCACCAACCTGCATTGGGTCAGCGTGATAAGTTATGGCCCAATGTGCCCATTTGATGTTATCCATGTGGAAAGGCCTGTGCCCAGCAGTGGGGCGGTTAAAGGCTGATTATGATGCCTAGTAGGTTATCAGAAAAAAAACGAGATGCTAGTTAGGTACGCACGGTACGGTACCTACGTACTACTAAATGTCAGTGAGCGAGCGAGAACGAATGCTCATTTACGCACGCCATCGCGCGCAAGCTTGTGATTGGCTCAGGCTGCACTGCATGAGTAGCTGTGTGTGTGTGTGTTTCTCTGCGTGAGCGTGAGTGCGACGACTTCCACAGTGCAGTCGCATGTGTGAGTGATTTCATCGAGGCATCTACAGTATGATAAAGCCGGCTCCAGACGTTTGGCAAACAAGGGCAAACAGCAAACAACAGACACGAACATGTGGACGAGTGTTTGTCTGTGTTTGCCTGTTCGTGTTTGTGTTCGGCGTCGGTGTCGGTTTTTCTTCACAAATCAAAGGATGTTCGGCAAACAGTTTGCGATGTCTCCACACGCTTGCTGAGCATCAGTATCCTAGTATATGTGTTCTGTAATCAGTATTGCGCGCGAGCTTGCGGGCGGCGGACGTTCCTTTTCTCAGCAGTTTTCCGCGCGCAATGTGGCGGAGCTAGGAAAATGGCTGATTGGTCTAAGGATACAACTCTATCCTTTTTGGAAGATTACCATAATGAGCAATGCATTTGATATACTAAAGATGCCAATCATAAAAATTCGCAGAAGGTGACCGATGCGTTGGACGCGTCTTAGTTTTTATTGTCATTATGAACAAAAATATAAAGGAAATAAAAAATAAAAAGGAAATATTAATATTCTTTTATTGATACTTGATATAAGTAAAAATTTTTGACTAAAAAACATAAGCATCAAGCACTTACAAATTTCGACGGGTGAAAACCAGACCTCGGTAGCCAAGTGGTTATGCTGGATTTACACGGAGCCAATACTTGAGACAATCCAATAAGCCAGTCCAATATTGGCATCGTGTAAATAGAGACAGTCCACTACATTGGATTGTCCTCAAGGCATTTTTGCTTAGCATTGGCATTGGCTTATTAGACTGGCTTAGTGGATTGTCTCAAGTATTGGCTTCGTGTAAATCCAGCATTAAGGCAGCCGCCCGGAATGCGGAAGGTGGAATGTAGGTTATAGGTTGAAGATAGCGGTTTGTGTGTAAGGCAGTGGCAACAGACCGCAGCAAGTTTTCAACGCGCGCCCGCAAACCAAGGTCGTGGAAAGGTCAACCAAAATTTCGTTGCAAACCACCTACCACACTGTTGTAAACAGCTGTTGTAAACGTCGATTTACAACAGTCTGGTAGCCCCTGTTCTCAGCACAAAACTCACCATAGTTAGAGATGGGTAGTTCCGCTGTTATTTAGAAGGTGTATCCGGACGTACATCCACTGGTGATATGCATCCAGGCCTGGTTCCGTGTCCGTCGGACCCAAATGGGTCCGGTTGACTAATCGTCGACCGTGATCCGCCCGAATTGTATGGATGCAGATTGTTTAGGACTAGTTATAGCTAACGATTTTACACACGGCCACACACAGATCATCCTCCTACCAAATGTCAAATTACATCACCAATTTTCAATCTAATCTTCCAGACATAGAGTTCAATATCAATTGACGAATTTTAACAGATTAGGTAGGAGGTTAATGTATAATTACAAAACTTAATAGCAACTATGCAATTTTTTTAAGGAGTTTTCTTTTAAATCTTTGATCGCTTAAATTTTTTTTTATGTAATTAATTATATAACGGGACGAGCAGATCGCGCATCTAATGGCAAGCGCCACGTCCGCCTATAGACAGCTTCAGTGCCAAACAGTAACCAAGTAATTACTGTCTGGCACTGCTCTGTACACCGAGACGACAGTTATTAGGTCTCATATACCCAATATCACCGCGTGACCGCGATCCGCCCGCCGCCCACCGCACCGCGCCATCCCCTCCGATCCGCTATCCGTCCGTGATTCAGTTTCGCTCCGGTGATCGGTATACACCATAAAGTTACTATACCTACTAGGTATAGTAACTTTATGGTATCCACCTGGCCGTTGGATGTACTACATCTTAGAGCATTCAACCAACACATCCATCAGTCACGCGTTTTATGCAGGTCCGCGTATTCGTATCCAACCGGACCTACCTACCCATCTCTGCCATAGAGTAGAGTCTCAGAACAATAACGTTATTGTTCTGAGAGTAGAGTAGTACAGACATCACAGCACTCAGCACTAACAGAAACATTTAGAGCACTCAGCTTTGCCAGACGTGCGATAATTATCGTAGATCCACGATAATTTTGAGGGGCATGCGATAAAATATATAAGTATCGCACGATAATTCGTATAATTCGCCGACTTTCCACGATATTTTTTGTCAGTTTTTCGATAATTTTGTGACAAACCTGGTTTTGTACCGTTTGACGGTTTGATCAATCACAGTTCGGAAAGATCGAGCCGCTAACAAAATTTAGGGTACCCAATGATATTATAAACTATAGATAAGTTACATTCATAGTAATTTGCGTTTAAAATCTGTTCCGATCCGAGCAATTAGCGATGCGCGATTATGAATGATACTAACTGAATCATTCGATTATTACAATCATTCGAATAATTCGAATGACTTCTAAAATGTATTACTAATTACTAAGCAGTACTAATCGGGTGCTAATCAGTCAGTAGTAGGAATCAACCACTAACGAATACAGATTTTTGCAACGAATGGTCATTCATTGATGATGAATGATATGGTAAATAACTTTACGGAACTAAATATCATTAAGGCTCTAATGTGACGACATTTTCAAAAATTTCATTCATTTTACTTATAGAGCAGTGCGTTTACCAGGGGTGGTGTGAAAGCAAGTAACTGACTTTATCTAATTATTACTCATTTTGATCCCCTCTCGCTCTAATACACTGGTCGGCATTTTCGATTATAGCCGGCCTCTCTTGGTAACCGCTACGAGCCTTGCCTATGCTGTTGCCTTATAGCTTACTTTCTTTCAATATCAATAATCGTTTTATTTTATTACTAATTAGTAATACTTATTCGATTATTGAAATTAGTATATTACTAATCTGGTATTCGATTTTTGAGATTAGTATTAGTAGTTAATTCGATTAATGAAATTAGTCGTAATCGCGCATCGCTACGAGCAATCCAAAACTGCACACATTGACAAGTTTCACTGTTATGTAAAACAAATGATACGAAATAGCACGCAAATGAAAGAGATAGTATAATTTTAATGGTTGAACTTCAAATGTTTCTTGTCCATAGAGTAACATTTATAGTCGTAGGTGGACACCACAGACCATAGATATACAGACGTATAATAAGAAAGAGTATAGTATACGTCTGTGGTGGGCACTTGATTGAAAAGTAAGTACTTAAGAAATAAAACATCTTTTAAAAGTAGGTAAATCATATTAATTGCAAATTTGAAAAATAAAATAATTAATAATGAAAGAAACGAAATAAAATACATATTTTAAATACCTTCAAAATAATTTTTTTGTCTTCGAAAGTTTTTGTATTTCGGGCTTAGAATAATAACGCTATAGAAACCAAGTTCGCGCGCCTATTTTGAAGCACATTAATTGGAGCCAGAAATGGCACCCTACGCCGGACCGCTCCGTAGTGTTCAATGTGACAGCGCGCCGAACGTGTCTCGCGAAAACAAAAAAAAAATGACGGTTTGTGCAGTTAAATTGTGTCACAACACATCTGAAAAACAAAAGAAGTATAATAACATCAATTTTCACAGGTAAGCTTTCAGTATTTCATAGTATCTTGTAGTTAATTAGGTTAAAATATAAACGTACTGCAGTGTGATTCTCTAAGTTAAAGTCTCGGTAGCAGCGGCCTGCGCAGTGCTGTCTCTTTCATAATCATAGAATTGGAAAGAGACAGCAGATCACGGCCATGCGCACACGTCACGCGTGTGTGAATCGGTTTAGTGCTTCATTTTTGACAGAGCGCTTGTATGAAGACTATCTTTCTATAGCGTTATTATTCTAAGATTTCGGGGTTATTTTTATGTGCAGAATGGCGACGAATATTTATGTATTTATCAATTAAGGTTTTAATGAGATGTACGATCGATGATTGAAAATGGGTGTCTGATGTTTTGAATGTTCGAAAAATAAGTCAAAACATTAGAATTCAAAAGTTTTTTATAAAATGCGGCACTTCTCTACGTCTTAATTGCTAGCAAAATGTAACCCTTTTTCATATAAATTGTGTTTAAATTAGATTTTATGACAAATTCGCTTCTTTGTTCACGAACTGACCTGGACAACCCTAGTCACGACGGGAGCAAATAATGCGAAATTGCAGCGTGTTTTTGTGCAAAAAGCAAAGAGATTCATCAAATGTACAAAAGGATAGCGTTACTTTTCATCTGTAAGTATTATTTTGCCTTTATACTATTGATAAATGCACTTTTGCAATAAACTGAGAAATATTGTCAATCATAAAGTGTTGCCACTACAACGACAAGCTGCTACTTTGCGTAACTTTTAAAGTTGAACGTGCTAACATTAAAAACAACTTTTATGTCCCATTCATTATTGATAAAACCACAGACATACTTCTATTATATGTCTGTGGATAAAACTATTTTCCAATACGGATGCTTATTAAATGAATTATAGATTACTGTTTATCAATTGTTACTTATTTTCATTTTCTTCAGTCTTTTTTAACTAAATTGCTTTAAAAATTATCAAGACTGTTTGTTTATGATCGGTCTACTTCATTAATATATTATATTTACAGCCTGTCATTTATCCCGAAATTAGGAAAATTTTATTTCATTACATTGGCACACTGAAACTGTTTTAGAGATACGACAGTACAAAATATCGATATCGACTTCATCATAATGTTTATTCTTGTTATTAATTTTTCAGATTTCCAAAAGATGCAATTATTCGAGATGTTTGGATCCGAGTTTGTGGAAATCATGTTTCGTGAACTCCTAAGGGCACTAGCACACTTGCTCACAGCATTTTCAAACTTATGCAATCCAATAACAAGAGGAGATTGAAAAAGCGTGTCAAGCCTACTCTCGTTTTCAGAATTTAAGCTTTTTATTCTTCGGTCACTTAGAAAAACTAGATGCACAATCAAGGCTCTCAAAATGTCTGCACAAAAAGAGTTTGTTATCTAGTGAGATGTTTAGATACTTATTTCGTTTAGTGAGCTAAATGTCAACATAAAGAAGAGCTTCTTCAAAAATTCTGCCAAAACATATACTTACGTCAATTAATGTATATGTCAAAGCTGCCACTATTCCGCTACGATTTAGTAGGATTGTGAATCTATTTTTACCTGGTGTTTGAAGTTTTAATTATGATAAAGTACTAAACATTACTTCTTTGAAATACTTCCATTACAAATAAAGATTATTAAAATTGTTGTTTAGTTTTCTCATTTTGTTTTCCCAACTTTAAGAAATCCTTAAAAATCAAAAACCTTTATTCAGATAAATAATAGGAATATTTTACAATTTTTTAAAATAGGAGCAGTTACTGTATAAGGTTAATTTTCATCTTGTTAGTCTACTTTCATACTCATAGTAATTGGTCGGCGTTTAGAACCATGAAAATACATGTTTTTCAGTTTTTCAGTTCCTCCTGTTTAAGAGTCGTAAGGTTAGATAGCCAAGTATTTGTTTTTAATAATATTGCAGCATTTTTAAAATACCACTTCCTACCTATCAGTCTAGGATAGACTTACGATTTTAACTATAACGAAAAGCAAAAGTGTCTATCTTATCTAACCATACGGCCCCTATAGACAAGTGGCAAATGCTCAATCCATGACTATTCGTAATTCGTCGTAAACTGATGTGTACTGTGTAATTTATTTATTTATATTTCTTCTTCTTTAAGAAGAAGATATTTCACTAGTACTACAAAGTTTTAGAGCCACCCTACAGGGTGGCTATCCTAAGGGCAGTCAGCTCTGCATATTTGGACTTGTTTTTGGGAAGGCAAAAGAATTCAGCGGCATTCGCTGTTCCCGTCCACTCCCGAATGTTTCGCAACCACTACTTTCTTCTGCGACCAGGTATCCGTTTTCCTGTAACTTTTTCCATCATTATCGGTTCCAAGAACTCGTAACTGTCGTGTCTAAGCACGTGGTCCATATTATGCAACTTTTCTTTGTTTGATAGCTTACAAAAGCTCACGTTTCTGGCTGACCCGTCGCAGACCTTCCTCATTGGTGACTTTCTGAGTCCAGGATATAGACATTATGCATCTGTATGCCCACATTTCAAAATCTTCTACACGTTTCCAGAGATCTTCTTTTATAGCACAAGCCTCACATCCGTATAGGCTAGCTGGTGCTAAATAATCACAACCAAACCACAACTAAACCGCAGCCATTCTGCCGACTTCGTAATTCGTATAGCGCCATCGCGTGTGTCAAACGCGATAGCACTATAACGGCTGAGGTTCAATTGTAGTTTGGTTGAGATTGTTCAGCGCGATCGCCCTCCTGATATAACATTGGAGAAGACGTATTCGAAGGCGATTATAAGGTTTTGGTTGCAAAGTACCTTTCTCATTTTTCCAAAGGCACTGCGGGCGATATTTACCTATATTTAAGGATTATCAACATGACATCTATGTTACGTTGGTGATCTTAACCAATGGTTACCACTACAGAGCTAATATAGTAGGTAATACGTATTTAATGGGCGATTTTCTGACAGCCCAAATTAAAAAGTAAAAATTAGTTCAAAAACACTCGATAGATGTCGTTTTATGAAAGCTGGGCTACTTATGGGCTGTAATAAATTCTACACTTTTACTTGTCTACCAAAAGAATAAAAAGTAGTATTTACTTACCTATTTATATTCAGGACATCCAGAACCTATTTCTATTTTGGATTAGAATAAATATTACGCAGCCATACACGTGCTCTTCATGAACCCGCCTTTTACTAAGCGCCATACTAATCTATGCTAAGCGCCATCTATGAAGTCATTTACGAACCAATTTCTTTTTTTTTTTTGATCTCGGAAAATCGCCCATTAAATATTGTCACAATTACAGGAGATCAAATTTCTAGTGAAAAGTAGGTATGTACAGCAGCACGCGCGCTTTGTACAGCGAATTAAAAATAGACAGGAGGTGAGCGTTTGCCACTTTTCTAGGTGGACTGTAAAACTCTAAATAAATAAAAAACTTTTCTTGTCTTTTGACATTGAACTGAATGGGCGATTTTCCGAGATCAAAAAAAAAAAGAAATTGGTTCGTAAATTACTTCATAGATGGCGCTTAGCATAGATTAGTATGGCGCATGGTAAAAGGCGGGTTCATGAAGAGCACGTGTATGGCTGCGTAATATTTATTCTATTCCAAAATAGAAATAGGTTCTGGATGTCCTGAATATAAATAGGTAAGGACTTACTATTTTTTTATTCTTTTGGTAGACAAGTAAAAGTGTAGAATTTATTACAGCCCTTAGGTAGGTACGGCTGGTGGCCGGCTTTTATAAAACGACATCTATCGGGTGTTTTTGAACTAATTTTTACTTTTTAATTTGGGCTGTCAGAAAATCGCCCATTGAATTAAATGGAATTGACATTGAAAAAATTAAATCGATAGTGTCAATTTTTATAGACGTTTACATAAATATGACGTTAGACTTGTGCACGGACAGGTAATCTCTGTGTGTGAATAAAATAGTGTGCGTCTATTTTATGCTAGTGTTCAACAATGTTGTCGTTTGCGTGCGTAGCGACGTCATTCAAAAATGCATTAGTGTGTTAACTATTTCTATGTGTGTTTCCTTCCTTCCGCAGGAAATGACAGACTTTTTTGCATAGAAATTAGTGCGCGTGTCGTCTCCTGTTGGTTGAATGCTCTAAGGCCCAGACGTATGTAATCTGTCTTTTTCAATGCGATAAAAACATAATAATTTTGCAGTAAATCTGGGATAGTTTTGACCTACGGATCTGGCAATACTTACAGCACTTCACATAAATCAGACTTCTTGGCGGGAAAGTGAAGCGTCATGTTTGTAGTTTTGTGATAATTTCTAAAATTTGTCCTTTATCGAATATTAATGTGAAATAATGGTGGATTATTAAAAGTTAAGTGTTCGTGAACGTGCATGAGTGTTGGCAAATAAAACAAAACAATGCAACATCACTTTTCAAATTCTCTCAAGAAGTCCGTGTGAGATTTCAGTAAAGTCCCACATCTTTACTGGAACTTAAGGGATTTGGGGGAATATCATTCATCACTCATTATCATCATAAAAGCTTTTACATGAACTCTATTATTTCGACTGAAGGACTAGTATCCATGGTTAAGAAACAAATTATCAAAAAAAAATCACATCCATCACAGATGCAAGGCGTGGGCAGTGTTGCCAACTCAGCTACTTTATTGCTAGATCTAGCCACTTTTAAAAGCCAGGCAACTACAATTTCATAAACCGGGTCGTTAAATCTTTTAGCTACTTCACGAGAAGTATTGCTTGGTCTCTGACTAACCCTTAGGGGATAATAGTCGTAAACAATTTTCACTAAACATTTAATAAATTATAATTGAAATTTATTTGATAATTAAACTTTAACATTTTTGTAAAATTACCAAGTAAACTGACATATTGAACAGACTCTAATTATATTTTATTATTCTACTTGTGTTAAATTTCATTTAAAAACCGATATTATTATAAAAAATCGTTTTATTGTTTACTAAAGAAACTTTTAGCAACTTCTAACACCTTTTGTTTCTAACGAAACTTTTAGCTAGAGTCTGACCAACGAAACGTGACTAGAAAGAATGGCGGAAAATTCAAAAATTCTTGGGTTGTCAACACTCACCATACTCTGAAAAAACGACGTTGATACTTGTATTTTTTTTTATTAAACTCTAGATCAACCAAACACATAATTTGTAGTATCTATCAATAAATAAGAATAAATCTTAAAATAATTGAAGAAGCATTAATTGTGAAAATGAAAATACCATTATTAATATTAACCGACTTACAAAGTAGAATAGAATAATTTTATTTGTTGGAAAATGGGTCTGTCATTGACGATATTGTTTCCAAATATTGCGTTTCACCAGATAAAACTCCTTTTGTTGAAGTGGTGTAATATTCTTGACAATCTCTTTAATTTTTAGTTTTGTCTTACTAGTACTTGAAGTGAAGTTTAAAAGGGTTAAAAAATTGAGCAATCTAGCTACTTTTTGCCACAGACAGTGCTTTTTGCATAAAGTTACTATACCTAGCGGAATAGAGCAACAAACATGAGCTGTCAAACGAAACCGAATTAGGATGGCATTTGTGTGTGTAAAGAATGCGTTCAGTGATTTTACGTCATGTCGCTTTTCACATTAACATCGATATCGATTAAATTAATTACTAACAGTAATGTATTGATAGAACTAAAATAGGATGGAATGGGAAAATATCCAGAATTTCACGTAAAATCCGAAAAATTCACAAACCCCAAATTCTCAGCGTGCTGATAAGTGCCGACAAACAGTAGCAAAAAACAGTTCTGTGACGTCGCATCCCGCATCTCTTTTTATCCCACAGTGTTGTTGCTAGTGACATCCTGCTCGCCCAGCCCTTTAATAGTCAATAGTCAAAATATATTTATTCAATAAACCCAATTAATAAGTACTTTGAAACGTCCAAATATTTTTTAACCTACCACCCATTCAGGACATCATTTTTTAACTGTGGCAAAGAACGGGCGCAAGAAACCACAGCGCACAGAAGCAACGACATTTACAAAAAATATATATATTATATGTCGTTACCAGGTCACAAAATACAAAATATGAATTTGAATGTAAATACTTTAATTAAATATGGTGCTCTATATAAATTAATTATAGGCAATTAGAAATAGCTGTTGGAGTAGGTACTTGGAGCATTTCAGACCCAAGCTGTTTTGTCTTCTGTATAATCCGACACTTTATAATAAGCTTTTTTATAAAGATTTTCTTTGATTTTGATTTTAAATTTATCAAGATCTAATTTCTGAATATCATATGGTACTTTGTTGTATAATCGTACACACAGACCCTTAAAAGAATTATTTATTTTATGGAGCCTAGTATAAGGCACTGCTAATTTGTTCTTACTTCTAGTATTTAATTTGTGAATATCACTGTTTTTTGAAAACATTTCAATATTTTTATAAACATACACAAGATTTTTATAAATATATTGTGATGCAACTGTCATTATACTTATATCCTTAAATCTCTCTCTGAGAGAGTCACCAGCCTGTAGGTTATATATTGCTCGAATAGCTCTCTTCTGCAGCACAAAGATAGTTTGAATGTCGGCAGCATTTCCCCACAGTAAAATGGCGTACGACATTACACTATGAAAGTAACTGAAGTAAACTAATCTAGCTGTATCAACGTCAGTTAACTGACGGATCTTCATTACTGCATAAGCCGCAGAGCTAAGTCTATTCGACAATTTAGCTATATGTGGGCCCCACTGAAGCTTGGCATCCAATGTGATGCCTAGAAACACAGTGGTGTCCACAGGATTCACATTCTTATCTTTAATTTGTACACTAGTTATTACCTGCTTAACATTAGGCAATACAAATCTTACACATTTGGTTTTTCCCTCGTTTAATAGCAAGTTATTAAAACTAAACCAGTGAACAATCTTTGAGACCGCATTATTCACATCGTCATAATTTGGGTGTCGTCGTTTCACTTTGAATAAAAGTGAAGTATCATCAGCAAACAATACTATCTCATGACTGTCTTTTACAAAATAAGGTAAGTCATTAATATAAACCAAAAACAAGAATGGACCAAGTATTGAACCCTGCGGAACTCCCATTTTAACCACTGATCCCGGAGATCTTTTACCGTTAATGTCGACCTTTTGAATCCTGTTACTCAAGTATGAGATTAGAAGGCTCAAAGAAGCATCCCTAATTCCATAGTGGTTAAGCTTCCTGACCAAAGTTTCATGTAAAACACAATCAAAAGCCTTGGATAAATCACAAAATACCCCTAGGGCATCCTGTGATTCCTCCCAGGTATCAAATATTTGGATTAAAAGCTCAACACCGGCGTCAGTTGTAGAGCGACCTCTAGTAAAACCATATTGTTTACAATGTAAAAGTTTATTTTTATAAAAATGAATTTGCATTTGGTCTAGCATTAACTTTTCAAAAATTTTACTAAATGTGGGTAGCACAGAAATAGGTCTAAAATTAGAGGGGTCAGACGTGCTACCTGATTTAAATAATGGAATTATTTTACTATATTTCATGAGGTCAGGAAAAACACCACAGTCAATGCATTCATTAAATATGCAAGCTAAAACTGGAGCTATTGTCATAATTACAGATTTAGCGACGTCCACGGAATTACCCCACAGATCAGCAGTTTTCTTTTTATTGAGAGTGTTAAATGTTTTTATTATATCTATAACACAATTTTTTTGAAAACTGAAATTACTTTCACAATCTTTAACATTCTCCTTCAAAACAGATTCAGCTACAGTGGGGGAGGAAATCAAGGCTTTTGTAGTTGAAACTGGAATGTCAGTAAAAAACCTCTCAAATGCTGCAGCAATATCAGCATCAGAAGTCAAGGTTTTATTATCACAATTTAAATTGTACTCATTATTACGACTTTTGACCTTTCCTGTTTCACTATTTATAATATTCCATGTCATTTTTATTTTGTCATTACTATTCTTAATCTTAGAACTCAAATAGTTTGCCTTGGCTAATCGACATACTCTTTTGAATAACTTTGAATAATTTTTAACATATAATTTGAAGTCATCGCTGGTGTTATAGTTGCGTTCACCATAAAGTTCATAAAGGCGTTTCCTACTTCTGTGAATACCAATTGTAGCCCATTCATTAAAAGTTACAGTACCACTAACTGAGATCTTTTTTGGAATAAAAGTTTTATTAAATTCTGAACAATAAATGTAAAAAAAATTATTATAAAAGAGGTTTGTCATTGTTTGTCTTTGTTTCTCTATGGGCGATTTTCTGACAGCCCAAATTAAAAAGTAAAAATTAGTTCAAAAACACTCGATAGATGTCGTTTTATGAAAGCTGGGCTACTTATGGGCTGTAATAAATTCTACACTTTTACTTGTCAACCAAAAGAATAAAAAAAATAGTATTTACTTACCTATTTATATTCAGGACAATGTCCTGAGGACATCCAGAACCTATTTCTATTTTGGAATAGAATAAATATTACGCAGCCATACACGTGCTCTTCATGAACCCGCCTTTTACTAAGCGCCATACTAATCTATGCTAAGCGCCATCTATGAAGTCATTTACGAACCAATTTCTTTTTTTTTTTTGATCTCAGAAAATCGCCCATTCCGCTAGGTATAGTAACTTTATGGCTTTTTGCAATACATCTAGCCGCTAGCTGGAAGTAACAGTTGGCAACATTGGGCGTGGGAGGGAGGGAGTCAGTCAGGGAGCTAGAGTAGAAAAACAAAATACGATCGTGCACCTGACATGACATAAATAAATAATTCAAAAACAAAATAATATAAAAAATGACCTAAGTTTTTGAAAATATAAATTGTTGCGTACCAAGACATTCTACAGCGTGTTTGGAGCTAAATTACTTTGTACGACGTTGTTTCGGTAAGTAGGTACAGAAATAAATAAAATTTGATACGATAAAATACCACGAGTTGAAATTTATCTGTTTTTAGAAGCGTTTAAATGGACGGGTCTGGGTCTGTTGAGCACAGCGATTCTGACTCTGGGGATAGTTGGACTTTACTTGACCATGCCCCAGCATTTGGAGAAGAGACTCCTGAATTCCGAGGAAGTGGAACACCAACAGAAGAAAGGTAGGTACCTACATTTTCCCATGCCCTCCGAATCTTTTTCTACTGTGCAAGCTGAGTAAATATCTTTAGTTTCTCGCAAATTGATTGACCTTGACAGATTTGTTTTGCGTTTTTATGAGGACACATATTTTGTCGTAAAATTTAGCACTTTCGCAATAATATTTACATTGTAATTATTTTCGGTCTACTTTCTAGAGCCAAACATTGCTAAGGCTTCGTAAATTTAATATTTTAAGCAAACATATGTTTGAAAAGTTGTACTGAATGTTTAATATTTTTTTTATTTAATTTATTTAACTGAGGAGGTCGATGGTGCAGCGGCTAGCGCGTTCGGCTTGCGATCTTGTTCGCTAGCAACTTTCGCAATGTCGGGTTGCTGGATAGGTGACCAAATTAAAAACATCTTGAGCTCCTCCGTGCTTCGGAGAGCACGTTAAGCTGTTGGTCCCGGTTGTTATCATAAGATGAGTTGTTAAAACCATTAACTAAAAATATAATTTTTTTATAAAATTCTTTCATATTTTTTTAGATTTCAATACATACATGACTAACATAACATAACTATAAATTTAAAATATAGTGGACACCCGGTAATCCAACAATCGTTTTGCAGGGCAGTGTCAAACTATTGAACTTGTCGAATTATAGAGGCTTAAGACCCCCTATAATCCGAATTATTTTTCAAACAAGTACCTTGTAATCTGACAAATTACAGATCCTATGATAAGATTTTATAATATGTTATACTCTGAAGTACAAATCATACTTCATTATGTATGTTAAAAAATAGTCATGTTGGATTATAGGGGGTGCCAGACTAGACAGGGGCTGGATTACCGGGGGTCACTGTACCAATTTTTTTTCTGTTCTTATTTTAATTTTGTTTTAATTAATAGTTATACCAACCTGGAATTGTATCTTAAATATATTTTAACACCTCGATCCAAATATCTCTGAAGCATGACACTTATGGCTACCATAATTATTATTGTCATTGCTACAAAATTTACTATCTTTCAGATTTTGGGGTTTAGTTCTTTAGATGAGAAACAAATTCAGTACGCTCATCTGAGTAGGTCTAAAATACGTAGCGATTTTTGTAAGCGCAGCAATAATATAAGATGACTGCTAGAAACCGCAAGGGCTGGTCAGGTCAAGTATTTTAAACATGGCAAAAATGACAAAAAAGGAATTTGTACTTTTTCTTTTTTAAATGAAGTCTTTTTTTTATACCAATAACGTAAGAAAAAAAAGTGAAAACAATTAATAATAACAGATGGCCGGCCATTGACCCGTCCACATAGGTACTGACGCGGACGGGTCAACCCCTTGCCCGCGCGTTGTAAATAATCGTTATTATTAATTGTTTTCACTATTTTTTTCTTATGATATTACTATTGAATATGACATGATATTGAAAAACACGAATTCCTTTTTGTCATTTTTGTCATGTTTAAAACACTTGACCTGACCAGCCCTTGAAGTTTCTTGCGGTTTCTAGCAGTCTCCTTATATTGCATATTTTGTTTGTTTAAGTGGCATGTTTTCTATTTTTTACCTTTGCTATAGTGTTCCACTGCTGGGCAAATCCTCCCCCAAATCCTTCCAACTATCTTTTCCTTTGCCAGCTCCAAACAAATGACTTTGAAAAAGAATTAAAATTTACTGCACTTAACCCCTTACGGACAGTGGGACATATACAACATCCTCTTTTTGATTTAGGGAAAATTGAGGTAGTAAGTCAGACCGCCTAATTAATGACATGAGAAAAATATTATTTCGATAATAAATTTTGCTTTTATTCCGCTGCCATACAAAATATTTAAATTATTGCAATGCACTCGGTGTGACTTTAAGATACTACCTACAACTCATCGTGAATATCGTGCCTACCCTCAAAACGGACACGGTCACATCCCTAGTTGAGTGAAACACGTCTTGTCGTATGCCTGCCTGTTGTTTACTGCAACTAAAGGTGTATTTGATAAAAATAAACTATCATTTACGCAACGTAGTAAATGGACACACTGAGAGGACAAAGGTAAAATTTACCTTAGAAAAATTTATATCTCGTGCATTATGTAATTGATAGAAATCTTTCTTATGTCAAAGCCATTATTTTAAGGTAAGGAATCGTTGGTTAAAATTTCCCTAAATCAAAATGAGCACTCTGTATTGCCACCATATTTTGAACTTTATTCAATTGAGACAAGGTCGAAAACCAATGAAAAATTTAAACATGCTATGCCTGTTAAAGGGTTAATTTTCAGTCTAATTCTAAATCGTTTTATTTTGTATTTGCTTCAGGAACTTTATAGATACGATTACTGAAAAAGATGAAGACACTGATGGAATATCCATAATAAGTGATAGCGAGCCTGAATCTACCTTACCATGCGAAACAGGATACAATGGATGTGAAGATGATCATGAAGTAGAGCAACGTAGTTGCCAATGTATTCCCATTAAACCATCGGCTATCAATAATGATAGTGATATTCGCGAATCAATGAGTGTAGATGACTTTCTTGGCGACAGCAGTAGTAAACATAAAACCTATGTTCACAGAAGAAATAAGCGATTAAGCACAGTATTGAACATTATAATGCTGGGGAGTGTCATCACTGCTGCAGGTGTTGCTATTGGTCATATGTGGGGTGCTAAAAATGACTGCTCTGTAAACACTACTCCATCAATTAATAAAGTATTGTCTAATCTTTATAAATTGCAAGAAGAAAATGCATACTTACGAAGTAAATTAAAAGAGTTGACACTTATCAATAATGTACACGTACATCGAAGAAAGTCTGGTACAGAGTCTGCTTCAAATAAACAAAATAATAAGTGTAAGAAGGTCTTTGAAAAGTCATTAAACAATCGAAATTCAGAAAAAGCTATTAAGTGTTTAGATGGAGAAGATCATTTCAAATTAGATGTTAATTTGATTGAGTCAGATCACAACAAAGAGTTTTCCCGAGACATTAACAAGTTAAAAGACATTTACAAACAAAATAAAAGTTGGTTGGATTATGCAGTCTCTAAAAGATTAAATATTGAGAAAAAGATTAATAACAGCTTAAAAAATGAGCAAGGCCTGAAATCTTTAAAGTTTAAACCACATGAAGAACAGCCCCAACTAAAGGGTGAAATTTTGGAAACAATCAGGGAAATGCCAAGTGCTGACACCACCTCGCTATTGACAGACGAGTTTAGCAAACAGAACACAGACGACAATTTAAAAAATACAGATTCTGTACCTGACCGAAAGATCAGTTATGCCGATTCACTTAAATCTGATCAAAAGGTACATGTTTTGAAAGAAGAAAATTCTAATGTTACTGCTGAAAGAACTGAAAATAAGATTAAAGACCATCATAAAAAGAAAACTGATAAAGATTTAGGAGCTGCTTCTGGTCTTTCCTTTAGCGAAGATGAATTTAAGAAAGATGATAGATACACTGGACTACGACATGAGCAGAAAAGAAAGAAACATGACAGGCAAAAATTACACAAGAAGCAGAAAAGAAAGAATAAATATGAACAGTGGGAAATGAAAGGAGGTTACTTAAAGGATTATGATGATTTTTCTGTTACTTCATCCCAAGACAATGAATACGTACTGAAAAAACCAGATAAACATATTCTAGCTCAAGACTTCGATCAAGAAAACTATATAGAACAATTTGTTGGAACTGAAGACAACAAGAAAACACCAGTACGAGACGAATTTAACCCAAATATTAAACTTGAAAAAAGAGGTAAATACGCAAGAAACAATATGAAGAATAGAGAAAAGGAAATAACTTGGTTTGAAAAAAGAGCTGTTATTCGAAACGAGGCCCGAAAAAAGCTGGAGCATGAACTATTTGGTGAGACCAGTCTGAACAATGCTGGATGGTATTTTCGTCGCATGCAACGTCGAGAGCAATGTCGTGCAAAGGGAGATAATAGTACATACAGGAAATTATCTAAACGTAATATGAATTTTAAAATGAAGCATTAAAAGCATTTGTAGGATTTTTACTGGATTGGCTGCATTTGAGAAAAAAAATCATTGTTATAGAAAATTTATGCACAGAAAAGTGTTTAAATACTTAGCATCATCTCAGTTTGAGCTATGAAAATCCGAAAGGATTTGTTTTCTGCAAATAAAATAGATGATGAGATTTGATATGGCTGTTTAAAGTAACACGCATATGACGCTATTCAATAAGGAATTCAGAAAAAGCTTTTATTCATACTTATTTTCAAAGCTAGAGTTTTTGAACATTTACTAGAGTTTATTAGAATATGTATTGATTAGCTTTAGCTATTGCAATCATTTTTGTCAATTTTGTCTATAGATTAGAATGTTGTTAAACCTTTTGAAAGTGACACTAGTAATTGAATTTTCTAGTGGCCTACAATCACCTATTGTTACACTTAGGTACCTACTATCGTAGCAGTTATATATCTATGCTTAGGTGTTCCTAAGTCCTGTTTGGTATTTTTTCTTCGAAGTGTTAAAGAATTAGCACGAATGTAGAGACGGTGCTTTAATTTGAATTTGCAGGTTTTTCCAATCGCGAATATCGCGATATGTTGAATTAGTGAGGGAGGATAGGTAATATCAATACTTATAAATTTTGTGAAATTTAATGAACACAAACACATAGAACCCTGTGGTTCTGAAAGTTCAGGTTGTTATCTTAGTGGATCTTTACACTAGCTAACACATATTTAATATTTTCAAAACTAGTTATACTTTTTAGCACTATGTATGTCTAGAAATGTTAGAAATTATCAAAAAGATTGTTGCTATCTTTAATTAACAGTTATTTTAATTATATAGTATTAAACAAGGGAGGCAAAGAATTTGCCTAATAGCCAGTGATATTGATTCGGCATAGGACAGTTACTTGTGGCCCTACCATGAGTTAATTACATACTTCTTACTAGAGACATGCAAAGCAAATGAACCGTGTGCTGTAGTCAACACCAAAGGATGCTATTAATTCTCTCGTTAATTATAAACAGTTAACAGTCATGTGACTGCTGAATATTCATGAAAACCATAGGTTCCAGTGCATAGATACCATCTTGCGTTAGCGCAGTACGGAGTTAAATGCTAGAGTTGTCACTAGCGAGTACAGTATATTAAAACACATAGTAGGGCTGGTGAATAATGTTAAAACATACCTAAATCAAAACCAAAGGGCAGTATTTTTTTAACGATAGAAAATTATTACTATTGTAGAGTAAAAGTTAGATCTGTATCTCACTGAGACATTTGGATTCTAACTGAATTGAACTAGAAGTCATTGTGTTAAATATATTTACCTACACAGTGTAATTCAATTCTCTAAACCTCGTAGCATCCTCTATCCATTTTGCCCAGATGGGTCGGTGTATTGCAGAATGGCCCTAGATCTCATTAAAGGGTGTTTTTCTTATATAATTTGGGAATTATTTCCCATAGTTATTTGGTTCTATTGCTATGTATTTATATATTTCTTGACAAATGAACACCAAAACCACGTTGTCATCGATCTAAAAAATGCAGTCTTTTGTGCGCATTTATCTACCTTGTGCTATCTTAAAAAGTAGCTTCAGAATTCAATTGAGATACAGCTCTAATGAAATAGTCATGTAAAAAAATTGTACATTACCAATTTTGTGATATAAAAAGTCTTGGCTTTATAAAAATTATTATTACTTTCTATTAATCTTAACTTAATAATAAAACAAACTAATAAAATGAATACGACACAATAAGAAATGTTTTTTATTTAATCTATAAAATTCAACAATTTATTTAATTTTTCACTACATGCTTAAATTAAAAAGCTGTGTACGGATAGCGCATTCGTTTTTTTTTATTCTTCTATGGGAAAGCTCTTGGTTTTCATCTCACCTGATGGTAAGTGACGATAAGGCCGAAGGTGGAAGAGCGCTTCACCTGGAATCCTCAACAACTGAGGAACTGGCTATCTTATCTCAAACTGTCGGAACACAACAATGCTATAAACATCGTTGTTATGGCGACAGACTTAGATAAGATGGTGGTAGCTAGCCAGGCGGACTTACAGTCCTACCACTAACCAAACCAAGCACACAAAGATGTACCCCCCGCTGGGAATCGAACCCGGGACCTCTGGGTCTGCTTAAAAGTTACACGTAGTCGGGATACGGTGCCCACGCGTAGGTACGTTAGATACTGTACGCGTGGGCTCGTGTACGAACCGCCGCGAACCTCGACGCGAGGTCAAACGATCCACAGCCCTACGCGAGCCCCGCCAGTCAATATTTTCATTATTGTAACTCGATGAACACGCGTGTCTATCCATTTTGCCGTCCAAATATAGTGTTGCCGTTCGATGGTTGGGCAAAAGCAATAGTATCGATATTATTGACACAGCAATACTATCGAAGGCACTATCGATAGTATCCTTTGGGTTGGTGATGACCACATCCCGATATGTCCGTCCTGCCCCCTTAGGTACTTTTGAAACCGATTGGTATTGTGAATTTTCGTATTTTTAAGTTAAGACACCAGCGCTAATTTGAATTCATATTGGGTGAACTAAATGGCATTGGGTTTTGTATTTTTTTCACACAATATCCACGCAATATGAATCTCTGCTCTGGTGTCGTAGGAAATTCACAATACCAATCCGATCCAATAGCGATCGGTTTCAAGAGTAAGCGGGCTGATATGACCACTTCTTGTACATCAGTTCCCAGTATGTCGTTGCTGCTGACTATGGGCGATTTTCTGACAGCCCAAATTAAAAAGTAAAAATTAGTTCAAAAACACCCGATAGATGTCGTTTTATAAAAGCCGGCCACCAGCCGTGCCTACCTAGGGGCTGTAATAAATTCTACACTTTTACTTGTCTACCAAAAGAATAAAAAAATAGTAAGTCCTTACCTATTTATATTCAGGACATCCAGAACCTATTTCTATTTTGGAATAGAATAAATATTACGCAGCCATACACGTGCTCTTCTTGAACCCGCCTTTTACCATGCGCCATACTAATCTATGCTAAGCGCCATCTATGAAGTCATTTACGAACCAATTTCTTTTTTTCTGATCTCGGAAAATCGCCCATTGCAATACCAATCGATTCTATCGTTACAGCCTACCTACTATCGATAGCGCAAACACATCGATAAAATCGATTGTTGATCTCAATGGTTGTTACAATAGTCATAGCCGATACGATCGATAGTAATTACGATATTAAGCTTCAATACTATCGATAGTATTGCAGTATACCGATACTATTGTACCAAACTGAGCGATATTATCGATGATTTCCGAGGTCAACTATCGATAGTTCGTCAACAAGGTGCAAGGTGTTTGAGCGGATAATTAATTCCCAGCTCATTCACTACCTAGAGGATCACTCGCTGCTCCATGATCGCCAGTATGGGTTCAGACCAAAGCGATCGTTCGACGTTACTCACGCGTGGGGTGAAGCGATGGACAAGCATGGCGAATCCCTGGCAGTTAGCCTTGATATCGCCAAAGCTTTCGATAGAGTGTGGCATCGTTCCCTTCTTTCCAAGTTGCCGGCCTTCGGTGTGCCGCCCCGTTTGTGCGCCTGGGTTGCAGACTGTGAGCGTCAAGTTGGCAGGCACACCACGGAATTAGACGGTTTTGACTATGTCAAAAAATTGTGTATAAATAGTGATAAATAGTGACGTATAGCATATAAATAGTGATACTATGGTTCAAAAGATATTTGAGTATCTTGGTGTGCCTGCTAACTTGACGTCAAGATAGCAGGCACCATAAGAAATACAGTTCGTATCAATATGATTTATATGTCAAAAAACTGTGTATAAATAGTGTATCGTATACGCAAAATTTCAACAATTGTACTTTAATACAAACCGAGATATTACGGTCCCTAAGTGGGCTGCCAACTTGACGATTCTTGCGATGGCGATTCCAGGGAAACGGGTTGAAGTTTGAAACAAATAAATACATGAAAAAATTGTGTGTGAAATTGTGAATCTTTCAATATCAATAAAAAAAGAATTCTTCTTTGCTATTTTCCAAAAATCTAATGTAAACTTCTACCATACATTCGATTTTAAGTACAATCGTGCACAATTTTATTTATTGACTTTTAAGATACTGATATAAAGTCTAATTATGTTTAATTGAAGTCATAAAATTACACTTAAATCTACCGTTGTAATGTCAGTTTCACGTTATTTCTATGGAAACTTATGTCAAGCAATTTGGTAATTTTAGTGACTCGAATTAAAAGTCTCGGATAGTGATGGACGAGCGAGTGTCGCGAACGACCGAGAGATGGCGTGATTTTGTTTACGTGTGGTGTCCGGTGTCAACGGTGGTGTATCACAGTTGTTCAATAATTTACAAACTAAACTTATCTTCTTCGATATTCCATTTTAAAATCTGACCACTCAGCATGTGCAAACTAATTGAAGTGCAATATATTTAGATTGTTAATCATTGAACAATTATGATAAACGTCTAGCTTCAATGCGATTAATTATGTTGGTCGAGTAGTAACTATGAAAAGTTTTGAATGACTGAGAAAATAACTACCTCACATTAGGTACAATGGCGGACTCCGTCGCTTTACCAGTCTAAAGGTCAAAATCTCTTGCACACCGCGTCGTCTATTTGGTACGGGCACGTAGGTACCCGGGCGGTCGGTGCGCTTCACACGAAAATCGCTGCAAAGTGGTAAAGCGACGGCGACACTCGACCGTACCTAGGTATATCTTTTTTGTAAATACCATGATAGAAAATAAGCTGCGTACCTATAAAAATGTAGGTTGTTATTAAACGATTTAAACACTTTCACTTCTGATGCAAATGTACTCACTGCTTACAAATTTCAACACAAACAAATAAAACTTTTCGCGCACCATTCTCGTATCACCGGCTCACCGCACGTAAACAAAATCACGCCATCTCTCGGTCGTTCGCGACACTCGCTCGTCCATCACTATCCGAGACTTTTAATTCGAGTCACTAAAATTACCAAATTGCTTGACATAAGTTTCCATAGAAATAACGTGAAACTGACATTACAACGGTAGATTTAAGTGTAATTTTATGAATTGAATTAAACATAATTAGACTTTATGTCAGTATCTTAAAAGTCAATAAATAAAATTGTGCACGATTGTACTTAAAATCGAATGTATGGTAGAAGTTTACATAAGATTTTCGGAAAATAGCAAAGAAGAATTCTTTTTTTATTGATATTGAAAGATTCACAATTTCACACACAATTTTTCCATGTATTTATTTTTTTAAAACTTCAACACGTTTCTCTGGAATCGCCATCGCAAGAATCGTCAAGTTGGCAGCCCACTTAGAGATCGTAATATCTCGGTTTGTATTAAAGTACAATTGTTGAAATTTTGCGTATACGATTCACTATTTATACACAGTTTTTTGACATATAAATCACTTTGATACGAACTGTATTTCTTAGGGTGCCTGCTATCTTGACGTCAAGTTAGCAGGCACACCAAGATACTCAAATATCTTTTGAACCATAGTATCACTATTTATATGCTATACGTCACTATTTATCACTATTTATACACAATTTTTTGACATAGTCAAAACCGTCTAATTCCGTGGTGTGCCTGCCAACTTGACGCTCACTGCAGACTTTCTAGAAGGGCGGAGGATTCGAGTCCTTTGTA
Organism: Scoparia ambigualis; assembly: GCA_963921215.1. Taxonomy (NCBI): domain Eukaryota; kingdom Metazoa; phylum Arthropoda; class Insecta; order Lepidoptera; family Crambidae; genus Scoparia; species Scoparia ambigualis. The sequence goes on along the minus strand of OY992521.1, from coordinate 10,024,437 downwards.
AGGGTAGTTCCTCCGCGTTCTACAAAGTCAATGCCGGAGTGCCGCAGGGTTCTGTGCTCTCACCTACTCTATTTCTTCTGCATATTAATGACATGCTGTCCTTGGGCAATATTCATTGTTATGCGGATGACAGTACGGTGCATTAGCGGTACTTGGGACATCCTGCGGCAAAGCAAGCCGATATCATGGTGAAGAGGCAAGAACTGGTTGCCAAACTGAACCTGACTCTCGATCGTGTCTCTATGTGGGGATCTAAAAACCTGGTCGAGTTTAATGCTAGCAAAACCCAGGTTTGTGCATTCTCGTCCAAGGTAACTTGCCTTCCTTACTCCTCCGTCTGTTCAGAACTCTCCGTTATCCATTGCGGTGAACCTCAGCATTCTTGGCATGGACATCGGCAAGGAAAAATGCCAAAATGCTACATCGAGGGTGCTATTTTAACTGCCTCCCGAAAGTTGGGTATTCTCAATAAGGTGAGGCGGTTTTTCACTCCCGAGCAGCGCTGTTTGCTGTACAAAACTCAGGTGCGATCGAGTATGGAGTATTGTTCCCATCTATGGGACGGCTCCGCTAAATACCTTCTCGATGCACTTGTTAGACTGCAAAGGCGAGCGGTACGCATTATTGGAGATGCTGAGGTTACAGCCTCCCTTGAGGACCTCCAGCTGCGTAGAGACATTGAGACAAGAGTCAAGAGTCAAAATATATTTATTCAATAAACTCAATAAATAAGTACTTTGAATCGTCCAAATCTTTTTTAACCTACCACCCATTCAGGACATAATTTTTTAACTGTGGCGAAGAATGGGCGCAAGAAACCACAGCGCACAGAAGCAACGACATTTACAAAAAAAAAAAGAATATGTCGGTACCAGGTCAATACAAAATAGGAATTTAAAAAATAATAAATAATGCAATACAAAACTACAATACAATGTAGTATCAATTAGTTAAAGACAATTAGAAATAGCTGTTGGAGTGCTTGGAGCATTTTAGATCCAAGCTGTTTTGTCTTCTGTGTAATCTGACACTTTATAATAAGCTTTTTTATAAAGCTGATTTTAAATTTATTAAGATCTAATTTCTGAATATCATTTGGTACTTTGTTGTAAAACCTTACACACAGACCCTTAAAAGAATTATTTATTTTATGGAGCCTAGTTAAGGTACCTACTGCTAATTTGTTCTTACTTTTAGTGTTTACATTGTGAATATCACTGTTTTTTGAAAACATTTCAGTATTTATATGAACATAAATCAAATTTTCATAAATGTATTGTGATGCAACTGTCATTATATTTATTTTCTTAAATCTCTCTCTGAGAGAGTCACCAGCCTTTAGGTTATAGATTGCTCGAATAGCCCTCTTCTGAAGCACAAATATAGTTTGAATGTCGGCAGCATTTCCTCACAGTAAAATGCCATACGACATTACACTATGTAAGTAACTGAAATAAACTAATCTAGATGTATCAACATCAGTTAACTGACGGATCTTCATTACTGCATAAGCCGCAAAGCTAAGTCTATTCGACAATTTAGCTATATGTGGGCCCCACTGAAGCTTGGCATCTAACGTGAAGCCTAGAAACACAGTGGTGTCCACAGGATTCACATTCTTATCTTTAATTTGTATACTAGTTGTTACTTGCTTAACATTGGGCAATACAAATCTTACACATTTGGTTTTTCCCTCGTTTAATAGCAAGTTATTTACACTGAACCAGTGAACAATCTTTGAGATCGCATTATTCACATCGTCATAATTTGGGTGTCGTCGTTTCACTTTGAATAAAAGTGAAGTATCATCAGCAAACAATACTATCTCATGACTGTCTTTTACAAAATAAGGTAAGTCATTAATATAAACCAAAAACAAGAATGGACCTAGTATTGAACCCTGCGGAACTCCCATTGTAACCACTGATCCCGGAGATCTTTTACCGTTAATGTCGACCTTCTGAATCCTGTTACTCAAGTATGAGATCAGAAGGCTCAAAGAAGCATCCCTAATTCCATAGTGGTTAAGCTTCCTGACCAAAGTTTCATGTAAAACACAATCGAAAGCCTTGGATAAATCACAAAATACCCCTAGGGCATCCTGTGATTCCTCTCAGGTATCAAATATTTGGATTAAAAGCTCAACACCGGCGTCAGTTGTTGAGCGACCCCTAGTAAAACCATACTGTTCACAATGTAAAAGTTTAATTCTATGAAAATAAATTTGAATTTGGTCTAGCATCAACTTTTCAAAAATTTTACTAAATGTGGGTAGCACAGAAATAGGTCTAAAATTAGAGGGGTCAGAAGTGCTACCTGATTTAAACAATGGAATTATTTTACTATGTTTCATTAGGTCAGGAAAAACACCACAGTCAATGCATTCGTTAAATATGCAAGCTAAAACTGGAGCTATTGTCATAATTACTGATTTAGCGACGTCCACGGAATTACCCCACAGATCAGCAGTTTTCTTTTTATTGAGAGTGTCAAATGTTTTTAATATACTTATCTATAAGTAACACAATTTTTTTGAAAAATGAAACGGTCAATGCCCTGCTCCTGGTTTTTCCCATCACGACTTTATTTTCCTTTCCTATATCCTCAAACCCCCGAAACCTGTCCCTAAAGTGCTGCGTATGCGTTGCTTTGGTCGTATGGACGGGGAGAGATTGCTTAAAGACGTTTCTGAAATCAACTGGGACCATTTGATAGCAGTTTCCTCACTCCGGTTCACGAGAAGGTTAGCATCCTTAACCAGACAATCCTTGCACTCTTCGATTTGCATGCGCCAGTCAAGGATATTAAAGTAAAACGTCCACCCGCTCCATGGCTGACCAAGGGGATACGGATGGCCATGAGACGTAGAAATCGTGCATTTCGGAAATTTAAGAGGGAACGGTCTGAGGGGAATTGGTGTCTCTACAAGTCTGCACGAAACTTATGCAATCAGATGATACGCAATGATAAACGCCGATACATTTCTGAAAACATCTCATCCTCCTCCCCTGCTGATATCTGGAAGTTCCTTGGAACCTTAGGTATCTGTAAGACGCGTGATGTCGTTCTCCCTAACACAATTGCGTTGAATGATATAAACCGTCATTTCGCCACTACTGCTACTATAGATCGTTCAACCATTTGTCAGACGGTAGACTACATTGCAAGTCTGTCTCGTCCCAGCATTGAGTCTTTTAAATTTTCTTCTGTTACTGAGGATGAAGTCAAAAAGATTATCCTGTCCATTAAATCAGGGGCCGTGGGACATGATGGCGTCAGCCGTCGTATGATTGTCTCGATCCTAAACTACGTCATTCCTCCGATTACCCATATCATAAACTTTTCCCTTGATTCAGGCCAATTCCCCTCCCAATGGCGTAAGGCCTTTGTGCGTCCCTTACCTAAGATTTCCAATCCTTCCCTTCTAGCCCATTTTCGACCCATATCCGTTCTTCCGTTTCTCTCTAAAGCTGTCGAGGCTTGTGTTCAAAAGCAAATTTCGAGGTTTATTTACAATAATAGCCTAGTTAGTTCATTGCAATCTGGTTTCAGGCCTGGGCACAGCACAGTTTCCGCCCTCCTTAACCCTTGTTCGCGCCACAGCGCGACGGATAACCGTCTCTGCGCCGGTCAATTAAGATGCATATTGGTGCAACGACTGGGCAACGAATGATCGGCCAATCACAGCGAGTTGACAATTATACTCGACGAAGTGTCCGCCGGCGCCGCGCAACGGGAGTGTGCTTCGAGCCTTCCGTGTGAATCCACGCGCGCTCGCGCAAGAATTCAGCCCGCGAGCAACCACGACTACAGTGTTTGTGAATTAAGAGCGCTTGGTACCAGCTCAACTATTCCTTAAAACGCCTCCGATCAGTGCCTAGTGGAGTGACTTGTGTTGTGTGTTGCTGCCTTCAAGCCCGCGCCCCCTGCGCCCCCGCGCCCGCCTTCAGCTCCAGCCAGCTCCAGCCCGAACCAGGTAAGCCCCAGAAATTACCTTATATCCTGCCTAACCCTTATTTCGCCGCTGTGACGGCGAACCGCCTTTCGCCGTAACATTTTGATCCTACGAGCCGGATACATACAGTCCACTAGTTTTTAAACCCTACCGTACACATTTCACTTTTTGCCTCGACTCGTGCCGCCACCCATACACGTCTACACAACTGCACACAACACCCACACAATGCACGGGACACTCCGGCAAAGCGACCCAGCGACAGAACGCTGCATGTGTCCTCGCATGCACAGCGGTCGCATGAGGGGTCGCAGGAGTAGGTACATGTTACCGTAGACATTCAGCCCCACATTATTAATACAGTCCACTATTATATATATAGGATAACTATTTCAGCCCATTAACTATTTCATTACATGTTGGTCATTCGACCCGTTAAAATAATATTTACTCATATTTCGTAGTTATCACGTAACTTAATTTTAATTTCTGATTTTTAAATCTTATCGCGTAACATTCCTAATTTACGCGTAACATTACCTTACATGACCCTTTCTGCACGATAGACGTTGCAAAGTGCATTGCGAAATATTATTAACCTACCTACAAAAATAAATTAAGAACGTGTTCAAAGAACAGTGTTCGATTCGTGTTATATTTTTTCTTACTAATTAGATTGCACATATAACTTTAGTTAAGTATAACACACCCGCGTCTAGACGACGATATTGTTGTTTTTCCCGTTTTATTTTGTAATGAAATTTTTATGGTCTTGCCTTGGCAATCGACTCAATCTCGTGCATGCTCACCACAAGAGCATAGTACTTCTACACATGTGCACCCACACATCAGCCTGCAGCACATACACACATGCAGTCTGCTTTGTATTTGCTTTTATTGCGCCTTTGCTCTTTGCGCCACAGTGCGCATTGCGCTTTTCTGTGCCTCTGTGCCTGTATGCTATCGTGCTCAGTGCACAGCCCTTTTTGTTGTTGTTTTTGTGCCTGTATGCTATCGTGCTCAGTGCACAGCCTTTTGTTGTTGTTTTTGTGCCTGTATGCTATCGTGCTCAGTGCACAGCCCGTTTTGTTGTTGTTTTGTGCCTATATGCCATTATGCTCAGTGCACGACTCATGTGACTACATAATGGTATGCCCAGTGTACAGCCTTTTTTTTGTGCCCAGTGTACAGCCCTTTTTTTGTGCCTATATGCCATTGTGCTCAGTTCACGATTCAAGTGACTACATGATGGTATGCCCAGTGTACAGCCCTTTTTGTTGTTGTTTTTGTGCCTATATGCCATTGTGCTCAGTTCACGATTCAAGTGACTACATGATGGTATGCCCAGTGTACAGCCCTTTTTTGTTGTTGTTTTTGTGCCTATTTGGTGCTGTGCTCAGTGCACGATCTTACTTAGCATGTAGTCAGCCCGCACCTATACGGTGCATGACATCAGACGCGCTTTTGCGCCTCCGCGCCGCCTGCGCTTCTGCGCCCCCTGCGCTTCTGCGCCCCCGCGCCCCCACGCCTTTGCGTTGACTGCGGCCCCCGCGCCCCCACGCCTTTGCGTTGACTGCGGCCCCCGCGCCCCCACGCCTTTGCGTTGACTGCGGCCCCCGCGCTTATGCGCCCCCGCGCCCCCACGCCTTTGCGTTGACTGCGGCCCCCGCGCCCCCACGCCTTTGCGTTGACTGCGGCCCCCGCGCCCCCACGCCTTTGCGTTGACGCGGCCCTTTGCGCTTACGCGCCCCCGCGCCCCCACGCCTCTGCGCTTACGCGCCCCGTGCGCCTATGCGCCTTCGGCGCTTCGCGCCCCCGCGCCCCCTGTGCTTCGTGACACAGGCTTTCAGCCCTCATACAATTGTACTCATACAGTCACACACGTGCATTCCTCCCAGCTCATCATATACACACCCACTCGACATTAACTCAACACAGCACGAATCGGGGCTGTAGTTCCCCTTTAACTTCCATTCCTTCCCCCCCCCTCCTACCCTCTGGGGCCCGGGAAGATGTTCGCGCCACAGCGCGACGGATAACCGTCTCTGCGCCGGTCAATTAAGATGCATATTGGTGCAACGACTGGGCAACGAATGATCGGCCAATCACAGCGAGTTGACAATTATACTCGACGAAGTGTCCGCCGGCGCCGCGCAACGGGAGTGTGCTTCGAGCCTTCCGTGTGAATCCACGCGCGCCCGCGCAAGAATTCAGCCCGCGAGCAACCACGACTACAGTGTTTGTGAATTAAGAGCGCTTGGTACCAGCTCAACTATTCCTTAAAACGCCTCCGATCAGTGCCTAGTGGAGTGACTTGTGTTGTGTGTTGCTGCCTTCAAGCCCGCGCCCCCTGCGCCCCCGCGCCCGCCTTCAGCTCCAGCCAGCTCCAGCCCGAACCAGGTAAGCCCCAGAAATTACCTTATATCCTGCCTAACCCTTATTTCGCCGCTGTTACGGCGAACCGCCTTTCGCCGTAACAACCCTAGAAAGATAATCATATTGTGTAGTATGGAAAAGATACTCATGCGTAAAAATTACGCATGTATTTTAATTAGCTGCAGGTCGAGGTGTATTAATTTATTTCAAAAAATCGTATGTCATTACATATTAACACATAACATATTAGAATAATTAATAATGCAAATAAATTATTTATACTCATTTATTTAAGAAAAAAACCAAAAACTTTAAACTTCTACTATAAATCAAGGAAATTGTTTAATACTTACTATTTCATATAAAAACTTATTATTTACTACAATAATCAGCCCTTTTTCAGTACAAAATCAACAATTAGCATAATATGTTATTATATTAGGAACTAAATTTATATAAAAATCTGTTACAAACAGCTTTGGCATATATATCAATGTAATGCTCACGACATATATTTTTTTTACACTTTTTGCAGGACGCATTTACCTTTCGCCTTATTTTAGAAGGGCAAAAGTACAGTAAATAAGTTTTTTGCTACTGGCTCATCAGTATTGTCTTTCAATGTACCAGGTACTTCATTTGGCAACATATTAGAGGTATTATCTCGCAAATATCTCTTCAAAGTAGGTGCTTCTAAACGCCTCGCATAAACAAAGAAGACAGACACAAGCTAGGGTTTTTCATGAATTTTTTACGACATAGGCTTTTCTTCTTTGTTGTTAACATTGTGGCTGTAAATTATCGACCAACAATGTCTATTCCTACCTCTGATAGTCATCTGTTGCAAGGTTAAGATCCTACAAGAAGCTGATGTTTTCAGTACTGCTTTGCCCGCTAGTTGTTCAGTACTGCTTTGCCCGTCTAAGATTACACTTCCATTTGGGGTCGGCTGTTCTTCTTGAAACTCATCTATAAAAGCTTCTTCTGTGTCGCTCTGCACGTCATCTTCACTTTCGTGGTCCGCTACTTCACTGTCGTTATCCTCACAGGGAAACTCGTTTTCACTTAGCATGAGAGTGGCCAGGATATGGTCATCGTCCAAGTTTCTAAGCTCCATTGTATTATATTTTTGCCTCAATATCAATAAAAAGAATATGATAATATAAGTTATGTTATAAAGTACATAAAGATAAAAAAATATAAAACTATCATAAAAGTCAAAATCATAAAAGTCACGTAAAAGATAATCATGCGTAATTTTGACTCACGCGGTCGTCATATTTCAAACTTGGTGACACTTACCTTATTGACACGTACGCCACACGGCAGGTCCCAGTGACGAATGAGATGTCCTAAACGCACTGCTATGAATTCGCGCTATTTAGAAAGATAGAGCAATATTTCGAAAACGCATGCGTCAATTTTACGCAGACTATCTTTCTAGGGTTAAAGGGACTGGTGACATTAGACAAGGCATTAAGGATACCAAAGTCACAGTCTTGGTACTTATTGATTTCTCTAACGCTTTTAATGCCGTCAGTCACGACATCCTCCTTTCAATCCTTTCTCATCTTATGGTTTCATCCGAGGTTCAGGAATAGTTCTCTTCTTATCTTCAAGAGCGTCAGCAGTCGGTCCGCATTGACGAGAGATCATCATGTTGGTGTAACCTTGATGCTGGCGTTCCACAAGGCGGTATTCTTTCACCATTATTATTTTCAGTATTTATTAACTACGTCACTCTCCACCTTCAGTGTGCGTATCATCTGTACGCCGATGACCTTCAGCTTTACACTCAAGCAAGTGTGGATGACTTGTCAGACGCCATTGGGAAAATAAATCGAGATTTGGAAGTGATTAACGACTGGTCCCGCAGGTTTGGTGTGGCCGTTAGCGATTGATAGGTAAAGTGAAGCTTGATACTCTTGGGCCAATAGTTTTCGACGCAACAATCATACCATTTAGCTCAAGTGTCAAAAATCTTGGGCTACATCTGGATGGTACCCTCAGCTGGCATTCTCAGGTTGCAAATGTCAGCAAAAAGGTCACCTGGACTTTGCGCTCTTTGAATCGTCTGAGGAACTTTCTGCCGGTCGCGACGAAGGTGATGCTTGTACAAACTTTAATTTTTCCAATGGTCGACTATGATGACGTGTGCTATTACGATCTCAATGCTGCCTTGCTTGATAAGCTTGACAGATTGCTCAACAACGGTATCCGATTCATTTATAATCTGAAGAAATATGATCACATCTCACAACATAGGTTAGATCTGAAATGGTTACCCATTCGCCAAAGGAGAAGTCTGCGAGCCCTTACCTCACTTTATCGTTTCTGAATTCCCCTAATGCCCCTTCATATCTCACTTCTCACTTTCAGTACCTTTGCTCCTCCCATGATAGGAATCTCCGGTCATCGAATAACCTTCTTCTTCTCTGTCCTTTCCATTCGTCTGGCCTACATTGTACATTCATCCTTTCAAATCCAATCCATTCTCCTTTGGAACGCGCTGCCTCTCGACTTCAGGATGGCTACGAGTCGTGAGGCTTATAAAAAGAAAGTCCGCATGCTCCTTTTTAATGAAACCTTGGCAGAATCATCTCAGTAACGTCCTTTTTATAAGTTATGTAGTGTATTTATATATATTTGTGTAAGTTTATATTGTTATGTAAGTATTATATTTTAGTAATTGTGTAAATATTTGTATATTAAATTTTTAATAGATTATACTGCCCTATGTCACATTAATCGCAGAAAATTGCACCTACCATGTCATCTCTGCACCACCCTATGGTTGACTGGTAGAGAATGCCTTAGGCATTAAGTCCGCCATGTAATATATTACTTTGCAAAAGTTTTAAATAAATAAATAAAATAATGCTGAAGGAGGTCTGTATACACTTAACACAACGAACTGCTCCAACTCCACACAAGCTATTTCTATTGTTCGTTCAACCGAGAGGCTTACTATGTCTTTGCGTTCCTTTAATTTAAACTTTTTACTAACAATAATTAAGGAGCCACCATGTATTGCATTTCCTCGACTGAACGAACTTCTACCAAATGGTTCTTAAAATTGAACATGAACTGATGGTCTCTAAGCCAGTGCTCGGTAATGCAAAGAATATCAATATTATTACAGTTCATGAACAATTCAATATCTAAATCTTTGCCCATCATTCCTTGGATGTTCTGGTGAACAATGTTCATAGATTCTACATTTTTAAATTTACTGATTGACGGGGGCTTTTTGTAAAGCTATTTTTACATTGATTTAATTTAATTTTATTTACAAACATTTTGCAAGAGTTCCTCTTTTGTCTTATAATTTAATTTCAATAATTTGCTAGAGGTGTCCTCTATTGTCTTTTAAGCTAATTTAAATTATTTGGAACATATTCCAAAGTCTGAAGTGTAGGTACCTACGCCTGACGTACTCACCATGGAATTCTGTTATTTCAAGAATGCCAAAAAACTGTACTCAAATAGTACCAAATAGTGCCCAAAGGAAATAAATAGTACCCTTATGGTTCAAAAGTTATAGACATAGTTTGGTGAGTACGCTAGGCGTAGGTTACGCCTAGCGTACTCACCTCAGTTTGGGAAATCTGAGCAAGCTACAACTTTAATTAGTATGTCAAAAAACTGTACCCAAATAGTACCAAATAGTGCCCAAAGGAAATAAATAGTACCTTTATAGTTAAAAAGTTATAGACATAGTTTGGTGAGTACGCTAGGCGTAGGTTCTACGCCTAGCGTACTCACCTTGTTGCGCGAAAACAGAACCAGCAATTAATGGCTCTCATTTCTATCTCAATAAATAGTACCGTAATTTTTATTTGACTTTTACACTAGAAAGTCATTAAATTTGTTTGCAAATTTATACATACAAAAATTACGTGTGGTACAGTCGAGCACAGTAAATGGTAAAGTATTATTTTAATTACCAAAGGAATTGAGATTGGAATAACTATGGAGTTCACTAATACACGACGACCTAAAATAAAATAGGTACATATTTAATAACAGTAAACCAAGGGTGGCCAAAAAGAGGGGTCCTGAGGTTGGTGTGTGTCTTTGGCACCGTAGCTCCTAAATATCCTAGATTTGGATGCGGATTTTTTTATATGAAGGCTGGTTTTTAGCGGTGATTCTTACTTCGACTATAAATCTAGTGATAACTGTTATAAATCACAAAATTTGTAGTCGTGGGTGAATGAGACCCACTCCAACTTATATCTATGTAAGTATCAAGTATTGCTTATTTATGATTTGTTGATCGTGAATGACCGCCCGCCCGCGACTTTGTCCGCGTGAACCCCTTACCCCGTGACGAATTTACAAAAATGTTCATTTTCATACAAACCTTGTCCCGCCAATTACAAATACAACAAAAAAGAATTAGCCAAATTGGTGCAGCCGTTCTAAAGTGATGCGCGTACATACATTTTGGCAATTGATTTTTATTAATACAGGATGTGGTTTTCAACAGTTGCCATATCGTACACAAGTGTAGAACAAATAGTTATGATTTAAATAAAAATATAAAAATAAAATATTACCTATTGGCCGGTGTCCTATATCTTTCGTAACATCTCACGTTTCTATTTGAAATTTACATGTACTACTCTGAGGTCAACAACCGTTAACATAAACAAACATTGCCTTTGTGGCTATTTCACGCTACTTCATCCTAGAAACTAAATAGGTACCTACGTTATTTAGTCTAGGTAGGTATGTATGTTACATAGCCACTTCCTAAATAAAAGTTTCTTGGTTCGATTCCCAGTCGAGTAATTCAGAAAAAAGTTAAACTACGTACCTATGCCCATAGTATGTAAGTATGGAAATGAAATGAAATGAAAATGTGCTTAAGTAAAACTGTGACTTACCTATGTTACTCGTAACAAGTGTTCAAAATGTGCCCCATTACGAGTGACGCACAAAGCAGCACGACGCCGAGAATTTTCTTTTAATTGGTTTGTAATGTTCTACTGCTTGTAATATTAATAGTCAGGCTGGGGTTCCGTTGGATTAAATAGAAAACACATTAATTCAAACAAGACTTGTATTCCATTTTCTTACACGACACCATCGACAATCGACCATAGACTTCAAAACTAAAAAACTATAGAGGGTGTGTTCCGATACACCACACTCTCCCCCTAGAGATTTAATCTTTGTGGCTATCGATATGATATGTGTACTATCGATAGTTTTAAAAACTATCGATAGTATTGATAGTATTAGTACATCAATACTATCGATACTATCGATAGTATCGATAGTATTACCTAAAAAAAAATTGATACTATCGATAGTATTGTGATGCAATAGTATCGATACTATCGATAGTATTGCTTCTTATCAATAGTAGTCTCCCGCTACCCGTCAACCTGTGAGCGCGCGCATACGGTTGACAAAGGAATATTCGGACCGTTTTCAAACGTAGGTACCTACGATGTCGCGTTATTCCAATCACGATTACGTTGAAATGGTGCGGATGTATGCCCTTTCCGGTAACAGCTTGAGGGGTGCAGTGCAGATGTTCGCGGAGAGGTGGCCAGACCGACCAACGCCGTCCCGAACGACGAACTGCTACACAACGCCTACTGGATTACGGGCAGTTCAGTATCCCAGCGCACGCCAGTGGTCGAGGCAACGTGGGCCTGCCCGTCGACTTACAGGAGCAGATCTTGCAGTTCTTCGACGACGAGCCACGCGCCAGTACACGTGATGCTGGGCGGCACTTTGGCCTTGATCACACCATCGTTTGGCGCTTGTTGAAGAAGAACCAGCAGCACCCATTCCATTTTCGACGAGTTCAGGATTTGCTTCCCACTGACCAGTCCAGCCAAGTTGAGTTTTGTAGGTGGCTCCTCGAACATCAGCACGTCAATATTCTGTGGACTGACGAGGCGCTGTTCACAAGGGTCGGCGTCTACAACGTGCATAATGAGCATTGGTGGGCACACAGAGAACACAACCCTCATGTCACAAAAAAGACTCCTTCCAAAGACGTTTCAGCCTAAATGTTTGGGCTGGTATTATTGGCCCTTATTCACTGAGGCCTTATTTCATTGAAGGTCATCTCAACAGCCTTACCTACCTAGATCTGCTGCACCACGTTGTCGATGAGCTGTTGATGGACATCCACTGGCATTCCACAGAGACCTTTCCTACCAGCAGGATGGTGCTCCCCCACATTATGGACAAATCGTTCGAAGCTACCTAAACGAAACATTTGGATCGCAGTGGGTGGGACGTGGCGGTCCAGTGCCTAGGCCTCCTCGTTCTCCGGATCTAACACCTCTAGACTTTTATTTGTCGGGTGATGTAAAAAGGCTAGTGTATGCTGAGGAGGTTACAAGTGTTGTGCAATTGCGTACGCGAGTGGTGTCCGCTCTTAAAACGGTGAGAGAAAACATTTACGTCCTCAACCATGTGGTGTATCGGAACACACCCTCTATAGTTTTTTAGTTTTGAAGTAGAGTTGCAAAACTACCGATAGTTTCGCTATCGATAGTATTGCTTCTTATCAATAGTATTGCTTATTTTGTACTATCGATACTATCGATAGTACTATCGATATTGTTACTAGTTTTCGAGGTCAACTATCGATAGCGAAACTATCGATAGTTTTGCAACTACCGCCGTTTTGCAACTACCGCCGTTTTGCAACTAACTTACTACAAAATACCGCCGCTTGCGCCGCGGCGCAAGCGGCGGTATTTTGTAGTAATAGGTAGGTAGGCAACGTAGTATATTTATAAGAATGACATGCAACAGAAACAAAATCATTCTTGTATTTTTTTTACGTATTGTTTTTTAACGGTTTTATAATCATTTACATTAACATAATTTCCTCCTTAAATTTGGCGCCTGTTTAAAACCACAACCTGTATAGATACATACCTACATAAATAGCGACTTCACATGTGCTCAGCGTGACAGGTGGTGAGCCCACCGCCGTTCTAAGCTGTTTGACGTATGTGCAGTCTTTAGTCCGTTAGTCGCCTATTACGACACCCAAGGGAAGAGGGGGTGCTAGTATTCTTTCACCGGTAAGTACGCGACACAGTTAAACACTTTATACAGTCCAGAAAACTAAGAATATGATTTAATTTATTATTCTACGATTAATAAAAAACAATAACTTATTTGGTATTCTGTAGGTAAGTATATATAATATATTCAAACTGAGTAGGTACCTACCTAATAGCTAATGAAAACTAATGAAAGATCAACTGCATATCGACATGAACATAAAATGCTATTACAGATGAAATATACATAGGTACTTACTCATTTAAAGATCACTCACATCACAATGAAACAAAATTCACAAGTTTTCATTAATTGTTTCACAAATTAACTATTCGCAAACCTTTGCGGTTGCGGTGGCAAGGCAAATTAAACGTGTCCATGTCTACAGCTTCCTCATTCGACATAGAGAAATTCTAAGCATGCCATATTTTTGTGCATATTATGTGCAATCAAACGTGTCAGTCCTAATTTTTGTGCCACCACAACTTCGTTACTATGAGTTGTTTTATGTGTGTAAGCTGGAGACACGTGTCACCAGCTCGCACACGCCCGTTAAGACAAACCAGTGAGGATAGGGTTTTAGACTATAGCCAGAAATTTTGTGCATAATTTGAACACTAGGAACAAAAAAACTAACCATCATACTCAAATACTGTTGAAACTACGATCATAAAACTGTGTGCGAGCTGGAGACACGGGTCTCTGGCTTGCACAGCTGTATCTTCGTAATGGGCGATTTTCTGACAGCCCAAATTAAAAAGTAAAAATTAGTTCAAAAACACTCGATAGATGTCGTTTTATGAAAGCTGGGTTACTTATGGGCTGTAATAAATTCTACACTTTTACTTGTCTACCAAAAGAATAAAAAAATAGTATTTACTTACCTATTTATATTCAGGACATCCAGAACCTATTTCTATTTTGGAATAGAATAAATATTACGCAGCCATACACGTGCTCTTCGTGAACCCGCCTTTTACTAAACGCCATACTAATCTATGCTAAGCGCCATCTATGAAGTCATTTACGAACCAATTTCTTTTTTTTTTTTGATCTCGGAAAATCGCCCATTGTTTAGGCTACGGTTATGAATTATACCTCAAAATTTTGTGCATAAGGCACAAAAATTTTCAAAACTTTAACTCAAAAGGCTTTTGAGCTACGAACCGATAAGTATGTGTAAGCTGGTGACACGTAACACGGGCTAACACATGGTGAATTACTGTAACTGTATAAGATAACGTTTCGTTTTAAAGGTCAACTAATACGTTATAATTTGTGCAAACACGAGGCAAAATTTCAAATCTCTGGGCCTCTTAGTTTAAAAATTATAAGCCTAAAACTGTTTTCCCGCCAAAAAATTCAAATTAATAGCTCGAAGTGGCTAAGCGCGCCGTTGCCGTTCCTCGCGCTACACGATTGCAAATTTGAAGCCGATCTGAAGGGGTTATCCCGCTGGGGTCACGGACATCAAAAACCGACGACGGTCGGCGGCTCAAGAGTACGCGTAGCTGCGAGTACCTATGGACATGGGAGTCCCAGGACACGCGTAACCGACTACGCGTACCAATGTACGCGCTATCCGTACGCAGCTAACAACGCCTTTTCGGACCGATTTCGGAGCCGCTTTTGTGTAGGGAGGTTAAATAAAACTGTTTTAATGTGCTCGTAATTTTAACTAAATTTATTGATATCATTATAGTTTACAAACATTTAGAATCTTGAATAATTCCAATATCTTTATTTTCAACAACTACTTCTTAGTCGTCTCCAATGGCTCCGCTAAACACCAAGTTAATTGCTGCATTCACGTCACCTGAAATAAATAATTATTATAAATATAGCTTGCCAAATTCTCAACTAATCCATGGCGACGACGATGACGTTGTTGTCATAGAATGAAGCAACTTTTGCTAGCAAATTAGTAATAAAAAATTTGCACAGGCTGGAAATAGCCACATAGGTACTTATAATACTAACTATTTATAGCAGCCCGCCCGCGACTAGTTCGCGTGGACTCCGTACCTCGCCCAAATTTTTTTTTCATACTATCTACCTTTTCCTGACAATTACAAACACAACAAACATTCGTGGCAATTTTTAATGCCCGCTTCACACGCTTGGCAAGCCTCAACAAGCCGCCACAAATTCAATTGTAGCCGATCCGTCGAACAAATCACAAATCCAAACGTTTGTAGAGGTTTGGAGTTTGCGGCAAGTGGCAAGCGTGCGGATGCGGCATTAAGATAGTTAGCAGTGCGCCTAACACTGTGTAACCTGACCCGAGTGTAGGTTTAAAAATGTTGCTAAATCTTACTCGTGAATATTTTTTAACAATTTTGTCTTTTACCGAATTGTGGCTACATATTGTATGCCAACAAATCAGTTGGCATACAATGTCCTTACAACCACAGGAGACAAATATATGAATTGCATCTTCGCAACATTATTTAGTTTTACCTGAGCAAATCAGCAAAGCCCGAACATTGAGAGCGTCGTCTAGTAGTCCCATTTCATGCATGTGTTGCAGTTGAGACACAAAATCTTGTTCCCTAGCCACTGGACTCTGAGACGACGATGCTGCAATTAATGTATGTATTGATTTATTAAATACCCTATTTTATTGTACACTTACAACAATACTTTATAATTATCATCATCTTGGGGGTTGACCAAAGAAAGATGGAACATGTAAAAGATAAATATATATATTTGTGTAGGTATACTAGAGGGCTAGCTATGGGGTTTAGTTACGTTTGGGATGCCGCTTCTAAAGTACAGTCCCGTTCGGTTCCCACTGGCAATCATATTAATATTTCAGTGTATTTTACCAGTAAACATATCCTTTTTATTCAAAATATTACACTCGTTCTTTTTTTCGGTGACTGTATCTCCTTGATTGAAATTTATCGAGTTCATAAATTCATGGGTGCCGAAATGAAACTGAACTGGCTATGGCTACCTATAATACAAATGAAATCACAGTAAAAAATATTCACCTGCAGTACTTTGATCCATCGGTGCTGCAGCCGAACTTCTGGAGTTGCTGGCTCTGTTGATGGCCTCCGATATGGCCTCGCTGAACATCTCCGGAGTTATCACTGAACGTCCAGCACCTAGAAGACAATTTATGGATAAATAATACAAAGCCTTCTTACTTAATTGCATTCGCAGTTTGTCTGGTTCACAATTTGTCTGTATTCTGCAATACGTTTGGGTCCTTTTCAAGATTAGCATTTCGTCCGGAAGACGAAGCGCGAATTTTTAATATCAGTTTGTCCGGCAGATGAACTGCAAATTGTTAAAATGCATGCTCTTTTTTTAGCCAGTACAAGATAATTCTTTACTTTATTTACAAGAATCACTGCATCTTTTGTACGTCTGGCTGGACGTACTGCCAACTTTTATCATTTATTTGTCTGCTAGACAAATTGCGAATTAGAAAAATGTAAAGATTATTGAGAACAAAAATTTGCAGTTTGTCTGCCAAACAAATTGCGAACCAGACAAACTGCGAAACACCCGTATAAATATATGCCTACAATGTTAAATTTTGAGCTCACACGCATTATGTAAAATTTCTCACTCCAGTACATACGCAAAACAAATATTATTAAAATCGGGCGTAAAGCATAAATCCACCACAAGCGAATGAAAATGAATACATAGTAAAGCGAATAGCTAAACTACAGTGTTAATGGGCAGAGTCAGCCCGTAAGTCAGATTCGTGGTCCAAAGACCTGTTAGGATAGTGACCGTGGGAGTATAAAAGATCAGGGCCCTTATTCTGTAACGATTCCTTGTTTCAAAACCACGTTAATTCCTTAAAAAGTTACGATATCTTCCCAAAAACGTATGCGTTTGACGTTTGTGCGTGGTAAGGTTTAGGTGTGGAATCTATAGATTGCGATACAGAATCAGGGCCCAGTTGGCAGACCGATGAGATGGAAAGATGACATCAGAAAGGTTGCGGGCCAAAATTGGATAGAAACAGCCCAAAATAGGAGGAAGTGGAGGGGCTTGAGGGAGGCTTCCACCGAATTGGTCGAAGAAGGTTTGAGATACATACATACATATAATCACGGCTATTATCCCCATAGGGTTAGTCAGAGACTAGGCAATGAGGACAGCAAAAGCATTCCTCTACGAATTGTCAACTTTTCACCAAATAGCGACTGCACATGTGCTAGAGTAGGGTTGCCTACTAATAAAGTATTTCAAGGTAAGATAAGAAAATAAACAGTTCAAAGATTTAAATATGGCTGGGCTGCGCTGCACCGCGCGGACAACGTTCGCAACTTTTTTACTTTTTAAACAGGTATATGGTTACCAGAGCTCAATGATACTAAAGCAGTATTTTGGATACTTTATTTTTGTTCAACAGTAAAAAGTATAATACAGTGGAAAACAGTATAATTGGCAACCCTAGGCTCAGCGTGACAGGTGGTGAGCTCATCGCCGCTCTATGCTGTTGGAAGTGTGTGCAGTCTGTAGTCCGTTAGTCGCCTTTCACGACACCCAAGGGAAGAGAGGGGAGGTAGTATTCTTTCATTATTTATTTCTTTAATAGTATTCTTTCTTGGGATAAATGAAAATGATATTTTTTTTGCTTGCTGTCGGTTGCAGATGACCTTTACAGCGTAACCGGGCTTGAGACCTTTACAGAGTAACCGGGCTTGAGGAAAAAATGATGTGAATGGTTTTTTTTATGCTTAATAAGACAGCTCTTGACCTCGATCTCGCCTGATGGTGAGCGTAGATGAGGTCTACGATGGAGCGAGCTGCCCCAGAAGATGCCTATTAACTCTCGCCTTGAAGGCATTCAGGTTATAAGTTTTTGGGAACACAGACAATGGCAGAAAATTCCACTCCTTGCCAGTGCGCAGCAAAAATGATGACATAAAGCGTTTTGTGCGACATAGTGGAACTTCTACTGGGTGGGGATGATATCCTTCAGTACGTCTGGAGGTTCGGTGGTAAAAGGGCGATGGTGGTATGAGTTCGAAAAGCTCCTCTGCACACTCTCCGTGGTAAAGTCGGTAAAAGACACACAGGCAGGCGACACGACGCCGGTGTGAGAGGCTGGTAAGCTTGGCCTCGACAAGCGCGTCATCACCGATGAGCCTTATAGCTCTGCGTTCCACAAATCGAGTGCGGCTAACTGGTATTTGGCAGATCCGTCCCAAAACTTGTGCCTTGTACAGGCTGAGGATCTGCTCTGGTGTGAAATACTGCCGCACCTTGTTCAGGATGCCCAACTCTTTTGCTGCAGTCTGAGCTTTGGATGGTTGAGCCGAAGTTGAGAGTTGCAGTCAACTCTATACCTAACAGTGGTTGCTCGGCCGTTTCCTGGTGGTCATACTAATTTGTCATATCAGTATGACTACGAGGATATACATATCCTCCTAGTCATACTGTAACACGATATTTTTAGAAAAAGGTTTTTTTTGTCCACCTGTATATATAAATACTTTTCTGTGAGTTGCCTTTAAATAGTAAGAGGAGTAATAACTTGACATAGGATATCAATTTGCGTCAAGTAATTCACCCTCCCAGTACGTTCCGCGATTGTTCAGAGTTTTCGAGATATGTTTATTTTTTAGAAGTTCTTAGATTTTTCCAACATTCACTTGTTTTTCCGACATTCACTATCTCGTGTGAACATGGCATAAGAGTTTGTTGCTTATTTTTTGCGTTTTGCCACATTTTTATTGTGGTGATAGGATGTTCAGAAACGTAAGTGTGACTAGGAGAGGATATGTATATGCTCGTAGTCATACTGATATGACAAATTAGTATGACCACCAGGGGACGGCGGGTTGCTCCAACCTGACGCGGTGGGCGTGCCCGAGTCCGTGGCGGAGGAGGTGCGCGTGGAGTCGTCGGCCGCCTGCAGCAGCCGCAGCAGCGACTCCTGCCCGCCCCCGCGCCCGCCGCCCGCAGACACCGCCTCCGTCGCCGCCTGCCACACGATATAAGGAACTAGTCACGATGGCTACGAGTCGTGACGCATTCAAAAAGAAAGGACTTCTCGGCGGGAAAGTGAAGCGTCATTATTATTATTATTCACGTATTTATTTATTTTCTTAGGTGTAGGTTTTTTATAATATCCCATATAAAAATAACAAACAAAACTACTATAAAAAATAAAACATTTAACATTATAAAAAACCTAAACCTAGGGTGCCGCCAGCAGCGGGGCAGGGCCCAAGCTACCGGTGGTTAGGGCTGCAGAGAGAGGAACCTCCTGACGATGCGTGCCGTGTCAAGAAGTACCGCCTTCTGTATCTGGCCCTTGATCCAGCCGTCTAGCGAGAGTCCCTTGAGATGTTGGTCGAGACTCTATTATTATTATTATTATTAACAGGCAAGCAGTTGTTACAACTGATAATGCCGGTGTCCTGATTATCGTAATATACTTTAAGTATTATAATCTTATGTTTTTTAAATATATATCTAGTCTATTTTTAAATTGGTTGATGTTGGAGGCTAAGACAACATCATCTGGGAGCTTATTCCACTCTTTTACCACTCTGTTGCATATAAAATGTTTATAGGGATTGTTGTTAGCAACACGGGTACATAGTTTGAAACTGTGACCTCTGAGGTGACTGTTTTCATTTCTTTCGAAAAACGTGTGTATGTCACAGAGGTCATAATGTCATGTCTGCAGTTTTGTTATATTTTCTAAAATTTGTGTGTTTTTCGAATATTAATGTGAAATAATAGTGGATTATTAACCGTTAAGTGTTTGTGAACGTGCATGAGTGTTGGCAAATGAAACAAAACAGTGCAACATCACTTTTCAAATTCTCTCAAGTAGTCCGCGTGAGACCTCAGTAAAGTCCCACATCTTTGCTGAGGACTCAAGGGGTTTGGGGAACATCATTTATCATTCATCTTAATCATCACTCATTATCATCAAGGGAAAAAACAATTAAAAAACTAATGACTAGGCAGTATGCCATATGGCTCAGACCTTAGCCTGTTCCTTCATGGAACAAATATATAAAAAAAAAAAAAAATCAAAACGAAAGTCCACATGTTTAATAATAATAATAATAATAATAAGGCAGGCAGTACTCCTTGACACAGCACGTATTGTCAGGAGGTTCCTCACTCTGCAGCCCTAACCACCGATAGCTTGGGTCTATCCCCGCTGCCGGTGGCAACCTAGGTTAAGTTTTTTATAATATTTTATATTGTAAATAGGTTTTTATATAAAATATGGTAAAAAAATAAACTTAAGAATAATGTTAAATAAAGAGAATAATAATAATAATTTAATTTGACCAAGAAAAACAATAACACTATAAAATTACATTAACTTAAAGCCTATAACCAATGCTATATAATACATTGTAGCATCTGATGCTGGGCTGGGATGTTGGTCCCGTATTCCAGCATCCAGCGCCTCTAGCCTCAGAGTAGTTATTACACATTACTAATAAGCCATAACAGTAGAATAATAATTAGTAACAATGATAATTGATGCAACTTAAACGATAACTTAAAATTTATGTGAGTTTATGTGAGTCCTGATAAAAGCATGGCAGAATCATCTCAGTGACGTCCTATCTATTTTATATTATGTAGTGTATGTAGGTATATATTTGTATAAGTATTGATGTATTTGTGAATGTATAAGTATTTTTTGTATTTGAGAATTTGTATATTTTTATTTTAGTATGTTTATTTCTAAGTAAAAAATTATACTCATGCTCTCTTCCACTCTTATAATTGCACCTACCATGTTATCTCTGCACAAACCTATGGTTGACTGGTAGAGAATGCCTCAGGCATTAAGTCCGACTTGTAATAGTATATTGTTGCAAAAGTTTAAATAAAAAGATAAATATAACATAGGCACATACATCATCAGCCTATAAAGTCCCACTGCTGGGCACAGGCCTCCCCCGTGGACAATAGCATGAGAGGCCATAACCCACCACGCTGGCTTAATAAGTTTTTTTTTAAATTATTTAGGAGACAATTATACATTTACTTAAATAATAACAAATACATATTACACATAAATCAGTTAAGTTTCAACCAATAGTAAATACTTAGTAGCTAAATAGTTCATCGGACAAAGAGGAGTAAGTACAGACTTAACAACTAGCATTAACTAAAAAGAAAAAAGAATTCAAACAATTACAAATTAAATTAATGAACTCACTTGCTTCATAAATTGAGAAGCAGAGGTGTGAAAAATATTAATATTAATAAATTTCTTATTAAATAAATCACAAGAACGAAACAAAAAGGTATTCCCAGCATATTATATAGTATTTGTAGTGGGCACAAAAAAAATAGGGAAAAAAAAGAGTTATGTTGTTTTTTTTTGTTAGCTTCAGGATGGCAAGGTTAAGTGGGACCTACAAGGCTGCATTGAAGATAAGATAGTTCGATTCTCTGTTTGAGGAGAGAACAGACTATCACACTATTTAAAACCAGAATTTGCAGTATGTAATATGAACTGGTCAAGAAGCAATTGAAATGTTAACCTACTTGTAAAGCTGCAGCCAGTTGCTCTTGAGTTATGGGATTCCTTTCTCCTTCTTCGTTGTCCTCATCATCGGCATCCTCATCTTCTGACAGAGCTTCCAGTGAGTAAGCAAATCCAGAAGTAGGTGCTACAAACATACATTCATCAATTGGTTTAATATTATAAAATATGATTAGTATTATAATGACTACTTGAAATTAAATTAATAAATACCATCCAGGAGGCCAATTCTCATTTTTCGAGATGTAGTCTCGAATCGAGTTTTGATTTCGATCTTTATCTCGACCATAAAATCTCGTTATTAACATTTTGTTCACGAATCTCCTATTCTCAGCGCTAATCGACTTCGAGTTTGATTCGAATTTGAACTTTATCGAGTGGTAATCCAATTTAGTTATTCTATACATCTCGAACTCGACATTTCTCGAAGGAGAGCCGCTCGAATTGCTTCGAGTGGTCGGCAGTGGTCGAGACGTAATTTCGAATACGAGAAGCTAATGAAACGTCAAATAGCGGCGAAATTACGGTGGATATGGAGGAGTTAATTTCCAATTTTGTCGTGGAAGTGATTTAAAATATTGAGAGAGCTCGCTCTCTTTTTTTTAAAAGGTGGAAGAAAACTTTTCACTCCTTAACTGTATATCGGTTTCCAACATTTGTAGAAGAAGCTGCTTCTGCTGTGGCGTTGGGTATTTTTTTGTTGACATTGTGTGTGTCTTGTGAATACTAAAATGATCGTTTCGTCACCAAACAAGCACACAACCACAAACAAAAAACATAAAATTTATCGACGATACGTCACGTTTTAAACAATACAAGTTGTTTAAGGAAATTAAATTTGATCACAATGATTTTTCGATACTTATTAAAAATTTACTTCTTTAATTAAAAAGCAAGTTCAATACATTTAAATACTTTTACAGTAAAAATATTTGAGGTACATAGTTGCAACCGGTTTAAAACCGGATGAAACGTGTCAAACGGAACGCATCACGAGTTGATTGCATTAAAAAGAATGGCAATATTTATCAAAAAAACTCGAAGTCTATTTCGATTAGCGCTGAGAATAGGAGATTCGTGAACAAAATGTCGATTATCGAGATTTTATGGTCGAAATCAAAACTCGATTCGAGACTACATCTCGAAAAATGAGAATTGGCCTCCTGAGGTGTTGTGAATCATTTTAAAAAAATATTTTTTTTTGTGAAAATGTTTTTATCAAATTGTTACCTTAAAACATACATATATCTATAATGTTTAAACAATAAAAATGACATATACTCTCACCATTGTCAGTAGCAGTGGCTGCATTAGAACTAGAGCGGACTAGACGCATGAGATGTCTTAGTGCATTGGGCAGATCCGGATGTGCGTTTGCCCCACGACGCATGGTCTGTACATTTGCCCCGAGGGCAGCCAACAACTCCACTTCATGCAGCAACGACAGAGTGACACAGTCCTCAGCCAGTGATGGTGCATTCTCCACTATTTCTGACATAGCATTTTCATCATTCAGCAACTGTAATACAAAAATAATTAAGGTAGTTTGAATTTTATCAGAAACAACCACTAAACTAATCAGTGGTGCCAATTTAAGGTTGCTTCACACATATCATGTAGTCACAGTTCCGGCACAGTGTGAAATATTGTTTCATACATTCTCTCTGAACATTGTCAAAACGAATACGTCCGTGATTAGCTGGTGGCGGCACTGACACTGAGAGCACTAACACTGACAAGTGGGGATGCGTTCACAGAGAATGTATGAAAAGGACTGTGCCAGTACTGTGACTTCTCTGACGTGTGAAACGACCTTTAAGGTTTTTTTCACAGACAAGAGGTTAACACCTTGGCGAACAGTATTCCAGACAATAAAAGTTTTATTGTTATAACTGCTATAGCAGTCTGGTGTCCGCCAAAGTGTTAATGAACAAAATAGTAAGAAGGTAGGCATGGAAGACAACTATCAAGCAAAGTCTTTAATGTCAGTTATCCTGTTGAGAGTAACTCGCCAGACACAAATTAATTTTAATTGTCTTTTCCATAGTCGGCTGCGCGACGCTCGAGAGAAGAGTCTTCTTGATTACAAATACGAAAGGTAAGTTTAATAAGGCTATTTCAATAGTTTGTATTTCTTAATATAGTGTACCTGCATGGCTCTCGTCCACCCTGGCGCGTTAGGTGTGCAACCCAACGTCCTCAGAGATGTATTCAGCTGCTGCAACTCCGCATCAGAGTATGTTGGCTGAGATTGAGGTGGCGGCTGGACCTTCTTTTTCACTACATGGATCATCTCTCCACTCTTCACTCCACAGTCTTGAAGAGTAGCGTTACCTTTCAATATCTTCCCGTGATGTACTAGTTCTGTAAAACGAAACAATAAATTAAGGGGTCGGCAAAGAAGACCGATTTTAATAATTTATAAGTTATAAAATAAAAGTCACTGCCATTGCGTTTTACATTAAATATTATCGCTTCTAAAATACATACCCAATGAAGAAGATGGTACGTTAGCCTTTTTCTCCGCCTCCGATTTTAGATGTTCAACTGTGTTGTCGAGACCAAAATTTTCGAGTTTATGGCGCTCAATGGGGCCAGCTTTTACTTTGATGCCCAAAAATACGCACGTTTGTCCTTCCATTTCTACAGTACTGTCCTGATTATAAACTTGAATGAGATTTATATTATACTGATCTACAATACAATTACAAAAGCACACAAAACACTAACACTAACCCAACCAAGATGACGGATGACGGACGAGATTGAAAATTACCACGAAAAACCTCGAAAAACAGATTTTTTTTAAATCTATTTGTTCCGTGAAGGAACAGGCTAAGGTCTGAGACCATACTGCCTAACCATTAGTTTTTTTATATCTTTTTTTTTTCCTTGATGATAATGAGTGGTGATTAAGATGATGAATGATAAATGATGTTCCCCAAACCCCTTGAGTCCTCACTGAGGACTCCTCGGTAAAGATGTGGGACTTTACTGAGGACTCACGCGGACTTCTTGAGAGAATTTGAAAAGTGATGTTGCACTGTTTTGTTTCATTTGCCAACACTCATGCACGTTCACAAACACTTAACGGTTAATAATCCACTATTATTTCACATTCATATTCGAAAAAACACAAATTTTAGAAAATAAAAACAAAACTGCAGACATGACGCTTCACTTTCCCGCCAAGAAGTCCGAAAAACACAAATATTCAGTTCCTTTTTTTTATATAATTGTTCCGTGAAGAAACAGGCTCAGGTCAGGACCATACTGCCTAGTCATTAGTTTTTTTCTTTCTTTTTTTCCCCTTGATGATAATGAGTGGTGCTAATTAACCACTATTTTACATTAATGTTCGTAAACACACATTTTTTGTAAATAAAACAAAAGAACAGACATGAGACATGACGCTTCACTTTCCCGCCAAGAAGTCCAATAGTCAGTATGTTCCATTGAGTTAGAAATAAGTTATAAAGCTCAATGGTCAGTTCGGTTCGGTTAACTTGGGTCCAAACTTTGAGAATATCAAACGATCGCGCAAAAAACTAATGAATGGCTCGAAAACTACGCTCACATGGTAATATAAATAGAGAGTGTCTCGGGCCATAACGGAGGAAAAGAGAACCGAGTTATGCATGCAGAGACATATATTATGTCTGTGTCACAGACATATACTTCGTCTATGTCTGTGACACAGTATCGAGTGTTTTTGAACTAATTTTTACTTTTTAATTTGGGTTGTCAGAAAATCGCCCATTTAACTAAAGTAAGGGTAGGGGAAGCTACATCCCTTTGCAAACTGCCAAAATCTTTAAAAAGTTAAATGTCAATAAAATAAAGGAAGTGTATAGAGTGCCGCTAGCGGCACTCTATTAGTCAACTGGCAAACCTCGGACCAAAGGCAAACGCTCGACCGGTGACAGCGTCAAAATCGCTCATCAAATTCGCTAGGCTACATCGATATTAATAAGCTAAGGGATATAGAACATACAGGCTTGTCTTAGTATTTTTTTGTTTGATGATAATGTAACGCTTAAGTAAGATTAATAAATAGGTAGTAACCACACCGATCCTTTTGAGTTTTAGTGAATTAGTGTCACTTTACTAAGAAATTCGGGTAGACTCCTTGAGACAATTTGAAAAATGAATCAATCGCTTTTTTCGCCGGAAGTTCGCCAGACAAGCACGTTTGTAAATAAGTACTTATAATGATGACGAGTGACTTACCTACCATAATATGATATTGATATGAGACCAAACCCATTTTTCAGCTTATAATATAAATAAATTAAGACTGAAGACCACAAGCAAACGCTTGCTGCCAAGAATTTCTCAAATATTAACAACTTGACGTCCGTCTGTAATGAAATAAGTGATAACACTAAATGTTACAAACCGCGCGAACATTTAAACAGTTTGATCTTAGATGCGAGTACCCACTAGGTAGTGATTAAAACGTTTGCATCTTGTATGAGTACATCGCCTAAAGTAACTCTATGGCGTAGCGGCTAAGGCTTTCGGGTTTAGTTGTCTAACTACAACAACAATCACATTACTTTTCTAATTGATTATTGTCCTAAATAAAATAAAATAAAAACATTCCAAGTACATGGTTTTGCTAGTTAAATTAAAACTAATTTTAAAATATGCAAACTAGCGAAGCAATGTACTTACTGTTACTTGAAAGGTAATGCTAGAGGTTCAACTAATGCAAAAAGTCCCCGCCCGCGCCGCACCGGTTTGTGATCTTGCCAGTTAGTTACGCAACTTTCACATTACCGAGCTAAAGGATGGGTAACCAAATGAAAAGCGTCTCGAGCTCCTCCGTGCTTCGGAAGGCACGTAAAGCACACTGCGATTGTATTGGCTCAGGGCTTAAGCCTGTTATAGCCCAGTCTGCCTTAGTGCTGTCGTTCATGTGGGAACGTTCAGGACGTTCATAGGAAGACGATGAAGACAACATCGCCTTAATATAGGATTGTTTCATTGTTACTTATTTATAGCGGTAGGTACCGAAAATAAATGAAATTAAAAGTCAAATCATTTAATAAATATACGCCTTCACAGACACAATGACATGATCGTGGTCTCTACGCGACAAGTTAAAATATTTATTTATTTTACATTATTTATTTCACTGCCATTCATTATGAGTTGGTTGATAATGTTTCGAAATAAAACATAGGATTATTTATATGTTCACCAAAAATAATTTTAAAACAATTAATTTTATATAATTACCCTAGTATGTTGATAATGAATCAAGTACAACTTTAAGCCATGTTTCATGCAGTTTCATTGTTGGATACGACATGTGGTACACATCCTTTCTTTATTGTGAGCCTGATGCAGCATTAAATATTGGTGTTATTATGATTAACCATGCTTTTTGAAGGTATCCAGAATCTCCTAAGAAATTGGAACAATATACTTACTTATAGAAAATTGTCATACATAAAAAGTTAGTAGGTAGTATATATTTACCAAAAATAATTTAAAAACAATTAATTTTATTTATTTATTTTATATTCACAGGTTAATCGACAGTTCTATAAAAAGTATAACACTGAAAATGTGAAACAGCAAACCATTTACAGATTCACACAAATAAAAATGTGATAGTAACATTACAAACTCAAGCAACAATTACAATCGATTACTTCACAATCGCCAAATTGATAATAACTAAACTATTACAGAGTATGCTAGATATGAAACTTAACTTGTATTATATGTATAACAAGCCACCTTATGTTAAGCCACCTATTAAAGAAAAAACAATATTATAACAAACACAATAGAACCCACCAGATTTAATAATCGGATAATAATAATGCAAGTTTATACATATAATTACCTTTGTATGTTGATAATGAATCAAGTACAACTTCAATAGCTCAATGTTATGACTAGTAGAAATTGATATAAGTAGGTACTTAAACATTTTGTATAGGTACCTACTGCAAGTAAAATTAAATATCAAGTAAAAAATAACATTAATGTTGAATTTCTTAATATATTCTTATTTCCTTACCTAACTCTCTCAAAGTCAAAGTTTATTAAATATGAGGCTTCACTTTCTCTTATTGACATTAAAACTATATGTGTACTTATAAAAATAAATGCCAATTGTGTGTATAAGAAGGTACTGTTTTTTAGTACCTACCTAAGTAAATCTTTTTAATAAAGTACAATAAACTTAGAACTAAATTAACTTTATACTTAATTTTTCCCCATCATATAAACCAAATCACTATTTTATGGGTTAAATATATTTATGGCACACTGTTCCTTTTCTTAAAATAAAAATGTTGTCAACGAAGGTACTGTTTTTTTGTACATAAGTAATTTTTTTTAAATAAAGCACAATAAACTTAGAACTAAATTAACTTTATACTTAATTTTTCCTCATCAAATAAACCAAATTACTATTTTATGGATAAATATCTTTATGGCACAGACTACTCCTTTTTGTAGAATAAAAACGTTGTCAACATTAGAGCTTTACAAAAAAAAATCATATAAATAACTAAATTCAACGATGCCAAAGCCATGTTCAATGCAGTTTCATTGTTGGATATGACATGTGGTACACACCCCTTCTTTCTTGTGAGTCTGATGCAGCATTAAATATTGTTGTTATTATCATTAACCATGCTTTTTGAAGGTATCCAGAATCTCCTAAGAAATTAGAACAATATACTTACTTATAGAAAATTGTCATAGATAAAAAGTTAGTAGGTAAGTACCTATGTATTATACAAAATTACTTGATATTGTTTTTTAGCAAATAACCATGTTTGTTCACCATTCTGAGGAAGTCCATCCTCCAAATTATGAGGTAACATTTAAGATTTTTGAATCGTTGTCTCAAATCTGCAAAACCACATAAAATAGTTTTATCTTTATGTCAATACTCTTTATTCTAGCAATTTTAACAAAACTGACACTTCCTGGTAAATCCCAATATAATAATAGGCATAATCTTAGATTAAAACAAAAAGGGAAGATACGGCATTAGCGTCTCGTGAGTGAGCCGCCAAAATTAGGCCTAAAGGCACAATTTCACTTCAGTCACAATTTGCCGAGCGAACAGGCTACATCGCACTATTTCGGATATTCTACTGTGTGAAAAAGAGAAAGACGCTACTCCGCAGTCGGTCGTACGTACTCGTCTGTTGCGAAGCGACCGAGACGTCAACGCGCTACTCGCCGACTCCCTCGCGCTAACGTTGAAACTTACCGCTTTGTCTCGCTCGCTCGATTTACACTTTATAGGTGTGCGTGTGTGAGTGTTTGCTTAAGTAGTTGAGTAGGACTTTATTTTGAATAACTACAAGTAGGAGCATGCCGTATCTTCCCTTTTTGTTTTAATCTAAGGGCATAATACTTACCTTTATTATGTAAGTAATAATTTATTTATTTAAACTTACCGTTTGAACGTATTATGTAAGTAAGTAATAATTTATTTATTAAAACTTACCGTTTGAATGTAAGGACTGATATCTTTTCCTATTAAGAAAGATGATTGTCTGTATAAGATTTATAGGGTATAGTCAATAGGTACACCTTACTACACTTAGAGCCTTGGTTAAATACTCTAAGCTACCTGGCAAATTAAATCTTCATTGGAACCTGTAAAACAAATAGGCAATCTAAGTTATAAATTGATAAATGGACATTATGGATAGGTTACATTTAATATTTATACAAAAAGTCCCTTACTGTCACAGACATATAATATGTCTGTGCTTACTGTTGTCTTATTCTTGACCTTTCTTGTCATGATTAAAGGTACTTAGGTGGATTTATTTGGCCCAAATGTTTGTATGGTTTGAGAGCCCCTACAAATTGTTATGCAGCGACTTGCTCTTCGTTGCGGAAAATGTTGCATGACACACATTTATTTGGTCACTCACAGACCTTAGTTAGATATTTGAAAGTTCGTAAACGAGAACTCCGAGAACTATTCACAAGTACAACAAACTCGATTTCGTTAATTTGCTCCAAGTAACGTAGGGAAACATTTCTTCCTTAGCGCCTGAGCACTTGATTATCGCAGTCCACAATAGCCCTAAAAAGAGCATTTTAAACAAAACTTTCACAACACAACTATTCCTTCATCAGCTGATCAAACAATCGCCATTTTGTGTGAATTTTTATCTTCAATGTTTGAGTGATCGCTAGATTAGCGATTCTTGGCTTGTCAAACTGTCAATTAGGTCTATTTTAGCGTAAATTTTACGTCGTAGGTAACTTTTGCTTATGTCAATCCCATACATTCGGTTTATCGTAGCGAAGATTTCGTAGCGTTTAATTTGTTTGCCAATTGACTAGGCCCTCTGTATCTCCATCGGTTAGGGAACCGTAAGTTTTGCGGTATAATAGTGACGCCGCCTAAGCTGCCGTAAAGTTTTTGTTAGACAACAGAAATACTAGCTGCCCTACTCCTGTAGGACACGTGATAGGTTAGAAATTTAAGACAATCGCGAAGCGCAGCGTAGCGATTGTATTGAATTTCGAGGTTATTTTTTTTAATTAGACAACAGAAATTTAACTCCATGCAAAAATATCTTTTGAATATTATGTCGTCTGAACATTACGACAAATAAAAAATTTGTTACGGTTCCCTAACCGATTGAGATAGAATGCCGCTTGTGGCACTCTATACGCTTCGTACTAGGATGCCGTCAATTTAGGGCATCGTAACCGATCGTACTATGTTGCCGCTTGTGGCACTCTATTCACTCTAGGATGCCGTAATGACGGCATCGTAACCGACCGTACTAGAATGCCGCTAGCGGCACTCTATCCACAGCCTAAAATAAACGTCTTCAGTCAGGGACTTCTTGGCGGGAAAGTGAAGCGTCATGTCTGCAGTTTTGTTTTATTTTCTAAAATATGTGTTTTTTCGAACATTAATGTGAATTATTAACCGTTAAGTGTTTGTGAACGTGCATGAGTGTTGGCAAATGAAACAAAACAGTGCAACATCACTTTTCAAATTCTCTCAAGAAGTCCGCATGAGATCTTAGTAAAGCTCACATCTTTACTGAGGTGAGGACTCAAGGGGTTTGGGGGAATATCATTTATCATTCATCATCTTAATCACCATACTACGACTAGGCAGTATGGTCTCTGATCTTAGCCTGTTCCGTCACGGAACAAATATATATTAAAAAAAATGTCTTCAGTCAGTCATCGTGTTTGCATGTCATGTCATTTTCGGAAAATTTCCAATTTTTTTTATCATCTGAAAAGTATAAAATGACGTTGAAGAAATGGTTGGTGTGAATAATAAATTACATGTTCAGAAAGAAATACTCTACAACTTGAAATTAACATCTTGACATGGTAGAAATATGACCTGAAAAATGAAGAACGGGTGCAAAGATTTAGCGGAGGCTAAAGTTGCGGAGCGCAGTGAACGTGCCAAAAAACTTTATCGGTAAGATTTATGTACTAAACAACTAAATAAAAAATATGTATTTTCAATATGCGGTACTTTGTATGTATGTATAATGAAACACTAACATATATTTTTTTCAGCTATGTCACAGATGTAGCAAGGCGCATTGGGGAAGCGACTACAACATGTTGTTCTATTGATGACCTTTTCTCCACACGCTTAGAACTACAGAGGCAAAAAATAAGGGACAACTGTGAGAAATTGCTCTTTCTAGATCCCACTAACTATGGGAAAAAGTCTCTTGAGCTGCTGTGGAGAAAAGTGTACTACGACCCAGTCTGTACTGCCAAAAAGCTAAGAGAAACGGATAATGACAATGATAGCTACCTCTACACTCATATTGTTTGTGGAATTGGACATTTCCACCACCTCCTGACACGAATACAGTCAGAGCTGAATGTTAAGTATAATGATTTGGATTATGCTATAATGAATGAAGATGAGGAAACAGAAGAAATAAAAGAGGCAGGAAGTGAAGAGGAACAGCAGGTTGCTCGCTCGGCAATTCATTTATCCTTAATATACCTGGGGGATCTATGCCGTTATCAGGTTGAAGTTTTCCAGTTAATTGACCCTTCAATCGCTGCTCGGTACTATCTTCAGGCAGCGCAAATTGAATTGACTTCAGGAACACCATTCAATCAATTAGGAAATTTGTATATGGAGAAAAATTATAATCTAGATTCAGTTTGTTACTATATCCACTGCTTAAGTTGTGAATTTCCATTTGATGGTGCAATGGGTAATTTGTCAAAAATATTTGAAAAAAATAACCAAGAGATATTTCAAAGCACAGAGACATCCTCCCGGGTAGAACACATTCAAAGTACAATTTCCAACTTCTTGTCCTTAATTGAGATATGGTATCTTTCAAAAAACGATACAAATATCCCTCAGAGATGTAGTACTATCGCACATCAGCTTAAAATGTGTATGGAATTTGCAAAATCTCCTTTACCAGACATTAACAAAAACTATCAAGAACATATACAAGCCACTGAAGAAGAAAACATGAATCCATCCTATTTGAGTGCCAGTCTGTTACATAAAATTGTGCAGATCTGTTTATTCACTCTTACAAAAATGGTGGAGACAGATGAAGTCAAAGCTTTTGCATGTAAAGCATTCACACTTGCATTGCTGTCACAACTTCTGCAGAAGTTACTCAAAGAAATAGAAGCCATGGGACTTAAGAATCCAGCTAAGAAATACAGACCAAAGGTTATTTCAGTACCAATTGAAACTCAAATAGATAAAGAGCAAAAAGAATCACCAAAAGAGCAAATAGATGTGATTGTAATTGAAAAAACAAATGGTGACTTAGACAGTCCTGATGCATCCCAAGAAAAGGAGGTAATTTCAGAAAAAGACACAGAGAAAGCCCCAAATGGAGATGGTAAAACCTTGAAAAAGTCAACTAAGAGGCGTCGTAGGCGACGTATTGCTTCTTCGGGAAGTTCCGACATGAGCAATGCTGAGACTGAGAGCAGTGAACTAGATACAGAAGATTCTAACTCAGAAGAAGAAGAAGACGAAGAACTCTCAGGGTCCACCTACCACTCTGAAGAAGACTCTAAAACAGATGTTTCTGATGTGGAAGGCTCTGATGTTGAAGAGTCGAATGAGAAGAAAAATGGAGACAACAATAAAACTGATGATCTTAAAATAAATATATCTACAGACAGTAGTGGTGTTACCATTGAAGATACAATCAAAGGTGATACTGTCAAAGAAACAGAGATAAACGAAACAGAAATACATAACTTTTTCTTAGGTAACAACTTCTTATGCAGCATAAAAATACTTCAAGACTGGATTCTCACAGAAAAAGATTTGATTTTGTCATGTGGGGACAGTGGAGAATCACTATTCCAGTGTGTTGTCGACCTTCTAAATATTCTCACGCATTATTTCAACCCAAAAGCAAAGGATTACGAAGAAAGTAAAGGTTGCAAAGTGCTTGATTATGCCAAACATATTGCAAGAAATCTAAAACTTGAATACAAATCAATACCACTGCCAGAAGATGTCTACTTAAGAGGCACTAATATCTGCAAATTTGATAAGAATGCTGCTGAGTGGCAGACATTGGACAGATATAAACCATCTATGTATGAAGAAAATATCATTAGAATATTTAACTTCATTGATTTTGGAAATCAAATTGCAAAAATTGTACCGAGAATCCGTTTTAATCGTTCAATGAAAATATTTTACATAAAGAAGGTTCACCCACCAAAAATTAACGCTAAAGTGAATCACAAGAGGAACAGGGAATGGCACAACACGAAGAAACAAAATGTAAGTTCAAATGTTACGTAATTATTAAATATATGAATCCTGACATTTTCTGATAGTAGTGCTTTCCCAGGGCGAGCACACACACTGAAGCCATGTATTCACTATGCAACAATTAAAGCGCAACACATGACACAACATGTTTGATAACATTGTCATCAGGTGACATGTTATCAACTGATTTCTGTATGGACAGACAACGTTGTTCAACACCAACAATTGACATGCAATAACCTATATTGCGCGTCAATTGTTGGTTGCCTAGTGATCTATCTATCTACTTAGTCGATAACATCTACTGCTGGGCAAAGGCTTCTTCGTTTTTCCTCTACACCAAGCGTGATGAATACATTAGGGGTTGCAGTCCCGGTACTGTGGAGAAAACGGGAATCCCGGTACTGCGCAAACTCTGGTACCGGGAATACCGGAAAATTTCGGTACTTTTCGGTACTGAGATTTTTTTAACCCAGATGTACCTAACGTTTAATATATGGATCATTGAGCAAAATAAAATTTTACACAAAAAGTTTATAATAAAAAAATTGTTTTGTCAATTATTATTGTTGTACTAGCTGTGGGATCACTTTGACGAATGGAATTGGTTAAAGATCATCCGAGTTGAATGTTTTAAATTTAATAGGGTCTATATACAATGGATTTTTATCATGAGTGTTTTAAGGTGAGTAAATAATATAAATTCGTATAAACCAAGACCGTTCGAACGGCGACAGACTCCCTTCTCCAACGGATCCCCTCGGTCAAGATTGTGGTATTGGGAGACTTCAATGCCCACCACGTCGAATGGCTTGGTTCACGCACAACTGACCACGCGGGTAGAGCCGTTCATGACCTCGCTTTGGCCTACAGTCTGTCCCAATTGGTAACCGACCCTACGCAGGTTCCAGATGTGGAGGGCCATGCACCTTCCTTATTGGACCTTCTGCTGACACGGCACCCAGACGGCTATCAAGTTTCTGTTGATGCACCACTATGCTCATCAGACCACTGTGTGATTCGTAGCACTGTGCCTCTCACAGAAACTTCAAAAACATCGAGTCTGGCATTATAGGTCAGCGGACTGGGATGGGATGCGAAGTTTCTTTGCGTTCTACCCATGGTGGCGAGTTTGCTTCTCGCTGGATGATTTTGATGTCGCCGTCGACTCTGTCGTTGATGTGATACTGCAGTGCAGGGAATAAAACCTTTCAATCCAAACTTCCCATTGGCTGCAGGTCCTAACCATGCTTTGGACGTTGCTGCAAATTGGCGTCTCACCAAAAGCGACAACATTACCAAGCCTGGGCTAATGCGGTGTCATCAAAGGATCCAAACACCAGTGCGCTCAGAAAGAGGTACAACTTTACCGCCAGGTCCTTTATGGACATTGCCACGGCGAAGTCATCATTCATAAGTAGAATTGGCGAGAGGCTAGTGCGTCATCCTTTGGGTACGCGTGCGTTCTGGTCTCTCGCGAAAGCTACCTTAGGGATTTTTTGTCAGCCGTCTCTACTACCATTGCACAATACCGATGACTGCCTGGCCCATACTACAAAGGAGAAAGCCGACCTCTTGGGCACTCTTTTCGCATCAAACTCGACCTTGGACGATGGGGAAAACTTTCCACCAACATACCGTATTGCGCTTTTTCAATGCGCAATAATACAAAGGTCAGTTCGTAAGGCTCTTTTTCCTTGATATCCATAAGTCGAGTGGGCCTGATACAGTTCCTCCCATTGTGCTTCGGACGTTTGCTCCTGAGTTGGCGCCGGTTCTAACGCGCCTTTTCCGGCTCTCTTACACTACTGGCGTTGTCCCGAGCTTTTGGAAGACAGCCCTTGTCCACCCGATTCTCAAAAAAGACGATCGCTCAGATCAACTACAGGCCAATAGCCATCACCTCTATGCTCTCCAAAGTAATGCAGTCCATTACAAACCGCCAGCTCTTAAGGTACAGTGGCAGTTAGCTTGGACGTAGCGAAAGCCTTTGACAGGGTACAGGGCTCTTCTCTCTAAACTTCCATCATACGGGCTTCCTGAGAAATAGTGTTCGTGGGTTGCCAGCTTTCTTTCTGGGCGTAGCATCAGAGTCGTAGTCGACGGTTTGTGCTATAACATGAAACCCGTGAATGCTGGAGTCCCGCAGGGGTGTGTGTTAGCAACTACTCTGTTTCTTCTGCATATCAATGACATGTTGCATAACAACATCATTCATTGCTATGCGGACGACAGTACGGGGGTAACGCTCTACACCGGACGAGCTAATATTTCTCTGGAAAGCGTCATTGAGAGCCGGAATAAACACCGAGAACATATTAAGTCATGTCTCAAATTGGGGCCGACATAACCTAGTCCACTTTAACCCCTTCAAAACACTAGTTTGCGAATTTACCGCGATTAAACTTCCCTTCATCGTACCTCTGAACTTTGAGGGAGCTCTCCTTGATACTAATCCGACTATTGGAATCCTTGGCGTAGATATTTTAAGTGACGTTCAGTTTCGAGGTCATTTGGGAGGTAAAGCTAGGCTAATATTGCCGTAAATTTAAGTTATAATATAAGTACCGAAAGTACCGAATTTTCCGGGAAACGAATTCTCAGTACCGGTACTGCGTAAAAAGTCAATTTCCCGGGAAATACCGGGAAAAATCGGTACCGGGAATTCCCGGCAGCATGCCCTAGAATACATGTCTCAAATCAGTATAAGGTTTAAGGCTTAAAGAATTTATTCTCATAAAAAGATTACATAAATGCACTTACATGAAAACATAATTATTATCATAGTTCGTTAGCTGAAGATACAGTCACCGCATAGTATTCATACTATTTAATGTTTGTTGTGTTAATAACGCTCAAACATACTTTAAGATATTGAAACATTAAAAAAAATGGCTTAATTCAATGAAGTTTGTTTGTAAACAAATTACTGATAATTATTTGTGCAAATATCTAGTGTTACCTGGGTTTTTACAATTTTTTGAAAGAAAGACCTGTTTGCGCCATCGCGCAACGGAATAGAGTGCATTTTGGAATGCACTAAGCCGTCGCGCCGCCATGTTGACGGCCGGCGTCGCGCGGGAGTTAGTAGCCCTTGACAGCTCAAGACGAGACTACGCGTCGCGCGCCATTGAACACAGCCTTCGAAATAAGCAGTACATAGTACACAGCATATGTGTAAGGTTACGCCTAACGAACCGCCCCTAGTGAATAGTTTCGTGTAGTGACTGTGCGCCAGGAAACCAACCAACATCGCCGCCCTCAAGCCTCGCCGCCCGTGGTCAGCTCGTCCACCGGTTCCTGACTCATCACCCCGGTAAGTTCCTTTCCACCTCCCGCCTAACAATCTTTACTCTGCCTTCTTTACTCTGCTGTATTCGGCGGTGTCTCCTGACCCGCGAGTACATTTTGGTCCAATCGAGCGCGGAATAACCGCTAAGGTTCAGCCCTAATCTGAACCTAACTTTCTTTTAATTTTCAATTTTAATACAGTCCGCTAAAGATAATTATTTCCGCCCATATTCTTGTTCTATTTCTGAATCTTATATCTAATTCGTGCCATCATTTCGGAATTCATTTGTTCGCGTAACTTTACCCTACCCCAATAAAAATTTGGTGAGGTAGATGTAATTTGTTTGTGGTAGAATTGCGACCACACAACATCCGAATTATCTTGACGCAATTATTTCTGCATGTTGTTTTTATGTTGCTTTCGTGTATGCATCCGGTATTCTGAACCAGGATCACAGAACTATTGTGTCATACAATGTTGTCGTGCCTAAATCGTGCTTGAAATAATAATTCAGCTCAGTTACTTTACCTTTGCCTTTTTCATGCTACGTTTGGCTACCGTTTGGCTACAGATTTAGTTAATTGTATGGTGCCTGGTATTACAACAGCTAAGCTAATTTAACACTGCATAAAATAATTCAGCTTAGTTATTTGGCCTTTATTTTAATTTTTCATGCCATGTTTATCGGCTGCAGGTGTATTTTTCTTACATAATAATACAACAAGATTTAATTTTTTTTTTGAGTGTTAAATTTTAATTTTATTGTTTTGATTGTTGCCTTTGCGAGCGGCTCAGATCTCGTGCATGCTCACCACGCGTGCCAAATAGATTGCTTTATTTTTTCGCCCGTGTTAATTTTGTATCTATTTTTTATTTTTTTTTTTAATTTTTGCCTTTGCGATCGGCTCATTCGTGGTGCGTGCTCACCACATGACCGTAGTGTGTTTCATTTAGTTTCATCAGTTATTTTTTATATCGCTTACGGCTATTTGCGTGCGTCGCCTTCGCTTCTACACACGTTAAGTTTAATTAAATTTTTATGATTAGTTTATTTTTATTTTTTTTTGCTTGCGACTGACTCATTCTTCGCGCCAGTGTCGGCAACAGGTCTGCCCGATTGTGAGCGCCTTGCCCAACAGTGGGCTACGGATAACGTGATTCTTTTGTTTTTGTTGTTTTTGTTTGTTTTTTGCTTGCGGTCGGCTAATGTTACGTACGCGCGTTCAATAAGCATACATACATATACACAGACATACCGACACATACACGCGCTTGACCACCCGTAGGCAATATACAAGGCGCCCCAACTTAGTTTTGCTTTCTTTATTGTTGCGATAATTTTAGCCCATTTGCTCTTACCTTAGTAAACAAATACCTCCAGCCCAACTATAGAATATATACAGGGTGTTGTTCTTTTTACTGCCTTTAAATTTGTTTAATTTTTTATTTTTTTTTATTATTTTTGTTGTCTCCTTTTATTCATCGCAATGCCGACCAAGTCACAAGCCGCGATATTTAGGGAGGCCGCCAAAGCTTTACACCAGCTCCTAGAGGTGGGATCAATGATCATTGCTGGCGACACCAAACATTCCATAACGGAATTTAACGTGCGTTTCGCACAGATACAGGGTATAAAGGAGAAGCTGGACTCAGTGTACTACAACATTCTCGACGAAGAGAACTTAGACGAGGGGGTTGAGAGGACATACACTGAGAACCACACAAAAGCCTCCGGAGCATACCTGGGGATACTTGTGGCTAGGGAGGAAATCTCACCCTCTTCCACGTCGTCCCCAACCCATAGCGCTCAGCCCAGTTTCGGCGTCAATACGCCCACCGCCGTCCTCCCCAAGATAGCGCTGCCCAGGTTCAGCTCAAAAGTGGAGGACTGGCCTTCCTTCATTGCGCTGTTTAGAAGTTTGACTGACGACATGGCGACCCTGTCGGACGCAGTCAAGCTCCACTACCTGTTCTCAAGTCTCAGCGGTGAGGCATTAAGTATGGTGTCCCACTTAAAGGTCACCAATGAAAATTTTGCCGTGGCCATGGACATCCTTACAAAGCGATACGAGAACCGCCGGGTTCTCATCGATAGTTTCGTCGACATAATCCTGGGGCTGCCGAGCATCCACACGCGCTCTAACATACGCACACTTTTCCTCACTCCGCTGGTATCCGCCCAGTGTGCTCTTAGTAATTTGGATCTGCCCATAGGAGACGACTACGTGTTTGTGTCGATAGTGGTGCGAAAGCTTAAGGGTGAGCTCCGCACGTTATTTGAGCGCAGACACGGGTCTAGCAGCACCCTGCCCACGTTGAGTGACCTCATCTCCTACCTCGAGGAGCACGCGCGCTGTGTGGAGACAGAGTTCTCCAACGTAGCCCAGCCGCAGCCCATTCACGCCCTGCCCGGCCCTTTTCGTAGCCGCGCGCCTCCACAGTTGCCCCATCGCACTTATGCTCAGATGGCTCAGCAACAACCCGACCATTACCGTGGCCGCTCCTCAGCTCCATCGCCTCACCGCGCCTACGATCAGCCTACTCACCAACCGTCACGCCCAGCGCAGCAAATGCGTCACCGCCCATCCACCTCCCCGGCTCGCAGTCAGCCCTTCCCCGTCTACTCGGCCTTCCATCAAAGCTGCTCCTCGTCATCGTCCTCGTCCTCTTCCTCACGCTCGACGCCCTACTGTCCCTATTGTGCCATTAGGGGACATACGCTCATGACGTGCAGCTGGTACAATGCCCAGCCAACACAGGGCCGTTGGGACTTCGTACAGGCACGCGAGCGCTGCCAGCGTTGTCTCGGCCGTCACTACGAGAGCGAGTGCAGGTCAAGGGGGGCATGCAAGAACTGTGGGAGTACGAACCACCACACGTCCCTCCATCGACCAGACGGCCCAACGCACTCAGCTCATTCGTCGTCTGTACATGGGCCCCCACCACAGCTGACAGAGCACTCGAGGGAGCGTCCCAGAAACAGCAGGCGGCACGAACCCGCACATGCCAAACAGGCGCAACCCAGCTCTGCTCACAGAGCCAGCCCGCCCAGGTCCGGTTCGCCAGGTAGGCCCCGCGAACGCCGCCAGCAATTATGACTCCCTACTATCACAGAGCACCCTAGCGAAGAGGTAGATTTAGCCCATGCCCAGTCAACCCATGCCCACACAGCTGATACATACTCAGCTCATACAATTTCAGCTGATACTCAATCAGCTCACTCACCTTCTGTGCCCACTAGCACACCCATTTTGTTGCCAACCGTCTCACTAAGAGTCGCGGACGTACATGACCATCTTCACACAGCTAGAGCTTTATTGGACTGTGGCAGTATGCTGACGTTAATAACGTCACGCATGGCACGACTTTTGAACCTGCCATCAAAACCCACTTCTTTAAAAATTACAGGAGTTGGGAATCAGCACAAACATGAGTCAAAGGCGGCAATAACAATAGTATGCCGACCCACTCACAATGATACTCCTACAATCACTGCCACAGCTCACATTTTAAAAAACGTCACTGGCTACCTTCCCTTAGAGAAGGTACCAAACATTTCCCACGTACTAGGCCAGCCACCCGTGCCATTGGCTGACCAGCTTTACCACACACCAGCCCCGATCGACCTCTTATTGGGGTCGGACGTTCTTGGCCAGGTGTTGGACGGGACTAAGGTCTCGTTGGGCCCGGGCAAGCCCATAGCCTTCGGCACGATTTTCGACTTCGCGTTGATAGGACCCATTGAGGACTTGTATGCGCAGCCGGCGCAGCAGGTTAACTCAGCTCACGTCGTCAGCTCACAACCAGACTCAGCTGAATCAGCCCAGGACATACGTCAGAGTCTGGAAAGGTTCTGGGAGTCTGAGGAGCCCCTCCCTCAATCCCACACTCATAATGATCCCCTGGAGGAACAATGCGAGGAAATCTTCCGCTCTACCACTACACGCGATCCCTCAGGCAGATATACGGTCGCTCTGCCCTTTCTAAAGGACGCCCCTCAACTAGGCAAAACTCACCCTATCGCATTACGCAGATTCCTCAATATTGAGAAGAAGCTAATGGCGAACCCGTCTTTGCGTTCAAAATACGTCGACTTTATGGCCGAATACATCGACTTAGGGCACATGGCTCCCTGTCACCCAAATACATTCGCCCATAAACCGCACTTCTACATCCCTCACCATGGCGTATTTAAGTCAGGGTCGGACAAGCTGCGCATTGTTTTTGATGGTAGCTGCAAAAGCTCCAATGGTGTCAGCATAAATGAATGCCTACACACAGGCCCCGCCCTTCAACAGGACATTGTGGACATCATCATGTCCTTCAGAACGCATCCAGTCGTTTTCAGCACTGACATCCAGAGGATGTTCAGAAATGTGCTGGTTGCCCCAGACCAGAGACGGTATCAGCTGATACTATGGCGGTCCTCACCAGATCACCCTCTGCTCACCTACGCCCTCAATACAGTCACGTACGGCTTAAGATCAAGCCCATATCATGCAATCCGCACCCTGCTCCAGCTGGCTGATGATGAAGGCCGTCGCTACCCTGGAGCCGCTCAGGTTCTTCGCAAGTCTATCTTCGTTGATGACATCTTG
Organism: Scoparia ambigualis; assembly: GCA_963921215.1. Classification (NCBI taxonomy): domain Eukaryota; kingdom Metazoa; phylum Arthropoda; class Insecta; order Lepidoptera; family Crambidae; genus Scoparia; species Scoparia ambigualis. The sequence continues at coordinate 9,982,896 of OY992521.1, read as the reverse complement.
TGTGGTCATGACACGGTTGAATCCGCCCAAGCACTTCAGGACGAGTTGATAAGTCTGCTAGACCTAGGCGGCTTTCAGCTCAGTAAGTGGACATCTAACTCGCCTAAGCTGCTCGAGAGATTTCCCGACAACCAATGTGACATGCCCAAGGACTTCGACATGAACCCAGAATCCACGTCCATTAAGGTCTTGGGTATACAGTGGAGCCCTCAGTCAGACGAGTTCACTTACCGCATCTCTCTGCCCCCCATCACACATGTCACAAAGCGGTCTATTTTAAGCACCGTAGCCTCACTTTATGACCCAAACGGCTGGGTTTCGCCCGTTATCTTCCGCGCAAAGCTGCTGCTCCAGCAATTGTGGCTACTGAAGCTGGAATGGGATGAGCCCACTCCCTCTGAAGTACAAACGGAGTGGCACCACATCTCAGAGGATCTACCGCTGTTGGCTAGCATTCGTTTCCCTCGGCACATTTGTGCAAACAAAGGCTCAGCTGCATACTCGCTTCACGGGTTTGCAGATGCCTCTGAAGCCGGGTTTGCCGCCGTTGTTTACCTCCATGAGCTCGATGCCTCCGGAGATACTGTGGTACACTTGATTGTCGCCAAGTCGCGAGTCGCACCAATCAAGAACCGCCTCACAATCCCCAAGTTAGAGTTGTCGGCCGCCACTCTACTCTCCCAGCTCATGATCCGTGTGTCGGTTCAGTTATCGGCCCATATCAGTCTACAACAACACATATGTTGGTCAGACAGTACGATAGTCCTGGCCTGGCTCAATACACCGCCTCACCGTCTTCAACCCTTTGAAGCCAACAGGGTAGTCAAAATCAGCTCAGGCTCACCAGAATGTACCTGGCGACACGTACCTTCTGAGCTCAACCCGGCAGATTGCGCAAGCAGAGGAATGTCTGCGCAATCCCTGTCAGCCCACGACCTATGGTGGTCTCCCACGTGGCTTGGACAGCCTTGTGAGTCTTGGCCTGCGATGCCCTTAGCTCTGGGCCATCACGCCCTGCCCGGCCTTAAGCCCAAACACGTCCCGTCACTGGTCACAGTGCCCGGTCTTGACTTTGACCTGCTCACTCGGTTCAGTTCACTAGACAAGCTCGTCGGAGTGACAGCTTGTCTAAAACGCTTTCTGCACAACTGCAGACACCACCCAGATTCGCGACGCTCAGGCCCCTTGTACGTCAGTGAACGAAGAGAGGCCCTACTTTACTGGGTGCGCAGTGTCCAGCACAATGAGTTTGCGGAGGACATCCACCGCCTTCAAACTGGCAAAATCTGCTCCGTCAGACTCCAGCGGCTGTCACCTCTCATTAAAGATGAGCTCCTTAGAGTTGGTGGACGACTGTCCCATGCGTCTATCCGATATGACGCGCAGCACCCGCTCATACTTCCCAGCTCTAGCCCACTTGTAGACCTTATCATTGACCACTACCACAAAATACACTGCCATCCTGGCGCTGACACTTTACACGCTATCCTACGCCAACAATTTTGGATATTGTCCGCGCGCCGCATCATTAGACACCGAGTTTTTAAATGCATTAGATGCTTTCGATGCCGGGCCCAGCCGCAAGCGCCCTTCATGGCCGACCTGCCAGCCGATAGAGTTACGCCTCAGCCAGTATTTAGTCAAGTCACGACCGATTTTGCCGGACCATTCCTCGTTAAATCTAGTACCCTACGTAATGTTAAACTCTTAAAAGCGTACTTTTGTATATTCGTGTGCCTCTCGACTAAGGCGGTTCATTTGGAACCGGTCTCGGACCTCAGCACGGAAGCGTTCCTCGCGGCATTACAGCGTTTTATAGCACGCCGCGGTGCCCCGGTTCTCATCCGCTCGGACTGCGGTACAAATTATGTAGGCGCTAGAAATCAGCTCATCGAAGTACAAAACTTTCTTGCCTTGAATAATGACACGATTGCGCACAAGCTCGCTGGTCAGCACATTACTTGGTTGTTGAACGTCCCTAAGGGACCATGGTTCGGTGCGTTACATGAGATCAACGTAAAATCAACAAAGCAACTTTTATATCGCGTAATTGGCGAACAACACCTCACATTCGAGGAATTCTCCACACTTTTAGCTCGAATTGAAGCGGTCCTCAACTCAAGACCTCTCTGCCCACTTTCGTCTGATCCTTCAGACTTTGAGCCGCTTACAGCCGGACATTTCCTTATAGGCCGCCCACTAACGGCCCTTCCCGAACTATCCGTGGAAGATAGGCCGATCTCCACACGTAGGCGATTCCAGATGGTACAGGCCCTTTCCCAGCGCTTCTGGACGCTGTGGACCCAGTCCTACCTGCATACCCTTCAAACCCGCTCCAAATGGTTGTCCCCATCCTCCCCTCCCCGAGTCGGCGAGCTCGTCCTCATCAAGGAGGACAACCTGCCTGCCCTTCAATGGAGACTGGGGCGCATTACTCGCACCCTGCCTGGGAAGGATGGCGTCGTGCGGGTGGTGGACCTGGACACCGCCAATGGACACCTCCGGAGGCCTGTGTTCAAGATTGGCTCCCTCTGGATGAGATCACCCCTGGGCCCCGGGAAGATGTTTGCGCCATCGCGCAACGGAATAGAGTGCATTTTGGAATGCACTAAGCCGTCGCGCCGCCATGTTGACGGCCGGCGTCGCGCGGGAGTTAGTAGCCCTTGACAGCTCAAGACGAGACTACGCGTCGCGCGCCATTGAACACAGCCTTCGAAATAAGCAGTACATAGTACACAGCATATGTGTAAGGTTACGCCTAACGAACCGCCCCTAGTGAATAGTTTCGTGTAGTGACTGTGCGCCAGGAAACCAACCAACATCGCCGCCCTCAAGCCTCGCCGCCCGTGGTCAGCTCGTCCACCGGTTCCTGACTCATCACCCCGGTAAGTTCCTTTCCACCTCCCGCCTAACAATCTTTACTCTGCCTTCTTTACTCTGCTGTATTCGGCGGTGTCTCCTGACCCGCGAGTACAAGACCATTGTTAGTTTTTTTCTCTTGATTCTCTCTCAAGAAAAACTAACAATCCGAGTGTCACTAAATGTTTGCACAAAGAAAGTCAATAAATTGTTTACAAACACTCTTCATCAAAGGGGAACGCTCAAAAACTGCCTAAAATAGACAGAAACTACATATACCTCTTAATTCCATTTAAAATTAAATATGAATTATCAAAATGTTCTCAAGTCTGTTTAACTAAGGAAAGTTATTTCGAATTCTATTGGATTTATTTTGATTCACTGAGTAATAATCTTAAAGTTCTTAGTTGACATGTCACATGTCTTCCTAGATGTTCCTGGCGACAAGATATTATTCGGCAAAGGCCAATCAAACAATCACAAAAGTGAGCGTCAAGTTGGCAGGCACACCACGGAATATGGCAATACCAAATTGTCAGTGAGTGAGGCAAAGGACATGTGATTTAAACAGACATAACAGCTTTTCTTTTGAGCCCCTTAAAACTAATAGGATTTTATTTAAATAATGGGATGCTAAATGATCAGACTTGTTAAAGCACGCTGAATCAAAGGAAGTGATTAAAATACTGTCTTTTGTGAGTGAGCGTCAAGTTGGCAGGCACACCACGGAATCAGACGGTTTTGACTATGTCAAAAATTGTGTATAAATAGTGATAAATAGTGACGTATAGCATATAAATAGTGATACTTTGGTTCAAAAGATATTTGAGTATCTTGGTGTGCCTGCTAACTTGACGTCAAGATAGCAGGCACCTTAAGAAATACAGTTCGTATCAATGTGATTTATATGTCAAAAAACTGTGCATAAATAGTGAATCGTATACGCAAAATTTCAACAATTGTACTTCAATACAAACCGAGATATAGGTCTCTAAGTGGGCTGCCAACTTGACGATTCTTGCGATGGCGATTCCAGAGAAACGGGTTGAAGTTTTAAACAAATAAATACATGAAAAAATTGTGTGTGAAATTGTGAATCTTTCAATATCAATAAAAAAAGAATTCTTCTTTGCTATTTTCCAAAATTCTAATGTAAACTTCTACCATACATTCGATTTTAAGTACAATCGTGCACAATTTTATTTATTGATTTAAGATACCGACTGACAAAGTCTATTTATTTTTAATTCAAGTCCTAAAATTACACTTAAATCTACTGTTGTAATGTCAGTTTCACGTTATTTCTATGGAAACTTATGTCAAGCAATTTGTAATTTTAGTGACTCGAATTAAAAGTCTCTGATAGTGATGGACGAGCGATTATCGCGAATGACCGAGAGATGGCGTGATTTTGTTTACGTGCGGTGAGCCGGTGATACGAGAATGGTGCGCGAAAAGTTTTATTTGTTTGTGTTGAAATTGGTAAGCAGTGAGTACATTTGCATCAGAAGTGAAAGTGTTTAAATCGTTTAATAACAACCTACATTTTTATAGGTACGCAGCTTATTTTCTATTATGGTATTTACAAAAAAGATATACCTAGGTACTTCGGGGTGGCCGTCGCTTTACCACTTTGCAGCGATTTTCGTGTGAAGCGCACTGACCGCCCGGATACCTACGTGCCCGTACCAAATAGATGAAGCGGTGTGCAAGGGATTTTGAACTTTAGACTAGTACAGCGACGGAGTCCGCCATTGTACCTAATGTGAGGTAAATATTTTCTCAGTCATTCAAAACTTTTCATATTTACTAGTCGACCAACATAGATAGGCGCATGTCAGCTAGACGTTTATCACAGTTGTTCAATAATTTACAAACTAAACGTAACTAAACGGTTAATTATGTTGGTCGTGTAGTAAATATGAAAAGTTTTGAACAGCGATATTTACGTTACACTAGATAGGCCCTTCCGAACACGCACTATGTTCCACTCATCTGCGGAGTCGACTCAGTACCTTGCTTTAGTGTGGCTTTGACATTCGCGCGTGCGGAGCGGCGAAAATAATTCTTTATTTCTTTTCAAAGTGTACACGTAGACGTTTACTACAATTCAGTTGTCAAGTAAGGGAAATTAATTGTTATTCTAGTCATTTTATATCGTATTAAACTACGTTGTCTTTGACCGATCTGGCGCTGCGGCGCTGCGATGTCTGTCTGTTGATTAGACGACATTTAAATGTTTAAGCGCTGCAGCGAACTTTAGGTCTCTCATTCCAGAATTTGAACAAATGGTTTGTATGAACGTTCTTGTCTATACTTCTAGGTCAATGGTTCTGAATGACTGAGAAAATATCTACCTCACATTAGGTAGGTACCTAGGTATATCTTTTTTGTAAATACCATAATAGAAAATAAGCTGCGTACCCATAAAAATGTAGGTTGTTATTAAACGATTTAAACACTTTTACTTCTGATGCAAATGTACTCACTGCTTACCAATTTCAACACAAACAAATAAAACTTTTTGTGCACCATTCTCCTGTCACCGGCTCACCGCACGTAAACAAAATCACGCCATCTCTCGGTCGTGCCTAGTCTTTTATGACTAATAAACAAAGAATGAGCTACGAATAGTTATTCCGTGTTTTGTCTCTTTTACTCTGATTAAAAATTACGTTTAAATGACAGGAACAAAACACGGAATAACTATTCGTAGCTTATTCTTTGTTTATTAGTCATAAAAGACTAGGCAGGTAACTTTAACATTTAATGCACTAGGAATATACTTGACCCTTGTTAAATTTACGAAAGATTAGCTTGGTAAGTACCTACTATGAAGTAATACGTATTAGTCGACTAACATAATTAGGCGCATGTCAGCTAGACGTTTAGCACAGTTAATCAATAATTTACAAACTAAACGTATCTTCTTTGATATTCCATTTTAAAATCTGACCACTCAGCATGTGCAAACTAATTGAAGTGCAATATATTTAGATTGTTAATCATTGAACAATTATGATAAACGTCTAGCTTTAATGCGATTAATTATGTTGGTCGAGTAGTAAATATAAAAAGTTTTGAATGACTGAGAAAATATCTACCTCACATTAGGTACAATGGCGGACTCCGTCGCTTTACCAGTCTAAAGGTCAAAATCCCTTGCACACCACGTCGTCTATTTGGTACGGGCACGTAGGTACCCGGGCGGTCGGTGCGCTTCACACGAAAATCGCTGCAAAGTGGTAAAGGGACGGCGACCCCGACCGTACCTAGGTATATCTTTTTTGTAAATACCATAATAGAAAATAAGCTGCGTACCTATAAAAATGTAGGTTGTTATTAAACGATTTAAACGCTTTCACTTCTGATGCAAATGTACTCACTGCTTATCAATTTCAACACAAACAAATAAAACTTTTCGCGCACCATTCTCGTATCACCGGCTCACCGCACGTAAACAAAATCACGCCATCTCTCGGTCGTTCACGACACTCGCTCGTCCACCACTACCCGAGACTTTTAATTCGATCCACTAAAATTACAAATTGCTTGACATAAGTTTCCATAGAAATAACGTGAAACTGATATTACAACGGTAGATTTAAGTGTAATTTTATGACTTGAATTAAAAATAAATAGACTTTATGTCAGTATCTTAAGTCAATAAATAAAATTGTGCACGATTGTACTTAAAATCTAATGTATGGTAGAAGTTTACATTAGATTTTTGGAAAATAGCAAATAAGAATTCTTTTTCTATTGATATTGAAAGATTCACAATTTCACACACAATTTTTTCATGTATTTATTTGTTTAAAACTTCAACCCGTTTCTCTGGAATCGCCATCGCAAGAATCGTCAAGTTAGCAGCCCACTTAAAGCCCGTAATATCTCGGTTTGTATTGAAGTACAATTGTTGAAATTTTGCGTATACGATTCACTATTTATGCACAGTTTTTTGACATATAAATCAAATTGATACGAACTGTATTTCTTAAGGTGCCTGCTATCTTGACGTCAAGTTAGCAGGCACACCAAGATACTCAAATATCTTTTGAACCATAGTATCACTATTTATATGCTATACGTCACTATTTATACACAATTTTTGACATAGTCAAAACCGTCTGATTCCGTGGTGTGCCTGCCAACTTGACGCTCACTCACAAAAGACAGTATTTTAATCACTTCCTTTGATTCAGCGTGCTTTAACAAGTCTGATCATTAAGCATCCCATTATTTAAGTAAAATCCAATTAGTTTTAAGGGGCTCAAAAGAAAAGCTGTTATGTCTGTTTAAATCACATGTCCTTTGCCTCACTCACTGACAATTTGGTATTGCCATATTATGACAATTGACGTTTCATTTTGTCATTCGTTCACTCAATTCAATGTCTATCGTTTGCGACTTGAAATTACAGACTGCTATTTAATATTATTTACGACGACCGTGGCTATTTTTAAAGGGCATTCCTATTGCCCACATTATGTCAATAATATGGTACCTAGCAGTGGCGAAGCGTGAAATATTGAGAGAGGTAAGCCGTAACAAAAAAAAATGCTTACCTACTCCGAGCGCGGTTACGCAGTCTTGAGTCCTTAACGAAAATTTGTGATTGGCATCCTGGCTTCCGTCTTGTATAGGCAGATGTATCTTCAGTCCTCTTTTACTATACGTGTAAGCACTGAGATATTGAAACAGTGTCTTGCAAGCATAATAGAAGTGGCTATGATAAAAGCCGTTTGTGGTGAAATGATGATATGATGTAAATTAAACAAAACTTAATAGACAAAGTACTAATAATTTTTATTTTTATTTTCATTTATTCAGGAAAACATACAGTCATATACAATAATAACATTTACAAAACAATTTACAAACAGACCAGATAGTTCCATTAAATATTACGAAAACAACATATTTGAGTTTTCACAATTTACCTTAGCGCTTAACCAAAGCCAAAACAAAGTTATAACAAAGACAAACCATTTAAATAAAATCAGTTCCATTAAAATTGTCTATTAAATATGATATTACCAATTCTTTGTTTAAATAATGATAACGATGAAGAAAAAATGTCAACATCTTTTAAGTTTTCGTCGTAATATCTGCAAGAACGTCTAATAAAAGTGTTTCTAGCGTAATTTGTAGAACAATGAGTATAATAAAAAGTACTTTTAGAACGCGAGGAGACTCTAGGAACTTTAAAATTGATTAATTCGAGTAATGAAGCACAATCAATTTTACCGTTGATTATTTTATAAAGAAAAGCTTCATCCAAATAAACACGTCTATTCTCTAAAGAGTCTAGTTTATGCCTTTTAGAGGCCGTGTCATAGTCTACAAAATAATGCCCTGTCTGATAGTCTAAAGCTTTTAGAAACTTGTTTTGAATTTTTTCTATGCGAGCAATATGAACGAAGTATTGAGGGTTCCAGACGACGCATGAAAATTCTAACAAAGATCGGACGAAAGAGTAGTATAGAACCTTATAAGTAAATGGCTGTTTAAATGGTCTAGCTAGGCGAATAATCATTCCAAGCTGCTTGAAAGCTTTAGAGACAATGTTGTCAATGTGCATGTTGAAATGTAGCTTGGCATCAAGAATCACTCCTAGGTCTCTGATTTCATATACACGTTTTATTTTTTTTTACCAGAGATCACATAATCAAAAGTTGTCGGGTTATGTTTACGAGTGAAAGATATAGTGTAACATTTATCAGAATTTAGAAACAATTGGTCTTTTTCACAGTAGTGTTCAAATCTATGCAAATCAGACTGCAATTTAAGGCAGTCGTCAGAGGAAGAAATTGCTCTAAAAATCTTAGTGTCATCTGCATAAAGCAAGTAATTCGAATCACAGAAACAAGAACCAACATCATTAATGTAGATTGTAAACTGAAAAGGGCCTAAATGTGAACCCTGCGGAATGCCAGAGGGAACTTGGAGGAATCGTGAAGTGTAACCTTTCAATGCTACAGCTTGGCTTCGATTAGATATACACTCGGCGTCAAAAAAATCGCACCTCTTAGAAAATCACTTTCAAATGTCATTTACTCTTGATATGCACATGCAGTCGCATTAATTATGATTTTATTTACAAGGTTACTTAATTAACTTAATAAAAAACATTACTTTTCATTATCAAATAAAACCTAATGCAACAAATAAAGTGTCACAAAAATTCGATGCAAATTTTGCTACCCGTGAGAGTTGCTAGTTGCGCTTCCTTTGTGGGTATAAAACGGTCAACACGGGTTCAATGTGGGTCATTCGCTATTCAACCGTTGAAGAGGACACACGCACAGATTTTGATGGATACCACAGCTGATAAAGCCGCTCAAGTGGTTGCACTACTGCAATCAGGGGTGCGGCAGTGTGATGTCGCCCGGCAACTGAACCTGAGCTGTTATTCCGTTCGAAGAGTGTACCAGCGCTTCATAGAGACCGGTGGCTATATCCGCAGACACGGTTCGGGTAGACGTCGCTGCACTTCGGAAAGAGACGACCGGTTCGTTGTGTCGAACTCTTTGAGAAATCGTTTCTCCAACGCTGTTGAGTTGCAACAGCAGCTCCAGGCAGTTCGCAGACGCACCGTAAGCGTATCTACGGTTAGAAGAAGATTGAAAGAGAAGAAGATAGCGGCCCACAGAGCTGCTACGGGTCCAAAATTGACTGCAGCGCATCGGCGAGCCCGCTTGCAGTTTGCTCGTGACCACGTCGATTGGACCCTTGAGCAGTGGAGAGCTGTTCTCTTCTCAGACGAGACGCGAGTGTGTCTTTTCTGCAACGACCGACGGAGAAGAGTATACCGGAGGCAGGGTGAACGTTTCGCCCAAGCCTGCATCCAGGAGACGGTGGAATATGGTGGCGGATCCTGCATGTTCTGGGGCGGTATGTCTGCTGCCGGCAAAACCGACCTTGTCTGCGTCTCCCGGACTGGAGGTGCTCGCGGACAAGGGTCGCTGACTGCTCGCCGCTATGTCACTGAGGTCCTGGAAGTGCATATGGTCCCCTTTGCCGAATCTTTTGGCGAGGGGTTCACATTAATGCACGACAACGCTCGCGCTCACACTGCAGGCATCGTGAGCGACTTCTTGCAGAGGTCCCAAATCTCTGTGATGCAGTGGCCAGCGCGAAGTCCGGATCTGAATCCTATAGAGCACCTCTGGGACCATCTTAAACGTAAGGTTCGATCTCGGGATCCAGCTCCTTCGACTCTACAGGAGCTCCAAGACGCGGTGATTGAAGAATGGGGGCTTATCCCTCAAGAAGAGCTCCTGAAGTTGGTGAGGTCCATGAGGGACCGTATGGAAGCCGTGATCAGGGCAAGGGGGGGTAACACTAGATTTTAAGTTAATTTTAAGACACTTTTTGTACATTTTTCTTTGTAAATTATCTGTTGTTAATTAGGACTTAATTAAGGATTTTTATTATTTTATTAATTTTAATGTTGTTTGTATAATTATAATTAAACAGAAAGTTAAATTTAATTGTTTTTTGATACTCCTTTTTTTACCTTTCTAATGATACCCAACACTATCCTCTACATAAGGTTTAAGAATTTTTAAAGATGATTTTTAAAAGGTGCGATTTTTTTGACGCCGAGTGTATAAGAAGACAGCCAACGAAGTAGATCACCGTGTATACCGAACTTTGATAATTTCGTGACAAGTGTGGTGTGGTTTATTTTGTCAAAAGCTTTCGAAAAGTCGGTATACACGGCATCCACCTGATAGTCCGCATCAAGAGAGTTAAGAAGAAAGTCCGTATACAAAACTAAATTAGTTTCAACACCACGGCTTCGGAAGAAACCGTGTTGCTGCTGTGATATATGACGAGACGCCATCAAACTAAGCTCATCCGTTACAATTTTTTCAAAAATTTTGCCAAGTTATCATAGCTTAGAGATGGGTCTATAATGTTCAACATTATGTTTATCACCTCCTTTAGAAATAGGGGTAGGTGTAATAATAATATAATACTACTTATACTCTAAAGCTATTCGTCTATTCTTTCTTACAAAGTGCGCTAAGACATTATCATAAAAGCCGGGAAGAATCTAAAGCTATTAATGCCGACATCTTACAATTCTACAGATTACTTTGCAAATCTACTTATTCTAAATACGTAATTTCAACTTATTACAATATCTACTTACCGCAAATACCTAATTACAACGTACGTCTTCGTAACTACTTTCATCACTACACACAACACAAATAAACAAAGTCCAACTACAATACTAATCATTCTAATAGGTGAAACTAACTAATAAATTCAAATACTAATAAAACACAGTCATGCATTCAATGATGAATTGCAATTACGTCAAATTATCTGTCAACAGAACACAAACCGAAAACAATATTCCTCCATCCCGCTCACGCACAGGCAAATTGTATAACTTTCTCTATCAAGTAACTCGAATAAAGACGGCTTACCGGCTGCTAATACGCGGGTGGGTTTATTGACCTTTATGTGACGTCATGACGTAAATTTTGTACAGAAGTTTAACTGCCAAAAAGCCGATCGCGCCTGCGGCTTATTTTATAGCAATATGTTGTTGAAAAGCAAATTTTGTTGATTTAATGTCCATAGTGTAGGTGTTTTGTTATGTTTCTTTTATATATTTACTTTTATAATTACTGATTGTGCCATTTCTCAATTCAAGTAGAGAGTGGTTGTGTTCTAAACTTCTGAAGGGAAGCCGGTGGGAATCGAGTTGTATGGAACCTTCGTCACTGGTACCTAGCTTGGGCCAGGTACCAATCCAATATTTATCCACCTGCACAGTTTCTCGATGACTTGTTATTAGTTTTTGAAGATTAAAGGGATGTCTCATTTAATTTTTGTTTATTTTGCCCTGTTTTTTACTTACCATAGACGAACATAATAAATTGGACTCAGCGTAACTTAACGCTTACAAGTAAAGCATTCCTCGATGTGTTGAAAACCTTGTAAGTGTTATTACTCATGTTGTGCTGACACCTCCTCCACCCGGCTGGTGGAAGACAGTGTGTGCAAGATAATTAAATCCTGTTTTCTTGACAACTAGTCAATATTGGTTCCTTCTTTTTACGTCAGTGGACATGACCTATCTTTTAGCAAGAAGGCTTAAAACAGGTTTCTCCCGAGTTTTTAGACAAATATTCAAATTGTAATGGATAACTTGCTATTTAGAGTACAATATGGGTGAGCGTCAAGTTGGCAGGCACACCATGGAATTAGATGGTTTTGACTATGTCAAAAAATTGTGTATAAATAGTGATAAATAGTGACGTATAGCATATAAATAGTGATACTATGGTTCAAAAGATATTTGAGTATCTTGGTGTGCCTGCTAACTTGACGTCAAGATAGCAGGCACATTAAGAAATACAGTTCGTATCAATGTGATTTATATGTCAAAAAACTGTGCATAAATAGTGAATCGAATACGCAAAATTTCAACAATTGTACTTCAATACAAACCGAGATATTACGGTCTCTAAGTGGGCTGCCAACTTGACGATTCTTGCGATGGCGATTCCAGAGGAACGGGTTGAAGTTTTAAACAAATAAATACATGAAAAAATTGTGTGTGAAATTGTGAATCTTTCAATATAAGTAAAAAAAGAATTCTCCTTTGCTATTTTCCAAAAATCTAATGTAAACTTCTACCATACATTCGATTTTAAGTACAATCGTGCACAATTTTATTTATTGACTTAAGATACTGACCGAAAGTCTAATTATTTTTAATTCAAGTCATAAAATTACACTTAAATCTATCGTTGTAATGTCAGTTTCACGTTATTTCTATGGAAACTTATGTCAAGCAATTTGTAATTTTAGTGACTCGAATTAAAAGTCTCGGGATAGTGGCGGACGAGCGAGTTTCGCGAACGACCGAGAGATGGCGTGATTTTGTTTACGTGCGGTGAGCCGGTGATACGAGAATGGTGCGCGAAAAGTTTTATTTGTTTGTGTTGAAATTGATAAGCAGTGAGTACATTTGCATCAGAAGTGAAAGTGTTTAAATCGTTTAATAACAACCTACATTTTTATAGGTGCGCAGCTTATTTTCTATTATGGTATTTACAAAAAAGATATACCTAGGTACGGTCGGGGTCGCCGTCGCTTTACCGCTTTGCAGCGATTTTCGTGTGAAGCGCACCGACCGCCCGGGTACCTACATGCCCGTACCAAATAGACGACGTGGTGTGCAAGGGATTTTGACCTTTAGACTGGTAAAGCGACGGAGTCCGCCATTGTACCTAATGTGAGGTAGATATTTTCTCAGTCATTCAAAACTTTTCATATTTACTACTCGACCACCGACAAGTTACCTGCCTAGTCTTTTATGACTAATAAACAAAGAATGAGCTACGAATAGTTATTCCGTGTTTTGTCTCTTTTACTCTGATTAAAAATTACGTTTAAATGACAGGAACAAAACACGGAATAACTATTCGTAGCTTATTCTTTGTTTATTAGTCATAAAAGACTAGGCAGGTAACTTTAACATTTAATGCACTAGGAATATACTTGACCCTTGTTAAATTTACGAAAGATTAGCTTGGTAAGTACCTACTATGAAGTAATACGTATTAGTCGACTAACATAATTAGGCGCATGTCAGCTAGACGTTTAGCACAGTTAATCAATAATTTACAAACTAAACGTATCTTCTTTGATATTCCATTTTAAAATCTGACCACTCAGCATGTGCAAACTAATTGAAGTGCAATATATTTAGATTGTTAATCATTGAACAATTATGATAAACGTCTAGCTTTAATGCGATTAATTATGTTGGTCGAGTAGTAAATATAAAAAGTTTTGAATGACTGAGAAAATATCTACCTCACATTAGGTACAATGGCGGACTCCGTCGCTTTACCAGTCTTGTACGATGCACGTACATGTTAACATTTTTTTATATAAGTAATTTCAACACTTACAAAATATGACTAAACAGCAATAATGGTGACACGGTGACCGAGTTTAAGGCGACTACCCGGCGCCCGATCACTGCACTTTGACTTGTACAGAATTTTTACTTTTAGTGTTTTATTAGATGCCAATACGACAACTCTCTTGCATTTTATTCTAATAAACCTCGCCTGCATTTTACATAGCATTAATTTACATTTTCTCTGCATTCTGCATCTTGCATTTACATTTTTTTTGGTCCTTCGATAATAAGACATTGGATCAACCTTTTCACGTTAGTTAGTTTTCGGGAAAGAGTTGTTTCGAAGTCCTGGATACCAACCAGTGACATCACGCCGCGAGTGAACCTTACCGCGACTATTGCGTAATTGCATCGCGTCCTGCAATTGCATCAACGGGCACGAGTCGCCAGTCCAGATCTGCATATCCTATACGGGAGAGTTCCAGCATTTCAAGTAAGATCTTTCCTTTTTACTTTGCAATGGAGGGCTTAATTACGAGGCAAGCTCATATTTTGGACGAGATTAAGAGAATCCATAATAACTTTAAAAAGGATTCTGCTAGTCGGAAAACCGAAGAGTACATTTTGAAACGTTTAGAAGCACTAGATAATTTGTGGGGGGAATGCCAACAAAACGACGCAGAGCTGATGAAGGTAGAAGATCGGAGTCATCAGTACTACGTGGAGAACATCATCAGGGTAATTAAAAACTGGTATGAAGGTACGCGTCTTGAGTTAACATCTTGGAAGGTGGAGCGGACTCACTCTGAGTCGGTTCAGCTGGGTGAAGCTAAACCCTCAACTAGCAGTAGCGGTGAGCAGGTCCAGACCAAGTTTGACAACACGCAGTTTGACAGCCATGACAATAGAGTGGAAGAACTACAACAGAAACAGCGTGCCTACTTTAGAGCATTTAGCAGGTTAGTGGACACGATTAAAGTGGATGAACTTATTGAAAAGTGGGAAATTGAAGATAAGTTGAAATGTATGTATTCGCGCTGGAGTCCTATTGATAATTTACATTTACAAATCGATGGTGTTTTGCAAGGAATAGATATGGAATATTACGAAACCTTTACAGCTCTTGAAAATAATTATGAAATACTGAAACGGCAATTAAATATGAAATTAAACTCGTCGATGAGTCAACAACAATCTATGCCTAAAATAGAAATACCTATATTTAGCGGCAGTTACACTCATTGGCCTACATTCATGGACTTATATTCCGAGACTATACATAAAAATTCAGCTCTCACTAAAACTCAAAAGATGCAACATCTTAAGGGAAGGTTGCGGGGCGAGGCTGAAAAGCTCGTCCAGCATTTGCATGTTGCACCAGAGAACTATGACACGTGCTGGGAAATTTTGTCCCACAGATATAATAATAGGCAACTTTTGTTCACTAAGAACTTTCAACTGTTTATGCAGCAGCCCAGTATTATGAAACAATCGGCTTATGAATTAAAACAAATGTATGACACGACCATGGAAACTATTCACGCCATTCATAATTTGGGCGTGGACACGTCTACATGGGACCCGATGTTAGTGCACATACTTTGTGAAAAGCTCGATTCTTTGACCTACACAGATTATATGCAATCAAGATCAGATGCACGGGAATTACCTAGTTTTGACATATTTATGCAATTCATAGAAAGTAAATTCATAGCATTAGAACCGTTGCAAAGAAAGAAAATAGAAAACATCGCTGTCAATAAACCGATAAAGCCTCAGTTTAATAATTCATCTCGTTCGTTTGACAAGTACTATAACACAAGTCGTCAACATATGAAAAGTTCGGTGAATACACGTCATCCGACATGCAATGTAAATCAAGGAAAAATATCTTGTCCGCTCTGCAAAAGTAATCATGCACTATTTCAGTGTGTCAAATTTATTGAAATGTCAAATAGAGGTAAATTGCTATGTGTATCAAAATTGCATATATGCAAAAATTGTTTATATGTTCATTCCAAAGGTTATTGCGCTTCAGAGAAACGGTGCAAAGAGTGCAATGAACCACATAATACTTTATTGCATAACGCAATCAGCAGCTTGGGACGAGCGCCCATGACAACAACAGCGGCTGCGCCACCAACGGCAAAGTCAGCATTTAGCAACAAATCTATGCAAAATAATTATATTTCAAATAATGATGACGAAATATTATTGGCCACAACGTTAGTACAGGTAGCAACACATGATGGAGAGTATGTGACATTACGTGCACTAGTAGATCAAGGGTCACAGATTACTCTCATCACAGAGAATGCAGCCCAGAAGTTAGGTTTAAAAAGGGAAAGGTTAAATGCGAGTGTGTCAGGAGTAGGTACTTTATCAAATAAGAGTAAAGGTAAAGTTAACTTAAATTGTAAATCATTATGCACTGATTATCAGTTTGAAACAGAGGCATTGGTCATGACACGCGTAGTTAATAATTTACCTAACACGTCCTTTGCAAAGAAAAACATAGATTACGTCACAAATATAACCTTAGCCGATCCCGAGTATAACGTTTCGAGGCCCATTGATATTCTTTTTGATGCACACGTCTACTCGGATATTTTAATGTGCGGTTTAATCAAGGGTCAACCCGATCAACCAATAGCTCAGCAGACACAGTTAGGCTGGATATTGTCTGGTAACGTTAGAACGTACAACTGTCACGTAGTAACAAACAACGTCGACGATCTTGCGAAATATTGGGAGGTAGAAGATATCAACGGAGACTCGACAAGTTCTATGACATTAGCAGAACAATACTGCGAAGAATTTTACACTGCAACGACAAAACGGTTGGCAGACGGGAGATATGAGGTTCGTTATCCCATGAAACCTAATTTTGAAAAGCAATTGGGAAAATCAAAACATTTGGCACTGGCACAATTCAAGCAACTCGAAGCAAAATTAAACAAAAGTACAGATTTTTCGGAAAGCTACATAACATTCATGCAAGAGTATTTAGATATGGGTCACATGCAGCCTAGCCTAATAGATAAGGAACCAACATGTTACCTACCTCACCATGGTGTTTTAAAACATGATTCATTGACGACGAAGTTAAGAGTGGTTTTTAATGCATCACAAAAAACAGGATCAGGGTTCAGTCTTAATGACCTCATGGAGTGTGGACCGAAACTGCATCAAGATCTTTTGACATTGTTGATCAGATGGAGACTTTACAAATATGTCTTTACAGCCGACTGCGAAAAGATGTACAGAATGATCAAGGTCAGCGAAGAAGATCAACAGCTGCAAAAAATCATCTGGAGAAAAAATCAAGGTCAAAATTTACAGCAATACCAATTATGCACAGTGACATACGGAACGAAGGCAGCACCATTTCTAGCCCTACGAACCCTTAAACAGTTAGCATCCGATGACCATGAGAAATATCCATTAGCAAGTGACGTCATACACCACGAAATGTTCGTAGATGACGTCTTGAGCGGTAGTAGTAACCTGAGCCAAGCTAAAGTAATACAACAACAGCTGATTGATATGTTTCGAGGCGCGGGACTGACACTACGGAAATGGACGAGTAACAACTTAGAATTATTACAGAACATCAGTAATAATGAATTAACGCAAACAACGTTACACTTTAAAAGTGAAGGAACGACAAAGGCGCTCGGATTACAATGGAACCCGCAGTCTGATAACTTTACATTTTCTAATAAGATTGACACTACCTGCAACAAATTGACTAAACGCATTTTATTATCGGAAATTTCAAAAATTTTTGATCCCCTTGGTTGGCTCACACCAATGACAGTAAAGGCCAAATTATTATTCCAACAGATTTGGCTATCAGATAGCAACTGGGATGACACTGTGTCGGAAGCTATACAATCCGAATGGAAAAAGTTCTGCAGTGACATACACAACATTCGATTGTTTGACATACCAAGATACTTGGGAGACACTGCAAAACCAGTGCAGTTACATGGGTTTTGTGATGCTTCAAAGAAGGTATATGCATGTGCTATATACATACGCACCTTGACAGATGACGGCGACATCATCGTTCGTCTAATTACTGCAAAATCGAGATTAGCGCCGGTAAGCAAGAAGTTAACCTTGCCTCGCCTTGAACTCTGTGGAGCTTTGCTACTCGCACGCCTCATGAAAACGGTCTTACAAGCCGCCAAATGGTATAACATCGAAAATAATAACATCTATGCATGGACCGATTCTATGATTGTGCTAGCATGGTTACAACGAGATTCTAACACATGGAAGACCTTTGTGTGTAACCGAGTGCGAGAAATTCATGACGTCATACCGAAAACTCGTTGGAGTCATGTCAAATCGGAAGAGAACGCCGCCGATTGTGCAACGAGGGGGTTGAACTGCACTCAATTATTAGATCATCCCCTATGGTGGCATGGACCCGGGTGGCTTAAAACCTTTGACAAAACATTGGTTCCGAAAACCGACATAATTCACACGGACCTGGAATCAAAACAAAAGCAGATATGTGTTACGCAATCAGAGCCGTCGTCGATAATAATTGAATTACTCGATAAACACAGCAAAATGAGTCATATTACTAGGGTCGTAGCGTGGATATTACGCTTTATGCATTGCAATACTATTAGGGCCGAGCGTAGTGTTCGACAAAGTTACTTGACACCCCAAGAATTGCAAACTGCAGAAAAGGTTATTATAAGGCAAATACAGTTGTATGAGTTCAAGGCCGAAATTATAAAAATAGAACAAGGAAGTTGCATTGGTTCTAAAAGCAATATTTTAAGTTTGAACCCGCTTCTCGACGAAGATAACATTTTGCGAGTAGGTGGAAGGCTTAGAAATGCTAACTTAAGGGAATGCACCAAACAACCAATGATTTTGCCGCACAGCAATAAATTGACAGACATCATCATCGAACAGGCGCATCTGCAACTCCTCCATGGAGGTCCAAAATTGACATTAGCGCACCTGCGGCAAAAATATTGGATAGTTGGAGGTTATCGTGCAGTTAAGAAAGTTATACATAAATGTGTCACGTGCCGCCGTTTCAATGCAAAACCACAAGGTCAAATCATGGCGGACTTACCTACACCGAGGGTGACAATATCTCGTCCCTACTCACAAACAGGGGTCGATTTTTCTGGATACGTAGAGATAAAGGCTAATAAAGGAAGAGGTATGAAAACGCTGCTAGCATACGTCGCTGTATTCGTTTGTCTGGCAACAAAGGCTATCCATCTAGAGCTCGTAACGGAATTAAGTACCGCAGCGTTTCTAGCAGCGCTTCAAAGATTCTGTGGGAGACGGGGAAGGCCACGTGACATATATAGTGATAACGGAACAAACTTTGTCGGAGCAAACCGCATATTGTTGCAGCAATACAGAACTGTTTTAAACACCATTGACAGCCACTTCCTAAATAAAGTCGGAGAGATGGGGATAACCTGGCACTTTAACGCGCCCGCCTGGCCCAGCGCTGGAGGACTGTGGGAAGCGGCCGTTAAAAGTATGAAATATCATTTAAAACGGGTGGTAGGAGCTCAAAAATTAACTTATGAAGAGTTTTCAACACTTCTATGTCACATTGAGGCATGTTTAAACTCTAGACCTATATGCAGTTTGACAGAAGATAATGAGGATATTGACTGCTTGACACCCAGTCACTTTCTTACTGGGTCATCGCTCCTTACTATTCCAGAATTAGATTATTGCAACTTTGATTTAAGAAGAAGATGGCAACTTGTACAAAAATTAAACAAAGACTTTTGGCACAAATGGTCTAGAGAATACTTACAACAACTGCAAGCCAGGTTAAAATGGAAGACGTCGAATACGGACCCACAGATAAATGACATCGTGTGTATCAAAGACGAAAACTTACCTGCAGGAAAATGGGCTCTCGGGCGAGTAGTACAGTTACATCCGGGTCGGGACGGCCATACGCGTGTGGTCACCCTAAAAACTGCAAAGGGCGAACTTAAAAGACCTATGATTAAATTAGTACCACTCCTTAAAACTGACACAAATGCAAATGAGAAACAGGCACAGCCGCAGAAACGGAGCAGAATAAAGAATGTTTCGTGGAAAAATTTAGTCTCTCTAGCACTATTCTTATTTATGACACTATTGACACCTACCCTTCAACAAGCAAACTCTGGTTTTACCATTAGCCATGTAAATGCCAATCAATCCATTTATTTTGACAAGGTTACAGAAGTCCAAGAGATTAAGGATGAATGGAAAGTAATATTTTATTACAACATGACAAGTTACTGGCAAAGCACTGAAACTCTTGAACAATACGTGTTACACATTAAAGGAATTCAAAAGGGAAAATGGGTCATGCAATTTCAGGTATTATTAAATCAATTAGAACAAAATATGAATGAACTAAATTTCTTCAATAATCTGTTAAAATCCCAACATTTAGGCCAGAGCAGAGTAAAAAGAGGTTTGATTAACGGAGTTGGCTACATTGCAAATACTTTGTTTGGAGTTCTCGATGAAAGATTTGCAGAAAAGTATGAAACCGACATAAAAACCTGTCAACAAAATGAACAACATCTTTTGAAATTAATAAAAAATCAAACCAGTATTTTAGAGGCAGAAAATAACATTATTCAACGAAATGAAAAAACTATAAACAAACACTTTGACATGATAAACGAACACATTGCAACCCTTGACAAAGAATATCTAAATAAAAAGTCTCAAGACGAAATGGTATTTTACGTCTTGACGTCCATGATGGCCGCGGAAAGCGTAATGACAAATCTCAAATTCATACAGCAAACCTTGATAAACACGCTTACGAATATGTACCAAGGTCATATCGATGTGCATTTATTATCACCAAGCCAACTGCAACATGAACTAGACAAAATAGCTCGACACCTCACGCACAACTTAGCGCTACCGGATATCCAAGATAACAGAGATATGTATAGATTGTTTAGAGTTCATAGCCGCATTACACAACACTATCTCATAATGGAGGTGAAAATCCCGCTATTAAGTGACGAGCCATACGAACTTAATAAATTAATTAATATTCCACAACGAATTGACAGCGAGAAAGTTTTAAGTATTATTCCTGCATCCGAATTAATTGCCATTAATATCAACAAGGACACTTTTGTGCCCCTTGACCAATCTGACATTTATGAATGCCAAACAATGAACGTACAAAAAATGATGTGCAAATTCAATCATCCGGTATATGACATTAAAATGCATAAATCGATTTGCGATACACAATTAATTAAAAACAATCAACGACATGACCTATATTGCCATACGGAAGTTACAGATTGCACCGATCGTTGGGTCAAGTTACATAAATTAAATACCTGGTTTTATTATTGTTGTGACGAGTGCACTGTGCGCATCATATGTCCAACCGCCATGACGTCAGAGACACTACGCCAGACGGGCTTGATAACGCTTGAAAGAGGATGCGTATTGAAAGGAAACACTTTCATGTTGTATGCAAATATGGAATATACCGACAAAATTGCAATTGAGGCACCGAAATTATTAATTCCAGAAATTTCACCACTTAACAAAATGATAAACACGTCCGTAAACATCCAGAATGCATCATGGCACATAGAAACGCACGATCTACAATTTAGGGAAATAAACAATGAAATCCAGAATTTAAAAAGACAATCCACTATAAGTCCACTTACCTCGCATGATATGCATCATTACATCATGATATACGTCATAATAGGCATAGGTATCCTGCTCTTAGTAGTCACAGTCTATTGCTGGAAGACTAAGGCTAAACATGTTAAGAGTGCTATGCCGGGTGGGGGAAGGACTCATCCTGAAGTCGAGGAAGCAAGGAGCAGCGATGAAGTGTATAGTGTAGTGCAACATGACATGAAAGTGCATCGGACAGTGAGTGAGTTAGCGGGAATAAGTGAGAGGGCCCAGGCCGCAGTGAAATTTGACACTAGTGAACATAGGTGTTAGAGACTTTAATACAACGTATGATAATAATAATTTTAAATAATAATTGTACTTATGCAACTTTATAAGTTATTTTATTCTATAACTTTCATGTCAATAAGTTAATATGTGATGTAATGTTTATTAGTTCATAATATGCACTCGATGTTATTTAAGTTTAACAGTAATTCAAATATTATGTTTTTGTAATTTTCTTATGCTAGTTTTTAAAATCTTTTCATTGTTCTCGGTGGCAGTATGTACGATGCACGTACATGTTAACATTTTTTTATATAAGTAATTTCAACACTTACAAAATATGACTAAACAGCAATAATGGTGACACGGTGACCGAGTTTAAGGCGACTACCCGGCGCCCGATCACTGCACTTTGACTTGTACAGAATTTTTACTTTTAGTGTTTTATTAGATGCCAATACGACAACTCTCTTGCATTTTATTCTAATAAACCTCGCCTGCATTTTACATAGCATTAATTTACATTTTCTCTGCATTCTGCATCTTGCATTTACAAGTCTAAAGGTCAAAATCCCTTGCACACCACGTCGTCTATTTGGTACGGGCACGTAAGTACCCGGGCGGTCGGTGCGCTTCACACGAAAATCGCTGCAAAGTGGTAAAGCGACGGCGACCCCGACCGTACCTAGGTATATCTTTTTTGTAAATACCATAATAGAAAATAAGCTGCGTACCTATAAAAATGTAGGTTGTTATTAAACGATTTAAACGCTTTCACTTCTGATGCAAATGTACTCACTGCTTACCAATTTCAACACAAACAAATAAAACTTTTCGCGCACCATTCTCGTATCACCGGCTCACCGCACGTAAACAAAATCACGCCATCTCTCGGTCGTTCACGACACTCGCTCGTCCACCACTATCCCGAGACTTTTAATTTGAGTCACTAAAATTACAAATTGTTTGACATAAGTTTCCATAGAAATAACGTGAAACTGACATTACAACGATAGATTTAAGTGTAATTTTATGACTTGAATTAAAAATAATTAGACTTTCGGTCAGTATCTTAAGTCAATAAATAAAATTGTGCACGATTGTACTTAAAATCGAATGTATGGTAGAAGTTTACATTAGATTTTTGGAAAATAGCAAAGGAGAATTCTTTTTTTATTTATATTGAAAGATTCACAATTTCACACACAATTTTTTCATGTATTTATTTGTTTAAAACTTCAACCCGTTCCTCTGGAATCGCCATCGCAAGAATCGTCAAGTTGGCAGCCCACTTAGAGACCGTAATATCTCGGTTTGTATTGAAGTACAATTGTTGAAATTTTGCGTATTCGATTCACTATTTATGCACAGTTTTTTGACATATAAATCACATTGATACGAACTGTATTTCTTAATGTGCCTGCTATCTTGACGTCAAGTTAGCAGGCACACCAAGATACTCAAATATCTTTTGAACCATAGTATTACTATTTATATGCTATACGTCACTATTTATCACTATTTATACACAATTTTTTGACATAGTCAAAACCATCTAATTCCATGGTGTGCCTGCCAACTTGACGCTCACCAATATGGCATAGAATTCATTTTTTTCTATCTCAGGCATTTTTTTGTATGGCTGATGGGCAATCCCCTTTGGCTGTAGTACCTATAGACTAGCCATTTTTTTTAAACGCTTCCATAAACATGTAATCATTATGTTTCCCAGGAGGGTGGCGAGGGCGGCCTCCTCCGCCGTCTGGGGCGGCTGTGGCTGGCGTCGCAGGTGCGCGAGCTGGAGCGCAGCGGCGCCGCCGCCGCGCCCGCGCTGCTCGCGCTGCACACCGCCGCGCTCACGCACCACCTGCGTCGCGTCAAGATACTGCTGCGGGCGCGCGACTTTATACTGCTCGTGCCCACCGTCGGTGAGTATTACACGCGCATACATAGACAGAGATAGCCGCGCCCGCGCTGCTCGCGCTGCACACCGCCGCGCTCACGCACCACCTGCGCCGCGTCATGATACTGCTGCGGGCGCGCGACTTTATACTGCTCGTGCCCACCGTCTGTTAGTTTCGGCGCCTGTTAAGAACGCCGAGCATAGCAACGATTGGGTTATGTGGAAGAGTAGAAGGGAATTACGTGTGCTGATCTGGATAAACGGCAGGTCCGCTGGCAGGCAACAATGGGTTCTCGCTGTTCTTGTACTTGTATGCACTTAATCTTGATACGTGGGTCACTACGAAAGTTTTGAGATACAAAAAAAGTATAAAAGTTATTCTTTTTTTTTTTATTACAGTTTCTCAAAGTACTCTCCATTAGCTTCTATGCATCGATTCATCCGCCTAAACCATGATTTATAGCATTCCCGGTAGGTACTCTTCTTTAGGGAGGTCTTCTACGGCCTGCAAGTAGGCATTCTGTGCATCCTCAGGACTGTTATATCGCTTTCGCGGGGCGTATAATACGGTACCGCGGCGCCGCGTCGCGCTCCTGACGGCAGATGTCGGTTCTTTTACCGGGTCGGGCCCATGTGTCCTTACTCACCCGTTCCCCCTACGGGGGGGCGGGTGGGGACATATGGGTTCCAGCCCCGGACAGTGCATGGGGTTCTCACCATCCTCAGGAGGCCTCATGCCAGTGCAGAGAAGCATTTTCTCTACTAAAACAAAGAAAAGGACTGTTATATCGCGTGTCACGAAGTCCGAGTTTGATTTTCGGAAAGAGGAAGAAATCGCAAGGAGCTAAAGCGGGGCTATACGGAGGAAAACACAATTCTTCAATCTCTGTACTCTTCAAAAAATCCTTGGTGACAATGGCCTGGTGCGGCGATGCATTGTCATGATGCAAAAAGAGCCCCATTAAACCAGTTTTAGGTCGTTTTTGTTTTAAATTATTAAATATAGTAGGTTTTTTTATGATAAGCCCGGCAAATGACCCCACTCCACCTGATGTTAAGTGGAAATGAAGTCCAGGCGCGAGGACAACTGGTGCAGCGTAAGAGACGTAGCATCAGTCACCCTCACTCTGCCGGCCCACAAAGTGCTTCTTCACGCCTCGTTTGAAGGACCCTATGTCATAGGTAGGAGGGAATACGTGTGCTGGTAGACTATTCCATCTTTTGGAAGTGCGACAAAGAAACGAGTCACCAAATTTCTTTGTGCGTGATGGAATGTTAGAGACTGTAAATTGGTGACTCCGGAGAGCAGCACGCGTACTCCTATGGAGGAAGGCAGAAGGAGGGATGAGGTCAAAGAGTTCTTCAGAGCACTCGCTATGGTATAAACGGTAAAAGACGCTGAGTGACGCAATATCTCTACGCAATTGCAAAGGCTCGAGAGTTTTAGTGACCTCCGCATTGCCGATAATGCGCACAGCGCGGCGCTGCAATCTGTCCAAGGCATCGAGAAGGTACTTTGCGGAGCCGTCCCAAAGGTGAGAGTAATACTCCACGCAAGACCGCACCTGTGTCTTGTATAATAGACACAACTGATCAGGCGTGAAGAATCGCCGCACCTTGTTCAGGACACCGAGTTTACGTGAGGCATTTTTAATCACGCTTTCGATGTAGTCCTTTTGGTTCAGATCGCAGCGGATATTCATACCGAGCATGTTAATACTGCTCTGCAGACTTAGAGATGTACCCTGAAGAGAGGGAAGGGGAAGGAATGGCGACTTTTTCGCTGTGAACGCGCACACCTGTGTTTTCTTGGCATTGAACTCCACCAGATTATCGGAGCCCCATTTAGAAATAAGGTCCAACACCCGATCGAGCTCAATGACAAGATTTGCTCGCTTCATTTCGGTGTCTACCCGCCCAGCCGTTGGGTGACCGTTATATCCCCCATGCACTGTGCTATCATCTGCATAGCAATGAATGTTTCCAAGTGGAAGCATGTCATTGATATGCAGAAGGAACAGCGTGGGGGACAGAACGGAGCTTTGAGGAACACCAGCGTTCACTGACATGAACCGCGAAGCGCATCCATCCGAAAGGACACGGATTCTACGCTTTTTTTTTTTTTTTTTTTTTTTTACTAGGTATGGGTTTGCTCTTGATCCCAATCAAGCCCAGGGGCTAAGACAGGATCTATGATGGTGCGAGTTTACCCAGTATCCACCAAGAAAGGGTGGTAGCCCGCAGTGCGCCTGGATGTCCGATGGAAGAAGGGGGATGGCGGTATGAGCTCATGCAGCTCCAGAGCACACTCTTCGAAGTACAGTCTGTAAAAGACCGACAGACAGGCAACTTTGCGGCGGTGAGCTAGGGTGTGAAATTTGCTCTTCACTAGTTCTTTGTCGCCAATTAGCCTCTCAGCTCTGCGTTGAATCGTGTCCAGTGCAGCTAGTTGGTATTTAGCTGAGCCGTCCCACAGGTGACTGCAATATTCCATGCAAGATCGGACTTGAGCTTTATAGAGAGTTAAAAGCTGTCCCGGCATGAAATATCGCTTGACTCTATTTAAGACGCCCAGCTTTTTAGCTGCAGTTTGTGCCTTGGACTCGATGCTGGTGCCGAAGTTGAGGTCTGAAGACAACTCCATGCCCAGAAGGACGAGACTATCGGTAACAGGCACAGATGCACCCCGAAAAGTAGGAGTCAGGTTAAAGGGACTCCTTTTAGCGGTGAATAAACACGCTTGCGTTTTGGTGGCGTTGAAATTTACCAGGTTACTGTCACCCCACTGGCAAACGTGAATTAATGTCTGGTTCGTTCGCTCAACCATGGCCTCTCTCATCAACATCACGTCATCACCACTAGCCTTTGCATCCGAAAGGAATCTCTCTACGACAGTACTGTCATCTGCATACCCAACAACTCCCGGTATCAACAGGTCATTGATGTGCAACAGGAAAAGCGTCGCAGAGAGAACAGACCCCTGAGGAACTCCGGCATCAATAGCCACTGAGTCAGAGGAGCAGCCATCGATGACTACTCTGATCGACCGTTCCGTCAGGAAATCAGCTATCCAACTACAAAAGTCAGCGGGGATACCATACGCTGGAAGCTTGTGCAGTAGACTTGCGTGCCAGACCCTGTCAAAAGCCTTTGAGATGTCAAGTGATACGGCGAGTGCTTCGCCGTGCATCTCGAGGGCCTCACCCCAGTAGTGCGTCAGATAAACTAGAAGATCCCCAGTCGATCGTCTTCGGCGAAACCCATATTGACGGTCACTGAGGAGGTCATTAACTTCTAGGTATGAGAGCAACTTACAGTTTAGAACTCTTTCCATGACCTTACAGAGTATGGAAGTGATGGCGATCGGTCGGTAGTTGCATGGGTCGGCACGACTTCCTTTTTTGGGTACTGGCTGCACATTAGCAAGCTTCCAGCATTTAGGTACGGTTTTTGCCTCGAGAGAAAGGCGATACAAGCGCGTTAGCACTGGTGACAACTCAGGCGCACAACACCTCAGTACCCTTGCTGGTATGCCATCAGGACCACTGGCCTTGTTCACGTCCAGACTAAGCAGGGCTCTACGGACCTCTTTATTGTGGATTGTGATCTCCGGCATCGAAGAATCACAGCGAGGTAAATTTGGTGGTTGTTGAGAGCCGGTGTCTAGACGCGAGTTGCTCGCAAACAGAGAGGCAAATAAACTTGCTTTCTCAGCTGCAGAATGAGCCAGCGACCCGTCAGGTTTCTGCATGGGTGGTAACATAGGACGGCAGAAATTCGCCTCGGCTGACTTCGAAAGGGACCAGAACTGTTTACTACCGCTCGGGTAGGATGACAACTTTGTCCCTATTCGGCTAATGTGATCGAATCTGGCCTTTCGAATAACCCTTTTGCACGACTTGGCGGCCGAATTAAAGGCTCTCTTCTTTGCTCGGATTCTCCGTGCACGGACTTTGCGATCCCGAGCTTGCACCCAAGCCTGGTAAGCAGACTGTTTTCGGGCCTCAGCACGAGTACAGTCCGCATTATACCAAGGGCGGGACTTGTAACCGAGCGAGATGTCGGAGAATGGAATAAAAAACTCCATTCCCTGCCGGATTACATCCGTAATCGCATCGGCCGTACACGAAGGGTCGTTAGAAGAGAAGCATGTTTGCCGCCAGGGATAAGATGCAAGGAAAATACGCATCTCGTCCCAATCTGCTGACTCGTATCGCCATACTCGTCTCGTGCCCCTAGGGCTCATATCCGGAGGAGAGCAAATCGATACGGATTTCACCACACAATGGTCGGACGTTCCCAGCGGGGCTGAGACCGATATCGAATGCTTGTGTGGATCGGTTGTCAGCAGTAAGTCAAGACAATTGGGTGTGTGGCCAGCGATATCCGGAATTCGCGTCGCTTGATCCACCAGCTGAGTGAGATTTAGTGCTAGGGAAAACCTTCGCACTTCTCTCCCAGCATGGTCAGTCTTCTGGAACGGGTACAGCCACTCTTTGTGGCGAGCGTTGAAGTCCCCCAGAAAGACAAGCTCCGCCGCTGGATACCGCTGAGTTGTTAAGTCTGCCGTCTCAGTGAGGTAGTCAATGAGCCGAGTCGCCTCCTGATCACCGCTGTGCGATCGGTAGACACAGACGTAGATTATCTTCTCTACCCCAGTGTCCACCAGAAGCCAAATAACGGAGAACCCGGATTTTTCAAAGCAACGGAGACGCCTACAGCAAATGTCATCGCGGACGTACACACAGACCCCTGCACGCTTTTTGAACTTATGCTCAATTGAGTAGCCAGGGTAGTTGAGGTACGCCACGTTCGACGGGGTTGCTATTTGCGTCTCCGTCAAGAAGAATAGGTGTGGCTTCTCAGTCTCAAGATGGTGATGGACCGGATCGAGATTTGAGTGCAATCCTCTGATGTTCGCGAGGTGCACTTTTAATGGGAGGAAGTGCAGCCGTTGTTTACACACTTTCTTCTTGCTTTGCCTTGTCATGTTTTGTGATGAGTGTTGGGGGGAAGGATTTTCAGTCGAGGCGCTACTTAGTCGACCATCGATGTTGCCCTAGGCAAATCTGACCAAAGGGGAACTCACCTGGAGACTGCGGGGACGCCCGAACCCCCTCATGCAGGAAGCTAGCAATCCAGGTACAGAACTGAGCGGGCAAACCGTATGCCGGGAGCTTGGAGAGAAGAGCTTTGTGCCAGACCGATCAAAAGCCTTGGCTATGTCAAGGCTAACTGCCAGTGACTAGCCTCGCTCGTCAATAGCCTCACCCCAGAGATGTGTGACGTACGCTAGAAGATCACCCGTTGACCGTTTCGGCCGAAACCCATATTGACGATCGTGAATTAGGGAGTGATCTTCTAGGTATCGAATAAGCTGTTTGTTCAATATTCGTTCTAGGATCTTACACAACACTGAAGTTACGGCTATAGGGCGGTAATTAGTCGGATCTGACCGATCTCCTTTTTTAGGGATCGGTTGCACATTAGCTTCTCGCCAAGATTCCGGCACACAACCCGAAGAGAGCGAGAGACGGTACAGACGCGTTAACACAGGGGACAACTCCGCTGCACACATTTTCAGGACTATTGCTGGGATGCCATCAGGACCGTTAGCTTTCCGGACATCGATTGACTGCAGCTCCGCACGGACATCACACTGCCTGATTTTAATATCAGACATTGTGTGGCCACAGTGAGGAATTGAGGGTGGCTGTGCATTACAGTCATCGATCCGGGAGTTAGCCGCAAAGAGTTTGGCCAGGAGATCGACCTTTTCCTGCGGCTTGTGAGCTAAAGTTCCGTCAGGACATCTCAGTGGTGGCAGCGAGGGTTGGCAGAAGTTGGATTGCACGGCTTTGGCCAGACGCCAGTAGCTACGGCTGCCCGTAGGATGCGTCAGGAGTTCTTGGCCTACTCGTGCAACGCGCTGGGCATCCGCTCTAATGTAGGCCCTCTTACACGACTTGGTGGCATTATTATAGGCTGCTTTTAGCGAGCGAGTTTCGGGATCCCCATGAGCTTTACCTCTGATCCAAGCGCGGTATGCCGTCTGTTTGCTCTCACTAGCGCTGGCATACTCGCGATTGAACCAGCGGTTGCGTCTGCCTTTGCTGATGACATAGGAGTGTGGAATATAGTAATCCATTCCTAATACTATCTCATCAGCAACGGCAGTAGCGCTAGCGGTCGAGTCCTTCCCACTAAAGCAGGGCTGCCTCCAAGGGACGGATGCAAAATACTCCCGCATACCGTCCCAGTCTGCCGACGCGTAGTGCCAAATCTGGCGTTTCGAAACCGCTGTTAGCGGGCGCGATGCCAAGGGCACTCTGCTGGATATCAAGCAGTGATCCGAGGAACCTAAAGGAGCTCGAATCTCCACCCGGTATCCAGCTGGGCGACTCGTCAGCAGAAGGTCGAGTAAGGAGGGCGCATGGCCAACTATGTCTGGGATCCTGGTGGGCTGGTTCACCAGTTGCGTCAGGTCATGCGTGAGAGCGAATGCGTGGGCAGTTCTACCAGCATGGTCTGTTTTGGAGGAACCTAACCACAACTCATGGTGGGCGTTGAAGTCCC
This sequence comes from Scoparia ambigualis, assembly GCA_963921215.1. Lineage (NCBI taxonomy): Eukaryota > Metazoa > Arthropoda > Insecta > Lepidoptera > Crambidae > Scoparia > Scoparia ambigualis. The sequence goes on along the minus strand of OY992521.1, from coordinate 9,952,702 downwards.
CCAAAAACACCAATTCCGCCGATGGAAACCGCTCCTGCGCATCATCTGCTACCCGACTAAGATGTTCAATTAGTCGAGTTGTCTCCATTTCGCCGTTATGGGATCGGTAGACGCAAACGTGACACGGCAATGAGAGCCTAAGTCGACGTGTACCACTAGGAGGGAGAAGGAAGGGTCCTCCAGACAGCGCGACAGCAAACATCCGCCCGAACGAATAAGCAAACTCCGGCTTTGGCTTTGAAGGATTCTTCAAGCACAAAGCCGGGATAGTTCAGGTAGGTGGTGTCAGGACAGGAGGGCGGATTATTTGCGTCTCCGTCAGGAACAACATTGCTGGCCGTGCCGTCTCAAGATGGTGGTGGACGGCATTGAGGTTTGCATGGAGTCCGCGGATGTTAGCGAACTTCACCTCAAACGGTAAGGTTGTGGTGGGGGTGTGCACCGCTGTAGTACCAGTTTTGTTGTTAGGGGCTGTCATTTTAGGAGTGGAAAGAGAGAGGCGTGAATCGAGAAAATGATGCCGCGATGCGAATGGTCAAAGTGTGGTGGCCTGTTTCCCCAGGAATTTGCCCACAGACGAGTATTATTAACCTGCCGAACGGAAGGGCCCCCGAACCCCCCCGGGAATGGCCGCCGGGACCCCACCTTCCGGTCACCAACCGGCACGACGGACCACCCCGAGATTATGCGTAGCATGGTGAGGCAGCCTCACGAGCTGGTTAGGCTCGCTTGGGCCCCTGTACTGTGCCACGGGCGGCCAGCGGGACAACCGTTTCTACGGGTCTCCCTGGTCGGCAGGTTAACGAAGTCCTCCTGGCACTGGTTTGACGGAAGCCTCCACAGACCAAATCCATCGCAGCATCATCCTCTCGAGCTCTGGTTATACGCTGGCTGATCCCGAAACGCGACCTACAAGCAGTCACTTGACGGGTTTTACACCATGCGTACGGTGGTCACCAACCAGACGGGTCAAGCCCTACCACCAGTGGAGCAGATCATCGCTCGAAAGAGTCCGTTAGTCGCTTCTTACGACACCCACCGGACGGAGAGAGGGGCGGCGATTGGTATTCTTTCTCCGTCACCGCACGGATAAAAATATTTTTGGTCGTCTAAGGAAATTGTGGCCACATGACTACTTGCAGAAAAAAATGTGGGCACCATTTTTTTCTCAACACTTCGCCCGCGTTTCACCTTCGTTGGAGGTTCATCATCAGGAAACACCCAAATTGTCGATTGCCGTTTATTCGGTAGATCATATTGGTAAATCCAACTCGTCTTCAGTAATAATGTTAAAAATTGACCGTCCTTCTCCGTGATCAAATTTTCTGAGCATATATTTGCACCATGTCACACGAGCTTCTTTTTGTTCTGAAGTCAGCGAGTGAGGCACCCATCGTGAACATAATTTCTTGACTCCAAGCCGGTTGTGTAAAATTTCATTAATAGCTGGCGGTGAAATCTTCAAGACCTCTTCTATATGTTTATAAGTCACTTTTGGGTCTTTCTTAATATTTTTTTTTTTACAACTAGGACGTTTTCTACTGTAACTGAAGTCGCGGGCCGGCCACTTCTTTCATCATCATTTAAGGAGAAAATCCCTCGTTTAAATTGAGCAAACCATCTGAAAACTGTTGCACGCGATAGTGCATAGTCCCCAAACGGCGAAACTAATCGCTCTTTGCACTCACATTCATTTAATCCAAATTTATAATCGTACAAATTCATCGCACGAAAATGTTCTCGCTTAAAATCCATAGTTGACGATGAAAGCCCGTGGAATTGAAACAAAAATCAAACGTCATTTTTTTATTTTTAAATATTTGATCAAATGGTTTTCTATGTTCGAATTACAAATAATTTATCTTCAAAAAAAGGTTCAATCTAGTTGCGTTCTTTTTATAAATTTTGAGTATCTCAAAACTTTCGTATCTTCAAAATCTTCAATATGGCGGTTTTGCTACGAGCCGACGACGCGTCAGTGGCAAAAGGGATGCGTGCGCCCGCGCGCGAAGCGTAATTTTGTCTGTGTCATTCTTCTAATAAGCTATATCGGCCTCGACCGAATGAGCGTTCCATTCTCTGCAACTTCACATGTCGCCGCGTTGGCGCGAACAGTTAGACGCGCAAACGTAGATAAGAGATAGCCGCGCCCGCGCTGCTCGCGCTGCTCACCGCCGCCGGTCGTGGTAGGAGATCCTTGAGCCGTTGTCCAAAAGTAGACATCTTTCGGCTGACGATGACCTAACTTTTCTGTTTCAGTGCTCCAGGAGCTGGACGAGTTGAAGCGCGACCAGAGTGCCGCTCGCGACGCTATCCGCTGGTTGGAGACGCAGCTGCGCAGCGGGTCGCGGTTCCTGCGCGCGCAGCGGCCCGGCCAGTCGCGGCCGCTGCCTCTGCTCAAGTACCCCCGTAAGGCACCACCCCACGTCCACAACTTCATACAAATACTAGAGTTCTGTAACCACTTTATAGGCGACGAGAAGCACAGCCAAGGCGGCAACGGCGACAACACTTTGCCAGGAAAATCGACACCTCTACTCATACTGCTTGTGGATAATGAGGCAGCCAGTAACGAGGAGTACAAAGAGTTCAGTTTGACAGGCGCCGCACAAGCTGCGGGCATTACTGTCGAGAACATTGGTGTTTTCTACACGAAGTGGCGGCACGCTGTACACAAGAACGGAAAGAAGAGGTGAAAGTTTCAGCACCACACTACTGGGGTTTCGACAGCGCCGAAAGGGAAGACAGACGCTCGTTCGTCACTTTCGGAAACGAATTGTACCATCACGTTCGGAAAGATAACGATTGGCACTTGTACGTGTTGCCATCGATGTGTGTGGCGATACACCACACAATCGTACGCGGTATTATATATTATACCTACTGAATCGATGACTCGTAAATTCAGGCTCTGATATCTTGTCCTGATTTATTCGTAAAATAATAGTTTTCTCATGTTCGCTTCATCTTATTCATCTCTCATATTCAACTCATGGTATAATGTCATTTCATTCGCATTTTCTTTTATCGTCTCATTCATATATTTCGTCTTAGTTATCCATCACAAATATTACAATACATGTTATTCGCCGGGATTAGTGTAACTTGCAGGGTAGGTACCTACTTATGATTGTCATTCACCATTATTCTAAAGTTTTATTTTGAATCTTGAATTAAATGTTATTCGCATTAAACCTTGTTTTTCTTAATAGAAATCCTTTTTAAAAACTTGCTCTTACTTAGGTACTTACTTAGGCCAGAGAAGTGGTTTCTGCAGCACATTTTTTTTGTATTGGCTTGGCTCGAATTTCTGTGAGAAGATAACTGTTTCATAAGGATGTTTGCAACACACAAAAGTAACAGTCATCTTGCTTTACCGACTCCGTAAAATCCAGTAAAACATAGATTTTTGGCTGATTAAATGTCGGAATATTGCAGTCATTTGTATATTTTAAAGTTGAGTTTTTTTATATTTTTATATATTTAATTTAATTTTTTATATTATTATATTTTATGACGACCTCCTTGGTCGAGTGGTTTGTACACTTTTCATGGTGTCGCCATCTCTGAGGTCCCGGGTTCGATCCCCGGTCGGGTCAATTTAGAGAAAAACTGTTATTCAAAATTGATTTCTGGTCTGGATGTTTTTTCTATGTTTATGTATATTTATCCGTTATCTTACCATATAAACGAGTTTCACAAGGATACTTCTTCTTCTAGTCTTGGTCTAGATAATTGGTGTGAGCGTAAACAAAATTTATTAAATTTATTTATTTATATTGACTCGTCATAGTGACTACATCCTGCCTGATGATAAGCAGCCGATACAGTCCAAAATAATGAAAGCGCTCCTCACCGTGGAACAAACGCACCCATTCATGACGGTCTGCATAAACGCCGTTTCACGCCCCGCTTAAAAGACCCGAGACTATTATAGGAGCTAGGAAAACATGCGCCGGCAAAGAATTCCAAAGCCTAATGGTCTTATAGAGGAACGACTTGCCAAATTTTTTGGTACGAGTGCTGATAGTCTGCATAGTATGTTGGTTCCTAAGACCAGCACGTGTAGTCCGGGAGAGGAAAGGCGAGGGCGGGATTAGATCAAAAAGTTCTTCAGAACACTCCGTAGTAATTTCTGTGGAAGACACAGAGAAGCAATGTCTCTACGCAGCTGGAGGTCCTCAAGAGAGGCTGTAACCTCAGCATCTCCAATAATGCGTACCAATTCACAGTCAACTTAAAGCGATTTTCGAAATTTTTTCATTTATAATATGTTTTTTTTTCTATATAAAATCATTCATACCTAAAAATTCCGAGGCCGCTACGCGGTATACATAACATATAAGAGATAACATACAATTTTTTTTATTTAATTTGTTTAGAACAGTAGTTCAATCTAGGAGCTCAATAAAGTGCCTTCGCGCATGTTATCTTTCTCCTCTGCAATTTTGGGGTTTAATTAAAAGCAAAGCAAAGTTAAGCAAAATTTACAAAAAGCGAGGCCGCTACGCACTATTCCAATACTATTCTACACTATTCAATAACTCAAAATTGTTAATGTGTTTTTGTTTCTGAGATCCATAACGCCAAAATTGGCCATTTTACGCAAAAATGACAGTCGAGATGTAATAGGCCTCTTAAGCCAATACCCATACTTGTAGCGATGACTTAATTGCAATGATGGAGGCCTTTACCCTGCAGTAGGACAGTAGGTACTATCGCGGACTCCGTCGCTTTACCAGTCTAAAGTTCAAAATCCCTTGCACACCGCGTCGTCTATTTGGTACAGGCACGTACCTACCCGGGCGGCACCGAGCGCTTCATACGAAAATCGCTGCAAAGTGATATAGCGACGGTGACCCCGACCGTACTTTATATTTAGAATAATTTAGGTAATACGGTATTAGTTATCTAATGGCCGGGTCCCACGGCGTGTCTTAAGACAATCCACTCTGCGCCACGCCGTGGGAACGCTAACAGCCACGCCTGTCGCGGCTTGGAGCGGCTTGGCGCGGCGCTAGCGACGGATCGCACAGGCGACGGCACGCCACGGCAGGCTTCATCGGATGCGTTGATTCCCACGGCCTGTTGGCGCGGTTGGGCGCGCCAAATGACAGGCCGTGGGACCGCGCCATAAGGGTAGTTAAATCGATTTACATCACACTGAATAAAGTGGTGACATCTATGACCACTACCACAGTCATCGGCACGGTTTATACCTACAGAAGAGACGTATGGCAGAGGCGGATAGTCAAAAAAACACAATATGAACCTTAATAGTGCAGACGATAGCGTTGTTTTTACCATAACTGAATTGCGCCCGCGCGTTGTCTCGTCGCCCATCCCAAGTAGCAAAATGTGGTCATGTAAGTACTCCAGGACCTTCTTTAGTCCTATAGAAATCCTATTAACGTTTATAGGACCGCATTTGAGCGCACTTTACAGGACTATTGCGACCTATAGTTATTTTGTTACAGTCCGGTAAAGTGCAAATTGATTTTATACTATTTTATTGAGTGCTTCTACAAGATCACTGTGTCCTATAAAGATCAGGTACACGCACTGAATCAGCGTGATTAGTCCTGTAACGATCTGGCGCACGCCGCTGCTAGTAACAGTGGTAATTGTGATGCCATAACTAGAGCATTTAATTTTTATTAATTTTGTAATGGTGGAGTCAAACGAAAAAAAAACTTATTTAAGTATAAATATTGGAATTGCAAAGGGTAATCTTTATTACTATTCATTATCATAAAATAGGTTGATAACTTATTGTGTTTTCACTGTTTTATTATACTTAAAGTAATTAACTTGCGAAAAACATTATTATTATTTGTGTATTCATTATTTAATAGTAAATACAGCCGTCATCAGATCGGATCGCGGTCTATATTGTAATGCATATATCAGGAGCTTTACAATGCATTTTAGTCAAAGTTAACGTTATTAGAGGATCATAGTCATGGACAGTGGACATCATATTGTTTAATGGTTGTGAACAGCCGATCACTCTAATAATAGCAAATGCAGGGTCACATATAAGTAAAATCTTACTAGTTATATAATAGTAGCAGTACGTGCAACTTTGGTGCTAGAAATCCATTAGAAGTCATGACAAAGTCAAATCAATCTTATAATATCTTTGACCTATGGTAGCTATGCCCAAAACGTTTACAGAAGAACTTTTCTTTAGAAGAATAAATCAAACGTTAACAAGAATAAAATATAGTCTTATTAAATGCATTGATAGGAGCTTCGATATTTATTGTTATAACATGCACCTATAAGACTAAAGTTCTTATAAAAATCATATAATGTAATCCTGTAAACGTTTATAAGACTACGCAGTGGATCGGAAGTGCTTGTAGCGCAAATAGTCTAGTAGGCTGATTTTACAAGATCAGTGATTTATATCAAAGCGTCTATTAGTGTAAGATGTTTAGTCTTATAAGTAGTGTTCCCGAAGGCTTTTAGCCTTAAATTTAAGCCTATTGGTCCTTTTTGGGTTATGCTTAAAAGTAGCCTTTTAAAAGGCTAGCCATTTTTAGGCCTTTTAACGACTATAGCCTTTTTTGCAGTAAATAGGTTTATTTTAAGGCTAAAGCCTTTTTTAGACTGGGCCTGATTAAGCCGTCATTATTTGTTTCTTCTCATTAGTTCTACTCACTCATCAGGGTTAGGGTGTCGCAAAGGGGGTGCAGGACTTAGAAAATTTTCGAGCAAAAATACATTTAAGGTACTTTTTTTCACAAAATTACGAAAATCATTGCTATCAATAAGTAGACAAAATTTCCAAAAAATGTTCCTATAATTGTGAAAAAGACTTAAAATGTTCAGTTCATTTTATGTCTATTTTATGGAGCCGACACTTTTGTGATATTTTTGTTAGAGTTTGGACTTTTGAATCAGAGTTTGAATTTTTCACTTGGTTCCACGTTGTGTCGCTCGCAATTTAGAATTTAGAACTTTGTTTCAACTAGCTTGAATCTAGCGAGCCTAGTTCCAAAGTAATGTAAATAATTGTTTTCTGAGGTTTAAGCGAGCACTACACATTGAAATTAGACACAGGGAGGTCACAAGTCTCCCTGTGACCACGGACCCTGTAAAGGGTTCGAAACGTCAGGATAATATAAAAACTATGTAAATAGTAATTTAAACGCGAGTTAATCCGTAAAAAAGTGTTTCATTTCGATAATGTAAATAACTCAAATAATATTTTAAAGAATTTGTATTTGCATAAAGTTTACTTTACAATAAATGTCAAACTTCGGTTACTACTGCAGCAACTTGATTAATCTATTACAGTATGTATGTATGTATATGTATGTATGTGTGTATGTATATATGTATTATGAATGTATGTATTATGTATATGTGTATGTATGTGTGTATGTACGCGTGTATTATGTAGATATGTATGCATGTATGTGTGTATCAGCTCTAAAATACAAATTCAAGGTATTTCATCCAAACAACATAATATTACACATCGTCATCAGCCTATAAACGTCCCACTGCTGGGCACAGGCCTCCCACGTGGGGATATTGGGCCATAGCCCACCACGCTGGCCAATGCGGGTTGGTGGGTTTTAACGACTGCCATCTTACGACAACAACCGGGACCAACGGCTTAACGTGCCTTCCGAAGCACGGAGGAAGCTCGAGATGTTTTTTAATTGGCACCCATCAGACGACCCGGCATTGCGAATGTTGCTTAGCGGGCAAGATCGCAAGCCGAACGCGCTAGCCGCTGCGTTATCGAGCTCCTCATACAAAGTTTTATTTCGATATGACGAAGTAGGGTAGAATAGACTACTGAGATTTTATTACATTGTTTATTTCATAGTTAATAAGAGAAGCTAATATTCCTAGGTACTTTTAAAAATTTTCTTGAATAAAAGCTATAGCCTATATAAATGGCTAAGAGCTTCACAGCCTTTATAGCCATTTCAGAGGGCTAGGCGTTACTGTTGTCAGACTAGCTTTTTAAAAAAGCCTAGATTTTTTAAAGACCTATTGGACCTCCAACCAATAGGCTTAAAAGGTCTGAGCTAAAAGGCTATTTAGGCTTTTAGGCTGTCAAAAGCCTACGTTACGAAAATAGCCATAAAAAAGGCTAAAAGGCTATAGGCCTCGGGATCATTTATAAGTCAACAACTGTGTGAGAATTTTGCTACTTGGGATGGGACGTTTATCGGAGAAATGTCTAAGGTTTATTATGGTTCAATATTGTGTTTTTTTGACTATCCGCCTCTGCCATACGTCTCTTCTGTATAAACCTCGCCTTACGCAAAATCTACAAGCTTTATATTTTTTGTAGGTAGGTATAATATAAGTGAAATAATTCGAATGCACAGCAAGTGTAGGGTGATGTTTAGAAGTTCATAATAGGCATGCACATAATACCGCGCCCGCCGCCGCCGTCGTAATATCTTGCACTTATCGCCGTAGTTACGTCATTCATTGTGAGCACTGTGACCGTAAGCTAGTATATATTATTCTGTGCCGTAAGGCCTGGTTCGCATCTGTGGTAATAATTTAATCGAGTAGCGATACATTGCTTCGCTACCTCGCTTATTTAAAACGAATTTTAAAATAATCAAACTAGAGAAGCAATGTATTTCAACTACGTCTAAATTACTTGCCGTAAAGGGAAAGAGGAAAAGTCCATCGAAAACAGATCACAAATCATAGATATAAGCAAAAGAGGAAGATACGTTACCTGGCGTAGGTACCACGCGCGTTCCTGGGAAATTAAGTACCTACCTACTATCATGTAGGTACCGAATACCGTGACCGAGTGTTATTTTGTCGCGCGTCATCGTCGCCGTGGAACTTTGCGGAATTTGCTAACCCGCTTGCGTAGCGTTGTACTGAGCCCCTTCGTACACAAGGCTACGCAAATCTTCGACGACGATTTGTCTCCAAGCGACTATCACCATACAAATCCATTGAGGTTCGTACACGAGTCGCGTCGCCGACATATGTCCCGCGACTCCAATTTGTATGGCGGTAGTCGCTTGGAGATTAAAATCGTCGAGTATCGAAGATTTACGTAGCCTTGCGTAGGCTAATTCACCGCTCTACACTATTTATAAAGTTGAGTAGGACTACTTTTTGATTCATACTAAGTAGGGGAAGCAGTAGGTACAATGATTGGCCATCTAAGGAGAACATTGACATTGAACATTTCTTCTTTTGAATTAAGGTCCAGAATCGTTACACGTGGGCTGTCATTTTGATCAGTAAGAAACTGAGAATTTGAATACATTAAAATTTAAATCATATTTCAACTCATTTTCAACTTTAACGCAATGAATATAAAAAATATGCCTAAAACACAATCATTGGCCATTGGAGTATAGCAATTGGCATATCAAAAGTATATTGATTGGCAGGTCAATCACTATACTTTGTGTTTATTGTCACTGCCAATATTTATACCGTATTAGGGCCAATCACAATACAAACTTATTGTATTATACGTTAGTGACGTGCAGGGCTTTATCGAGCTTTCGTAAATATTATGTAAAAAGTACCTATCTCATAGAGTATAGGCAACAGCATATCAAGACATCAAAAAAATTACATTTTGGGGAAGTCAAATGCACTGTTGCCTGTACAACATTATTACAAAATACCTAATCGTTAAGACATTTAGCAATAGTGTGAAATAAAATATAACGTAAAAGTACCTCAGCCATAAATTTATCACAATCAAATATAACCTATGTCACTCAGAATCAATGTAGCTTTCTACTCGTGAAAGAATTTTTAAAATCAGTTTAGTTCCCGAGATTACTTCATACAAACAAAGTCACAAACTTACAAACTTCTTTATAATATTAATAGGTAATTATAGATTTAATATCGACCTCGGTACATCACTAAGAAATTTAAGATCTCTTTGTATAATTATTGGCATAGGTATACATATAATAATTTGCAAGGCCATTAACATAAAATGTACAATGATAGGCCTGCCAAAATCTAGTTATTGAACCTATGACATTCTGAATAAAACTATTTTAAAAAGGAATTGACCACTGACTACAATCATTGGCACCGATGCTATTGTGGTGGCCTACCTTTTTTAACGTTATGTTGAGTCTTTTTACACGAATTAACGTGTATAAACCATAATTTAATGGTAAATGACGTATAGAAACACATATAACGCTATTTAAATAACAATAAAACAGGTAAATATCAATTTAAAAGTATATAGTTTTTGTGATTTTTATAGCAAAACATACACTTTGCTGTTGCCGCCACAAAAGTATTTTTTTCAATGTGTTTCCAGCAGTTAAATTTAAGAACTACCAATTACATTTTAGAGTGTTGTCAGCAAAGTTTATGTATTTATTTTTCCTTGCATCAAGGGCCACTGTCATTAATAAATTGATTTACCAATCGAGTGGCCAATGATTATGGGGGGGACAAGATTACTACTGCTTACCCTACTATGGGCATGCCGTATCTTCCTCTTTGCGTATTATCTGTCTTAAATTACCTACTTAATTTTACTTGGAATCAGGCGTAGACTTAAGTCCGTTGTGTATGCGTTACAGTTGTTTGTAATGGATGGATCTACATGGGGAACAACAGGATTGGTCCATTTGCGGGATTAAACCTATTAGGTACCAAAAAACCCTGTATTGGTCCGACGGCGACGGTCTATCGTATGCGCTGGCTTTTACAATCACATTGAATTTTAATTCTTAGTATAGAGGAATATTCATTATTTCAAGTGTACTTGAATAAGCGCATCGACGGAACACATCATTATTAACTGTTATGTGAGCGCATCAAACAATAAAAAAACAAACAATGTTCACTCTAAGTATATATTTTATTTCTATAATGCGTATTTCTAAAATACTAGTTAAATAAAAAAATAAGTTATGTAACAAACATAATATACAGACGCGGATCAAAACCATAGCCAAAATTAGCTCTTAAAACTTTTGACAATTTACAATATTTCATTACCAGTTTTCTTCTTGAGTGACAAAATTCATATTATCATCTAAATAGTGATGTAAATTACGATACCTTAAAATTAATAATATGTGCATAAAATTACATAACAACTTAAAGGTACATAATGCTTTCTGATTGAGTTCTTAAGTCACATAATTATTATACTTACAAAATAAACTCAAAAAATTTATTTAACATTATATCTACTTTACAAATTGTTAACAACCTCTCACAGGCCTCTCCGATCTGCAGGGCTAAATAAAACTCTGTTATTTTTAACTTATTTTAAGATCAATACAATAATGTACAAAATATACATTATGTTTAACAATCTTTCAACAGTCTTATAGCTTTAGATACCTATACAGTATTGCACTTAGAACTCATGGCTCAAGTAATATGAAGATATATTAGGATAGCACAATGCATGAGATTTTGTGTAGCTGCGACTCTCACATTTACACTTTGATTACATCTGACACAGCCCCTTATAAACTTTGAATTACACTTACAAACAAGTTACATAAAAGGTCCAAATATTCTCTAAAAAAGTTAGAAGAAACTAGAGATAAACTACTACACAAGGCATTTGAAAAAAAAAAGAGATTATCAGCTAGCAACCCACTAACTGTATCAGCTGTTGTACTGTTGAGCGATCTAATAAACATAAATCGAAATCAAAGGTTTGTGTAGTGACTTCATATCGTCCCGTTTCAGCTATAAGATTAACAACTCTCTCAAGTTCTTCATTATTATTAATAGTCATTATTCGTTTTTGTAAATCTCGCAACTGTCCCATATATTCGGGAGATAGTTCACCGGGCTCAGCATCCTCACCTAGGCTACTTGAAACTCCATTGTCTTGAACCTTTGTTTCTACAGATGTAGAACCACTACTCTCACCTCTCTCAGTATCATTATTTGTAGGAGCAGTATCAGATGTTTTTGCAATTTTTCTATTTTCAGCTAATTCTTCTTCTGCTGCTTTTCGTTTGCGCCGTTTCTCTTCCCTCTTTGATGATTTATCTTTATGCTTCTTGGATTTTTCTTTTTGTGGAGGTGCCTCTACAACTGGTTCTACTGGATCTGGATCAACTTCAGGTTCAAGCTCTGCCTCAGGTTCAGGCGAAGGCTCACGTTTAAGTGGCTCTGGTGATAGATCTACTTTGACTTTATTACTTTCTTCATCGTCTATTATAGAACTCTCGGAATCAGAGTGACTATTATTTGCATCTTCAGTTCCTATTTGTGAAACTTTTGCACTCTTCGAACTACACTGAGAAGCAGTGTCAATTGAAATAGGTGAAGCTGGTTCTGGCATTGGCCGTTCTTTAGGTATTGGTGTTTCTCTGTGCTCAATAATCTCAGTTTTTTCAGCAGGAACTTCTCTATTCTTATCATGTTTATGTTTTTTCTCTTTACTCGACTCCTTGTGCTTTTCTTTAGACTCGTCACGTTTTTTATCTTTTTTCTTGTGTTTATGTTTCCGCTCAGACTCAGTTTTTTCTTTTTTCTGACTTTCAATAATTTCAGGTGGCGGTGTCTTCCGAAGGTTTTCTATAGAAAATTTATTAACAGTTTTGTCTGATTTTGGTGGCTTTTCTTTAATTGGTGGTGATTCTTTGACAGGTTCTTTCTCTTTAGGAGTTTCTCTAGACTTAATTTCTCTAACAATTTCTTTAGGGGGCTCAAATGACAGCTTGGGTGATTCTTTACATTTATGGCTTTCCTTTTTATGTTCTCTCTTTTCCTTCCTTTCTTTATCTCTTTCATGGCTTTTCTTTTCCTTTTTCTTCTTTTCCTTTACTTCCTTCTCTACTTTAACTTCTGGCAATTTTTCTTCTACTTTAACTTTTTTCTGTTCAATGTTTTCAACATTATGTTTAGATGCTTTATAGTCTTCCTTAAAACTGGATGCACTACTTGACCGAGGAGGAGGGCTTGGCACTTTTCTAATAGGACTTATGCAACGTTTCTTAACATTCTCTGGAGATGGCAATCTCTCACTTGGCCTTTTAGGTTTTTCTTTTGACCGTTCTGGATCTTTACTGTGGGTTTTAACTTTTTCAACTTTTTGTTTGTCCTTTTCTTCTTTGATTTTATTTTTTTCCAGTTTGATTTCTTTATGCTCATGCTTTGACTTTTTATCAGAACTAGATCTTTCCTTATCCTTTTTATCAGATTTGGAGATAGATGAAACTTTATCATTTTTTTTCGGATCCGGAGAGACCTTTGGTGGTTTTTGTATGGGTGGTCCAAATAAATTTTCAAAGCTGCTGGTTCTATGAGGTATTTCCTCCTTGTGCTCTTTTGACTTGTGTTTCTTACTATTATCTAATGATAATTTAGGCTTACTAGTAAGTTGTGATTTTTCATCACTGAAAGAGTCTCTACTTCTGCTTTCTTGCTCTGGATTAGTGTAAAGTGCATTGTTACTAATAGGAATGCCTCCACCTTTCAACAGTTTTTTTCTGAAATCATCATAAGGTGTTTGAAAAATATATCTGTCCTTTAAAACCCCACTTTGTTGTAAAGTGAAATCATAGGAAAATTTTATCTTTTTAGGTTCATCTTTATTCTTCAAATAAATTTCAATGGGAAAAATAAATCCCGCATATCCGGATTCCTTTATAGAAAAGGGTGGCTCTTTCACAACTGGAAGTAATAAAAATTAAGTGTACTTTACATGAAATTAAATACAACATCATCATCAGCCAATAAGCATCCCACTGCAGAGAACAGGCCTTCCTACATGGACAACAAAACAAGGGGAGATCTGGGAGTAAAGACAATACACTAAATACAAACCAAAATTGAAATGATGTAAAAAAAAATAGCTTTACCACTACAAAATTAATTTAACAATATATTGAAAAACCCCAAAGGGTAATGCAATACCCACATTGGGGCTGACAATTGGGTCTTACAAGTGAGACAGTAGAAGAAATATTGATGTAATAATTAAATAATAATGTAAATAAAGTATGTTGAGATAATACATAATACACTTTTGAAACAGCTGTAGTTAGTAAATTGTTTTTTTACATTGTAAATAGTATTTTTTTGAAATGAAATGAAATTGCAATTACCCCCTATTGTCTAACATAAACTTAAAAAAAAGATAGTATGCAGGACATTAAACATTTTTAACAAGGGAAATATTGACAACTTACCTCTTCTGGGTTTAGGAAATGTTTCATGTAGGTGAAATACCACTTTATCCACAAAGTGACTTATGTCGGCACCTTCCTGCCCGCGTACGAATACTTCCCAGTCGTGAGTAAATCCTTCCGGTGTCTTTTTTGAACGCAACGACGCTTCGTGTCCAATTTCAAAGTTTACTTTAATTGCTGACATTCTTGATGCAAAAAATCTCCCAAAATCTATGTTATTTACATCTCAAGTCTTATGATTTCGAGAGTGAACAAACAGATAGCAATTCCTGATATTAAAACATGCACGAATATTTGAATAATGTTTGTATACACCAGAACAGTTTCCACACATCCATTAAATACTGAAAAACTTTTAATTTTGCACTGATTTGGGAGATGTCGAAAATAATCTTTTAGCGCCCTTGTTATTTTGGTCCGCCATATTATTTCAATTCGTTCAACCATAGACATTTTTTTTAAATATATTTGTTCCGTGAAGGAACAGGCTAAGATCAGAGACCATACTGCCTAGTCATTAGTTTTTTTATTTATTTATTTCCCCTAGATGATAATGAGTGGTGATTAAGATGATGAATGCGAAGCCATATTTGCGCTATAAAGTTTTAAGGGGGGTTAGTTTGGCGGTCAGCGAAAATGCCGGGCCCTCGCGGGTGTTCCGTGGTGCGGGGTCTGCGGTAATTCTTAAGTGCCATTCACATTTTTATCAAAAAGTTAATAAAGTTAAAAAAATAAAGTTTTTCGGAAATCCAAATCAGTCAAGAAATCGAAGAGGCAAATAAATACGTACTTAATATTATGATTTTTTATGAAACAGGCTTGAAAAACACGGTCGTAATGTGCATTTATATGAAATAGAGGTAACTTCAGGATTTTTTTCTAACGAGCAAAATGTTTCCAATCGTGTTTTAGAAACAGTCATAGTTGTTTTCTGTGAGTCATCCCATCAGGTAAATTCTAATACTTATTGAAAAGGACATTGACAGGGTGTAGATCAAAGAGTAGAGTTTAAAGCAGGGGAGGGAAACTCCTATAGTAGGAGCAATGACACGTTTCGAGTAGTGCCATCTAGGAGTGTTATTCCGCAATATTAAAAAAAAATTAAGTGTCTCGCTAGATGGCGGTTACTCGAAGCGCAGCAATCGAAAATAAAAATCGATTAAACATAACTTTAATTAGCATAATCAGAATATTAATTATGAACATCATGTAAGCTTGTAGCATTTATTTTTTATTTCAATAAATCGATTAAATATAACATTAGTTAACTTAATCAGAATATTACCTAAGAAAATCATGTAAGCTTGTATCATTTATTTTTATTTCATAAAAAACTTGTATAATAATCGATTAATTAGATTTTAATCGACTTGTATATCGATCGACACCGACACTTGAACTGCATTTTTTTATTGCATAAGGCCGCTTGTTTGTTTTGCTGTTTGCTTTTGTGCGAATTTTTGCAGTATTGTCGTTCTTCGCTGTAATTACTAATTACGTTGAGACTTGAGATAAGTGCATAATCCTTCTCCGGACCCAGAGTTACATGATGAATTTAACTGTGAAACACTACAGTAGTAAGCCTGCGTCTTACTTAATTTGCATTGTTGTGATGTGAATTGTGATATTTGGACACTGGACAACTGGCAAAACTGGACGCTTTAATTAAGTTTTGTGGCATTGGACATGCATTGGACGCTATTACTACGTACGTACTATTAAGACTAGTTAAGTCAAGCAGACCCATCTTCAAATATAACAATATTATCACCACAAAGTACAGGTACCTATAATTAATAATATTATGATTTGTAATTTAGTAACATACCTATTGACTATATTGTGTACAATCAAAGATACCTACTTACTGCTGGTAGAATTTTGCACAAATTGTGCCGCTTGTGATTTGGCCGGAGTATTAAGTTAATAGTATCATTTAAGTATTGTATAGGATTTTCTGTGTACAATATTTATTACTTTTTTATCAAATGCATTTACCTAAGTTATGCTGTTTTGTTTTTCAGATATATAGGTAAAAGACCATACCTATTGTCGCAAACCAGCTGATCAGTCATTACAAACTAAAGGTATTTATATTATTATTATTCTTTTTATATAATCTGTACAATCTTAAGATAAATGTTTACAATATTTCATTAAAAAAAACATGTGTACAGTATAAAATATTCTAAAAAACTTAACCTAGTCTGCCACCGGCAGTGGGGATAGACCAAAGCTATCGGTGGGTAGGGCTGCAGAATGAAGAACCTCCTGACAATACGTGCCTTGTCACGGAGTACTGCCTTTTGTATCTGACCCTTGATCATACCTTTCAGCGAGAGGCTCTTAGCTATAAGACCGTTTGCCGAAACGATTAGCGGAACAATAATGATTGAATCCACATCCCACATATTATTATTAGTTCACTTGCATGTCATGTTGTAATAAGTTTTTTATTTGCAGATACAAGGAGACAACCGCAAGGTTTTAAGCCTATTTTAAATAATTCAGAAAGAAATAAAAAAACCTGAAGAGTGAAATGTACAGGTTAAGAAATCACAGCAAGAACAAGATTAGCTAGTGCCATTTAAATGTCTGATAATAAAGGTTTACTGAAAGTTACCGGAAAAATGAGTTTACCAGCAAAACTATTTACAGAAATTTAAATTAGAGAAACAATGAAAAAAGCAAAGGGTCGTTGCTTCACAAAAAATGAAGAAAAAATGTTGTCACTTTCATTCTATCATATGCTCTTCTTTCGAAATGTTTCACATTGCCTTCTGCAAAATCCTTAAAAAACCTTCTAAGAAAAATTTAAATTTTACCTGCTGGAATACACAAAAAGTAATTTTTGTAAAATTAAAGCACACTTCTGAGCAAATCAACAAAGATGAATGTTATAAATCGAATTTTGTGCAGAGAATTAAAATATGATGGGGATGATTATTCTAAAATGTAAACTAAATTGTATTATGCGAAACATAAACATAATAAAAATAGAGAATGAATTGTCGTTTTATTTCTAAGTTCCCAAACTGGCTGTTGCATGCAAAACCTTGTACATCAGGCTGGTTTGATTTCATAAAATTAATGCTGAGTGAATTTCACTTACATTAAATTTATGAAATCATATCAGCCTGATTTACAAGGTTTTGCTTGCTTCAAAATTAAAATTTAGCTCCTATTGTACCTATAGGTATGTATATTGGTCAACAGTTGTGAAATAACACCACCAGAGGGAGCCAGGTTCAAACATCTCGCGGATTTTTTTTGCCAACAAAAAAAAATCCGCGAGATGGCCATCTAGTTCCGACAGTATTACCTTTATCTATGGTTTAAAGCATAGAAACCACGCTAAAAGACGAACTAGGCAACTAACTCATATGACTTCATTTAATTCTGTAACGAGAGTGAATGAAACCTCTAATCCACGTTCGTTTCTATTTTTTCTAGAAAATGTCTTGTGTGATTGAGGGCTGTAAATCCCTTACATTAAGAAAAGAAAATAATCAAGAGACAATAACCTTTTATCGGTGAGCTCCAATGATGTTACAATAAAAAGAGGTAGATGTGTTACATGTGCCAAAAAGTGGCAACAGAAAACTATGCTAATTGGCTTACCATAAGCGTAGTCTCACAAAAGCGTTAGCAGTGTTGACACTTTGACAGTGTCAGTTTGCATGTAAGTATTTGTTTCCGAAAATTAATTAAAAATATGCTGTCCTGTGTCATGCGAACTACATAAAAGGTCATGAAATTAGTTTAAATTTTAATTGATTTAAGTTCTTATTATTTATTAACTACAAAATGTCAGAATAAATTGTGTCATAAAAATATAGAGTGCGACAGCAAATTGACATGTAATTCGAAATGACACAGCGCTACATGTATCTGTCTTGTTTACGCTCTTACTAGTTGTCATGCTATCTTGCTCACACTTTAGAATACGGTCAAGTTAACTCGGCAGATGCGGCCATATGAGATCATCGACTAGAAGTGACAAGTTACCTCGGCCGTATAACATCGTAATATTTAGTGAGTATAGCGCATGCTCAGGTTTTCGTACGTACGACGCTTCGGTCCATTATTGAAATCATATTAGTACTGACATAACCTATCTACCTCTTTTTAACATAATATCATTGGTGAGCTCAGACTGTTTTCGTTTTACCTAAACATAATTAATGCCATGAATCTATTAAAACACACTAATAGTTTGTCTAAATAGTCATCGTGTCCAGTTCTGTGCTGATATAAGGCATTTATCAATGAAATTTTGTTCAAATGTTAAAAGTTATGTTTTTTCACCTAGTGACGTGCATTTCTATATCGATAAATCAGTATTTTGTGTAAGTGGTTGGCATATCTATCTTTAAATTATGATATATGTATACGCCTCATTTACAACTTGTTTTACTTTTAACATGATATTAATAATTTAAAACTTCAAAAGTACGTACCTATTGATAATTTAAAAAATATACATAATTGAATGATCTTCTTAATTACTACTACTACCATTTATCTGCATTTTCACTAATTTAAAAAATTCTACATTTTGGTTACAGGTTTCCAAAAGATGATGATATAAATAAAGAATGGCTACGGCCGGCGTGTAAGAAGACTAAATTGGATATGGAATAAACGCAGTTGTTACAAACATTTTACGGTCAATCAATCATGAACAATGTCTGCGACACATTTGTACCAACAAAACAAGCATTTTGAGCAATCTTGTTAATCATTCTCTAGAACAAAGTTTCGATGACAATCACAGAATCCTATTGATAAAAGCCGTACCTAAGCTAAATTTGACAATACGAATACCAAACAGGAATTACAGGAATGTGCGCCTCGTGACAAATTATGAAGCTTTTTAACCAAAACCTTCTTATTTAAGAGGCAGTGATTTAATAAAAATGTTTTAAATATTTATTTATAAGTTTTTTATTTCCTTCATAATCCTTCATATTTATATTTTACTCGTATCAATTATCAGATTTACTTTCAAAGCATAAAGTTAAATATCCATCTAGTTAATTTGACAGATAAGGGTAGGCCAATGTGACACTGACTGTACACTGCATCTCGTTATTAACTCGCAAACTTGCTGAAGGCAAAAGTGACCACTTTTACGGTTAACAATTTTTTGGCCTAACAACAGAACTTAAAGTAGTGTGTGTACACACGGCCACTGATCGACCTACCCAAATCTGTCAAAATATTCCAATTGATATTGAACTCTACATGATTGACATTAGGATGATATTTGGTTGCGAGAATTTTACATACATAAGGATAGATCGATGTGACGCTGACTGTACAGGCAGCGTCATATCGTCCTACCCTGCGACCTACTAATCTGTGAAATACCTGCAACCGAATCTCAACCTAATGTTGAAGTCATAGAGTTCAATATCGATTGGGATAATTTTACAGATTTGGGTAGGTCGAGCTGACGCTGCTGTACCTACAGCGATTCAATAAAATGGTATAGGGGTTTTTCCAGAGCGCCATAACGTAGTTTTTTTTAAATTTGTCTGATTTAGTTTATAACGTTTCCAAGGCAAGCGAAAAAGCCGACAATGACCGAATTATTATATTAGCGTCGAGAAAACAGGATTTGTATTGCTCTCCATACACTTCTGTCATTGTGTATTGTTTTCTCGTGGAAGTGCATTTTGTGAGTAATGTAGTGCGTGTAGTGAAACGCAACTAAATATACAGAATGACAATAGTGCATGGAAAGCTATACAAATTCTGTCCTCTCGATGCTAACATAATACTTAGCTCATTGTCGGCTTTTTCGCCTGCCCTGGAAACGTACTATATTAATAAAATGAAATAAATTGACGGCGCGCTTATCCTTCGCCTTCATATTTATTAACATGTTCAATATTTAGTTTTATTTTTGTCGATATAAAATGCCGAGAAATGACAACCCTAGTGTGGAATAAACTAGTGACCACCTACACAAATTAGGACAAGTCAAACATTCTCCATCTCTTTCTAACTCATTAGCATGACTCGTAAGAAAAAGAAGGATGAATATGTCTTTGCTTGCTATTTTAGCGTGGTTTCTATGCTTTAGTTATTGTTCTGAGGTTTGAACCATTGAGAGAGATAACTATCGAGGTAACTTCGATGTGCAAAATTTTCACACATGCACAAAAAAAGGCGCCTATGTACAGATGGGCGGGTGGGTAAAAATTGGGGTGGGTAAAATTGGGAGGAAAGGTAAAAAAGGGTATTTACCCATTTATACCGGGTATTTTTATGAAACACTGGGTAAAAATTGAATACTGTCTATAAAAATATTTAATTGGCTTTACTATCCTTAAAACGATCTACGATGATAGTTTCGATCTTGACCATTAAAGATAAAATATTGATTTCAAATAAAACACAGTTGATTATATTTTAAATCTTTAATCAACATCTATTTTCAACTAAAACACAACAAAATGGCGCAGATCTAGCTAGTTGAAATACACTTCGAATGAACATGTTTGAGTACGAAAAATACCACGTAGAGTGGGGGGCGAGAGGCTGCGTGCGGTATTATGGGGACTGCTAGAAACCGCAAGAAACTTCAAAGGCTGGTCAGATCAAGTGTTTTAAACATGACAAAAAAGGAATTGGTGTTTTTGACATTTTTAATTAAATAATAATTTTGTGAATTTTAATTGAATAGTCTTTAAGTACCAAATTTATTTTAAAGCAATAACATAAGAAAAATGAAATCAATAACAATTAAAAATAACGATCATTTACAACGCGCGGGCAACGACGGCCGGCCTGCCGACCATCGTCTGTTGACCCGTTTGCATCAGCTGGGCGATAAGTACCTACGTTAGTCTGCAAAGTGCAATAAGACCCCATTTATTTTCCTTTTACAACTGAAATGAAATGTGCGTGTTTAAGGTGCAGTTAAGTCCAACGACTATAAAGGCTAAAATATTGATATTAATATATTAATTTTTAATGATGTTGCCCAACCAACTCGCAAGCCAACTCATCACAATACAGCCCTGAGTCCAACCGGGCTCGAGCCTGGCGAGCGCTTCCATCAAGGCTCCAAACGCAAACAGAGGGTGTAAGAAGCAAAACAGTCCGTGTATTATAAATATATTATAAATAGTCCGTGTATCCGTGCGGTGACGGAGAAAGAATACCAATCGCCGCCCCTCTCTCCGTCCGGTGGGTGTCGTAAGAAGCGACTAACGGACTCTTTCGAGCGATGATCTGCTCCACTGGTGGTAGGGCTTGACCCGTCTGGTTGGTGACCACCGTACGCATGGTGTAAAACCCGTCAAGTGACTGCTTGTCGGTCGCGTTTCGGGATCAGCCAGCGTATAACCAGAACTCGAGAGGATGATGCTGCGATGGATTTGGTCTGTAGAGGCTTCCGTCAAACCAGTGCCAGGAGGACTTCGTTAACCTGCCGACCAGGGAGACCCGTAGAAATGGTTCTCCCGCTGGCCGCCCGTGGCACAGTACAGGGGCCCAAGCGAGAATAACCAGCTCGTGAGGCTGCCTCACCATGCCACGCATAATCTCGGGGTGGTCCGTCGTGCCGGTTGGTGACCGAAAGGGGGGATCCCGGCGGCGGCGGCGGCGATATAATTAAATATATGAAAATATAAAAAAAACTCAACTTTAAAATATACAAATGACTGCAATAATCCGACATTTAATCAGCCAAAAATCTATGTTTTACTGGATTTTACGGAGTCGGTAAAGCAAGATGACTGATACTTTTGTGTGTTGCAAACATCCATAGGAAACAGTTATCTTCTCACAGAAATTCGAGCCAAGCCAATACAAAAATAATGTGCTGCAGAAACCACTTCTCTGGCCTAAGTAAGTACCTAAGTAAGAGCAAGTTTTTAAAAAGGATTTCTATTAAGAAAAACAAGGTTTAATGCGAATAACATTTAATTCAAGATTCAAAATAAAACTTTAGAATAATGGTGAATGACAATCATAAGTAGGTACCTACCCTGCAAGTTACACTAATACCGGCGAATAACATGTATTGTAATATTTGTGATGGATAACTAAGACGAAATATATGAATGAGACGATAAAAGAAAATGCGAATGTAATGACATTATACCATGAGTTGAATATGAGAGATGAATAAGATGAAGCGAACATGAGAAAACTATTATTTTACGAATAAATCAGGACAAGATATCAGAGCCTGAATTTACGAGTCATCGATTCAGTAGGTATAATATATAATACCGCGTACGATTGTGTGGTGTATCGCCACACACATCGATGGCAAAACGTACAAGTGCCAATCGTTATCTTTCCGAACGTGATGGTACAATTCGTTTGCGAAAGTGACGAACGAGCGTCTGTCTTCCCTTTCGGCGCTGTCGAAGCCCCAGTAGTGTGGTGCTGAAACTTTCACCTCTTCTTTCCGTTCTTGTGTACAGCGTGCCGCCACTTCGTGTAGAAAACACCAATGTTCTCGACAGTAATGCCCGCAGCTTGTGCGGCGCCTGTCAAACTGAACTCTTTGTACTCCTCGTTACTGGCTGCCTCATTATCCACAAGCAGTATGAGTAGAGGTGTCGATTTTCCTGGCAAAGTGTTGTCGCCGTTGCCGCCTTGGCTGTGCTTCTCGTCGCCTATAAAGTGGTTACAGAACTCTAGTATTTGTATGAAGTTGTGGACGTGGGGTGGTGCCTTACGGGGGTACTTGAGCAGAGGCAGCGGCCGCGACTGGCCGGGCCGCTGCGCGCGCAGGAACCGCGACCCGCTGCGCAGTTGCGTCTCCAACCAGCGGATAGCGTCGCGAGCGGCGCTCTGGTCGCGCTTCAACTCGTCCAGCTCCTGGAGCACTGAAACAGAAAAGTTAGGTCATCGTCAGCCGAAAGATGTCTACTTTTGGACAACGGCTCAAGGATCTCCTACCACGACCGGCGGCGGTGAGCAACGCGAGCAGCGCGGGCGCGGCTATCTCTTATCTACGTTTGCGCGTGTAATACTAACTGTTCGCGCCAACGCGGCGACATGTGAAGTTGCAGAGAATGGAACGCTCATTCGGTCGAGGCCGATATAGCTCATTAGAAGAATGACACAGACAAAATTACGCTTCGCGAGCGGGCGCACGCATCCCTTTTGCCACTGACGCGTCGTCGGCTCGTAGCAAAACCGCCATATTGAAGATTTTGAAGATACGTAAGGTCACTACGAAAGTTTTGAGATACTCAAAATTTATAAAAAGAACGCAACTAGATTGAACCTTTTTTTAAAGATAAATTATTTGTAATTCGAACATAGAAAACCATTTGATCAAATATTTAAAAATAAAAAAATGACGTTTGATTTTTGTTTCAATTCCGCGGGCTTTCATCGTCAACTATGGATTTTAAGCGAGAACATTTTCGTGCGATGAATTTGTACGATTATAAATTTGGATTAAATGAATGTGAGTGCAAAGAGCGATTAGTTTCGCCGTTTGGGGACTATGCACTATCGCGTGCAACAGTTTTCAGATGGTTTGCTCAATTTAAACGAGGGATTTTCTCCTTAAATGATGATGAAAGAAGTGGCCGGCCCGCGACTTCAGTTACAGCAGAAAACGTCCTAGTTGTAAAAAAAAAATTATTAAGAAAGACCCAAAAGTGACTTATAAACATATAGAAGAGGTCTTGAAGATTTCATCGCCAGCTATTAATGAAATTTGACACAACCGGCTTGGAGTCAGGAAATTATGTTCACGATGGGTGCCTCACTCGCTGACTTCAGAACAAAAAGAAGCTCGTGTGACATGGTGCAAATATATGCTCAGAAAATTTGATCACGGAGAAGGACGGTCAATTTTTAACATTATTACTGAAGACGAGTTGGATTTACCAATATGATCCACCGAATAAACGGCAATCGACAATTTGGGTGTTTCCTGATGATGAACGTTTCGGGATCAGCCAGCGTATAACCAGAGCTCGAGAGGATGATGCTGCGATGGATTTGGTCTGTGGAGGCTTCCGTCAAACCAGTGCCAGGAGGACTTCGTTAACCTGCCGACTAGGGAGACCCGTAGAAACGGTTGTCCCGCTGGCCGCCCGTGGCACAGTACAGGGGCCCAAGCGAGCCTAACCAGCTTGTGAGGCTGCCTCACCATGCCACGCATAATCTCGGGGTGGTCCGTCGTGCCGGTTGGTGACCGGAAGGTGGGGTCCCGGCGGCCATTCCCGGGGGGGTTCGGGGGCCCTTCCGTTCGGCAGGTTAATAATACTCGTCTGTGGGCAAATTCCTGGGGAAACAGGCCACCACACTTTGACCATTCGCATCGCGGCATCATTTTCTCGATTCACGCCTCTCTCTTTCCACTCCTAAAATGACAGCGCCTAACAACTGGTAATACAGCGGTGCACAACCCCACCACAACCTTACCGTTTGAGGTGGAGTTCGCTAACATCCGCGGACTCCATGCAAACCTCAATGCCGTCCACCACCATCTTGAGACGGCATGGCCAGCAATGTTGTTCCTGACGGAGACGCAAATAATCCGCCCTGCTGACACCACCTACCTGAACTAACCTGGCTTTGTGCTTGAAGAATCCTTCAAAGCCAAAGCCGGAGTTTGCTTATTTGTTCGGGCGGATGTTTGCTGTCGCCGTCTGCGCTGTCTGAAGGACCATTCCTTCTCCCTCCTAGTGGTACACGTCGACTTAGGCTCTCATTGCCGTGTCTACGTTTGCGTCTACCGATCCCATAATGGCGACATGGAGACAACTCGACTAATTGAACATCTTAGTCGGGTAGCAGATGATGCGCAAGAGCGGTTTCCATCGGCGGAATTGGTGTTTTTGGGGGACTTCAACGCCCACCATGAGTTATAAATAAATAAATAAATAAATCTTTTCTACAATCACACGAATTATCTAGCTCAAGAAAAGCTTCGAAGAAACTCGTTAAATGGTTACTAGACAACGGATAAACGTACTTAAAATACTTAAATACATACTTATTATACATAGAAAACACCCAGACCCGAGACAACTGATGAGATAGTATTAGGAATGGAATACTATATTCCACACTCCTATGTCATCAGCAAAGGCAGACGCAACCGCTGGTTCAATCGCGAGTGTGCCAGCGCTGTTGAGAGCAAACAGACGGCATACCGCGCTTGGATCAGAGATAAAGCTCATGGGGATCCCGAAACTCGCTCGCTAAAAGCAGCCTATAACAATGCCACCAAGTCGTGTAAGAGGACCTACATTAGAGCGGATGCCCAGCGCGTTGCACGAGTAGGCCAAGAACTCCTGACGCATCCTACGGGCAGCCGTAGCTACTGGCGTCTGGCCAAAGCCGTGCAATCTAACTTCTGCCAACCCTCGCTGCCACCACTGAGATGTCCTGACGGAACTTTAGCTCACAAGCCGCAGGAAAAGGTCGATCTCCTGGCCAAACTCTTTGCGGCTAACTCCCGGATCGATGACTGTAATGCACGTGCAGTACGCGCGCTGCTCTCCGGAGTCACCAATTTACAGTCTCTAACATTCCATCACGCACAAAGAAATTTGGTGACTCGTTTCTTTGTCGCACTTCCAAAAGATGGAATAGTCTACCAGCACACGTATTCCCTCCTACCTATGACATAGGGTCCTTCAAACGAGGCGTGAAGAAGCACTTTGTGGGCCGGCAGAGTGAGGGTGACTGATGCTACGTCTCTTACGCTGCACCAGTTTTCCTCGCGCTTGGACTTCATTTCCACTTAACATCAGGTGGAGTGGGGTCATTTGCCGGGCTTAACATAAAAAAAAGTCTCTGGTTTGGGAGTAACGCGCCGGTGGGCAACAATTAGTCCCCTCCCCTCCTACTGGCACGAGGCGGGAGGTGGCCTTGCGCCAACGGATCCCAAGCACCACCATAAGTGAAGGGGATAGCCGAGCCGATGGGAGAGGGGGTGGCGACGAAAGTGAGGAGTTCACCCGATCCCTGCCACGAGCATGGGCGCATACAGGGTGGTGACCGAACCACCCTAGCGTAGGTTGTCGGTGCCCAATGGCACCCACCCGCTGCAGGCCGATTGTTGCCTCCAAAGGCAATACCTTTCCTAGACCTCCTCCCCGAAGGGACAGGAGCATGAGTTACAAGATAAGAAATGGCCCCCCGATCGAGCCCCTTTTTAACTGTAATTATTATTATGTTAACTGTTAGATTAAAAATGAAAAAAACATGAATTCCTTCTTTGTCATTTTTAAAACACTTGACCTGACCAGCCCTTGAAGTTTCTTGCGGTTTCTAGCAGTCACCTTATATTTTGCGCGTGCGACGTTGCCAGCTTGCAGTAACAGGGAGAATGATAATTACATTACCCACTTTATACAGCGTGATTTGAATTATGTGATTTTTATGAAATAAAATAAATAAGGCCAGCGGCTCGGACGGCATTTCAGCTAGACTACTTAGGGTCTGTGCGCCTGAATTGTCTCCGGTTGTAACGCGTCTGTACCGCATTTCTCTTCTTGCTAGAGCGGTTCCTCAGTCCTGGAAGCTTGCAAATGCCAATATGGCTTTCGGTGGGGCCGTTCCACGGGGGACCTTCTGGTGTACGTTACTCATTGCTAAGGCGAGGCAACCGAGAAGCATGGCGAAGCGCTTGCAGTGTCGCTTGACATCTCGAAAGACTTTGACCGGGTCCGGCACGCTGGCTTGCTGAGCAAACTTCTAGCGTACGGCATCTTTGCTGATTTCCGTGTCTGGATTTTGGACTTCAAGTGAACGGTCAATCAGAGTAGTCATTGATGGCTGTTCCTCCGACCTCATGGCTATCGATGCCGGGGTCCCTCAGGGTTCCGTTCTCTCTGCTACCCTTTAGTTGGTGTATAATAACGATCTGCTCAAGCCGGGAATTGCTGGGTATGCAGACGACAGCACGGTCACAAAGAATTATCTGTCTAGCGCAAGGGTCGGCGGAGAGGAAGTTCGTTCCTTAAGTGAGGCTATGGTTTAGCGGACAAACTTTTCTTTAAGTCTTGTCTCCTAATGGGGTGACAACCATTTGGTCAGTTTTAACGCCACCAAAACGCAGGCGTGTTCTAGGTTAAAAGGAGTCCTTTTAACCTGGCTCCTACTTTTCAGGGTGTAGATGTACCAATTACCGACAACTTCGATCTCCTCGGCATGAAGTTGACCACCAATCTCAACTTGGGCGACAACATCGAAATCAAGGCTCAAACTGCGGCGAAAACGCTGGGTGTTCTAAATAAGGTTAAGCAATATTTCACGCCGGGACAGCTTCTAACTCTATATAAAGCACAAGTCCGGTCATGCGTGAAGTATTGCTGCCACCTTTGGGACGGCTAAGCAAAATATCAACTTGCCGCGCTCGATTCAGTGGGACGCAGAGCCAGGAAACTAATAGGTGACGATAAGCTTGTGAAAACCAAGCTTCACAGTCTCGCTCACCGTCCGTCGCTCAGTTGCATGTTTGTCGGTATTTTACAGGTTGTACTTCGAAAAGTGTGCTTTTGAGCTACACGAGCTCATTCCACCGTCCCCTTTCTACCATCGGGAGTCCAGACGTACGGCGGGTTACTTACCACCCTTTTGATTGATATTCCACTCATACGCACCAAGCGCTATTCGTTTTCATTCATAATGCGTACAGCCAAGGTATGGAATACCCTGCCGGAGTCTGTGTTCCCGAGTGCATATAGCCCAACATCTTTAAAGCCCGACTGAATAGGCTCCTTCTGGGTAAGCTCTCTCCATCGTCGGCTTCTTCTTAATCCTACGGATAAGAATGCGGCCAAGAGCAAGCCCATCTATTATAAAAAAGTAGTTTTTAAGGAACCGGGAATAGGTTGACTTCGTAATTCGTATGTCAAATACTTAAAAGAAAAAAGAATACCAGGGTGCATGTCCCAGACATGATAATATAATTAAAACAGAAATTTAACTAGAAATGATAACTAACGTATGAACATTTTCAATATCTTAATAGACAAAAGTCGTGCCTCAGCTCGAAAATGAATAGAATTCTACTAAGTGTTAGACTTAGAATGACTTAAAAATATGCTTTAGTCGGTATGTAATAGTATATATAACCTAATTCAATAATTGGTTTAAATTAAACTGAGTTTAATTTTTACCTGGTATAAATTTAAAATGGGTGGGTAAAAATAGGTAAAAATGGGTATTTACCCACAAGTCGGGTATTTACCGAGTAAATGCCCATCTCTACGCAACATTTAAGTAACGCACACATAGGTGTGCGTTACTTAAATGTTGCCAGCTCACAGTTGTCACTTCCTAAAAATGGGTAAATGTTACACAATGCCAAGAACAAATACCACGTCTCGACCTCTCGACATAAAACCTCTCATTTTTGGGTCGGATGTAGAACGGTTAGGATAAAAGAAAAAGAAACGAAAATATAAAATCAACAACAATATATTGTGGATCAAATATCAATCAATCTTTGAGAAATTTTATACAATATAAAATAAAATAACACGTGAAGCCAAATTATAATGACTATTATTTATGAAACAATCCGTGGCCTAAATTGTTTTCAACGTAAGTTTAACTTTTAATCGCTGTTTATAGATAAGTATCAATCTGAATAACAAAGTCAAGATTATTTAAGTGAAAAAGATGCATTGCTGCTTTGGTTCTAATGTTTCTTCAGTACTGCAACTACTCGATTAAACAACCTGTAACATAAATACTTCATCTTAACTTTGTAGAATACCGAAATTCATAATAAAATAAAGGATTTGCAAAATCGCGGTCACTGATAAAACCAATAGAGAAGTTAAAAACAAACAAAAATTTTGATGTTAAGGGATAAATATATGAAATAATTAAAAAAATGCACGTTTTGACACCAAAATCTCAGAAGCGACACACTTTATGATTTGTGATACTTACTTCTTGATTATTTTTTTTGTCAGTATTCAAGTCTCAATAGTGTTCGTGTTATCAAGTTTTGATAAGTGGCCGCGATTTCGCTAAGATTTCATTTTTCTTTATTTTTATGTCTCCATCATCATTTTTTTGAGTGTTTCATCCTTCGGAAATATAAAATAAACGTTAATTTACAATAGGCTGGCTTGATTCTCGTGAGGCCCCTAAAACCTTAAAACTAAATTTAGTATTTTCTACCACGCTCAGTCTATCGCTCGAATAGATAGGAAAGGTAAAAAGTACAGGTGGATATAATTCAATTATATAATTTATTTTATGCTATTCGTTCCATATTAAACCTAAGTATTTTTGGGGTAAACTTTGCGAAGTACCTGACAATACTGATTACAGGTTATGTTGAAATATTTTATGAAATTTCCGTATTAAACCAAAAGCACACATATTTAAGACTAGAATTAGAGATTTGCATACATTTATTAGCATTTTGAATAGAAACAAATCAAATATTGCATGGTAAATTGCTAATAATCATCACGAAACCAGATTAACAAAACTTACGTACGAAACGATATTCCAGGCACTTGCCTTGCCACTGACTTCTATTACTACAATGTTTGAATGAACAACTAAATTGTTCAATTAAGCCCACCGGAATAATATGTAGAAATAAAATATAAATTTATTCAACTAAAAAAACATAATTATTTGGTAGGTAAGATAATGACAGCGATTTGTTTGGGGCCAAGTGTCGCTGGCTCCATGTAAAACGTTGCACAGTTTTACCGACACGGTCCTTTCATCCTATATTTTGTCTTTGTTTTACTTAGGGTAAACATGATGTGCCGAAACGAAACAAAAATAGTAATGGATTAAGGCAGAAAGAGATAGTAATGGATTAAGGCAGAAAGAGATAGCAAACTTATGCTCTCTCTATAGTTATTAAGTTCAATGGTCATAACTGCAGTTTTGTTTTATTTTCTAAAATTTGGGTTTTTTTCAAACATTAATTTGAAATAATAGTGGATTATTAGTCGTTAAGTGTTTGTGAACGTGCATGAGTGTTGGCAAATAAAACAAAACAGTGCAACATCACTTTTCAAATTCTCATGAAGTCCGTGTGAGACCTCAGTAAAGTCCAACATCTTTACTGAGGACTTAAGGGGTTTGGGGGAATATCATTTATTATTCATCATCTAAATCACCACACATTATCGTCTAGGGAAAAAAATAAATAAAAAAAACTAATGACTAGGCAGTATGGTCTCTGACCTTAGCCTGTTCCTTCACGGAACAAATATAAAAAAAGGTAAGGTTTCGTCCGTCAAGGCCAAGAATTCTGAGTAATTTATGCTGAGCTGTTCTAAATTTATTTTATTGTTCATTTTATGCTATACCACATTTAAAGTTTAGGCTAAAATAGCACACTTTTGTTATTTGATAAATATGTCAGGTTTGTTAGCCGCAGTTTTCCTACCACTAAAGTACGTAAATCTTTAAAGTAGGTATACCTACTTATACCTCTAACCTATTTCTTGCTTTGAAGGTATTCCTTTATGATTGTTTTTAGGTTCATGCGACAAGGCCTCCACGTTGCATCAGGAATGACTACAACTTCTAGTTTAGTACAACCAGAGTGTTTCTCGCTGTCTAGTATTCGAACAAAAGTTCGGTGTTATTTCCCACGCCCAAATGAAGTAAAAAGGGTTCGTAGACATGGCTGGGAGACCAGGATGTCTACCCCTAATGGTCGTAAAATTATAATGAGAAGGTTACTTAAAGGAAGACATGTATTATCTCATTAAAATATAGGTTACTACCTACTATTAATGATTGTAGTTAAATAAATTGTAAGTATAAATAAAAATAGTGTATGTAACTAAATGAAATTTTATTTAACGACCCTTCTACACTTTCACAAAATTACTTAAAAACAAAGCTTTATTTAACTTATACAGCTATGGTTTCATTTAAAAATAACAAAAAAATCAATAAAACTGGTTAGACTAGTTCTACATAGCATAAACTTGTAAATGTACAAATTCCATTTATTTAAGAAACATACAAGAACTTTTCCTATTTGAGCATAAGAAATTATTTTCAAAACTGATTTTATTTGTCCAGACCACATGTCTTCTGATCTTAAATATTGGATAAACTTCAAGACAATTCAAATACTTGTGTTCTTAGATTGCTAACAGGAAATTTTCAGTTAAACATGTACTTTTGTTGTAAGTGTACTGAATCTTCAGAGTTAGTTGGAGATTTAGCTGGTTTTAAGAGATTTGAAACTTCAGATACCACAAAAGTAGTAAGTTTAATGATTGCTAAGTGGGCCGCCAGCTGCAATACAAGTGCTCCAAAGCCCTTGTACAGGCCCGCAACACCTTCTTTTGCTATGGTGGAGTGGTAGCAGTCAATAAAGCCTTCATACCCTGTCAGTATAGGTGTCACTGATGTCCCAGTATCCAAATTATCAATAATAGTCCTTGTTCCCTAGAGCAAAAGGTTTAACAACTTATAATATAGTAGGTAGCATAATATATCAATTATTAGGAAATTTACAATCTACTCAAATCATACCTGTATATGAAGTCTATGGATTATTGTTTCCACCGGGTAGAATAATATCTCCATTGATATAAAGGAAAATATATTTGCTTTTAAGTTTATGTCTTCAATGAGAGGATTTTGGGTATTCCTCTGGTAATTCATGTTATATGAATCACTTAACTCATGTCTATTTCGTTGCTGGAATCTAAGGATTCTTACTGTTATGCTTCTTAATATGACACTGAAATAATAACAATACATGATACCTATCTCTATACTGCTTTGTTCACAATTAATGATAAATAAATAAAACAATAAAATAAACATAAATATGTTCTTCTGCTTTACTTACTGAGCTATATACTTGGAGACTCCAAGAGCTGCAGTTGGGAAAACAATGGCCCATATTGGCAACATTCTGCCTCTACTAGGAGTTCCCCATTCCAGAATACGTAGGAAACCTTCTCTGAAAACATCTAAGAGAGCTGGCTTATCACTTGCTATGTCACTCTGTACGGTTTCAACAAGACTTGCAGAGTAGAATGGTGTGATTATTGCTGTGCTAACACTGTTCCAATAAAATAAAATAAAAATTATTAAAATATCACTTTGAATTAAAAATATTTCATCATCATCATAATTAGCCTGTGTTAGATTACTGCCAGCAGTGAGTCAACCAAAGATTGGGAGTGGCCTATGTCCAGACATAAAAACCTTTCAATCTTTAGTTAAACAAAATTTTTGTTTTAATCTAATCTTACCATTTCAAGGAGATGTGTTGCAAAAATTGTAACACTGAACCACATTTCTCTATTTCTCTGAAAAAAATAAGACATTGAGTGTAACTTTTTTTTCTTTATTTTTAAATTATTTAATCCTATTTTATGTTAGCAATTTGAAAATAAAGATGTAAAAATCTACTTAAAATAGAATAGAATATAATTTATTGCCAAAACTGTTTACAAATTGTGCAGATGATTATGCATGAAGTTGAAAACAACAGTATACCCATATTGGATATGCAATATAACAAAATAAATTGTAATGTAAAAAACTAAATCAAAAATGAAAGTGTAACAATATACTACTACAACAACAAACTACTTACAAACTTAAAAGAATTAAAATTAAATGACACTAAGTATAACAAACATTTTTTGTATAAAAATATTCAGCTAGGCTTTAAAAGGGGCTTTTTAAGAGGCCTATTACATCTTGAATATGATTTTTGCGTAAAATACCCATTTTCGCATTTTGTAGTAATTTTGCTGTTGTATTTATCGTTTTTATCGAAATAGGACAATAAATTCATGCATAATACCTACCTATTACAAATCTCCACTCAGCGAGTTCGGACGGCCGGCGCATCGCATTTTGTAGTAATTTTGCAGTTGTATTTATCGTTTTTATCGAAATAGGATAATAAATTCTTTATTCCTCATGAAGTAACAATTATTTTGGTATAAATTTTGCTCAATAATATTGTCGTAGATAGGGGAAATTCACAGTTAACTTAAAGCGATTCTTGAAGTTTTTTGGTTTAGAATAAGATTTTTTATATAAAATCAATGATATCTAGGCCGCTACGCACTATACGACTTTATAAGAGATAACATTCTAATTTTTTTATTTCATTTGTTTAGAACAGTAGTTCAATCAATGAGCTCAAAAAAGTGCCATCGCGCATTTTATTAAAAATTTTCTGTGCGATTTTGGGTTTAATTAAAAAGTCAAGCAAAATTTACAAAAAGCGAGGCCACTACGCACTATGCCAATAGCTATTCAACAATATTCAATAAGTCAAAATTGTTAATGTATTTTCGTTCCTGAGATCAAGAACATCAAAATTGGCCATTTTACGCAAAATCACAGTCGAGCTGTAATAAGGCCTCATAACAAACAAGCTTTTAATTTAAATGTAGGTAAGTCCAACGCTTTCATATCAGAAGGCAGGTAATTAAATAAAGCCAATTTAGGAATCATTATAATATTACAAGGATATACGCACTTTGGCCAACCAGTGCCTTTGGCCACCACATCCTCAACAGCTAGGTTCAAACCCTTCACAATGCAAGTAGAGCCTATACCTTTCCATAGAGTAGTTACATCTTGTCGTCTATGTAGTCTTGCTACCACCGGCAGCAATGTATATGGTACCATATGATAGTTCTTGAGACTGTTGTGGACCTGTAAATGATATTGTAACTCAATCAAATAAAGATTTTATTAGGTTGTTATTATTATTGCGTATGGCAAAATTGATCCTGCGTGGATCATATGTCTACTTTTAGATTCCTCAGCCAAGTTTCTGCAGCATCTGTCATGTGGAGCTCGGTTTTACCACCTAGGAAATGATGAAGGGGGCAGCCACTGATTATAATTATGTGATAAGAGTTTGGTTCAAATGACCACATTCACAGTGTGGTGTCCCTCTCAATCCCCATTTATGTAGGTAGGTGATGGTTGGATTTTGGTCGATTTGGTTTGGTTGATTTGGTTGGTCCTACACCGGTTCAGTCGGGTCCAAATCTTTCTCACGACTTCAAAACCAGGAACCTTCCGCGTGGGGGTCTTGTATTAGCTCCGAGTTAATGCCGTCGATCATGCTTCACTCTGATCTCCACGCATCTTCAAGGTTGAACTGGTTTGTTATACGCTCATCCGCCCAAAATAATATAATGTTAATTATCAAAACATTTTAAACCAGGATAAGGTTAAAAATAAACATTGGACATACCTGACACTGCCGCCTTAGGACAATGAATGGATGGCTCAGCAAATTTTCCGTGATCAAACTTGCAACACTTATTGCAGTTGTCACATATGTATTATTTTCTAAAAAAAATTATCAGACATTTGTATTTTAATAAATTTAATATAAGAAGGTGCCTAACCTAAACTACTTTGAGGAATGCGGATTTAAGTGACTATGATTTCTAGGCAGAAAGATTTAATCATGAGAAGTTGTTCTCCCATATTGAGTTGATTGGTTTTAACATTCCTCTTCTCAAATACGCCACTACCTTTACATAGACTATCCATAAAGTAAGTACCGATGATTACAGTTATGCCTATTCTGAGCGAGATATCTATAATGTACAGAGACTTGAAAATACCTTCTTCCGGAACATCATCCATGACCAAAGGAGGTCCCTGATATTCTTCAGTCACAGGTGTATGATATCCGTATATTTGTTGGTAGCGGGTATCGTACAAGTCATTAGTTTCTCTGTTGGGATCCAGGCCAAAGGGCCTATTGTAAGAATTATAATCTCCAATTCCAGCCATTACAAAAAATACTCAACAGTGCATATTTATATCAATAATAAATAAACACTGAAACATTATTCTTTCAATAAACAGTAAAATATTTAGAAATTTTTGATTACTAATCAGAAGAGAAAATAGAATGCTCACTACATAAAAACATTAAAAACAAATTACAAAATCATTTACAGACAGACAGAGTCTCCGACTAATATAAAGTGATCTGTGAGACAGAGGAACTATAAAATGACATTAACGTACAAGATTTTTTTTTAAATATATTTTGTTCCGTGAAGGAACAGGCTAAGATCAGAGACCATACTGCCTAGTCATTAGTTTTTTTTTTCCTAGATGATAATGAGTGGTGATTAAGATGATAAATGATAAAAATTATATTCCCCAAACCCCTTGAGTCCTCAGTAAAGATATGGGACTTTACTAAGACCTCACGCGGACTTCTTGAGAGAATTTGAAAAGTGATGTTGCACTGTTTTTGTTTCATTTGCCAACACTCATGCACGTTCACGAACACTTAAATAATCTACTATTATTTCACATTAATGTTCGAAAAAACACAAATTTTAGAAAATAAAACAAAACTGCAGACATGACGCTACACTTTCCCGCCATGAAGTCCTGAAGGAACAGGCCAAGGTCAGAGACCATACTGCCTAGTCATCAGTTTTTTTTATTTTTTTTTTTCCCTAGGTGATTATGATGATGAATGATAAATAATATTCCCCCAAACCCCTTTAGAGTCCTCAGTAAAGATGTGAAACTTTATTGAGATCTCACGCAGACTTCTTGAGAGAATTTGAAAAGTGTTGTTGCACTATTTTGTTTCATTTGTCAATACCACAGACGTATATTATACGTCTGTAGTCAATACTCATGCCCGTTCACAAACACTTAATTTCACATTAATGTTCGAAAAAACCACAAAACACATAGAAAATAAAACAAAACTGCAGATATTTGAAAGTAGGTAAGTTTCACGCTTCACTTTCCCGCCAAGAAGACAAATTCAACTCAATGTCAAGCAAGAAGACGTCAAAGAAAAAGACTTATCGAAATCTTATTTTATTTTTTATTGATTAACATGGACCACAAACAGGTTTACAATATAAAACTTATTAATTTAAGGCTGTGGATAGAGTGCCACAAGCGGCATTCTAGTACGATCGGTTACGATGCCGTCATTACGGCATCCTAGTACAAAGTGTAGGCAGGGACTCTGCTTTTAGGTTGAGTGCGAGATACAACGTTTTGCTGTACAAGTGGTTATTTGTGTTTTCCCTGTGTTGTTTGACCCTGTTGTCTTTCTGTTAAGTGTTTAATAAGGTGGCGGTTGTTTAGCATACGTATATTGGTAAGTAAATCCGTACTTATTTGTTTTGTGTTAAATGTCTGACCCTCCTGACCCAGGCGGGGGCGACAACGAGCCATGTGCTCAGTTTTCACTCCCAACGTTTTCCCAAATGGACGTAAGTAATAGCGCCCAGACCTCCCGGAAACGAGCTCCGTCCGATAATAATTTACCTCAACCTCCGAGAAAAACTAATATTCCCGTGTCTTCCCTTAGTACGCAATCAACATATGTAAGCCCTGAATTCTCAGGTAACAAACTGAAATATACCTCTGAAGACTCATCACCCTTCCTCGTTCATGTAAGCAAACCAGTTACTGATCCCTCCTCTGGCACCGTATTACGCCCCATTAAATTTGGACACTTTATGTTCATTAATAAAATAAAAAATGTGGTAAGGGATGGCATTAAGCATGTTGGTAGAAACAGGATTTCTGTGGAATTCAAAACCTTCTCGGATGCTAATGCCTTCCTTGACCACCCGGCACTCACAGGGAACAACTATGAAGCAATAATTCCCACTTATAGTATTACTAGAATGGGAATAGTACGTCAAGTACCCATAGAGTGGACTTTAGAAGAATTAGTGGAGTCAGTGGAGATCCCAACAGGCTATGGCCCCATAGTTAAGGCCCGTAGACTTAATAGAAAAACATTTAATGATAATACACCTGTTTGGGTCCCTACACAGACTGTAGTTTTAACCTTCTCTGGCCAAAAACTACCACAACATGTGTACTGTTTTTTTACATCTCTCCCTGTCGAAGTATATGTTCTCCCCACTATACAGTGCAATAAGTGTTGTAGATTCGGCCACATACAGTCGCAGTGCAGATCCCAAGCACGCTGTTTCATTTGCGCTCAACCTCACGAAGGCCATACTTGTAATAAAGACACTCCAACCTGCCTTTTTTGCTCTGGAGCACATCAGGCTACTAACCCTTCATGCCCTGAACACTCAAAGCAGAAGCAGATCAAACTTGTTATGTCTCAGGAAAACATCACTTACTCTGAGGCATCGGCTAGATTCTCTCAAGTTAGACGGTCTTTCGCTGACACTGCGAGAACCGTGCAAGTCCCCTCCCCACCTCCATCCCCTCAATACCCAACTCAAATCCTCCCCCCTCGGTCTCAAAATGTTTCCTACCGTAAAACGGTTTCCTTATCCAAGCATCAACCTCTCCCATCTGCAAGCCCTGGCTACGATGCTAGAGCCCATAGTTCAATAGTTGAAACCCCACAGTCCCAACAACCTAATGGTTGTGCTTTCCCCACAGATTCTCCTATCCCTAACGACAACCTCATCTCACTCCTCCTCTCCACCATCATCAATCTTCTAGGAAGATTTAGTGATGTCCCCTTACCGAACAACCTCAGAGACCAACTTTTTCAGGTCCTCAATCTTTCCTGCTCCAATGGCCCCCATCCTTCAATGGAATTGCCGCAGCAGCAAGAATAAGAAGCATGATATTCTACACCTTATTAATAAATTCAATCCCTTCATCTTTGCTGTTCAGGAGATGCGTCGCAAACCTGGCGATCGAGTCCGATTCCCAGGTTATTCGTGCCTTAGGGACGACAGAAGCGACGGGCATGGAGGCTCCGCCCTCCTAATCTCCAGAACAGTAACTTTCTCCCAAGTCAACCTCCCCTCCCACAGTGAGCATGTAAATGCAGTAGCTGTGAGAATTTCCAACGTGACCTTTTTATCTATTTACATCCCCCACCCCAATCATTCATGCCTTGCTGAGTTTTCCGATATACTCTCTTCCCTTTCCCCCCCTCTGGTTGTGTTAGGTGATTTTAATATTCATCACACATCTTGGGGTTCCTATTATTCCGACCATTTATCCCATTCCTTCCTCGATATTTGCGATCGCTTCGATCTTTGCGTGCTCAATGACGGCTCACCTACACGCAGGGTTTACCCGTCCCAGAATATCAAAAGCGCCGTCGATTTAAGTTTATGCTCTCCTGCTCTCGCTCCTGACTACAATTGGACTATTCTTCCCACAACCTATGGCAGTGATCACTATGTTATCGTCATACTAACTTTTGATAACCGCCACTCCCGCTCCAATCCATTGCCAAACGCTCCTCGTCCGCGCCTTAAATTTAATACATCCAAGGCTGATTGGTCTGAATATGGACTCACTTTAGACCAGAATATTCAGAACCTCCCTGAAGTCACACCTTACAACTACCTAGCAGTGTATACTGACTTCAGAAACAGCCTGCTGTCTTCAGCAGAGAACTGCCTGCCAACCAAGAATATTTACAAAGGCAAAAGTTCTTCTCCACCTTGGTGGGACCCAGAATGCACGGCGGTGTGCAAGGAGCGAAAGGCAGCGGAACGTGAATATTCGTTGTCCATGACTGAGGCCAACTTCATTAAGCATCAATCGGCGGCGGCTAAAGCTGTCAGAGTCCTCACTAAAAAGAAACGATTAGGTTGGTGCCAGTTTTGTGAGTCCCTGTCCCCAAGATCCCAACCCTCGGTGGTATGGAGAAACATTAGGAAATTTCGTTGCTCTGCCTCCAGCAACAACAACATAAACTCCAATGATCCATCAGCTTGGCTGGAACTCTTCCAAAATAAACTCGCTCCCCTCTCAGTCCCGACAGAAATTGAGGCTACACTATGTACGCCGTCAATGCCATCCCATTACTCCGAATTTGACTCTCCATTCTCTCTTGAGGAACTTAATACAGCCCTGGACGGTCTCAAAGATTCCTCCCCAGGCATCGATGGTATTCCCTATTCGCTACTAGTTAACAGCAGCTCTTCCGCTAAGAACCTATTCCTTAATTTAATCAACAACATCTTTTTGAGGGGAGTTCCTCCTGAGGAGTGGAAAGCCCAAATTATAATCCCCATCCTAAAGCCTGGAAAACTTGGCAACGACCCTAACGGGTATAGACCCATTGCACTTTCCTGCACAATGGCCAAAATCATGGAACATCTAATTAAAAACCGGTTGGAGTGGATAGCGGAGAGTAGGGGTCTACTAGCCAAAAGCCAGTTTGGGTTCCGTAAGGGAATGAGTACAATGGACAGTCTAAGCGTCTTCTTGACTGATATCTGGATAGGCCTTTCCAAACGTGAGAATGTGACGGGAGTCTTTTTAGACATATCATCTGCCTATGACAATGTTCTGCTTCCGGTACTCAGGCAGAAAATGCTAAATCTGAGTATTCCTGTGAGGCTTGTAAATATAATTTTTAATCTATTCTCGTCATGATCTATACAGATATGTCACAATAATGCTCTTTACCCCGCAAGAACTGTTTGGAGAGGCCTTCCCCAGGGATCAGTCTTGAGCCCTTTACTTTATAGTATTTACACCTATGACCTCGAATTGTCCTTAACCCCTTTTTGTAATGTCCTGCAGTATGCCGACGACCTGGCCCTGTATATTTCACACAGCGATCCCGAGCAAGCTACTGAATTACTTAACGCCGCATTAGATTACCTCCATGATTGGCTACTGGAACATGGTCTTTCGCTTTCGGTAGACAAGTGTAATATGGTTGTATTCAGTCGCGCAAGGAATACACCTATTATGTCAGTTAAATATGACAACCAAGACATCCCTTTAAAAAGCCATGCGAAATTCTTAGGAACGGTACTAGACTCCAAAATGAGTGGAACTCAACATGTCTCCCATGTATCCAAAAAATGTGAGAAAAATACCCATATCCTCCGTTCCGTTTCTGGTACCTGGTGGGGCGCCCATCCATTTTGTCAAAAACTCCTTTACAATGCTTTGATCCGATCGCATTTGGACTATGGTTCATTACTTCTAGAACCCTGTCTTAAATCGTCTTTGAACTCGCTCGATAAAATCCAGTCCAAAAGCCTTCGGATAGTGGCAGGAGCGATGAAATCATCTCCGATAAATGGTTTGCAGGTGGAGTGTGGGGACCCCCCACTGGCCATTAGAAGACAATACCTAGCCGACAAATTTCTTTTTAAAATTGTCCAAAATTCGTCTCACCCACTCCTTGCCAAACTTCACCAACTGTCGGAGTTTATATCATCAGACAAATTCTGGAAACTCAGAGAGTCCCCTTGCCTGTTCCGTAGCTTCATCAAATTCATCCGACTTCCCTGCCCTGTTTACCAATGTGCCCTTAAACCCATATTTGGGAACCCGTACCACTCCCTGACACTGCAACCTGACATCCATCTAGACCTAGGTATCTCCAAAGACTCACCAGATGCAGAGTTCCAGCTACAAGAAGTCATCCGGAAAAATTGGAAAGACTGGCTTGTGATGTACACAGATGCTTCCAAATTATCAGACGAGGAATGTGTTGGTGCTGCGGTCTGGATTCCCAAATATAAAATAATATTAAATTTCAAATGCCCCCCTGTTACATCCGTCTTTACTGGAGAGGCTACTGCAATTCTTGAAGCCGTTCAATATGTGGAATCCCATAAAATAGGTAAAACAGTTATCCTCACAGACTCCAGAAGCAGTCTCCAGGCGATCTTATCCAATCCTTTCCATAGTAAATCTAATCCTCCTATAATCCTCCAAATTAGGAAAATTCTTTTAAAATGCTCCACGCTTGGATACCAAGTCTCTCTGGCCTGGATACCAGGACACACAGGTATATTAGGTAACGAAGCCGTTGACATAATCGCAAAAGAGGCAACTGCCATTGGATGTCCTGACCATGATAAAGTTTTTTCTTACGATCTGTACCCTTTGGCCACTCAAGTAATGAGATCTACATGGGAAACTCAGTGGCGGGAGAAAAGCAAAACCGTAGGGAAATATTTCGCGGACATTCAGCACTCCTTACCTGACAAGCCATGGTTTTTTAAATATAAAAAAGCTTCCAAAGCATGCACCTCCACTGTGAGCCGTTTAAGGTTAGGCCATGCATGCACCCCAGTCAGCTTTTATAGCAGGACTTAAATTGAACTGCCCTGCTTTTTTGTACTATGACACCTTATAAGCAGGCCTGTGGCAGGGCAGTTAAGTTGACACTTCGAAAACCGTTCACCTTTTTTTTTGTATGGACATTTCATACTACGAGCGCTTATTTATCTATGTAAAACGTCTTTTTGAGCGTCTGAAACGTCAAATAAACAATCTGTAAGAAGTTACGAAAACACTAGCTTTATCAACATTGTTAACAAATTTATGAGCTCTACCTCGTAAATTGTGCTTGAATTTTGTTGTGTACCATTTAGTGGCTGTGTTCAAGTGTCTTTTTGTTCCCATTTCGGAGTTAAAGTTTTTTGTATTCAACGTAAGTGTTATGAGTTAATTTATTGTACAGTCTGTCTACCTACTTGAAAGTAAAACGAGTCCTAAGGAAATGTAAAGCTTTTAACATTCCACTAATGTTTTTTGTAGATGTGTGACGAATATAGTTATTCGAGTATTTGGAAACAGAATTCCAAATAGAAATGAGAAACAGGCGGATACGCCTTCGAGAATTAAATAACCCTTTCGAAATGGAAGAAAGGGACTTTAATAATGAGTACCTCTATGTGAGATAATTTTAAATACAGTTGACAAGGTTATTTCATGTGCCAAGTTTAATATATAAGTATGCCTCCCTACTACAATAACCTCCATGTATAAGTTCTGCTGTTGTGTGATGTAGTAACCAATTTGTGTACTGACTTGGAACCCATAATGAGGGTTTCCACGGCGGTCTTGTGATTTAAGCTTAGAAACAAAGGAGTATCTACCTACCTATTATAACAGGGTCATTTCAATTTCTATGTAATGATCTCAACTATGCTAATAGAAAAGTACATAAAGAGACAACAACTTTCACAAGAAACAAATAATAGCTTTGTCTTATACAACATTATTGGAGTAATTCTGTTGAAACACATTCTCATTTGAATTCAATGTTTTCAGATTCTTACAGCTATTTACATTTACGGCCATGGCCATGGGTCTTATCAAAAACCTACAGGGAGGGCCCAAAAATTAGCCCAACAAACTGTCTCTGCAGTTTTGGCGGAGGTCACTACTGCATTGAACATAGAGATAACAAATAAATATACAAACTGCTGCAGAATGGAATGCAATTAAGTTAAGGTACACTCATTTTTTATTAAAAAGTAAAATAAAAAAATGCATTACTTTCAAAGTCTTTCTTAGGTAAGTACTTACTTTTCAAGTCTGATGAAATAATTTTGAAGTGTATTTACCACATTATAATATCTAGGTAACGGCAAAATCAACTTTCAAACCATGGCTGGTAACTATTATTTAAATCAGTTAAGTTAAGTACCTATACAGTTACCTACTGATGCAGTCAGTGGCAGATAACAACACAATCATGTCTGGTAGCCCTGCGCCTATGTCCCAGGCTGCAAAATCTAAAAATATCTTATATCTTGCTTACAGATTTTATGAAAAATTTGGCATCCCAGGTGTGGTAGGTTGCATTGATGAAACCCATGTAGCAATAGTGACCTAATGCAAATGAAGAGAGATACTTTTGTTGGAAAAATTACCATTCTCTGAATGTCTAGTTGGTAATGGTAAGCAATAATTTAAAAAAAATTATATGTTTGAACTTCAATAATTGCAACTTTTAACAATACCGTTTAATTATTTTTTTCAGGTAATATGCAATGCTGATACGGAGATCATAGGTGTTGATGAAAGCAATGCCTGGTGCAAAAGCAAAATCACGATTCCTTCATTTGTCCAATCATCCTCTTCACCTACACTTGGAGAACCTAAGCACTACAGGCTTTATAATTTTGTTAAAATGTTTTTTTTAACTAAATAGTATGGAATTAAGTAGAGTAATGTGTACTAATTTTTGAAATGATAAATTAAATTACAACTGGTGCTTTTATAAATACTTACTTATTTTTTCCTAAAGGCAGAAAATGAATTAAAATCAGTTTATGATTTAAAGTTTATGTTTATTTATATCTAAAAGTGGGGTTTAGTGTGAAAATGTAACTCTTAATTAATACACAAAACATTATTAAACAGCAAGAGACTTTACAGGGGGTATAGTTGAAGGTTTTCATCCTTTCGCCCACATGTTCTATAGATCACCCTAAACAATGTTTGTTCTACGACTTTTCCACAAAAAAACATAAAAATTTTCAACTTTACCTACAGAACCCGGTCAGCTGTTTGGTAATTTTGTATGGGAAGTTAAAAATTTAATGTCTGTATTGGAAAAATCATAGAACAAACATTGTTCAGGGTGACATATAGAACACAAAGGCAAAGGGATGTAAATGTTTAACGATAATATATCTTATAAATAGATTTTTTTTCTAGCAATAATAGGAATAACTCAATTCAATTCAATATCATTTATTCAATTTAGGCTACAATAATTGAGCGCTTATAAATGTCGCTATGCCATTGGTTCGTAAGATCTAACTATGGGGTGGGAGCCTTGTACTGAGAAGAGCCGGCAAGAAACTCAGCAAGGGCATTTCTTTTCTCCCTTTCTTTTACAGTGTCAATAGAAATAGGAAAATGCCCTCCCTATCATAGAAGGACATTTTCCATTACAACAAAAAAATGCTATTACAAGACAACACAACAAATACAAAAGAATATCCAATAAAAAACAGGTAATGCTCTATTTAAAATAAAATAAACAATGTCTTACAGTATCTTTGAAACAAGAAAATGAAAGACTATTAAATACTACCAATAAAAAATAAGATTGCAAGAGCAGACCTGCCTCCACAGGCGGCACCCGTTCACGAGTATGACATGTGAATTAGCCATCGCTTCGCTCAAGCATGTATTAGGGAACGTAACGACCCGACGCACATGCCACCACCGCAGAGACACTTTGAGAGAGCATGACACACTCGAGCAAATCCAACGAAAGCAAGAGAACATTAAGACAATTAAACGCAACATACATTTTGAGTAGGTACCTTTGTCTGTAAGACACTGCTGATAAAGGCTATCATACCAGCGTAAAATTAATTAGTTATAAAAATAATTGACTAAGAAAATAATTATAATGTGAAAATATTATTATAAGCAGGCTGTTTTGTCTTCAAAATATTCCTTGACTGATAATAAATAACCTTTCTTAAGTAAACAACATTTTACATGACTCTTAAGCTTATCTAGTACAGTACCTACTTGGTATTTTATTATAATAGTGTATACCTTGCCCCAAGAAAGAGCCGAGAACCTTATGTAACCTAAATAGTGGCATTACTAGTTTTGAAATTGTGTACAACACCGTGTTTAGAAAAAGAGTTAATACTGCAACGCACAAAAACTATAATTATAAATATATTGCGATGCAACAG
The DNA here is from genome assembly GCA_963921215.1 of Scoparia ambigualis. NCBI lineage: Eukaryota > Metazoa > Arthropoda > Insecta > Lepidoptera > Crambidae > Scoparia > Scoparia ambigualis. The sequence goes on along the minus strand of OY992521.1, from coordinate 9,908,175 downwards.
TAAGAACACCTAATTCCTTAAAATTATTTCTCAAAAAAGTATGTGATCCCAGTCTATAAATGGTTCTTATTGCTTGTTTCTGTAAAATAAATATAGTTTTAACATCACCTGCTGTTCCCCACAAAAGGACACCATACAACATGACACTGTGAAAATAACTAAAGTAAACAGTCTTAAGCTTAAGCCTTAGCAGTTTCAACATCTGTTAATTTTCTAATTTTTCTAATCACGTAAGCTGCTTAACTGAGTCTGCCGGCCAAATTCGATATATGCGGATTCCATTGGTTTTAGTCGAGGGTTATCCATATCCCTAGGAAAACTGTCCAAACTACCAAATCTAATTAATCACCATTCATTCTAACATTGGTATGTTCGGTCTTGACATTTGGTAGTGTAAGTTTAATTAATTTAGTTTTTTTGTCATTTTGCTGTAAACCAACTGAGTACCTCTGAGAGAGCATTGTTTACATCGTCATAATTATTCTTACACCTAGTCACATTAAAAATGACACACATAAATGACAAACATTAAAATTAATACATTAAGATTATAAAAACACAGTATTTCTACATACATGAAAACCTAACATATAAAAATAAAGAACTAAATGGACTTGTTTATAAATCATAAAACTAACACACAAAACTGAAGGATATAACTTATTAACTAACATACTTTAAAAAAATCAAAAACAACAGGTAAAATAACTTTCAGTAGGTATCAAACCTAGACCCATGCCTTGAATTTAACAGTATTAAGAACACAGGTCTACACAGAATATACAAACTAAAACGTAATAAATATTTTATTTCAGGTGATTCTGGATATCCACTCCGCAAAACCATGATGACACCAATTTTAGATGCTGAGTCGGACACCCCTGAAGCCTATTTACACTCAAAAGCATGTGCAGGCCGGTAACATTATCGAAAGAACTATTGGACCTCTAAAGGCGCGGTTTAGGTGTATGTTAGTTCATCGGGTGCTACATTACCAACCACATGTAGCTGGCAGTATTACAAATGCATGTGTGATTTTACACAACATTGTAATGCAGTTAATGTACCTGTGGTTGAACTAACAGAAGATGAAGTTCAACAAGAATCCTCAATGCAACCATCAGCAATGCAGAGTGTTGAAGTTCCTAGTCGCCAGAACCTGGACTTGCAAGCAGGCATTGCTGCACGAAGAGATCTTGTCAGTCGACTATGGCAGCTTCGTGAACAACGTTGAAAGACACTGTGTATGGTGGCCCAGTAGCCAACTGAGTAATCACAGAACTCTTCAATCATTTTGTGATTCAGTATGAGCAAGCCTGAAAAAGAAAATATTTCATTTGAAGTAAAATTGTTATCAAACATTTATAATTGCTTAGGAATTCATACTTTAGAAGTAGTCTTTAAAGAACTGTAAAAAAAGGTTAAGCTAGAGGTCAACCACACAATAAAAATTGTGTCAGTTTCACTTTAAATTCCTTTAAAAATATTTTAGCACTATATTTTTTAAGAAATACATACTTTAAGTATTCATTTTTATTCAATGTAATTGCATGTACTGAGATTTTACTCTTCTTATTCCATAGAAATAGTGTTAATTATTATGGTTAAATAAAATAGTATGAAACAGTATATACAAACAATTATTTTCCTTATTTCTAATCTTACCTTGCTTCTATTCTTGTGAGTACCGACACTATGTCACTAAGTAGATCAACAGCCCTTGCTATGGAGTGACTGTTGGCCAATTCTGCCTGTGCCCTAGTTTGTGCGGCTGCCACTAATTGCCGTCTCGCATCTTGAGCTGAGAGACGGGGACCCCGTTGCTGGCGCCTTTGTCTTGTGCCCTGCTCTTGTACAGGTGTTGTACGGGTTCCAGGAGAGGGTGGGGAATTTGGCTCATTAGCTGGTGAAAAAACTCTGCCATTGGCGGCAGAGCCGGAGCACTAGGTTCTATGTCAGCCAATAGAACTTGCGGACTGTGACTAGCATCTTGATTGATGTTCTGTAAATACACATTATACATTTAGTTTGCCACCTACTACTATAATTAAAGCAAGAATATGACATTGAACAACAAGAACACAATGAACAGTGATAAAGACAATAATAATTACATTGTCACGTGATTCCACTTCGAGGTATATTGGCTGGCTAGATCCACTAGTGCTTGGTTGGTCATCATGTTCCTGAAATTAAAAAAATTTAGTAAAATAGTACTACAACTTAGGCTTTTAATATTCCAATAAACAATTAAAAAATGCTGTATAATATTTACATAAGAATCTTTCCAGAATGCATAAGGCATAGGTAGGTTTAAAGTTAATGTATATTTTTAGGTATGTATAAGATAAAAATACTCACTTGTTGTGGCTGTACCTGTATACCAGGTAGACCACTTCCGTAGTCTGTTCCTAATATTGTTAAGAACTTTTGTTCAATTTCTGAAAGCTCATCAACACAAGGACCACCACTTGTCCTTCTGCGGGCATCGTTGATGAGCCTATTTTTTCTTTTAATTTTGGCTTTTAGGTCCCCAGTACTGGAAATAACAAAATATATTGATTTCATGTAATACATACTATCAGCTGTTGTGCATGTAGTACAAAGGGCCACACATCAACCTACCCAAATCTGACAACAACAAACTGAAAAAATTTATGCAAACAGTTATTAACTTATTGTCCCACAATATCAATTGAGGAATTTTGACATTTGGGTAGGTTGATGTGTGGGCGTGTGTACACTCATGTGCATTATGTTACAGTGTTAAAATAAAAATGTTTTGTCAATACAAGTTCATTTACACAACTTGACACCAAATGAACTAATTCAATTAAATTTCCCTGTTTTAAATTTATAGCAACTGGCACAATGTAAAAGTAAGGGTGTATGTAGTAGTACTATTATTTTGGCGCAATGGCAAAGAGTACTGACATTATAAAGTAACACGGTCAGAGTGTTGTCTTATCGCAATAAAGATTTTATTCATTGTCATTTAAAAAATAGGAAAATAAAGTTTTTTGTAATGCAAATATGAGTATGATTTTAAGAGGACCATTTCCATGCAATTCATGACCATAGGCTACCCAGTGTTATTTTAAATGTTCTACCCATGACAAAGGGACATTTAATCAAATACTGGATAGCCTATGGCCATACATAACTTTGCAAAAGCTTCAAAACTGTTCCCGTTAACATTACAAAGGAGACTATAAAAAATTAATGACATACCTTTGACCATTCCGACGCTGACTTCATAGCTCCTTCACCCGAAGAGTTGAGCGTTTATGCCACTGTTTCCCACATCCTCTTTGAATGCTCTCGAGCTTAAGCAGATTTGTTATACCCAACTGCAATTTGTCTGTGATTGTTGAGGAACTCCCACAGATGAAACAGTTGGGTATAGCTCACCCGACGTCTCGTTTGTTGGCTTTCACTGCATATAATAAATTATTTAATTTACAACCGCATAATTTGTTAATTAGGTATGTACTTAAAATTGCATGAAACTTATTTTTTTATATTTAAAAAGAAATGTACTTACGACATTTTAAATAATAAGTACACTTTAGAAACACAAAACTTAGGAGAAGCTTGGCAGCGGTAGGTCTGCTCCAAACGGGATTGAGGAAACGAATATCCCGAAACATTTCGATCGAAGTTCGTACAGTCAAGCTTTTCTGTGTTCGTCTAATCACATAATCAGTGGGAACTAGGAATAAAAACTATCAAGTGGTTCAACAAAAAATTCGTAAGTGCTAGGGCACTCATGGCAATTTCTTTTGTTTTGATTTGACATGTTTTTTTTGTGTTGTAAGCCTTCGTTCAAAAATACGAAGGTGACAAGTACGAAATGAGCATTGCTTATTTCCACACAATTTATTCTAAAGTACTGTAAACTAAGAAAATTTTGGTGATGAACTAGCGATTAACTAATTTACATACTAAAAACGTAAGTTTGCTCATCCATTGATATTTTATAAACATGAATTAAAAACCGGTAAAACCGCTAACGGGTTTTCGAACGAAATTGTTTGAAACGATAAGCAGACCAGAGACAACGAAAAACGTTCATCTTTTTTTTTTACAGTGCTAAAGTCGTTCACTATTTAGAGGGTCATAGTACGATTCTAAGCAGCTCGGAAGCAGGCCTGCTTTTGGACTGCCCTGCTAACGGATGGTTTTCCTAAAGGCTGACAGTAAGGCCCGTTCATCTGGCCAAAATTAGGGTTAAGGACTCATCCCTTTGTGAATGCGGTCTGGAGGAGGGAACACCTGACCACATATTTTTTAACTGTCCCAAATACCCAACTTCCCTTTATGATCTCCTCCCCCCATGTATCCCCAAACCCACAAATTTTAAGATTGTTCTCAGTTATGTGAAACCCCCCTGCATTGATGTTTTATGTTCTTATATAACTACTAACAATATAAAATTGTAATTTGTCTGTCTGCCACTAACAAATGTTATATATAAGTATTGTGTTTGTCCATAGGCATTACAGAGTACAGATCATCAACTGGGTCTACAGCCTCAAAATTTAAGATCTCACCACCTCTGTACTTGTACATTGTGCTCTTACGAGAAACCGATACAAGCAATGAGTCTGTAGAGATAAACAACTGTGCCAAAAACTGGATATTGGCGAAATCCAAAGGGAAACGCCACTGCACAAAAAGAAGAAGAAAGTGTAGGCAGTGAATTGAGTGCCACAAGCGGCAACATAGTACGATCGGTTACGATGCCGTCATTTGACGGCATCCTAGTACGAAGCGTATAGAGTGCCACAAGCGGCATTCTATCTCAATCGGTTCGGGAACCGTTACATATTTTTTATTTGTCATAATGTTCAGACGACATAATATTCAAAAGATATTTTTGTATGGAGTTAGATATCTGTTGTCTAATAAAAAAAATAACCTAGAAATTCAAGACAATCGCTACGCTGCGCTTCGCGATTGTCTTAAATTTCTAACCTATCACGTGAACTACAGGAGTAGGGCAGCTAGTATTTCTGTTGTCTAACAAAAACTTTACGGCAGCTTAGGCGGCGTCAATATTATACCGCAAAACTTACGGTTCCATAACCGATGGAGATACAGTGCCGCTTGTGGCATTCTATACACTTCCTTTAAAAAACTGAACTATGAACGTAAAAACGTGCCAAGTGGGAGGCATAAAAAGTAGTTGTTATTCTCTTTCTATATGGTGTTCATGTGTATTTAGGCTGATTTCACAGTCACGCGTTTGATCAGCGCCGGCCACACGCGCGCGCTACACATAGTAGTTGCGCGTTTGAACTGCGTGATGACTATGAAACGCAATTACTATCTAGTGTAATTGTAACCGCGCGCGTGTGGCCGGCGCTGATCAAACGCGTGACTGTGAAATCAGCCTAAATACACATGAACACCATATAGAAAGAGAATACTTTTACGTAATGTAACTGACCAGTAACAGTTACTCCGTGATCATAGTGCATGCAACTGCGCCGAAATATCAGGAACTCAAAAACAACATCAAAAACATGGTAAAAATCCCGTTATTGTAGTGAGTGTCCATAAAAGTTTAAAATGTTATAACATATTATAACAACAAACCGTTGAAAGATAACATAAGTATTAACGTGAAACGTCTTTGAGTTCGGTAGTATAATAATGACCCTTGATGGATATTTATCAATGGCAGCTAAAAATAAAAATTACTTTCTACGCTCACACCAATTATCTAGCCCGACGCCCAAGTTAAGCTTCTTTTAAAACTTGTTAAAATGGTTGTCTATTTATCGGATAAATAAACTGACAGAAACATAAACATCATCCAGACTCGAAATCGGTTTAGATTAGAAGTACCCCAGAAACGGCGCGTGCTAACCACTCGTCCACGGTGGTGGTGGAAGCACAGTATAATACAGTATTGTCATTTCATAGTAACGGACGAAGCGCTAGCCATACCTACGCGCTCCGATCTCGGCATGCGCTCGACATGCAGCTATCGCGAATGTGCCGCAATGACGAACGGACGGTGTGTTGTTTTTTATACAGTGAGCGTGCGATTTTTTTCGATTAAAATAAGTTCAAGTACCTACTCACTTAATATGGCAAGGAGAAATTCTAGATGCTGTGTTTGGTTGCATGAATTCCTATAAAACGCAACCAGATATAACATTTTGGAAACTCCGAAAGCTAAGAGTATAAAATATTTTTATTTATGTATAGGTATTTCGTCTTTTCCTCCGAAATAATGCCTGGATTAATAAATAAAGTGAATAGGGTAAAGGAAAGTGATACACGAGTGAAGTAGGTAGTTATAGGCGGTTTATTCATGATACGGCATGTACGCCCGCATTAAAGCCTCCGGGTTGTAGGTTTTTGGAAACATTATTGAATTAAACGATTGATTGTTTTTGAAATTATCGTTAGACTAATAAATGGTGATGCTATCCAACCAACACGGTGACGGAGAACTACTTTTAAACGTAGGGATATTGGGCCACCACAACCCACCACGCTGGCCCAATGCGGGTTGGTGGGTTTTAACGACTGTCATATTACGACACCAACAGGGACCAACGGATTAACGGGCCTTCCGAAGCACAGAGGAGCTTGAGATGTTTTTAATTTGGTCACCCATCCAGCGACCCGGCGGAATTGCGAAAGTGCCTTAATAAAAAGTCTTAATATTTCTTACGATTGATCGTTAATTCGTGAGTGAATATTTTGATTTGATATTTTCTACGATATTTTTATTGCATAACAGTCGGTGTTCCATTAACTGAATAAGATTGCGTGCAATTTAAGTGCTTCCTATTTCATTCACAACGTATTTTATTTGTTTATATAAAAATATGATATTTACAATCACAAAATACAATTACAAAACTAGATAGAAACTCAAAGTAGGCAGATGTAATTAAAACACTGTAGGCGGGCAGCCCTATCGCGTGCTTACGTACCGCGCGACTGTAGGCATTTTTTTCAAAGATAGGGCCGAGTTATAATACTCTATATTATATTACCCTGGTGGAAGGTCGTCAAAACCACAGACATATCAAAACAGGCATAAATAATGGACACCCTACATCACTAAGTACTACCTTTGGTAACTACCATTGAGATAGATCTCAACGGTAAGAACAGAACCTCAGAACAATAACTAAAGCATAGAAACCACGCTAAAATAGCAAGCAAAGACATATATTCATCCTTCTTCTTCTTACGAGTCATGCTAATGAGTTAGAAAGAGATGGAGAATGTTTGACTTGTCCTAATTTATGTAGGTGGTCACTAGTTTATTCCACACTAGGGACGTCATTTCTCGGCATTTTATATCGACAAAAATAAAACTTAATATTGAACATATAAATAAATATGAAGGCGAAGGATAAGCGCGCCGTCAATTTATTTCATTTTATTAATATAGTAGGTTTCCAAGGCAGGCGAAAAAGCCGACAATGACCGAAGTATTATGTTAGCATCGAAAAGACAGAATTTGTATTGCTTTCCATCCACTATTGTCATAAAAAGTGTTTTAATGCAATTCAACGCGATAGTTTAAAATCTTAACTATTGTCATTCTGAATATTTCGTTGCGTTTCACTACACGCACTACATTACTCACAAAATGCACTTCCACGAGAAAGCGATACATAATGACAGAAGTGTATGGAGAGCGATACAAATCCTGTCTTCTCGACGCTAACATAATAATTCGGTCATTGTCGGTTTTTTCGCTTGCTTTGAAAACGTTATAAACTAAAACAGACAAATTTTTAAAAAACTACGTTATGGCGCTCTGGAAAAACCCCTATAATATTTTATTGAATCGCTGTAGGTACAGCAGCGTTAGATCGACCTACCCAAATCTGTAAAAATATCCAAATCTATCCTTATATATGTAAAATGCTCGCAACCAAATTTCATCCTAATGTCTATCATGTAGTAGTAGTCAAAATATTCCAATATCAATGTGCGATTTTCCGAGATCATAAAAAAAAAAGAAATTGGTTCGTAAATGACTTCATAGATGGCGCTTAGCATAGATTAGTATGGCGCATGGTAAAAGGCGGGTTCATGAAGAGCACGTGTATGGCTGCGTAATATTTATTCTATTCCAAAATAGAATTAGGTTCTAGATGTCCTGAATATAAATAGGTAAGGACTTACTATTTTTTTATTCTTTTAGTAGACAAGTAAAAGTGTAGAATTTATTACAGCCCTTAGGTAGGTACGGCTGGTGGCCACCTTTTATAAAACGACATCTATCGGGTGTTTTTGAACCAATTTTTACTTTTTAATTTGGGCTGTCAGAAAATCGCCCATTGGAATTCTTTGACAAATTGGGGTAGGTCGATCAGTGGCCGTGCCGGCCGTACACACACTACTTTACGTTCTATTGTTAGGCCAAAAAATTGTTAACCGTAAAAGTGGTCACTTTTGCCTTCAGCAAGTTTTGCGAGTTAATAACGAGAAGCAGTGTACAGTCAGTGTCACATCGGCTTACCCCTATCTGTCAAATTAACTAGATGGATATTGAACTTTATGCTTTGAAAGTAAATCTGAAAATTGATACGAGGAAAATTTAAATATGAAGGATTGATGATATAAATAAAGAATGGCTACGGCCAGCGTGTAAGAAGACCAAATTGGATATGGAATAAACGCAGTCATATATAATCCAAACATTTTACGATCAATCAATCATGAACAATGTCTGCGACACATTTGTACCAACAAGCATTTTGAGCAATCTTGTTAATCATTCTCTAGAACAAAGTTTCGATGGCCATCACAGAATCCTATTGATAAAAGCCGTACCTAAGTTATACACACATCAAAAGTGTCTAGGGATCAAGCATTTTTATGCGGATTTCTTGAGATTAAGATGTGGCTTTGTAATAAATTTATGATTTTATAAATTTATATGGATCCTTTTTGGTGCATTTCATAATTTGAAACAGGAACTTTCAATCAATTTCTAGTAAAAGATGAAAATCAGCTGTCAATATTTTCCCTATAAAAACATACAACGCATTGAAGACATTATTAGTGCTACTGTTTCCCTACTACTGATTAAAACCAACGTTATTATGGAGCGGCGACGTCATTTAAGCAGGGAAGAAATGCTCAGAGCCGTGGGAATGATAGAAGCTGGTTCCCGGCAACGTACTGTGGCTTTAGCTCTGAATACAAGTCAGTGTTATCAGTCGACTTTGGACACGTTACCGAAGCACTGGTACCGTGGCTGAGCGCCATGGAGGACGGTATCGCTGCACCACACGGAGACAAGACCGATACATTCAAATCACAACTCGAAGAGCTCCAACAATAACCGCCATGATGTTAGCCGTGAGGCTTCATCACTCTTCAGGGAACTTAATTAGCGACCAAACAGTCAGAAACCGCTTGCATGAAGTGAACCTTCATTCCCGAAGACCGCTAAGGGTACCACCTATAGCAATGCACAATCGTAGGATTCGATATCAATGGGCTCTTGAACACAGAAATTGGGCAGAAGAACAATGGCGTTTCGTGTGCTTTTCTGATGAGTCTCGTTTTGGTATGAGACCGGATACAAGACGTATACGACACTGGAGAACCCCTGGACGCCAACAGCGATTAAAATCCTGCCAGGAAGTCCATCCTTATAGTGGTGGAACCATCATGGTATGGGCGGGTATTTGGATCGGCGGAAGAACTCAGTTGATTTGGATCAGAGGCAACCTCAACGCTCAAATTTATGCTGAGACGATTGTATCAGACGTCATCGTTCCTCTACAAGTGCAAATCGGTCCCTTATTTCAGTTAATGCATGATAATGCACGACCGCACACCGCAAGAGTTGTAAGACAGACTCTCGCCGCAGCTAACATCAATGTCATGCCCTGGCCTGCTCAGTCGCCAGACTTGAACTCGATTGAGCATGCATGGGATATGCTACAGAGAAGAGCTCTACCGAATATGGAGGGTATCCAGTCGCAAGAAAACCTTTTTTTGTTGTTGCAACGAACATGGGCGGCCATTCCACAGCGTGATTTGGATGAACTCATTTTGAGTATGCCAAACCGATGTTCTTGTGTTGTTAGTGTTCGCGGTAGAAACACGGATTATTAATTGTTTAAGTTACCCAATAAAATTTTAAAGAAAACTGTTATTTCAGTCTTTTTTTCGAACTTTAATGTTAGTGGTTCAAATGTCAAAAATCCCTTTATTAGGAAAATGGCAAATTTCTTTATTAATGCAAAGGTGACTTGGTTTATCATTACTGTAGACAAACGAAAACACTTTATTTGATGAATCATTAAAGAAAATTTTAATAAATATCAATCAGGAGAAAAGTTATTGCAAAAATATATGTTGATCCCTAGACACTTTTGATGTGTGTATTTGACAATACGAATACCAAACAGGAACTACAGGAATGTGCGCCTCGTGACAAATTATGAAGCTATTTAACCAAAACCTTCTTAATTAAGAGGCAGTAATTTAATAAAAATGTTTTAAATATTTATTTATAAGTTTTTTATTTCCTTCATAATCCTTCATATTTATTTTCATCGTATCAATTTTCAGATTTACTTTCAAAGCATAAAGTTCAATATCCATCTAGTTAATTTGACAGATAGGGGTAAGCCGATGTGACACTGACTGTACACTGCTTCTCGTTATTAACTCGCAAAACTTGCTGAAGGCAAAAGTGTCCACTTTTACCGTTAACAATTTTTTGGCCTAACAATAGAACGTAAAGTAGTGTGTGTACACACGGCCACTGATCGACCTACCCAAATCCGTCAAAATATTTCAATCGATATTGAACTCTACTTGAGTATATTAATAAAATGAAATAAATTGACGGCGCGCTTATCCTTCGCCTTCATATTTATTTACATGTTCACTATTTAGTTTTATTTTTGTCGATATAAAATGCCGAGAAATGTGTGGAATAAACTAGTTACCACCTACACAAATTAGGACAAGTCAAACATTCTCCATCTCTTTCTAACTCATTAGCATGACTCGTAAGAAGAAGAAGGATGAATATATGTCTTTGCTTGCTATTTTAGCGTGGTTTCTATGCTTTAGTTATTGTTCTGAGAACAGAACACACGGCGTCAGATCAACCTACCCTAAACCACAAAATAGAGAGGGTTTTAGAAAGCCCGCTCTGGCCGTTCTCGAAAATAACTACCTAAACTGGCTAGACTACCTAGGGTTGCTACTGTACTAACTCCGAATTTTGAAATAAGTAGGTTAGGTGCTTCATGTTTACACATGTATCTTATTATACCTACATGCCTAAATGGGTAGCAGAACATTATTTATCTAAAAGCATGTTCATAAGTTCATAAAACATATCGACTCTACTCGAGGTCACACACGACGATAAAAGTTCAAACTATGGTGGCTCGCCGCCATTTTACGTGCATTGTGCTATGGTGTTATACCTACCTACCTAGTGATCCCGCCAAAAACAGAAAAATAAATAAAAGTTCAAACTATGGTGGCTCGAAAAATATTATGAAACGATCTCACGGATGCCGCCTGCCTGCCGGACGGGCTGGATCATACTTAGTCGTTATACCTACCTACCTCGTAGGTAGGTAATACCAGGCATGGATCAGCGTAGCGAAGGTAAGTAGGTACTACCAAGATTCATGCGTCTCCTGCGCTTGGGCCGCCCGCGCCCCGACAAAGAGAATTAGATAAGTACCTATTAGGTACCTAAGTACACCTATCACATTATTAACCTAAAACACTGGTGCTATACCTACCAGCGAATGATAAGTTCAGGAAAAAGTACCTATAAGTCCATTTCTGCTGAGTTTGAATATGCAATAAACAATGAATGATTGATCGTTATCAAAACTTATCTATAGGTAGGTATCTACTAACAAGAGAAAACCGAGTTTTACCTACTTTTCAACATCTTTAGGATACGTGAAGAACGTATAATCACAATTTCGAGTTGTATTCAAACATCCAAAGACACTGCAACTGTAATAATGACAAGTATCCATTTTTTCAATGCGTAGCTAACAATAGTAACGTGATAGTAACAATCGCGCGACAGCCGGACTGAAAGCCAGGCTGAGACTGCCTGAGACGGCCCGTAAACGCAACGTCAATGTCTGCGTGAGCAAAATGGCGCTTAGTTCCGAGCGGACCATCTGTCCGGGCGCGCCGCGCGGCCGTATACTTAATTTGTGCCTAAACTGTCAAATTTCTCCAATGAATATTGATCCTTAGAGCTAAGCTAAGTTCAAAGTTGATTGTAGAAATTTGACAGATTTGGGTAGGTTGATCTGACGTACGTTTTGACACACTTTTTTTAAATTAATTAATGCATGACCATGGATACTAGTCCTTCAGTCGTAATATTAGAGTTCATTGATTATGTATAAACTAGGAAGTGTATAGAGTGCCACAAGCGGCACTGTATCTCCATCGGTTAGGGAACCGTAAGTTTTGCGGTATAATAGTGACGTCGCCTAAGCTGCCGTAAAGACATCAATGACTCTTAGACAACAGAAATACTAGCTGCCCTACTCCTGTAGTTCACGTGATAGGTTAGAAATTTAAAACAATCGCGAAGCGCAGCGTAGCGATTGTCTTGAATTTCTAGGTTATTTTTTTTATTAGACAACAGATATCTAACTCCATACAAAAATATCTTTTGAATATTATGTCGTCTGAACATTATGACAAATAAAAAATATTTAACGGTTTCCGAACCGATTGAGATAGAATGCCGCTTGTGGCACTCTATACGCTTCGTACTAGGATGCCGTCAAATGACGGCATCGTAACCGATCGTACTATGTTGCCGCTTGTGGCACTCAATTCACTGCCTACACTTTGTACTAGGATGCGGTAATAGGCTTGTTGAAAAATAATCGATACATCGATATATCGATATTTTTTGTTCAATATATCGATATTTTTAGGCGATATTTTTTATTAAACAAAATAACCAATATCGAAATTTGTATTAAAATCGATATTTTTTATTTATTATCATCGCATCACGATCTAACTTTTTAATTCTTTAGAATTCAAAGCAGTAAAAATGTAAAAAAATCTTATTGTTGCTGAATTCCATTAATGTAATAAGTGGCAGTGTGTGTGTAACTCTCACTGTCAGTGCGTTGCTTCAATCAACTTTTTGTCATGTGTGCATGTGTGCTACGTATACGCAACGGAAATGTTTAACACCTACGGCTTCCTCCGTGCCGTCAGAGAGAGTAGCTTTTACCGTAAATATGGCGGTTCTTAACAACTGGAGCCGACTTAGAGGGCGGCATGATTAACAGGTTCACTGTCCTAAAAAAATAACATTAGGTTAATCAGTTGTTATGGCCCATATGGGCTGCGGAACTGTAAACCGGTTAAAACATTAATTTAAAATAAAAAATCTGTTTTTATTACTGGGCTAGGCTCACATAAATTATTTTTTAACCGATTTTAAGAAAAAGCAGGTGGTTCTCCTTTTTTTAAAGCCGGTGAAGATTTTTACCGATATATCGATAGGGCAGGAGCCCCAGTTGTGGCCACTACCCCGGTATTGGCCACTTGCAACTATAAAGGTCAATAACTAAGGCATAGAAATCCACAGACATATAGTGTAGAAATCAGATCTTCTTCATAGTCTGTGGTAAAAAATCCTTTATTTATGATCCGTTCTGAATCAAGTGATAGTTATGACGTCATAAGCTTCAAAACAATTTTTTGTGAGGTTGATAAGTTTTATCAAAATTTTCTGGTACTTTCTTAAGGAAAACCTTAAGAGACACTAGATAAGTAATCAATAAATTTCTCAGAAAGCTTTTTAATTTTTGTTTTGGATTTTATTGGAGCCTATTATCAGAATGTCTAGCAACATGGTTTTGAGGTTATTTTGTTATTTGTTTAAATACCGTGTTGGGAAGAGGGGGTGACCACAACTAATACACTAATTTGTACTTTGCTTGGGTTGTGACCATGCTTGTGGCCACAACTGACTCCAATACAACATCAGTTTTGGCCACTTTGTTTTTATTTTATGTTTACTGCTTCACAATTACTAACTGGTTTGGCATTACACCTTTTTATTTCTTTTGTACTTAGGTTGGGTGAAATGGCACCAAATAATAATAAAAAAATGCAAAATTGATAATTTGAAGAGGAATCTTTTTGCTTATTCGCCTTCCAAGATTGCGTTGGGTTTAGGGGGGTTTACGCATTTCGGTTTCCCATACAAACTTCCAAGTCGAAATTTTTAAAAACCAATAAGCCATTTTTAATGAAACTTTGCATGCTAGAGTAAAATACAGGGATTTGAATAGTTAGCTGAAAACATTTTTAAAAAGTTTAAAATCGCAATAACTCAGTTAAAAAAACGTTTTTAAAAAATGTTTTCAGCAAACTATTTAAATCCCTGTATTTTTTCTTAAATTTCGACTTGGAAGTTTGTATGGAAATCTGAAATGCGTAAACCCTCTTATGAGCTTTACAAGGTGGTAAGAAAGTAGCTACTGCTAGCCGAAACCTTCCAATTCCAAGTGCCCGTGTTCAAAGCGAGGTTTTCTATGTACCTGGAATGGCAAAATATTGGAACTGTTACCTACCTAACAATAACAATATTTATATATTAACAATACTTATATATTATTTGTTTTATTTTATTAAAAGAAAACCGAAATATCTCCTTACTAATTCAATGGCCACAACTGGTGCAGTGGTATGGCCACAACCGGGGGAAAAGTGGCCAGAAATGGTGAAATCACACTTTTTATATTTAAAACCGTATAAAAAAAATATATATTGACTCTAATCAAACATCGCATAGAAACTTTAAAAGGTAAAATTGTATACCCTTAATTTTGGTTATTTCAAACCGCCATATTACACATTCTTGTATTAGTAGAAATTTTTTTAACATAGAAATTTCCTTAAAGTGGCCAAAACCTATATATCGAGGCCGATATTGATATTTCTCAAAATATCGATGTATCGATATATCGATATTTTTTTTCATTTCCGACATCCCTATGCCGTAATGACGGCATCGTAACCGATCGTACTAGAATGCCGCTTGTGGCACTCTATCCACAGCCTATTTTTTAATACGTCCATGGAGCCTACTCTCAGAACTTTACAAGTACCTACATATTGTTCTGAAACTTGACAGCTGATTTGACAGGCTGATGACAGCCAGCGAGAAGTTTTGGATGACAGCCTATGATGACAGCTGACGAGACCGATTGTTGTAGGCGCACGCAATCGCAAAGCAAAGCAAAAATATTTCGTAGCCAACTAGCCAAGACGCATGTTCAAAATGATTTTGTACGGCCAACGAACCAGCAGCGAGTGAATATCGATTATAAAATAGGACAAAAGTTACCTGCCCTTAAAAATGAGGCTATCATTCATTTCAACGTGATATTTGATATAATTTTGTATAAGTCATGCTGAGAAAGGCTGTGTTGTGCTTGACGACCTTACACTTTTATAGTTAGTAAGATATATAATTATAATGGTTACATCGTTAATAGTGCTGTGTACGGAGGTTTTCGTTGTTTTCTGAACATAAAAGATACAATGGTTTTTGTAGGTGTAGCTGCCCAAGGAGAATGCACAGATTTCCGTGGGAGGGTGATATTTAATGGACTGCACTATGTGCCTAGTTCAGACACCTGTACGCTATGCGTTTGTGATAATGGAATTCCGAAAATTTGCAAAGCAGTACTTTGTTCACCACCACAGGTATGGCAACTACAAATTAAGTAAAAAGTTTAATAACATTTGCATAGACAGGTTAGAAATAATTCATACTAAGCACATTAAAAACAAAAAATATTAGATACTTTGAAAAGTTTTATTTTATTTTTTTTTGTTTTTATTATATGGATGAACAAAACTGGTATGAAGTTAAAACTTCTTAGCAAGCCCAAGTATTTATGTTAGGATTGAGTCTAATTTTATTGTTTGTTCACTTATGTCCACTGTCTGTTCATAAGCCTACAAATTCATCGGCTATGTTTATCACAATTTGTTATAGAACAGAAAAGAATGGAGTAAGATCACACAATAATTAATGTTATTTAAAAACATAGCAACTAAAACTGCCTGCAAAATGTCATGATATGTACCCACGGTACTGGTCCTATGAGGACACTAAATAATAACTAAAATTATGCGGTATCTTGTTGCATTATTCTTGAACACTTGACATCCAAACCATAATGATATCAGAGTGCCTTGAGA
Organism: Scoparia ambigualis; assembly: GCA_963921215.1. Lineage (NCBI taxonomy): Eukaryota > Metazoa > Arthropoda > Insecta > Lepidoptera > Crambidae > Scoparia > Scoparia ambigualis. Next base: position 9,891,933 of record OY992521.1, on the reverse strand, counting down.
AGACATATGAATGCTTGATCACGGGATTGACTTATGACAACTAATATGTACCACGATTTATCAATAATTTATAAGAACACGCGTGTTCACTCACCTGACTAAAACCAGACTAGATATTACCAAGTACCCTCAAATACAAGATATGACAACAACAATTAAATATGTCATTAATCAAATTTTAAAAAGTAACGGTTTTTTTTAGTTTAGTAAGTTAGTTTAAAAAGTAACTAAATTCTTCGGTTTAAAGAATATTTATTTCTCTTAAAAACTTTATAGTTTGCTTAAAATAAGATACAAAGATTTGTAAATAAAAATATATGAGCACTGCAGTGGTTATATAAAACAAAACAACGAAAATACTTTAAACTTATATAACATAAAATCAGTCTATTAAATAACTAATACCTACCAAAAATAGGAAACCTTTCCTTTTATAAAAAAAAAATTAAAATGTGAAAACACCAACCACAAAAACATGCATGGTACTAACTTCATTAATTATAATTAAATTAAATAAAATTCACAAGAAGATCAGACCCCATTATTACAATTTAAAAAGAGTTGAAAAAATTGTTCACAACAAAACTTGTGATAAAATTAAATAAGAAAAAAAAAATTTTGACCATCTTTGTTGTTGCCCCTATGAATCCACATATTTTCTTAACATATCTTTGAACAGTTTTTTATAAGAGCAGTCTTTAACATCATTGAGCAATCTATTGAACAGCTGCGCATGCAACCCTCAAATAATATTGTTTCCTTCCTGTATCCTGTTCGGGAACTTTGGGAAGCTTCATTTTAATTTTGTTTCTCAAATTGTGTGAATTTATTTTTAGCTTAATTTTAGTGCTAGACTGAATGAAACCGGTAACTATGTTTTTAATTAAAATGCATGTATAATATGTATAAAGCTGTGTTATGTCAAATAATCCTGTTTCTCTGTATAGTTGTTTTGTAGGAGTTAAGTAGGTAATGATATTGAGTTCTTTGTAAAGCATTGAGATTCGTTTTAGGGGCTGAGCCCCACATCTCCACTAGATATTCAAGGTGAGATTTCACTAAGGCATTATAAATAATTTTGCTTACTTTATATGGAATGCAATTTGCATACTTACACAATGCGCTCAGTACTTGTAGTAATTTTGTCCTTAAATGTTCAATATGATGTTTCCAAGTTATTTTGTCATCTATCTAAAGGCCAAGATACTTTATTTATTTATCCTGTTGAGCGTCGCGCGCCAGACACAATTGAATTTTAATTGTTTTTTGCCGATAGTCGGCATCCCAACGCTCGAGAGGAATAAAGAATGAGAAGAATAATTTTCTACAAAATATTTACAAATTTTAAACAAAAACTATCCTCATTTATCGCTCTTTCTTTTGGTGTAAAAATCCATTGCATTGCCAAGGAAAACTGCTACTTTACTTTATGATTATGTAATGGTAATGGTAATAACAGGACTGCCGCTCGTTCCGCGTGGGCACCACCTGCTGCGAGTTCATATGCCTGGACGACGTGGTGAAGCCGGCGGATGCGGCGGACGCGAACGTGCGCGTGGCGGCGGGCGGCGCGGCGGCGCTGGTGCTGCTCACCGTAGCAGTGGTGGTGTACCGCGTGCGCCGGCTGAAGCGACGCCGGCCACAGCGCGGCGACGACCAGAGAAGCCTCACTAGTATTGGGTGAGTACCCATTTTTAGATTGCGGACCTACGGAGCGAGATGATGGATGGGATTACTCGGACGGAGCCAGGACCGGTGTACTATGCGGATCTGGTGGCTTCGGTGGAGACCTTCTGAACGCTACGGGATTTCGCGCACGAATGGCACAAAAGGAGGCGTTTGCAAGAACATTAATATGCAAAGATTACCTAGCTGCCGACGGCGCAGTACGGTTTTGTGTAGTCGTGCCCCAGAAGGGGGAGAAACGGCATAGGGACAAGGACGTAGATATACATTTTGTAAGGAGTTAAGAATTGTGTGCGGCAGAGTAGTCGCAGGCCCGCGCGATTCTCCCGGAAGGTCCGTAAGGCCATGGGTGGTTGGTTGGTTTGCTCTCGCTTCATTTGTATAGAGTCGCGAATTATGCGCGGCAAAGGCAGTCGCTGCCGATTTGACCGGAAGGTTGGTAGGCCAAAGGGTTTGTTCATGCTAGACAGGGTTACTAATCTGGAAAATACACTTAAGGTTGATTCACACAAATCAGTGAAGTCACAGTTCCGTCAACATGTTCGCTCAGTTCAGTATCAGTGCTATACAGTGTTGCGTAAGTGATTCAATTCACACATGTCAGTACCTAGTTCACGGAGCTTCAGTTAAAACGTGTCCGTCGTCAAGTATCGATTGTTGCTATGACTGTTAAATACTACGAAGCTAGCAATGATAGTTATTGCTTTAGACGAAGAAGAAGAGCAGCATCAACACTGAGAGCACTGTGTCGTCACTGACACTGACAAGCGTACTGTGTCGGAACTGTGACTTCACTGATATGTGTGAAGTGACCTTTACGAGTATAGAATGAAGAATATGCTTTGGTATGTTCTAGCCCTTCATTATGACCTAACATAGATGTCCTGCGTGCGTGGTGACGTGGATGGTGGTAGTTTGACATAGACTATTGTGGCAGGTACATCAGCGGCAGTATGGGCTACATGGGCGGGCAGTGCGAGACTGCCCTGGCGGCGTGGAAGCCGCCCGGCAACTACATGCCGCGCGGGGAGGCGCCGCCGCCCTACGACGAAGTGGTGGCGCAGTGCCGCCTCGACATCAGGTAATACATGTCACACACACAACACACACACACGACCATTCAATTTCACAATCTCAATTTTTTTTGACGAGAGATTCACGAGATAACTAACACTAACAATAGTGTTTTTAACCCTTTAACAGGCAGCAGAGGGATGTATATTCTCACCATATTTTGAACTTAATACAATTGAAATAAGGTCGAAAACCAATGAAAAATTAGAACATGCAGTGCCCCTTAAAGGGTTAAAATACAGTAAATATCGGACTGACCTAGATATTTGCACAAAATTTGTGAATAATTTGTTTACAAACATTATTAAAATTTATCGAATTTAGCTTTAGATGGCGATATTTAAGTGTCTATCCCAAATTCATATGAGATGTTATTATATAGGGTTCATTAAACATTACTTTTGCCATTATTTTATACTTCTTGACTTTCATTTAAATCTCACTTGCAAAAAACTATTGGGTCCATACCCGATAGTTTTTTGCATAATTATTTTTAAAATACTTAGAGCACCTTGCTCATAGGCATTTGTCCATGTCAAGTGTAATTTTCTGATCTACTTCTTCCAACGTGCTGATGATATTGAACACTATAGGATGGGCAACGAGACGCCGTTCCACCGCACGTACCCTACCACGATGGAGGCGCTGGTGCGGCAAGACGAGCCGATGCAGTGCGCGGGCCACGTTTATGGCAACCTGCCGCGCCCCGTGCAGCAGGTAATTTTATTTTCAACACACTTGCTCGTAAAGTGAGCCTTATTACATCGTTCTTAGGGCTATAAACCGTACTACAACACACGTGCATAATAATATTACACGCTAGTGCATAATAGAATTATCTCTACAAAGTTAAGTTAGTACCTAACTGCAAATTATATGCGAGTAAACAGCATTTTCAATTTAACCGGGTAATAAAGTTTTTTTGCAACAATAAAAAGGTTTTATGCCGCAAAAAATCCATTTACATTTTTGAAATAAATAACTATGTCCCTAATTAAGACAAAAAATTATTTATTATTAAGTATCAAATTATTTATAATACACAATATTTTGTTATAAATATTTGCATTTTATCACTAAAATTATAATTTTGAAGTAGGCTGTATGGCTATAACATGTTAATCAATTTACATTTGGCGTGTGCAAAAAAAATAGAATCTTAACATAGAGTTTTTGTAACTAGAATTATCAATTTTTTTTTTCCAGAATCATTAGAAGTTTTTATAAAAGCATCAGATTTTTTTTAAAATGTAAACATTTTTGTGAATAAATTAACTATTTTGATTAAAATATGAATAAATAAACTGTTTTGGATAAATAAACACAGAGTAATTTCACCAAATTATGTATTTTGTCAATAAATTAACCTTGATTCCTAACATTATTGTTTAGTTTATTATATTTTTTATATCTATAGGCTGTTTTTCTGTTGTTCTTTGCCTTATTATTATCATTGTTTTAATAATAAATTTTGATTAACAAAATAAAACCACAATCCTCGGCTCTATTAAGTGTTCTTCTCCACTTGTATCATAATGTACTATTATCTGTCTTGTCTATATTGACAGCTATCAGACTTGTTAGCTCCCCCCCCCCCCCCCGCACATTATGAACTTTATGGTTTGGGTATAAGGAACTATATTGATTGGAGACTATTTGACATTTGAATTTAAATGATTAGATTAAAAAATTTATAACACATTTGCTCGTAAAGAAGCTCTTATTACACCGATTTCAGTTATCATTTGAATCTATGGACAACATAGGCCTTTAGCCCGTTAGTACCAAGGGAAGAGAGGGGTTGGTAGTATTATTTTGATGAGCCCATCGCCGCTCTATGCTGTTGGATGTATGTGCAGTCTTTAGTCCGTTAGTCTCCTTTTACGACACCCAAGGGAAGAGAGGGGTTGGTAGTACTATTTTGATGAGCCCATCGCCGCTCTATGCTGTTGGATGTATGTGCAGTCTTTAGTCCGTTAGTCGCCTTTTACGACACCGAAGGGAAGAGAGGGGTTTGTGGTATTATTTTGATGAGCCCATCGCCGCTCTATGCTGTTGGATGTATATGCAGTATTTAGTCCGTTAGTCGCCTTTTACGACAACCAAGGGAAGAAAGGGGTTGGTAGTATTATTTAGATGAGCCCATCGCCGCTCTATGCTGTTGGATGTATGTGCAATCTTTAGTCCGTTAGTCGCCTTTTCGGACTTTTTTTCCTCACAAATATGTTATAAAACGTCGTATGGCATACGTGCGCTTTGATAATTACAGCCTCTGCTTTCTTGTAGCCCTCGCCTACGGCTCGGGCCAGCAATATCGCCTCGGCTGTAATTTTCATCTTACCGCACTTATATCATAATGTACTATAACATAACTTGTATTGTATGGCACTCAAATAAAAATTTTAATTGTACTATGCATAACAACAGATAGATTGATGATTAATTTCCAAACTACCAAATAGTAATAGTACCTTACCTATGTTGGTCACACACTTTCTCTTGTTTGTTAAACTGTTCTTGGTGTTCTTAATTTAATGTATTATGTTTCTGTGTCCTTTATTTCTTTCCTTTCTATCTTACTTTTCTGTTTTATTTCTTTTCTTTTATTTCTTTTCATTCTTTCTATCAATTAATCGAAATAGTATTTAAGCTAATCGCCGCTCTGAAAGGTAGTCTATTCTCGTTCATGTTGCTTCCAGATGGCAAACCCTCAGAACTGCTACAACGCGCCGCTGCTGCAGCCGGTGCACGCGCCCGAGCCCCGGGAACCGAACCCCATACCCCACCACCCGCTCACTGCGAACAGTATGTAATGATTGTATGGCAATATGTTTTTGAAAATAATATAGCAAAATAATCGATTGATCGCAGACTTGTAAATGGCTTTTCTCGGGCTTTATGGTTTGTGGAGATTTTAGCTACAGCTTTAATCCCCATCCCTAGGCTAGGTCGTAGGGATAATAATAATAATAATATGTTTTATATATTTATTTAAAATTCTACAATTATGTTTACACCTCTGACTTTAGCGTGTATAAGTTCTCTCCATCTCCGGACAACCAGTCGGATGCATCCGACTGGTTGTCTGGAAGAAATCGCTTTATAGCGATAATACCGCCAAATTGTAACTGTGTGTTGTACTTGTATTTTTATGTTTCGTGTTGTAAAATGTAAACTGTTACAATAAAAGTGTTATCTATCTATCTATTTTATCTAATCAATTATACGCACTCACACAAAGTTACTCACAGTCAAACACTCATGAGTCACAGATGGAGTGAGAGTGAATTTGCTTATGTCTGTGTAACGTTATTTAATTTTGTAATTCAAAGTTTTTGTTAGTTATTACGGAAAATGTTATTTTTTTGTATCTACTAAAAGATATGGAAGAGTGGAGCCTTTGTGGAACAGGCTCTAGAGCTTAAAAGGGAGCTTCGGTCAAAACCAAACAAATGAAGATTATAATTATTATTCTCTTTATTTAACATTCTATCTTAAGTAAATTTTTTACAATATTTAATATAAAAGAAAAACATATTTACAATATAAAATATTATAAAAAACTAACCTAGGTTGCCACCGGCAGCGGGGATAGACCCAAGCTATCGGTGGTTAGGGCTGCAGAGAGAGGAACCTCCTGACAATACGTGCCGTGTCAATGAGTACTGCCTTCTGTATCTGACCCTTTACCCAACCTTTTAGCGAGAGCCTCTCTAGGTGTTGATTGAGGCTCTTAGCTAAAAGATCGTTTGTCGAAACGATTATCGGTACAACAATGGTTGAATCCACATCGCACATGGTGGTAAGGTTCTCATCATGAGGTATGGTGATATCAACCAATATTGCCCGGCGCTGAGATCGGTCGACCACCGCGATATCAGGCTTATTAGCGACAATAGTCCTGTCCGTGATGATAGAGCGATCCCAGTAGAGCGTTGCATGACCATTTTCGAGAACTGGCGCAGGTGTGTACAGTAAAAGCTCTTTATTCGCGGGGTATATGTTCCAAAAATATGCCGCGAATACAGAAACCGTGAATACGGAATGGTAGTTTATATGGGATACGTTCCTAGGTGACAAAATAAAAAAAATCAAATATATAAAAAAATCAATTTAATTCAAGTTTTTGAACATTTAGATTAAATTATCTTAGGCTTGCAATGGTTTGAAGAATTTTGTAATTTTCTCTTGCTTGACAGTTTTTAAAAGCTCCTTCAATATTCAGACTGATACGCAGCAGTCGCATTAGCAATTTGCCTCTTAAAAATAAGACTTCGTTCCATCGACGGATCAATGTTCTTAAAGAAATCGCAGAGCTCATTTGCCATTCTTAAAGCTTCACTAAGATTTTTCAAATTAAATGTCACGTTTCCAGTGCTTCTTGAAGCAAAATCCACGGCGATGTCATTTAACAACATACTTTAGGCTAAGTTGTAATAAGATCTATTTTACTTTTTTTATTAGTCCATTTGACGGCATTAACAAAGAATATTGGGAAGTGTCGGTAGCGGGGTGCGGCATCCTTTGACAAGAGGCGGCAGTGCTAAGGCGTAAGGCGGCGCGATCAATTAGATCCGCGAATAAAGAAATTTTTAGCCGCGAATATAGGAATTGGGTCGCATTTTTTTAATCCGCGAATAGTGAAAACGCGAATGAAGGAAGCGCGAATAAGGAGCTTTTACTTACTTATAGTACGGCACCTCTGATTCAACAAAGCCATATCGAAGAGCAAGTTGCTGGTTAATTATTAATTATTTGTTAAATATTATTATTATTATAATGTGTAAGTGTGTACAAAAGATCCCCAATGAATCGACGTGCTATTGCGGAAGGGAGACCTCTGCATGCCCCACTGAGATAAGATAATGACTAAGTAATAAAATTAAAACTACACGTTTAATATAGGAAATGGGTAATGCATTATCTAACTAGGTAGGCATGTATTTAATTTATGGTATTCCGATGTTTTCGTCACTAACTACTTATACAATTACAGTTTGTTGCGTTTGTGTGTTTGTGAACTGGTTTACTTTCATAAAGAAATCAAGTGCAAACTAAAAAGGATACTCGCAACTAAAACGCCTATACGTGAACGCGTTCTAATTGTATAGTATTTTTTTATACCAAGGTGTCAGACGCGTCGCGTAGCGGCGAAAGAATACTACCACCCCCTCTCTTCCCTTGGGTGTCGTAATAGGCGACTAAAGGACTAGAGAAAACTGATCAAAGCGGCGATGGGCTTACCACCTGTTACGCTGAGCACATGTGCAGTCGCTATTTAGTGAAAAGTGGACTATGGCAGAGGACTACTTTTGCCTAACCATTCGGCGATAATAGTCGAATTATGTATGTTATACCAAAATGGTAGCAATCAGGCATACATATGGTAAGTATACCATATGTATGCCTGATTGCTATTATTATAGACATATATATTACTATAGACATAGATGTTATTAAGACGACCTCCTCGGTCGAGTGGTTTGTACACCGGTTTTCATGGTGTCGCCATCTCTGAGGTCCCGGATTCGATCCCCGGTCGGGTCAGTTTAGAAATTATTGTTTTTCTAAATTGTCTCGAGTCTGGGTGTTTTCTATGTATAATAAGTATGTATTTAAGTATTTTAAGTACGTTTATCCGTTGTCTAGTAACCATTTAACGAGTTTCTTCGAAGCTTCTCTTGGGCTAGATAATTGGTGTGAGTGTAGGAAAGTTTTATTTATTTTTATTTATTTAATACCAGCCCCCCTAGACAAGTGGCAAACGCTTACCCCCTGTCTATTCGTAATTTGTCGTACACTGCTGTGTACTAATTGCTAGTGAAAATGCAGAAGCGCGCGCGCATTGTACGACGAATTACGAATAAACGGGGTGAGCGATTGTCACTTGTCTAGGGGGGCTGACGTATCATTAACGCACACATATTTAAACGGCATTTAACGCAACACTACTCAGTAAAGGCATCTTACGCATAATGTTTAGGGTGTTACCAGACCAATCGATCGATCGTCGATCGACGGCATCGATCGATGGTAGAATAGATTAGTCGACGTCGATTGATAGTTTCTACCAGACCTATCGATCGATCGACGACATCATTCGATGGTAATAGTCGACGTCGATCGATAGTTACTACCAGACCAATCGATCGATAGTCGATCGACAATCGATCGACCGGTAGAATGAATTAGTCGACGTCGATCGAGCTGTATGATTAGAGGCGCCGCGCCGGCCTCTTCACATAGTACGAGCAACATCGTACTGGCCAAGAACAATGCGTCCTCTTCTGAATACATTTCAAAAGAAACTGATAGAATATAGCCGGGGTTAATCGACCAACGTCGATTGACCGTCGATCGATTAGTTAGACGAACGGTATCCATCGATCAATTAAAGCTACCAGACCTATCGATCAACGTCGACCGATGGATCGATCAACGTCGACCGATGGATCGATCGATTGGTTAGTCGAACGGTATCCGTCGATCAATTAAAGCTACCAGACCAGTCGATCAACTTCGATCGACGTTGATCGATGCCGTCGATCGACGAGTTATCGGTTGGTCTGGTAACACCCTTATACCCGACGTTTCGACCGAGTTGCACCGGCCTTGGTCACGGCCGGGCTTGGTTGAGTCAGCCCGTCAGCGTTTAATCCCGTTTAAATATGTGTGCATAATAGAAAGCGAATGTTTAAAAGTGTGTGTCATCCAAGCGCTGCCGACCCTTTACCCAATGTTTTTTTTTCTCTTATATAATGGTTTCGTGCGGCCAGCACATTTAGCCAGTGTCAATTAAGATATTAAAGTGAAATTTTCTTTGCATAAAGTAGATGATAATGAGTGATAATTAACGTTGAATGGTAAATGGTATTCCCCAAAACCCCTTAACCTTTGTTTCTGCTTATTGTTTCGATTTTCAGTAGGTTAGGTATCAAATAATAGCCCTGAGACACGGTGCGTGTTATGACTGTGAATTTCGCGCGAAAATCATGCTATCGCATATGATTATAAAGATAATTTATTTAAGTGGGAGTTCGTATTTGTAACCACTATTCTATTTTTGTTAATTATTTTCATTATTTTACAAGAAATAAAAAAACTTAAATAATTATCGTATTTGCCGTTTAGTCGCATAATGCCTAATTCGCAAAATGCCCACCGAGTCTCGAAAGGACTACTTCGCGTAATACCTAATTCGCAAAAGGACCAATTCGCAGAATGGCTACTTAGCCAAAGGACTGATTCGCGAAATGACTACTTCGCAAAAGGACCACTTCGCAAAATGGCCAATATTTATAAAATGTCTTTATATTTTTTTTAAATTACCCCATTCCTTTAAAACTGTTTTAACGGGACTAAACACGCTTAATTTTGTAAGTAAGTACATATCTACTTACTGCTTGACGTTTCGGCCGCGATGCTTTAATGCAATGCAACGCGATAGTTTAAAGTCTTTATACCCCATTCCTATTCATTGGTGATATTTATTGGTATTTTTTTTTATTCTGGAACAGAATACAAAATAAGCTACCAGTTTTTTCTTTTAAAAAAATCGAATCACATTATACAATAATTGTATGATGTGATTCGAATTTTTTTATTATTAATATGTAAGGAAATTATAAAATCGTTATTTTGTAATTTAATATCTATTAAATTACCCACATATTATAACGGGTTGTTAGTTACATCGTTTTGATGTAATTTGGTTATTATTGGCCTTTGAAGAAATATGGTAAATATTGGACATTTTGCGAAGTAGTTCTTTTGCAAAGTAGTCCTTTCGCGAATTAGTCCTTTGGCTAAGTAGCCATTCTGCGAATTGGTCCTTTAGTGAAATAGGCATTACGCGATCTAGTCCTTTCGAGACTCGGTGGGCATTTTGCGAATTAGGCATTATGCGACTAAACGGTATTTGCGCAAGTGCATCCGATTTGGCACTCTAAACCTTGAGCGGTAGTGTTTATTTTCGCGACTGCAGCAAGTGGCCGTGACCTCTTGTGACCCCACCGGCCGGCCGCGATCCGAGGTCAGCGGAGTGGCGGAAATTCGATATTTTAGATAATTTCAACTCATTGTGAATATCATTAGAAAGGCAATTTTACATACTTTTCAATAGTAATGTTGAAAAATATTTTTGATAGGAAAAAACAAGTATTAGTCAAAGCTAAGGCAACCGGTCCACTTTCCGAAAGCTTCCGTAAATAATCTTCTAAATAGATATACTAGTTATAAAATAAACTAAAATATGATATATATTATTATTGAATAATAAGCCTAAAAGTTAAAATAAAATCATATTGAAGGGAACAGTAGTTCGATCACACTTTTTTTTTAAAATCACGTCGTGCGGAATGTGGGCAATAACATGGGTTACTTCATACCTATGATTTCAATTTCAATTTCAATTTCTTTATTGCTTTCTCGTATGTATAAAGGTCTTAAAATTATAAAATTAGTAACAATACGGACCCTGTCGGGCACTGCAAAAGTTAGGCGAGAGTAGGACTTATTGTACATAGGAATAAAGTTGCATCCAATCTGGTACAGGTATTGTTCTATATATATATACACATATGCACATATATTAACATACATATATATACATATACAAAATATTATCTACATTTTATTTTATTTATTTATCAATAATTATTTTATTATTATACATTATTATATTTTTATAAGCGATCTTTTAGATAATCTTCCAGCGTGTAGTAGCATTTTGCAGTAAGTAGGTCTTTCAGTTTTTTAAATAATTCTTTTTCTGTGGGTATATTTTTTAAAGAAGATGATTGTAAATTTTTCGATATAGGCACATACGTTTATTATGTATGCCTTGTAAACTTATTACGAGCCTTTTGTTTCAAGCAATTAATGTTTACTTTATCGTACTGTCGCATCCGGTTTCAAACGACCCGATATGAAAATAATATGAACTATAAGCATTCCAATTCAATTGTTTATAAGTTCTTAGTTTGTTTCAATACCTTCTTAGAAGTGTAACTGGGAACCAAAGATGAAACAAATCATTGATAGCAGTGAATAATCATATGATTTAGTGTTTCATATGACATCCCTGCTATTGTCATTTGCAATCACAGCGATTATGATTTCTCATTGGTGCGTGTATGAATGATCGTATGAAATCGCGCGGCGCGACCGCGGCGATCATGCACGACAATCATACGAGCGAGCATCGAGGAGTGAGCGGGACGCATCTACTCAAGCAATCCCTGCGTGCGAGTAGTGCGTCCGATTGACCTGTGACCCTCGTCGCAATCATATGATTTTTAACGAAACTAACGAAATGAAATGACATTTGACATGTCATTTCATTTCAATATTTTTAATGATAAATAGTAGGAAAATCACTCTCAATGAAAAATAGCAGGTGTGGAAACTAGCAGGTGATTTCACTGTGATAAAAAAAATCATATGATCATATGATTATGATTTCTAAATACCAATCATTTCCATCTCTATTGGGAACGCTGTAAGTTTAACATCTGGCCGCAAGAGCGCGCGCATTGCCGCTCTCAAAAGGTTCAGACTCAATAAAGCTATGGGACTTTGTTGAGGTCTCACACGGACTTCTTAAGAGCGTTTACGCCGAGCGCGAGACCTCAAGTTTAGGTTTTTAAGTCCAAATATCACGCACACAGAAGCGAGCTGTGAGCGCGCGCGACTGTGTGTGTAGAAAAGGCTAGTTCTGCTCACTGTAGTCAAACTCACTCACTTTGATCCGTTAGATCGAATTTGCTTTTTCGTACTAAGTACTTCGATTATTTTTTTTAATATGGGCGTAAGTAATGCATGAAATATGTAAGTATAATATTATATTGCATGTATTTTTATTAAACTTGCAATGTATGTGTCTTGTTCGGGTGGAATTTTGCAACTCAATTTTGACCCACTTTCCGTTTACTAATTGAGCTGAAAATTTGCAAACATGTGTAAATCGCGTGACAATGCAAATTTATGATTGACATGGTGCTGATCTGATGATGGAGATGGAAGGTGGCCATAGAAACTTTGCAATAAAATAGCACAACCTAATCGAGTTTGGGCTCGTTTGAATCGTCTTGACGAGTAGTTTGTCTTTCAATGGTAACCAGGGTCTGATGATGGAGCTGGATGGTGGTCATAGGAACTCTGTAATAAAACGACGCAACCCCATCGAGTTTCGGCTTGTCTCATTCGTCTTTGAAGAACTCATTGAAGAAACGACGCAACCCCATTGAGTCGCGGCTCGTTTGATTCATCTTGACGAGTACTTTGGTGCTAGATGGTAACCAGAGTCTGATGATGGAGCTGGAAGATGGCCATAGGAACTGAGTAATTAAACAACATAATAACCCCATCGAGTAAGGGCTCGTTTAATTCGTCTAGACAAGTATTTTGCTGCTAGATGGTAACCAGGGCCTGATGATGGAGTTGGAAGGTGGCCATAGGAACTCCGTAATAAAACGACGCAACCCCATCGAGTTTCGGCTCGTCTTATTCGTCTTGACGAGTACTTTGGTTTTAGATGGTTACCAGGGTCTGATCTGATGATGGAGCTGAAAGGTGGTCATAGAAACTCAGTAAAGAAACAACATAACCCCATCGAGTAAGGGCTCGTTTAAATCGTCTAGACGAGTACTTTGCTGTTAGATGGTAACCAGGGTCTGATGGTGGAGCTGGGATGTGGCCATTGGAACTTCGCAATGAAATAACACAACCTAATCGAGTTTAGGCTCGTTTAAATCGTCTTGACGAGTAGTTTGTGTTTCAATAGTAACCAGGGTCTGATGATGGAGTTGGGTAGTGGTCATAGGAACTCTGTAATAAAACGACGCAACACCATCGAGTTTCGGCTCGTCTCATTCGTCTTGACGAGTACTTTGTTTTTAGATGGTTACCAAGGTCTGATCTGATGATGGAGTTGAAAGGTGGTCATAGGAACTCATTAAAGAAACGATGGAACCCCATCGAGTCTCGGCTGGTTTGATTCATCTTGACGAGAACTATGGTGCTAGATGGTAACCAGGGTCTGTTGATGGAGCTGGAAGATGGCCATAGGAACTGAGTAATTAAACAACATAATAACGCCATCGAGTAAGGGCTCGTTTAATTCGTCTAGACAAGTACTTTGCTGCTAGATGGTAACCAGGGTCTGCTGATGGAGCTGGAAGGTGGCCATAGAAACTCTGTAATAAAACGACACAACCCCCTCGAGTTTTGGCTCGTCTTATTCGTCTTGACGAGTACTTTGTTTTTAGATGGTTACCAGAGTCTGATCTGATGATGGAGCTGAAAGGTGGTCATAGGAACTCAGTAAAGAAACGACGCAACCCCATCGAGTCTCGGCTTGTTTGATTCGTCTTGACGAGTACTTTGGTGCTAGAAAGAAAGAAATTAAAATGTATTGTCATTTCAGGTTATCGAAGATGAGGTTCCACAAACAACAAATAAGGTTGAAAGTCGAAGACTAGTAGATTTTCAATACTTTTTGGACCAAATTAAAATAGTAACCACAATAGAGCCACAGGATGTACAATTGATAATTTACAAGTGATAAAAGAGCATAAAGTAGGCTTATTATCTACATTTTTAATGAAGTATAACATTTACCTTTAGATAAGTTTAAGAATCATGTAAAATCTTGTTTACATAAGAAAGGTCAAAGTGTTTTTAGTTGACAATACAGCCTGGTCATAATTATATTTTCACATTATAGTTTCTTAGTCAATTATTTTTATAACTAATTAATTTTACGCTGGTATATAGCCTTTAACAGCAGTGTCTTACAGACAAAGGTACCTACTCAAAATTTATGTTGTTTTAAAGTAAGTATCTCTGAAACAAGAAAAAGTAAGACTATTCAATACTACCAGTAAAAAATAAGATTGCAAGAGCAGACCAGCTTCCACAGGCGGCACCCGTTCACGAGTATGACATGTGAATCAGCCATCGCTTCGTTTAACCATGTTTGAGGGCACGTAACGACCCGACGCACATGCCACTACCGCAGAGACACTTTGAGAGAGCATGACACACTCGAGCAACTCCAACGAAAGTAAGAGAATATTACTTTAAACGCAACATAAATTTTGAGTAGGTACCTTTGTCTGTAAGACACTGCTGTTAAAGGCTATCATACCAGCGTAAAATTAATTAGTTTTAAAAATAATTGACTAAGAAACTATAATGTGAAAATATAATTATGACCAGGCTGTATTGTCAACTAAATACACTTTGACCTTTCTTATGTAAACAAGATTTTACATGATTCTTAGACTTATCTAAAGGTAAATGTTATACTTCATTAAAAATGTAGATAATAAGCCTACTTTATGCTCTTTTATCACTTGTAAATTATCAATTGTACATCCTGTGGCTCTATTGTGGTTACTATTTTAATTTGGTCCAAAAAGTATTGAAAATCTACTAGTCTTCGACCTTCAACCTTATTTGTTGTTTGTGGAACCTCATCTTCGATAACCTGAAATGACAATACATTTTAATTTCTTTCTTTCTAGCACCAAAGTACTCGTCAAGACGAATCAAACAAGCCGAGACTCGATAAGGTTGCGTCGTTTCTTTACTGAGTTCCTATGACCACCTTTCAGCTCCATCATCAGATCAGACTCTGGTAACCATCTAAAAACAAAGTACTCGTCAAGACGAATAAGACGAGCCAAAACTCGAGGGGGTTGTGTCGTTTTATTACAGAGTTTCTATGGCCACCTTCCAGATCCATCAGCAGACCCTGGTTACCATCTAGCAGCAAAGTACTTGTCTAGACGAATTAAACGAGCCCTTACTCGATGGGGTTATTATGTTTTTTAATTACTCAGTTCATATGGCCATCTTCCAGCTCCATCAACAGACCCTGGTTACCATCTAGCACCATAGTACTCGTCAAGATGAATTAAACCAGCCGAGACTCGATGGGGTTCCATCGTTTCTTTAATGAGTTCTATGACCACCTTTCAGCTCCATCATCAGATCAGACCCTGGTAACCATCTAAAACCAAAGTACTCGTCAAGACGAATGAGACGAGCCAAAACTCGATGGGGTTGCGTCGTTTTATTACTGAGTTCCTATGGCCACCTTCCAGCTCCATCATCAGGCCCTGGTTACCATCTAGCAGCAAAGTACTTGTCTAGACAAATTAAACGAGCCCTTACTCGATGGGGTTAATATGTTGTTTAATTACTCAGTTCCTATGGCCATCTTCCAGCTCCATCATCAGACTCTGGTTACCATCTAGCACCAAAGTACTCGTCAAGATGAATCAAACGAGCCACGACTCGATGGGGTTGCGTCTTTTGGATTTCTTCAATGAGTTCCTATGACCACCTTTCAGCTCCATCATCAGATCAGACCTTGGTAACCATTTAAAAACAAAGGACTCGTCAAGACGAATGAGACGAGCCCAAAACTCGATGGTGTTGCGTCGTTTTATTACAGAGTTCCTATGACCACCATCCAGCTCCATCATCAGACCCTGGTTACCATTGAAAGACAAAACTACTCGTCAAGACGATTCAAACGAGCCCAAACTCGATTAGGTTGTGCTATTTTATTGCAAAGTTTCAATGGCCACCTTCCATCTCCATCATCAGATTAGCACCATGTCAATCATAAAATTGCATTGTCACGCGATTTACACATGTATGCAAATTTTCAGCTCAATCAATAAACGGAAAGTGGGTCAAAATCAAAATTGAGTTGCAAAATTCCACCCGAACAAGACATACATACATTGCAAGTTAAATAAAAGCTTGTAATAATTTACTCACCAAAGTACTAAGATTTGCAAATCAAGCTATAAATTTGCACTATCTTCGAATTTACGGAAAGGTCGACAACCGCGCCGGGCAGAGCGTCAAGCGACGTGACCACTCTCTCAGAGGCCTCGCGGCGGACTGATTTGAAGCGAGTGGAGCGCAGGGTTTTGTAGTAGTTTTAGAGTAGTTTAAAAATATTTGTAAAAAAATTATAGAGCTTATTTAGTAAAAACAATTTTGTTAAAATTTTAAATAACACTTTTTTCTATAGTATAAAGCTTTTAGCTTCTAAAATATATTTAGTACATTAGAGAAAACAATCACTTTATCACCTATAATTTCTTTAAAAATTCACAATGTTTGGAATTTTATAGTTTTTGTTAGTAACCAAAATCAAAAAATGTTTTCAACAAACTATTTTGCTGAGGATCTTTCAAATTGAAAAAAAAAATGTTGTTATTAGATTTGTTAGTAATTTAAACACATTTTTAAGCTTCGAAGTTGACGCGGAAAGTCAAATTATGAAAACCTCTGTTCAGTTATCGTGTTATAAATTCCAAAATATCCATAAATTTAAAAATGTTTTCAACAAACTATTTCGACTACAAGATCGCCTAATGATATAAGTATTTAACATATTTGTAAAGTAAGTATTAACAGATATTAAGAGGTTTAAAAAGTACAGTTTTTGAGCAAAACGGCGCAAAAGGACGTAAACGCTCTTAAGAGAATTCGAAGAAAAGTGATGTTACACTGTTTTGTTTATTTGCCAACACTCGTGCACGTTCACGAACACTTAACAGTAAATAATCCACCATTATTTCCCATATATGACGCCATTGACCTAGAAGAGATAGACATGAACGTTCATACAAACCATTTGTTCAAATTCAGAAATGAGAGACCAAAAGTTCACTGCAGCCGCTGCATCGCTTGAACATTTATGTCGTCTAATCAACAGACAGACATCGCAGCGCCAGACCGCCGATCGGTCAAAGACAACGTAGTGTGTATCAAGATGGCATCTGTAATTGTAGAAGCCGTGCTACAGAAATGAAAAAATATCTTTTCCATTCTATTATTACGATATAACTACCTAATAATGACTTCAATAAAATTAATTTCACTTACTTGAAAACTGAATTGTAGTAAACGTCTAAGTGTACGCTTTGAAAAGAAATTAAGAATTATTTTTGCCGCTCCGCACGCGCCTAAAGCCCCCTCTTCACATAGGCAGACGCATCCGCAGATGACGTCTGCGGATGCGTCTGCCTATGTGAAGAGGGGGCTTAAGCCGTGTGAATGTCGAAGCCACACTAAAGCTGGCAACTGACGATCAGTTTTTCCCATCAGTTGAACTGACGTCAGTTCAAAATTTGATCGTGAATGTCGAATCGTCACGTCAGAGTTTTAACTAACGGCGCGACACGGAACTTTCCGGCGCGTCGCGCCAAACTGGTCAGTGTGTGACCGTCAATCCAATCGCGTCAGTTCGAATTTCTCCAATGAATATTGATCCTTAGAACCAAACGATAAAGTTCAAAATACAGCCCGGCCGGTCGAAAACACAATCGCGTCAGTTCGAATTATTCCAATAAATATTGATCCTTGGTACCAAAAGATAAAGTTCAAAATTGATTGTACCGGCCGGTCGAGAACTGACGAACCGGAGTGACGCCCCAGTGAGTGGGGAAATCTGTTTGGCGTAAAACCATTTGGAGTGACACCACAGTTTTACGCTTGGACTGACACGCAAAACTGATCGTTAGTGGCAAGCTTATGGCTGAATCCTGAGTGACGGCGCATCGCGCAGGCGGAATCCGCCGCGCACGAAACAAATACTCGACATGTAAGAATCTGTCCAAACTGCGAGCGGGCGTTTACATACATTATTTCTACGCTCCGCAATCCGCTTGCGCGATGCGCCGTGACTCAGGACTCGGGCTAAAGCAAGGTGCCGAATCGACTCCGCAGAGTCGACTCGGCGTATAGTGCGTGTTCGGAACGCCCTATCTAGTGTAACGTATACATCGCTGCGTGACGCTGCACTTTCCCGGCACGAAGTCCTACCCAATGTTGATTGCCTTCCAGTGCTAGGATTCCCCAGCACCATCCGCCTGACGGGCTCGCTGGGCGCGATCAGCAACCGCGGCTTGCTGAGCGTGCTGCAGCGCGAGCCGGAACACGAGCGGCCGCACAACGTGCCCGGCTTCTATAGCAACGGCGCGCCCCATACATCGCTGTGAGTCATTTATTTATTTATATAACAAAAAAAAACAATCATATTCGGTTCTTTGTTAAAGATTGCGAAAACCAATAATTTTGTGGTCCTTCGAGCTGGATAAAGGACAATGGCAGGGTACTATGGAGATTTTGTACAGGCCTACAATTTTCATGTTTGGCAATGAGACTTACACATTTGGTAGATTATATTATTGAGAATTACTATATAAATTAACAGAATTTTAAATGTTGGGGTTTAAAAGTTATACTTGTATTTCGATATTTTTTTAAGGTTAGGTTTTTCCCTGTATTTGATTGACATTGACAGTTGAGTTGAGACAGGGAGAGACGGACAATGATTTTGGCAGTAACAAATTAAATAATTTAATCTGAAAATGTGCGTTCGCGCCTTGATTGATTGATTTATAGTTCAATCGTGAATCGAACTAAAATAGGTAGGTAGGTACTTAAGTAGTGCATTTCAATATTAATTAAGTAAGTACCTATGTATTGTTAAGCCCGAGTTATAGATTCTAGAAGATAGATAGATGGGATAGGAATATAGGATACCTATCAGGAACTGCCGCGACTGTGATAATTCAGATCTTTGTGCTTGGTTAGACATAACTACCTATCTGTGTTTTGATAAATAACAGCAAAATACTTAAAACATGGTGAAAGTCATAGATGTAAACAATAGAAGTAGGTATACACGTTCCCACTTTAGTAGTCGCAACTTTAGACTACCTATCTACCTATACCAACATTAAGTTGAAATCATCTCCTATCCTACATATTTATTATTATAAATGCGAAAGTGACTTGTTTGTCCTTCCTTTACGCCCTAACTAAGCCTAAGCAAGCAATTGACTTGATCTTTGGCTTATAAATATTTGAAAGAACGAAGAGTAACATAGGCTACTTTTTATGCCGATATTCCTATAGGAACGCGAATCACGCGGGTGAAACCGCGGGCGGAAGCTAATGGTTAAAATAATTGTCTCTGAGATAGGAATATTAGTCTACTAGTGTAGTACTCAGAATGCATACTTACTTATAGTTACAGTACAATCGAGGATCTTCCCAGTAGATACTACTAATAAATTACTTCATCAAAGGCAAACAATATAATATAATCCTAAAAAATATGATGAAAACATTTTAAATAAATCAGAAACTCGACTGGTCTTTCTACAGGGAAGTTTCACAATTGTACATACACACAGACGAGTAATGTTTTTCCATATTAGTATTTGCTCAGTGGAAATAATACAATAATTTAGTTTGGTCACATATTTAATATTAAATTATAAAGTAATTAAGGGCACTCTTAAAATAACATCATCGAAAAGTGGAGCAGAGACCTGCAGACTAGACAGTCCTGCCTTCATGGCGAGCAAATCTGTGAGCAGCACCTGACAGTTCGTAGCCCCACAATGCAGTTAAAACTCTGGCTGTCCACTTCTACGTGAAGCTCTTTGAGCTCGGAGCCAACAAGGAACACAAGCTTTATTTTCTGAAGAAAGCTGAAATAAACAATCCCAATTAAATTACAAAAGTAACAGAGTGTAAAGTAAATATTTTTTTATCTTACACCAATTAGCCTAGCCCGCTGACCTCTCTATAATACAAGAATGCTGAC
Organism: Scoparia ambigualis; assembly: GCA_963921215.1. Taxonomy (NCBI): domain Eukaryota; kingdom Metazoa; phylum Arthropoda; class Insecta; order Lepidoptera; family Crambidae; genus Scoparia; species Scoparia ambigualis. Next base: position 9,871,526 of record OY992521.1, on the reverse strand, counting down.
CTAAATATTTACTATCTTGATTGTCTCAGGTAACGAATTGATAGTTTAAGTAGGTCAGTGGCCTAGCCCCAAAGTAAGCACTGTAAGGCTTGTAATATGTTATACTAGGCCAATGGGTAAAAATGCAGTTGTGATAGTAGTAATAATAGTGGCGATGGATGTGTTTGGGGAAATACGGCGAAGGTAAGCCGGCCAAGAATTTACAAATCAGTCAATAATAAACATGGAATTAATTACTAACATAATTATTAAGATCTGCATGGTGGATCCCTGGAGTGGGATATCTTATAGGGAAGCCGATGGGAATCGGAATGTATGGTATATATATGTATTTGGTAGAATTATTATATAGGTAAATAGTCATGGCCTCAGGTACAAATGCTCGTATTCGTCATAGAAACATTTGCCCCTACTGGGATTCAAACCCAGGAACTCAGAGTAGGCATCACCACGAAAACCAGTGTACATATTACTCCACCACGGAGGTCAATAAGTAAATATATGTAACGTGTTACCTCACGTGGTCTAATCTAATTCAAAATTATGATAGTCCTCCTTTGTTCCTCTTCATTTGGCTCTTGAAAGACAACTCTTCGTCTGCTCGTTCTTAAAATAGAACGTCCACATACAACACGTCATGGCGATGGCCAACATGCCTTGTAGTTTTACTTTCAGATGCAATAGAATGGGTTGCTACTTTCCAGGAAGCATGACAAATATAATCCGAAGGTGTTGCCTAAAACAATAAGAGCATGGATGAAGTTTATTTATTGATTAACAAAATAGTAGAACATTAGTAGTAACAGATACAGAGGTGCATTACTGCACCAAGTATGTACCATGTGTTCTCGGTTTAGATGTCTAAAATGGTTGACGACATATTTCGTACTATGTACGACTTACCTCTCAGGGATATGACCAAAAACGAATAGTGTGTCGACTAAGGCTTGACTCTCGTTCGTCAGTAAATGCCGCCTGAGATCCAATTGAAATGCATTGCATACTCGACATGGTGATGGTAATGTATCACCCAATCAGACAGTAAAACTATCACGAAAGTGCTGTTATAAGTACTGCGCAAGCACAACACAATATTGTTTGTGTTCATTTCAATATCACATTCACAAAGCGGCTTTTCGCAAAATAGGTAGGAAGGAACTTTTAAAATAAAACACACAATTTTTTTATTGCGTTGACCAAAAGCTCAATTTTTGACATTGACAGTGTTGCAAGTAGTTTCATTCGTCTTTTTATTATGAGAAACAAATCGATAAGAAAATCAATCCTAAAAATAATATAAGTTATAAATATCAAAAGTAAACAATCAACCATTATAAGATAAAAAGTGTGTATTTGTATTATAGGTTTAAGTTCTAAAATAGTTGCATAAATAAGTTTTTTATCGAAACTAGATTACCAATATTATGACTTAATAAGCTATTTGAGAATCGATTTCAAAATCGATAAATCGATATTTTAATGCCAGGCAACTCTGACAGCAGATTTTTGTTTTGCGTATAGTATCTGCTAGTTGAAATGCGTTTCGTTATTAGTTTTAGTATTATTATTTCGCTTTACGATTTTTCTTTACCCCGGACTTCTAAAAATATAACATTTACTGGAAAATAATGAGAAAAAATCTATGCAAATATGGTACCAAAACATGAACATTGTGGGGTTGTACGCCAGTACGCGTTCTCCTTTTAATCTTACCATAAGAAATTACATTAAGTTCTAGCACATACATTACTTTATCTATACAGTAAAATATCACTTGTTTCCTCGAAATTGCTAGTATAGTAATGCATTTTCTAAATGTCTAAATAATAGTCAAGTATGTTTCGATTGGCTTGTGTGCACAGCCACCGCACCATCCCGCGCATCTCCACCGCCGTAGACGCGTCCTCACTAGAGGCGTGTTTCTCCCGCGAGCGCGCTCTAGCGGGCGAAGTGCGGCGCTCCTTCCACCGCGCGGAACGAGCCGCGCTGCCCGCGCTGCCGCCGCTGCCCGCGCACGCACGTCCTGCGCCTGCTGCCGCCGCTGCGGGGAGGAGCGTGCCGAGGAACCTGGACCGAGCTACTGATCCAAGAGCACCTGATACGTTAGTATACTGTTGTTTGACTCATTTATAGGGAGACGGTTCTGGTGAAGTTCACGGTTAGTTGATAGCTGCTGTATGCAGCACGAGACCGGACGTGGTGTGGGATCCTTGAGAGGCCCATGTTTAAGTGTGGACGTTCTTCGGCTGATGGTGTTGATATAAGTACTTAGGCTGATTTGTAATGAAACTTAGGCCGTATACTAGATTCCGCGCCCACGCTGCTGCCGCCGCCGCCGCCTGGCGCAGCGTGCCGAGGAACCTGGACCGAGCTACTGATCCGAGAGCACCTGATACGTTAGTATATTGCTGTTAGACGGTTAGAGCGCCTTTATATCAGGCGACTTATGAGCGCGACTGTCGCGCGTTCTAAATAAATGAGAGTCGCGCGGCTGTGCTTTAGTGTAAAGGGAAGAGGACGGGGAGGAGCGTGCCGAGGAATTTAGGCAGAGCTACCGACCCGAGAGCACCTGATACGTGAGTATACTGTTGTTTGGCTGATTTATTGGAAGAGGGTTCTGGTGAAGTTCGTGAGTGGATTTGTGTAGAACGCGACCGGACGTGGTGGAATCCTGGAGCCCTTGATTTGTAATGAACGAGCCGCGTTGCCCGCGCTGCCGCCGCTGCCCGCGAGCACCTGATACTTTAGAATACTGTTGTTTGGCTGATTTATAGGGAGAGGGTTCTGGTGAAGTTCGCGGATAGCTGCTGGATGCAACCAGCACGGGACCGGACGTGGTGTGGGATCCTTGAGAGGCCCATGTTCAACTGTGGATATCCTTCGGCTGATGATGTTGATATAAGTACTTAGGCTGATTTGTAATGAAATTTAGGCCGTATACTAGATTCCGCGTGGAACGAGCATAGTTACTGGCGCCCGCCGCCGCCGCCGCGGGGAGGAGCGTGCCAAGGAATATGGATCGAGCTACCGACCGACCCAAGGGCGCCCGACACGTTAGTACTGTTAGACGCTGACGTCATATAGTTTTTTTTTTACGGGTAACGGGTAAGCGTTGGCCTTCATCTCACCTGATGGTAAGTGACGATAAGGCCGAAGGTGGAAGCGCGCTTCACCCGGAATCCTCATCCACTGAGGAACTGGCTATCTTATCTCTAACTGTCGGAACACAACAATGCTATAAACATCGTTGTTATGGCGACAGACTTAGATAAGATGGTGGTAGCTAGCCAGGCGGACTTAACAGCCCTACCACCAACCAACCCGAGCACTCAAAGATGTACCCCCCGCTGGGAATCGAACCCGGGACGTCTGGGTCTGAAACCGGTGGCTTAGCCACTAGACCACAGAGGCGGTTAAATACTAGAGGACAGCGGTGGTGCCGAGCGCGCCGCTGCCCGCACACGCCTCCGACGCCGCGGGGCGAAACATGCGGCGGTGCCTCCGTTTTGTTTTTAGGGTTCCGTAGCCAAATGGCAAAAAACGGAACCCTTATGGATTCGTCATGTCTGTCTGTCTGTCCGTCCGTATGTCACAGACACTTTTTTCCGAAACTATAAGAACTATACTGTTGATACTTGGTAAGAGATGTATTCTGTGAACCGCATTAAGATTTTCACACAAAAATAGAAAAAAAAACAATAAATTTTGGAGGTTCTCCATACTTAGAACTGAAACTCAAACATTTTTTTCATCAAACCCATACGTGTGAGTTTTCTATGGATAGGTCTTCAAAAATGATATTGAGCTTTCTAAAATATTTTTTTTCTAAACTGAATAGTTTGCGCAAGAGACACTTTCAAAGTGGTAAAATGTGTGTCCCCCCCCCCCCCCCTGTAACTTCTAAAATAAGAGAATGATGAAACTAAAATAAATATAGGATGTACATTACCATGCAAACTTCCACCGAAAATTGATTTGAACGAGATCTGGTAAGTAGTTTTTTTTAATACGTCATAAATTAATTAATATAAAAAAAATACACAATTATTAAAACATCGATCAAACTTACAACGAACTACAAGAACTTTTATATGATGTTACTTGCTGCTACGGAACCCTTCATGGGCGAGTCCGACTCGCACTTGGCCGGTTTTTTAAAGTTGGTTTCATTGATTGACAAAGTGGTGGTGGTGGATACATGGCTGAAACTTTTTCCAATAATGACATTTACATGTTTTTTGTCACATTTATAATAACATGAAATTAAGCCGCTATATGGTGTAAAGTGGACTATGGTAGAGGACTGCTTTTGCTATCCTCGTTGCCTAGTCTCTGACTAACCCTTCGGGGATAATAGTCGTGTGGGACTGAAAGCGGTTACGGTATAAGGTTACGTTACCGGTAAAAAATAAGTGTACCTTAATAAAATAAAGGTAAGGCTTTACCGTTATTTAACCTTTATGCGATATCGGTACCGAAAAACGTTGCATTGACAGTTGCGGGGCGCAGGGTGAGGGGTGAGACTTGCTTTTGCTTGCGAGGCGACAAGTAAAAACCTGTTTTTGTTGCGTGTCGCGCGCAAAAATGTGTAAAAAATGTGCGCGTGTAAACATCTTTTTACACTAGTGCGGAAATTGGTATTTACAAACTCATGTCAATAGTAAGCCTTACATTAGTCTACTCGTCTGTGAAAACCAACTTACTGCACTAGTATAATAAGTCCATCATTACGTGTTGCCATTTGCCATGCATACCGATTCATTGCGTATGACGCCATGGAGCTTCATTGATATCTTTTACGTATGGTGTTTGACGCCAAATGGCGTCATAAATAATTTCTCTCAAATTCTATAGAATGACTATTTAGAGAGTTCTAATGGGCGATTTTCCGAGATCAAAAAAAAAAAAGAAATTGGTTCGTAAATGACTTCATAGATGGCGCTTAGCATAGATTAGTATGGCGTATGGTAAAAGGCGGGTTCATGAAGAGCACGTATATGGCTGCGTAATATTTATTCTATTCCAAAATAGAAATAGGTTTTGGATGTCCTGAATATAAATAGGTAAGGACTTACTATTTTTTTATTCTTTTGGTAGACAAGTAAAAGTGTAGAATTTATTACAACCCTTAGGTAGGTACCGGCTTTTATAAAACGACATCTATCGGGTGTTCTTGAACTAATTTTTACTTTTTAATTTGGGCTGTCAGAAAATTGCCCATTAACAGAACTTATATTATTTGACACGTAGATTATGCCTGTATTGAACGTTTTAGGAGATAGCGCCAGTTAAAAAACTTCAGTGGTTGCAAACTTTTTGTTCCCTAATTTTACTTCTTTTGTGTATGGCGTATGACGCCACATAGCGTCATAAAGAAAATTCCACTGAAACTTTGTAGAATTACTTTTTAGGGAGTGCTAATTAGCAGAACTTTCATTATATTGAGGATTTGCTTGATGTAATAAATAATTCGCTACGCGATTTTCTATGCCGGACGATAAACGCGATTATGCGGCATACGTTTTTGACGCGTTAAGACTTATTATGGAACAACGATGTAAAGGTTTAAACTGGCTCGCCATCTTTCCTTTATTAATATTTTCTAATTATAAATTGAATTAGTGACGATAGGGCTTCGAACCGGTTTAAAAAATCCCGGTTATTGAATAAGGTTTTTACAAAAACCGCTTCCAATGTAAATGAGAGGGCTTCAAAAACCTAAATAAACCAGTTTAATCCAAAGCTGCGAAATGTACCTACTGCTGGCGAGGCGATTAGGCTAATGGCGACCTTCCGTGTGTAGACATTAGCTCGCAAGTCGATTTAAAACTCGCGCGCTCACTTTGGGAGAGCGGTATTTCAGGCAAATAGAATTCATGTCTACGTATGGAAGGTCGCTATTCGCTTTGCCACTCGCGCGCTCGCGTTGTCCCGGTGTGTTTAGGTACTTAAAAAAGAAGAAAAAACCTCTATAAACCGTTTAATTGATTCAAAACCCATTTTATTGTTTTTTTAGAAACAGGTTTTTTTTAATGTTTGGGTAGGCCCACGGGCCGATGTAATCTGTTATGCAGATGATACTCTGATCACGGCCCGGGGCGGAAATTGCGCAGAGGCAGGGAGACTGGTCACCGTCATAACATCTCTGGTGGTGGACAGAATCCATATGTTGGGGCTCGAGGTAGCGATCGGTAAAACTGAGGCTCTTCTTTTCCATGGGCCTCGACGAGGACCGCCGCCTGGAACCCACCTAGATATAGACGAGCATAGGATCCGGGTTGGGGTCCGGATGAAGTATCTGGGTCTCATTCTGGACGGGCGTTGGCGCTTCGAGGAGCACTTTCGCAAACTCTCCCCTCTTCTCGTCAGTGCGGCATCCGCTTTGGGACGCAACATGCCGAATGTTGGTGGGCCGAACGCTTTGACTCGCCGGCTTTATGCTAGAGTAGTGGGCTCGATGGCCCTTTATGGGGCCCCTATATGGGCGACTGCCCTCAACGCTACCAACAAACAACATCTTCGTGCCGCACAGCGGATAATAGCGTTGAGGGCCATCAGAGGGTACAGGACAGTGTCTCATGCTGCAGCTTGTGCGCTGGCTGGCATCCCGCCATGGGGGTTGGAGGCAGTTAAGCTGGCGGAACTGTACCGACAGCGGGCAGAGGCTAAAGAACAGGGTAGAAACCATACTTAAGAAGAGCTTAAACAGGCTCGAGATTTGGCTGACCAAGAGCTGCTGGCCAAATGGGCCGATGATTTGCGGTCATCGACTTACGGCTCCCGGTTGTGCCGAGCCATCCAACCAGAATTGGGGAGATGGCTACAGCGGCGACATGGGACTCTATCTTTCCACTTGGAGCAGATGCTGTCTGGGCATGGATGCTTTGGATACTACCTGCACCGAGGGGAGTCGACGTCAGAATGCCACAGCTGTGGAGCTGCGCAGGACACAGAAACGCACACCCTTGAGGAGTGCGGGTCGTGGGCTGCGCAGCGCCACAGTCTGATGTCGGTCGTTGGGGGAGACACTCTCGCTGCCTAGCGTGGTAAAAGCCATCCTAGACTGCGACAGATCATGGAGGGCCATGGCCTTGATCAGTGAAGCGGTTGTTTCACAGAAGGAGGCCGCGGAGAGGGTCCGCGAGGAGCAACTCCATGCGGACCCAATCCAACGCAGGCGAGTCGGTAGGAGAAGGCGGCATTTTGCCCACCTCCTTCCACCGCAGTGAGGCTTGCGTGACTGTGGGGTGGGAGACCCCATAGCCGCATTGCATGAAACTCATGGGAATCTGCAGGGCGCCCAAACTATCCCGGGCGTCCTCCCCACTGGCGGGCCGTCGTAGGGTGGAATTCGGAGTCTGCTGTCCGTGGTCCCGAACCACCCTGACGACAAGTGATGGGATGCCAGCAGTAACGCTTGCATAAGTGGTGGTGGTTTTTGGAGCAATTGGTTGCCCCCAACTCCCGAAACCTACCCCGCAATTATTGTCAGCCCATTTGACGCCTCCCTCAAGCCTCCGGAAGTGATGTCCATGTGGAAGAAAGAGATATCATTCCGGAGGCACAAATATGCCCCCATCAAAATTCTGCCGATCACGCACTCAAAACTAAGGGTCGAGTTTGAACGCAGAGAGCAGTGCGATGAGACAATTGCCCGTCACCACGAGAGCCCTAACTTCGTCGCCGAACCGGCGAAGCAGCGACCACCACTTCTAATCCTGAAGGGAGTCTCGAAAGACATCCTCCGCGAGGAATTGGTGGAGGTCGCTGTGACCCAAAATGACGTGGCCATCTCTCGCATCTGCTTTCTGACTTCAAACAGAAACCCGGCACTGTACAATGCGGTTGTGGAGGTCACTCCCGAGATGCGTAAGACCATCCTCGCTCTCGGGAGGCTCAACGTGGACCATAGCAGGGTCCACGTTGAGGACTTCAGCCGCTTTGTGCAGTGCCACCAGTGCCTGCAATACGGGCACACAAAGTCCAAGTGCAAGGCGGAGAAAAAACCATGTGCCCACTGTGCTAGTCCAGGACATCAGATCACCGAGTGACCAAACAAACTGGACAGACCCAAATGTTATAACTGTACCGCACACAACCTGCGCATGGGCACTAAAGTGGACTCCAGCCATAATGCCACGAATGGAAAAGAGTGCCCCCGAATCAAATCCATGGTTCTGCGCTTGCAGAACCAAACAGACTATGGAAATTGAACATATTTTGAAATCAAAACTTATTACAAACTAAAATTACCTAAATTGAATAACTAAAATAACATTAAAATAATCTACACTAAAAATTAAAACCCTAATATTCATAATAAAATCTTTAAAAAAAATAAAATTAACTTTAACACCTTTAAATAAATTTATCACAGATTGTTCCTAAATAATAACACACAATAAAATCTACACTTAAAGGCCCAAAGTAAAACACTAAAAATTTCTAAAACAAACCTAAAACTTTTAATAAAATTTTTACCTAGTCTAAAATAAAAAAACTTTGACCAAATAATACACATAAACAAACCTAAAATAAATTGGCAGAAAATTTGCAAGTATAATGCCTAGCCTTTTTATATACTATTACATAAATAAATTATAAATCTCTCAAAACTCTGTAAAAAACGTAAAAAAATTAAATTCATTCTTCAATAAATAATATTAAAATAAAACTAAATTAAAATAATAATACGGAATTAAGACTTAATAAATAAATTTAAGCCTAAATTAAAGACTAAAAACTAACGCAAATAAAGCTTATAAACAAAAATAATCCCATAAAACCCTAAAAATTCCTTCCTTATTCTTATCCTTACTTCTTCTTTCCCTTCTACCTCTAAAATCTTTCTTTCCTAACTATTTGTGACCCGCAATCGACTAGAAGTGGACCTTAAGTACACTTAAATTTAAATATAGGACTCTAAAGTCCACCTCAAAAATTTTGGCATTAAATAATAGATTCTAAATTTCTGCTTTCCCTTACTTCCCTAAATAATTCCCAATATCCTTAAACGAACCCTAATCCAAATTGATCCTCAAAACCCTTTATCCCAAAATTACCCAACATCCTTTAATAGCCTACGCTTATCCCATGCGGGGAAATACCCATACTCCCAAATTAACACACAAAAGGAAATATTTGCCTTCTAATGAAGCCCTAAGTTACAAACCAACCCATTAAAAAAAAAAATGGGATGGTGTAAGGAGTTTTAGTGGGTAAGGCCCCTCTTCACCCGAGTCCCTGTCGAGGCCTTCGGACCTGGACAGGGAACCGGGCGTTGGGGGGAGAGTCGCCACATAACCAGCGGGCTATCTCAGGCCCGCTGTGTATCCGAAAATAGGATTTCTCCTTGTTTAAAAGAAAAAAACCTTAATAAAACGGTTCCTATGAACTGGCTGCTGACTAGGTTTGAAAATTAACCGAATAAACAAGCCCTGAGTGGCTGTACATTATTTATTTTAAATATTGTATTGGATTATTTTATTTTCTTGCAATCGAATTAAGCTCGGGAGTTAAAATACCTCGTTTTAATATGTCATTTTAGCAACTTGTGTATCAATCTACTATTAAAAACGGCTAGATTGAAAACTGATTTTATAAGTAAGTTCGATTATTCGCAAATTCAAGCGATTATTCAATATGAAGTTGAACCACCCGACCCATTTTCCATTTCATTGGACTACATTGCTCATTAACAATGAGAACAAGAGTTCCGACACCTACTCATGCGTATTTTTTATTTTTTTATTTTTTATATTTTGACTCGTTATAGTGGCTGCATCGCAACACTACGGTATAGAACCTAAATAAAGGTACTCCTTTCACACCCTTTTGTAAACTTCTACTAAAAATACACAAAAGGTTTACAACCACTGATCCAAATAAATCACTTAGCAGCCATTCCAGCAAAATTGCGTAGATAAGTCACTTTACAATACACTAAACGAATTAGCAAACCCTTTACGTTTGACATCCGATTCCGACTGAATGCAATCACGTGTAAACAAGCCAAAATCATAACAAAAAGCAAAATATGTTCACTCATGGCTGAAGACGCGCAAGCGCGTCACTTTAATGGGTGGCGGCTGACGCACGGAGGCGTCACAGAATATTTGTTAGCCGCCATGCACAAAAGTCATTAAAAGAGGGATACGCAATGAATCGGTTAAGGTTAAGTAAAAGTCCGTCCGCTTATTAGCAGACACTAGCTTGAGTTGGCGTTAATATACCTACCGGCAAGCGTACTTTTAAAAGTCCGTGTGCACGGCAGTTGCATTGTTCTACAATATTATTCTGTGATTCTACTTAAATAAATATAATTACGTAAGGCGAGAGTAGGACTTATTGTACATAGGAATAAAATTGCATCCAATCTGGTACAGGTATTGTTCTATATATATATATATATATATATATATATATATATATATATATATATACACACACATATGCACATATATTTACATACATATATATACATATACAAAATATTATCTACATATTATTTTATTTATTTATCATTAATTATTTTATTATTATACATTATTATATTTTTATAGGCGATCTTTTAGGTAATCTTTCAGCGTGTAGTAGCATTTTGCAATAAGTAGGTCTTTCAGTTTTTTAAAGAATTATTTTTATGTGGGTATATTTTTTAAAGAAGTAGGTAATTTATTATATATTTTCACACACATAACTAACGGACTTTTAGAGTGTAAGTGAAGTTTAGAGGTTGACAAAATTAATCTTGTTTGTGTTTTTGGCCGAAAAGAATATTTTGTGGGTATATCCTGTCTTTTAGTAAAAAATTCAAACCTATGCGCGGCGCACGTGTTTTGACAACGAGAACAATCCAAACTAAAGCTTTATAAGAAAGCCAGTAGTTGCTTATGCTTGAAACGGTTGTTAGCCGTCTCTTTCATACCGAAATAAACCTTTATTATTTAAAAACTCAAAATTACGGTACCGATATAAATTTGGATATCGGAATATTCCGGTAACCGCTATTTTACGGTATGACGCCATACCGCTATATAAAGGTACCTTAATTTTTGGGTTATTCAGTCCCTGTCGTGATTACATGTATGTATGTATGAAATTAAATCAACGCTTTAAAAAGCGTTGCATAAATACAACAACGCATTACTGCTGGGCCTTCGTCTCACCTGATGGTAAGTGATGATAAGGCTAACGGTGGCGCAACTTTACTCGGAATTCTCAACTACTAAGTAACTCCATAAAATAAATACAAAAACTTTATATGACAATGTAGTGATAACTCTCCAACGTTTCCCAGGCCCCTCATGCGCATCTCAAGCGGGCGGTCGCGCGCGCACAGCGAAGAGCGAAACGTGGGAGCGGAGCCGCCGCCCGCGCCCGACCCCCCGCCGCCCGCGCCGCACGTCCCACCGCACGCACTAGCGCACGCCCCTATGCACGTGACGCCCCACGTGACACCCCACGTGACACCGCACGTGACGCCACACGTGACGCCCCACGTGACGCCGCCCGTCCCCGCGCACGCGCTTACGGTTGCGCCCGCCGCTACGGCCCCGGTGCAAGCCCCCGCCCCGCCGCCGCACGCTACGCTGCCGCTGGACATCGATAAGGTATGCATTGTTTTTAATGTTTCAATAACTGTTATCACGTTCGACCGCACGCACTAGCGTGCACCTGATCCCCCACGTGACGCCCCACGTGAGTAGCACGTGGAGTAGCAGGCAATCAGCAAAAAATTACAAATACAAGAAAATACTAAAATCAATTCATAAGTTTACTTTTTATTAGCTTTAAGATTTCATGTAAATTGTAAAAATAAAAAAAACATCTTCATTCTCTCACGATCGCCACGACATTTATGTACAAATTCGGTTTGAGTGATTTTTTTGACGTGATAAGGTCTTATAAATCGATGAACGCCGGCTGCACGCCGCAAGCGAGAGCGCGGAATACGCGATAGAGATACACGATCGGCCTAAGCGTTCGGCTTGTGACGCATCTATCTCTTTTTCACTTCATCGGCCGATGCGTAATGCTTTCTTATGACGTTATCACGTAAAATTATCGTCCGTAAACCAAAGATGGGCGATTGTTACTGATTCGAACAATCGAATGATTTGATACTACTAATATTAACAATCGAATACAACAACAATCGATCACTAGTTTGCAAATTCGAATGGAACCGCTAGTTCATTCATTCACTTTGTCATACAAAATTGGTCTTTTTTGTCGTAGTATAGAGTCTCATTTTAACTGATATTCGAAGGAACGTTCGAATGTCAAATGGCGGGATTGGCGGGAATGGAAAAAGGGCGAACGCCGTGATTGTTAATACTTCTTCCTTTCTCGCTTAAACGCACTTATTTCGTTTATCTTTTTATTCCCTCGTACAAGTTAGTTCGATTGTTTGAATATTCGACTAAATAAAGTAGTAGTACCTATGATGATTACTAATGAAATTCGAATCGAAAGGAATGAGATGAGGCTATACATTCTTGTTCGCTTCTCGCTTTTTCAAATTCGAATGATTTGTAAGGTTATTCGAATAATTCGAATGACTTCTACAATCGAATAATTCGAATAATGTCATTCATAATCGCCCATCACTACCGTAAACCGACTTTACAGACAACCAATTTATTTTTGTTCAAAAAGCATAACGGTTAAGCCTTATTGGAGAGTGTGGCGATAACTTTCCAAAAATCGAATTTTACTGCAAGCGATTGCATATGCATTCGCATAATTTCCCAATAGAATTGTTTCCTGATATATTTTTTCCGAGGTTGATTTTTTTAAAATCTTTTTTTCTTAACGCATTATTTCCCAATCTAATATTTTTCTGAGAGTTTTTTTTCTGGACGTTGATAATTTTTTTTTAATGTTTACTACCTACTTTTTTTTAAATAGCATAAAAATTAGGAAAAATTGCTTATAGTAATATTTCCTAGTGCGTATCACGTAAGCGAATGTGTAAATTACGTGACTAGGAATATTTGAGAATGGATATATTACTTTAAGTTAAAAAAAAATATTCAGAAATTTACCCTCCGGGAAAAAAACGCGCAGAAAATAAAAAATTGTGAAATTATGCTAATGCCAAAATCGCTTGCAGGAAAATTCGATTTTCGGAAAATCATCGCCACGCTCTTATTTTAACCGATCAAAGTATCAGTATGTGACGCTGTTGGGTGGTTGCAGCCGTCGTGCGTGTGCAGCTACGCGGAGAGCTGCGCGGTGAGCGAGGAGCCCGACGACTACCGCAGCGAGTGTGAGAACTGCAAGTCCGCCAGCAGCTCCAGGTACGGCACTGCTTTTTAAACGGTTTTATTTAGCTTGACCTGTTTTAGTGACCTCAAAGGACAATGGCAGTGTACTATGGAGATTTTGTACAGGCCTACAATTTTCATGTTTGGCAATGAGACTTACACATTTGGTAGATTATATTATTGAGAATTACTACATAAATTAACAGAATTTTAAATGTTGGGGTTTAAAAGATATACTTGTATTTCGATAATTTTTTAAAGTTAGGTTTTTCCCTGTATTTGATTGACATTGACAGTTGAGTGACAGGGAGGGACGGACGGACAATGATTCTGACAGTAACAAAATAAATAATTAAATCTGAAAATGAACGTTCGCGCTTTATAGATCAATCGTGAATCGAACTAAAATAGGTAGGTAGGTAGGTACTTAAGTAGTGCATTTCAATATTAATTGAGTAAGTAAGTAGGTACCTATGTATTGTTAGCCCGAGTTCTAGATTCTAGAAGATAGATAGATAGGATAGGATACCTATCAGGAACTGCTGCGACTGTGATTATTCAGATCTTTGTGCTTGGTTATTTAAAACACAAAAAGACATAGCTACCCATCTGTGTTTTGATAAATAACAGCAAAATACTTAAAACATGATGAAAGTCATAAGTAGATGCAATGATATTATAAACTATATCATTAGGTAGATGTAAACAATAGAAGTAGGTATACACGTTCCCACTTTAGAGGTCTCAACTGTAGACTACCTACCTACCTATACCAACATTAAGTTGAAATCATCTCCTATCCTACATATTTATTATTATAAATGCGAATTTGTCCTTCCTTTACGCCTAAACTAAGCAACCAATTGACTTAATCTTTGAAAGAACGAAGAGTAACATGGGCTACTTTTTATGCCGATATTCCTATAGGAACGCGAATCACGCGGGTGAAACCGCGGGCGGAAGCTAGTGGTTAAAATAATTGTCTTTGAGATAGGAATATTATATTAGTCTACTAGGTACTGCTCAGAATGCATACTTACTTATATTTACAGTACTTGCAATCGAGGATCTTCCCAGTAGATACTACTAATAAATTACTTCATCAAAGGCAAACAATATAATATAATACTAAAAATATGATGAAAACATTTTAAATAAATAAGAAACTCGACTGGTCTTTCTACAAGGAAGTTTCACAATTGTACATACACACAGACAAGTAATGTTTTTCCATATTAGCATTTGCTCAGTGGAAATAAAACAATAATTTAGTATGGTCACATATTTAATATTAAATTATAAAGTAATTAAGGGCACTCTTAAAATAACATCATCGAAAAGTGGAACAGGTCTAGTCATGCCTTCATGGCGAGCAAATCTGTGAGCAGCACCCAACAGTTCGTAGCCCCACAATGCAGTTAAAACTCTGGCTGTCCACTTCTACGTGAAGCTCTTTGAGCTCGGAGGCAACAAGGAACACAAGCTTCATTTTCTGAAGAAAGCTGAAATAAAAAATCACAATTAAATTACAAAAGTAACAGAGTGTAAAGTATATATTTTATAATCTTACACCAATTAGCCTAGCCCGCTGACCTCTATAATACAAGAATGCTGACCTAAATATTTACTATCTTGAGTGTCTCAGGTAACAAATTGATAGTTTAAGTAGGTCAGTGGCCTAGCCCCGAAGTAAGCACTGGAAGGCTTGTAATATGTTATACTAGGCCAATGGGTAAAAATGCAGTTGTGATAGTAGTAATAACAGTGGCGAGGGATATGTTTCGCGAAATACGGCGAAGGTAAGCCGGCCAAGAATTTACAAATCAGACAATAATAAACATGGTATGTTTAACTCATTGGTGGCACTAATTACTGACATAATTAATAAAATCTGCATGGTGGATCCCTGAAGTGGGATTTCTTATAGGGAAGCCGATGGGAATCGGAATGTATGGTATATACAGTCGTGGTCAACTAATTAGGGACAATCTCTAGTTAAGCCAAATTGTGAATTTATTTTTTATTTTCCAACGAGTCTTAACAATATTCCATATCTTTTACACGTAAGTATAATTAGTCATTGATGTGCCCGATTATACAAACAATAACAACTTCTTAAACATTAAACCTCTTTACAGTATAGCTGATAGATTATCAGTGTGCTATTTGTTCAAAGAATGCTGGCTGGCCATTTAATTAGGGACACTAAGATATTGCGTTCTATTTTCAAAATTTGAATCTCAATACTTTTTTATTTCTTCTTTTATTGTTTTGTGGTAGTTTTGGCGGCAATCCAGATTTTTAATTTTAAGTTTTGAGTATTATTTTGAAGAAATATGGGCAAAAATAAAAGTTGCGATCCAACACTACGAACAATTATCATGAAGTTTGTCGAGCGTGGTTGGTCATACCGAGGGATAGCAGAACATTTAAATTGTTCAAAAACTATGGTATGCAATGCAGTGCAACATTTCAGGCGCAATAACACAGCTTTAAATGTGCCCAGGACAAAAAGATCGAGAAAAACAACTCCGCAAGAAGATAGAATGATAACCAGGTTAGCTAAGAAAGATCCGTTTCTAGGCTCTATTTTAATTAAACACGAAGTGTTTGGGGCAGACGAAAGAGCCGGTGTATCAGCGAGGACCGTTCGACGACGTCTGGTAGAAGCAGGGTTGTTCGGAAGAGTGGCTCGCAAAGTACCGTTGTTGAAGAAAGAACATAGAAATGCTCGTTTGGCGTTTGCACGTAAATATGGACATTGGACCTACGCCCAATGGCAACATGTATTATTCTCTGACGAGACCAAGATTAATTTAATTTCTTCAGATGGAAGGCAATACGTACGGCGCCCTGTAAAAGCGGAAATGAATCCAAGATTCACAAAAAAGCAGGTGAAACATGGCGGTGGAAACATTAAAATTTGGGGTTCATTTTCTGGACGTGGAGTGGGACCTGTGAGAAAAGTTCAGGGTAACTTAGACCAACATCAATACAAAACAATATTGGAGGAAACTATGCTTCCCTATGCTGAGGAGCATCTCCCTATTATATGGACGTTTCAGCATGATAACGACCCGAAACATACCGCCCGTTCAGTCAAGTCGTTTCTTACCAGTCAGTCAGTATCGGTGCTAGATTGGCCAGCAAATAGCCCGGACCTCAACCCAATTGAGCACCTTTGGCACGAAATCAAGAAAAAAGTTTCAACTTATCGTACCACAACTTTAGATCAACTTAATCAAGCTTTTTGTGAGGCATGGGCAAACATTCCTATCGAAACATGTCAGAAACTGATAATGTCTATGCCACATCGGTGTCAAGCGGTAATTACTAACAAAGGTTTTGCTACTGGGTACTGATTTTACACGTAATAAAATGGAGCTTTTAAAAATATTATAATACTGGAGATTATTCGTTTTGTTTAACTCTATTCATCATTATACTTTACTGTCCTTAATTAAATGTCCAGCTACATAATTATACCTTAAAATTTAATACATGTTCAACCTTTGATATTAAATACTTTTTTCTATTTAATTATTCTCTTATTTACAGCCATTTATAGTATAGTAATCGGACCAAATTATGCAAATAATAGGTGCTGAAAAATCAATAGGGTTTTATATTTATATGTACATAACCGGTTATTGCTCTTCACTATCTTGAATGTCCCTAATTAGTTGACCACGACTGTATATATGTATTTAGTA